>OU343058.1:48211688-48912584 GCA_910593695.2 Ocypus olens
GCTAAGAATGTAGCTTGTAATGTGTGCGGGAAAATGGTGCGAAAGGAATATTTGCAAACCCACTTGGGGATACATAATAAGGAGAAGCCCCACAAGTGCACAATATGTGGCAAAGCTTTTTCGGGGAAAAAATACCTAAAGTGCCACATGAATATTCATAGTGATGAGAAGCTGTACGAATGCAAAATTTGTTTGAAAGGTTTTAATTGGAAGAATTGTTATCAAATTCATATGCGATGCCATCTTCGCGATAAACCCTACGGTTGTAGTTCATGCGAAAAGATTTTTTTTTCTCCGGAAGCCCTCGAGACACACGTAAGGATTCACTGTAAGCAACCTTCCACTTAATGATGTAATAATTAAATATTTGTTCTAAAAAGCAACTTTTGTATTATTTCCCTAAATTCAACATTGTGATTGACTTGCTTCTTTGCATCCACTTTAAAAAATGGTGATTACTTTCTCCGACTTGATGGTATCATTTATATGTACGCTTTCATGGTTTATTTTCAATTTAAATCATATTTTAAATGTACATCGCGAGTTTTGTAGACTCGGATGAAACTGACGTTTAAAACGTCAAAATTATGAAAGATTATACTTCAAATTCAAAAACTCAGTTTACTCAAAAACTAAAGAGATTTCGAAAAAAACTTATTCTTTATAAGTTGTTCATTTTGGCATTCTCTACAATTTTCAAATACAATAAATTCGTTACATTTTGACATTTAAACTTTGAAAATCAAACAATAAAACAAAAATCGTGTTGATATCTTTTATAGTTTTGAGAAAAAGTGTACCTAAACTTAAAAAGTAAATTTTTGAGGAGAGTCAAAATAGTCCGTACAAGAGCTCGCCTCACCTATTTTGCTTACAAATTTTGATCACTTTCACTAATCAGAAGAATGTAAATTTCTGTGTCCAATAAAATCGACGATAAAAAAATTGTGCGATGAGAAGCTTTTCGTAATGAATTGAATTTCCCCAAATAATTATACCATATTCTAGATAGTGTATATTTACAAAAAAGTCTTTACCCCACAAATTGTTGATGAGCAAAAAAATAAATAAAAGAGTCGCCACCTCATAAATTTTATATTTTATACTAAAATGATAAAAAAGGTCCTCACTTATAAAACTTTATGACTAATAATGAGTCACTTGACTCCTCGACTCTTTTAGTCGACTCACTCATCAGTTACCCAGTTCTAGTTCTGACAAAACACGTCCTAAAGAGTCGAGACAAAAAATCGTAAAAAAAATTCTATAAAGAAAAAAGGCCTTTAAAAAGACCTGAAAAAGGCATTCAAAAATCCTCAAAAACGCATGAAAAATAATCCTGAAAGAAAGTATAATAGATAGAAAACCATAAAAAGTCCCAAATTAATGCTTCTGAACAAAAGTCCTATAAAAAAGTTTCGAAAAACAGTATTGAAATTATCTTGAAAAAAGATTTAATCATCCGTGATTTCCGTTTGAAGATGTTTGCGCTGGGAGAAAATTCAAAATTTACGCTAACCAACGACAAAGAGTGGAAAGCATCGGGCGATTCTCGGTTTCGAGATAAGTGACAGCTGTCAAAGTTGTATTAACTGAAAAATAATTACATTATCTACAATTTCTACTTGAAAATATTTGCGCTGAGTGGCGGACTTTACGCAAAAATTAAAAACCTACAAATCCTCGATTTCAAGTGCAAACAGGCGATTTATCGGTTTTGAGGCTGGTGACAGCTGTCAAAATGACGTTTACTGGAAGACAATTGCATTATTTATGATTTCTGTTGAAAAAAGTTTGCGCTGCAAGACGCTAGAAAATTAAAACCGTCGACTTCGAGTTGAAAAAACAGGCGATTTCTCGGTTTTGAGGTAAGTGACAGCTGTCAAAATTATGTTTTCTGAAAGACAATTGCAATATTTATGATTTCTGTTGATGCGTTTGCGCTGCAAGGCGATTACGCAAGGAAATTGAACATTTCTGCAACCCCTCGATTTCGCGTGGAAAACAATAGGCGATTGCTCGGTTTAAAGGCAAGTGACAGTTGTCAAAATTATGTTTGCTGAAAGGCTATTGCGTTATTTATGATTTTTATTGGAAAATGTTAGTGCTGTAAATTTAAAAATTACGCAAACCGTCGACTTCAAGTGGAAAAAACAGGCGATTTCTCGGTTTTGGGGTAAGTGACAGCTGTCAAAATTATGTTTACTGAAAGACAATTGCAATATTTATGATACTCAAATGCTCTAAATTTTTAATATATCCACAAGATTTAACATAAATTTTGATTTTTGAGTTATAAATTTTTTTAAATGAATTTTTAAGTGGTCAAATATTTTTACAAGGAAAAACTAGAAAAAAAATCATATCGATATGATTGAATTCCTTAAAAACTCTGAAATCATAATACATTTACCTTTAAAATTAACCTTGATTTTTGAAATTGAGTCGATTTTTGCGCGAGTTATTAATTTTTAAAAATTAATATTTTGGCTAAAAAATAAATACTGATATAATACTAATTCCTCAAAAATGTTGATATCTTTACAAAACATTTACCTTTCAAAAAACTAACTCTGCCAATTTCTACGTGTTATGAATTTTTGAAAATTGGTCGAAATATTTGAACAAAGAAAAAATAGAAAAATAAAATAATATCGATATGATTGAATTCTTTAAAAAGTCCAAAGCTATCATAACACATTTATGTACCTTTAAAAAAACTTTATTTTTTGAAAATGTGTTCTTTTTTGGATTTTAAATTGTCGTTTTTGGCAGTTGAAATTGTCATTTTTGGCAGTTAAAAATTGTAATTTTTATCAGTTAAAAATGGTCGTTGCCGACACTTGAAAATTTGCCTTTTTGCAGTTGAAAATTGTAATTTTTGGCAGCTTAAAATGATCGTTTCCAACACTTAAAAATTGGCCTTTTTGGCAGTCGAAAACTGGCCTTTCTGCTAGTTGAAAATTATCATTCTTAGCAGTTGAAAATTGTCATTTTTTGGCAGTTAAAAATTGTCACTTTTGGCAGTTACAAATTGTCACTTTTGGCAGTTAAAAATGGTCGTTGCCGACACTTGAAAATTTGCCTTTTTTGCAGTTGAAAATTGTCATTTTTTGGCAGTTAAAAATGGTCGTTTCCGACACTTGAAAATTGGCCTTTTTGGCAGTTGAAAACTGGCCTTTCTGCCAGTTGAAAATTGTCATTTTTAGCAGTTGAAAATTGTCATTTTTTGGCAGTTAAAAATTGTCACTTTTGGCAGTTGAAAATTGTCATTTTTGGCAGTTAAAAATGGTCGTTGCCGACACTTGAAAATTGGCCTTTTGGTAGTTGAAAGTTGGTCCTTTTGGCAGTTGATATTGTCATTTTTAGCAGTTGAAATTGCCACTTTTGGCAGTTCAAAAATTGTCATTTTTGGCAGTTAAAAATTGTCATTTTTGGCAGTCAAAAATGGTCGTTTCCGACACTTGAAAATTGGCCTTTTTGGCAGTTGAAAATTGGTCTTTCTGCCAGTTGAAAATTGTCATTTTTGGCAGTTGAAAATTGTCATTTTTGGCAGTTAAAATTGTCATTTTTGGCAGTTAAAAATTGTCATTTTTGGCAGTTAAAATTGCCACTTTTGGCAGTTGAAAATTGTCATTTTTGGCAGTTAAAAAATGTCATTTTTGGCAGTTAAAATTGCCACTTTTGGCAGTTGAAAATTGTCATTTTTGGCAGTTAAAAATGGTCGTTTCGGACACTTGAAAATTGGCCTTTTGGCAGTCGAAAACTGGCCTTTCTGCCAGTTGAAAATTGTCATTCTTAGCAGTTGTAAATTGTCATTTTTTGGCAGTTAAAAATTGTCACTTTTGGCAGTTACAAATTGTCACTTTTGGCAGTTACAAATTGTCACTTTTGGCAGTTAAAAATGGTCGTTGCCGACACTTGAAAATTTGCTTTTTTTGCAGTTCAAAATTGTCATTTTTGGCAGCTTAAAATAGTCGTTTCCGACACTTAAAAATTGGCCTTTTTGGCAGTCGAAAACTGGCCTTTCTGCCAGTTGAAAATTGTTATTCTTAGCAGTTGAAAATTGTCATTTTTGGCAGTTAAAAATTGTCACTTTTGGCAGTTAAAAATCGTCGTTTCCGACACTTGAAAATTGGCCTTTTTTGCAGTTGTAAATTGTCATTTTTGGCAGGTAGAAATGGTCATTTCCGACACTTGAAAATTGGCCTTTTTGGCAGTTGAAAATTGGCACTTTTGGCAGTTGAAAATTGGCATTTTTTGGCAGTTGAAAATTGGCATTTTTGGCAGTTAAAAATCGTCATTTTTGGCATTCAAAAATGGTCATTTCCGACACTTGATTATTATTACATGATATGCTAGAATTTATCAAATGAAAAAAAAATTGTATATTCACAAAACATCTGAATTATCTTTAATTTTTGAAAATGCGTGAGTGATAAATGTTTAAAAATGATGTTTTTTTAATTTGTCGAATATTTGAACAAAGAAAAAATAGAAAAAAGAAATACTGATATGATTGAATTCCTTAACGTTTAATGCAGCCATAATATATTTACCTTTAAAATTAACTTTGAGTTTTGAAAATGCGTGATATGAATTTTTGAAAATTAATATTTAAAGTTGTCGAAGACTTGAATAAAAAAACAATTTTTTAATACACTCACAAAACTTTAAAGGCCTTTAAAACTTACTGTAATTTTTGAAAATGCGTCACTTTTTCCGTAAGTTACAAATTTTTGCAAATTAACGTTTTAATTACAAATTTTAATTAACTGATATAGAATTTCTCCAAAATTTTAGTAAGTATATTCACAAAACATCTGCCTTTAGAATCAACTTAGACTTTTGAAAATGTGTCAATTTTTGTGTGAGATTAATTTTTGAAAATTAATATTTAAAGTTGTTGAAGACAAAAAATCGATTTTTTTTCATATATTCACAAAACATCTATTTAATTTAATTTATTTAATGTGCCAATAAGAATGGGTTTATACAGGTCAATATACATAATATAAATAAGTGGTTTCAATAAATAAAATTTATTGAAACCAATTTATAAAAAAAGATTATTATATTGTCACGGTTTAGTTAATTATTGTAGTTATCTTTAGTTTAATTTTAATTTTAGGTATTTATGTTATACTTTAGCTTTATTTTGTATTTTCCCTGTAACTAGGTTTCTAATCTGTTGGGAAATAAATGATTATTATTATTATTATATTATTATTATTAAATAAAAGAAAATATATGTCATAACAGATATAAAAGAAGTTAAACACAGGGTGTAGAAATATGCAAAAGATGCGTTCAGAAAGAAAACTGTAACATGGATAAATAACAAACGTATCTTCCTTTAAAACTAACCTTAATTTTTGAAAATGTGTCACTTTTTTCAATTTTTAAAAACGAATTTTTAAACAAGGAAAAACTAGAAAAAATACATATTCCATAAAAAAAAACTCTGATGCAATCATAATACATTTACCTTTAAAATTAATCTTGATTTTTGAAACTTAGTCAATATTTGTGTTGGTTATGAATTTTTGAAAATTAATAATTTAAGTTTGTGAACACTTAAACAAAACCAAAATCGAAAAGATTACTGTACATTTTCTATTTATTCGGAATTTCTATATGACAATTTCTGCGGAGGCCCATAAGGGCATAATAGGCGAAAAATTATTAATTTTCTATAAATTAAAATTTAATGATAGAAAAAATAATGTACGCTCTTTATACACGAATAACCATTCTAACTATAAATATAAAATCCTTTAATATGTTTTTCACGACTTCATTAGCAAATATACCGTTTCAACTAAAAACATCATAATCCCAAATTTATACTAAACATACATTTTTATTTCCAGAACCGTGTACGCATGTGGATTATGCGGCAGAACTTTCGAGGATATGGTTAAGCTGAAAAGACACGGATCGACGCACAAAGAGAAGACGGTGCCGTGCCCTAATTGCTCCAAGAAGTTCATACACAACTGCCTGCTGAAACGACACCTGACAGGCTGCGACCCTTCCAAAATGCTGTCCTGCATGATTTGCGACAAAAAATTTAAAACCGGATACGGCCACACGGTACACATGAGGTTTCACACGACCGGCTCTATGGTGGAGTGTGATTTGTGCGACGCTCGCTATCCTCGTGACTACTTGCTCTTGAGGCACAAGAACAGTGTCCACAACGGCGTCAGATACGATTGCAATCATTGCGATAAGAAATTCGCGAACTTGCGACGGTTTAAGGAGCACATGAGGAAGCACGACCCGCTTTATAATGGCGATAAGTGGACGTGCAAATTGTGCGGAAAGAAACTTTCTGGGAAAGAGAGCCTCGGGTATCACATGAAACTACACTATAATGAAAAGCCCAATGTTTGTTCAATATGCGAGAAAGGTTTTATAACGAAGTACAAGTTAAAGCTTCACATGAAAGTGCATACCAATGAAAAACCATAGATTTATCAAATTTGTTTAGTCAAAATCTTTTTTTCGGGCACAATATATGTAACATCCTATTCTGCGAATTTAGAATTCAAATAAATTATTTGAAAAACTCTTGCTTTTTGAACTGTTCTTTCCAGCAGAGCCGTACCTACAACATGAATGAGCTTTGAGTCGGCACTTATTTAAAGTTAAAAAATGATGATGTGGCCATCATGTTACTTTCTCCGATTTGGTATAATAGTTATATATATTTATAGATTCATGGTTTTGTTTCAATTTAAATCATATTTTAAATCGAGCGTTTCACATGATCAAATGATTGCAACGTCAAAATGATGAAAGGTAAAAATGGCAAATGATGTTTCAAATCTCTAATAATCTCTACCGCAAGTTTACTGAAAAACTAAAAATAATGTTAAAATCAGCCCTAAGAAAACTTTTTAAAAATAGTTCTGATTAAAAAGTCCTAAAAAAACAAATAAAAGTCCTGAGCAAGATAGTCTTGAAAAAGATTTCTAAAAATAGTCCTGATTAAAAAGTCCTGAACAAGAAAGTCTTGATAAAAGTCCCGATAAAAAAGTCCCAAAAAAAGAGTCTTGCCAAAAAAATGCCTTGAAAAACAGGTCCTTCAAAAATACTAGAAATAAAGTCCTGAAAGAAAGTCGCGAAAAAGAGTTCTGACAAAGAAATGTCCTGAAAGAAAGTCCTCCAGAAACAGTTTTGGACATAAAGTCTTGAAAAAATAATCCTGTTAAAAAGTTGTGAAAAAGAGTCGTGAAAAATCCTGAAAAAAGTACTGTAAAAAGAGTCCTAAAAATAAAGTCTTCATATAAAATACCAGAAATAAATGTCCTGACAGAAGTCCTAAAAAAGTCCCGAAGGAAAGTCCTAAAATAAGTACTGAAAAAAGTCCTGAAGAAAGTCCCGAAAAAGGTCCTGATAAAATATCCTGAAAAAATGTTCTGTAATAACGGTTTTGGAAAAGAGTTATGTAGTAAGTAAGTAAATAAGTAAGTAAATCATTTAAAATCAACAAGTCAAAAGTAATTTATGAAAATAACATTGTAAAAAAATGCGAAAAAAACATTTTTGAAAAAGTTCTGAAGAAATTGTCCTGAAAAAAATCCCAAAAAGAGTCTTGAAAAAAGTCCTGAACATTAATCCTATAAAAAATGTTATGAAATATAGTACTGAAAAAAGTCCTTCTTTAAAGGACTTTTTTGGAAGAAAATTCCCAAAAAAATAATTCTGAAACAATGATCGAAGAAAATTCTTAAAATAAGTCCTGAACAAGAGGTTCTTAAGAAGGTCTCGAACAAACACCTGGAGATAAAATCTTGAAAAAATAGTCTTGATAAAAGCAGTGAAAAAAAGTTCTGAAAAATAGTCTTCATACAAAATTACAGAAATAAATGTCCCGAAAAAGAGTCCTAAAAAGTCCTGAAAGAAATTCCTAAAGTAAGTCCTGAAGGAAGTTCAGAAAAAGAGTCCTGATGTAAAAATAAACAAAAGAATTTCTGAAAAAAAAGTCATTATAAAGAGTCCTTAAAAAGATTTGAAGAAAGTGCCCTAAAAAAGAAATTCTAAAAAGAGTCTTGAAAAAAGTCCTGCAAAAAGGCCTAAAATAGGTCCTTAACAAAATTCCTGAAATAAAGAGTTTTGAAAATAGTCTTGAAAAAAAAAATGCTAAAAATAAAATAAAGTCCTTAAAAAGATCATGAAAAAAAAAATTCTGAAAAATGCCATGAAGAACGTTCGGAAAAATTTGTTCAGATAAAAATCCCGTAAACAAAGTCCTCAACAAAGGGTTCTTGAGAGAGTCCTGAAAACGTCCCGAGAAAAATTTCGTGAAAAAAAAATTTGAAAAGAAATCATGAAAATAAAGATCCTGAAAGTCCTAAAAGTAAGTCTTGAAAAAAAATTCTTAAAAGGTCCTAAAAAAGAATCCTCGAAGAAAGGTCTTTTAATAATGTCCCTAAAAAAAACACCTAAAAATGTTCTGAAAACATTATCCTGAAGTCCCAAAAAAGCTAAAAGAACAAAAAAACTGTTAAGGAATATATTCGGAAATACGAAATTTTTCCAAAAGCTTTTCAGTTCTTCGGATTCTAAAATAACACTTATGTTGAAAGTTTTATGGTCATTTCTGTATTAGTTTTTGATACGGCGCGCACAGTTACACACAGACTGTTATGTAGAGAAAAAATGGTGATGTGGCCATCATGTTACTTTCTCCGACTTGATGGTATCATTTATATTTACGCTTTCATGGTTTATTTTTTATTTGAATCATATTTTAAATGTACATCGAGCGCTTTGTAAACTCGAAGGAAACTGACGTTTAAAACGTCAAAATTATGAAAGATGGAAAAATTATACTTCAAATTTAAAAACTCAATTTACTCAAAAACTAAAGGAATTTCGAAAAAAACTTACTCTTTGTAAGTTGTTCATTTTAGCATTATCTACAACATACATTTGCATTAACTATTATCGTTTTATAATTATAAACCAAAAATGAAAAAAAATAATACATTTTTCCTCGAATACAAATGATTTTATGAATAATGTTTTCAAGCAAAAGATGTTTATTTCTTTGTTGTCTTCAAAGTTTGTTTAAATGTTTTTGTGTTATTTTTCATATTTAAGAAAATATTGGCAAAAAACAAAAAACAGTTAAGGTAAACGCCCACTTCCGGTGTACGAAATTTTACCAAAAGCTTTTCAGTTCTTCAGATTATCAAATAAGACGGATGTTCAAAGTTTCATATCAATTGCTTTATTACTTTTTGATATACAGCGCGCAAAGGCACACACACACACACAGACAATTTTTTTTTCCCAAAAATTGTTGAAATTGCATCTAGGGACCCCAAAACAGATATTTCCGTAAAAAAAAATTGGAAAGAAAAAATCACGATCACAATACTTTCTCGTACTTCGTATCGGAGAAAGTAAAAAAGTTGATCAAATAGGCTGAAAGATCCCAGGTCGATGGATATTCATTAGAAACCTATTTTTGTAATTATATGTATATTATAGCTTTTGTACCATATCTGCATAATAAAGATGTTTGTATATACAGGGTGTTTCAGAGGTGGGAAGGTCAATCACTTGCTTATTTGTGAAAATTTCCAAAAATATTTCATAAAAAAGTTGTGCAGATTAATGAACTGCACGCCCGAAAAATATTTAAATTTATACAGGGTGTCTCATAACAAAGTTACAGACCAAACTTATGTTTTTTTTTTAATGGAACACTCTGCATATTTTAGCATTTTTAAATTCCATGTAACCTGGGGTTTAAAATGGCCTAGGTTATGGGGATTGAAACGGTGTCGTTTTTGTATAACAATAAAATTGTTAAAGTACTCCCCTGCAATTAATAAAGATAATTGATTCTAATTCAGTGATCATAAATTAAATTCAAAGAATTCAAAAATAACAAAAAGTACATAAAAAAAACATAACTTCGATGTGGATATTTCTTTATGGGACACCCTGTATAACTGGTAATAATTTTAAATTGTGCAAACAACGATACTCCATTTGAAAAGAATAACACGAAGTTGCATGGTTTTCCATAAAATGACCGCGTCGTATGCGTTGCCCCACCCTGTATATTATAACTTCTGGGTGAATTTTGAGTGAAGGGTATAGCCGAAAAAGATGGTCAAAAGTGCCCCCGAAGCAAATCAATAATCGCGATGACTGGATGAAAGATAATTAAAAATGCCGTTGATTGCTCGAAATTTCAGCCTCCTGAAACAATTCGTTGTCGAGATATGACTGAAAATGTCAATTTTACGTTTGATTTTTTTTTCCTTTTCTATGGCACGAATCAAGCTGAAACCACGTCTACCCAACACAAAAAAAATACATCTCGCAGTATCTTTTTCAATTTTTTTGGCGCCAAATTCAAATAGAAAAATGAAGTGAAAGTTTTCAAAATTCATTTTTGCAGTGAAGGTATTCGAGGACTGTCTCAGTCTTTTTTCTGTAAATGTGTTTTACCAAATTCTTTAACATACATTTTTTTCAGAATTTTAAACAGTGTGGAAGATAGTTAAAATAATTAAAAACCACTTTTACCACCATAAAAATTTGAATTTCGCGCCAAAATTGTAATAAAAAAAAGTTATTTTTGTGAAGTGTATCTCTCTAATTAAAAAAAGAAAGATAATCATTTCACAAAAATAACTTTTTTATCACAATTTTGGCGCGAAATTCAAATTTTTAAGGTGGTAAAAGTGGTTTTTAATTATTTTAACTATCTTCCACACTGTTTAAAATTCTGAAAAAAATTTATGTTATAGAATTTGGTAAAACACATTTACAGAAAAAAAACTGAGACAGTCCTCGAATGCCTTCACTGCAAAAATGAATTTTGAAAACTTTCACTTCATTTTTCTGTTTGAATTTGGCGCCAAAAAAATTGAAAAAAATACTGCGAGAAGTATTTTTGTTTTGTATTGGGTAGACGCGGTTTCAGCTTGATTCGTGCCATAGAAAACGAGAAAAAAATAAAACGTAAAAGTCATATCTCGACAACAAATTGCTTCAGGAGGCTGAAATTTCGAGCAATCAACGGTATTTTTAATTATCTTTCATCCAGTCATCGCGATTATTGATTTGTTTTGGGGGCACTTTTGACCATCTTATTCGGCTATACCCTTTGGAGCGTTTCTAGTCGATGACAATTGTTTTTTTTTTATATTTTTTAAACCATTCGATCGTGAGCAAGTTCAGCATGACTCCAAGTTGCGTTTTCGTGTTATTAACTCGAAATCTAGTGAACGTTGGTTCGAGATTTTTATTGAATTTTATAAAGCAGAATCTATTTTGTGTAATTTTGTGTTTTTATTGAATTTTTAGATTTGACAATTGGGGAAGTACAGCAATTTGGTTTATTCGAATGAAGAAAGAGTTTTTATCATAAAAAAAAAACGTTTTATATCGGCAATAGTTTACGAAGATTCTCCATACAATTGAAAGATAGACAATTTTATTAATTTACGTGTATATTCTGCAAAAAAAAAATGCAAGACGCATCAAACCGAAATCGTAATTTTGCTCTCATCATACTCGTTTTATGAATGAATCAGTGACGGTTCGCGGGGTTTTTTCTGGTACGGCCGAGGAACAAGAGGTGGTAATACAGAAAGGTGCGGTCACGCAGCCAGCCGTCTCTGCAACTGACCCTACCTATCTGTATTGCCACCTCTTGTTCCTCGGCCGTACCAGAAAAAATCCCGCGAATCGTCACTGGAATGAATTAATATTTACACTAAATAATGAACACAGTGTTAAAAATATTTGATGTCACGAAAATTTATAAATAAACACCAGACCGCAGTGCCCTGGAAGAATGAATATTTTAGACTAGGATTTTTTATAACACGATAACTAGAGTGCAAATTTAAGTTTGTCGTCATATTTGGAGCTTTTTACAGGTAAGATCAGTCCTGCATTAGAATAATTGCGGAAGTGGATAAAATTAAGGAACCCTACCGTGTGATGTGGAGGAAGTAGATTTGCCCTCTCCGTGCTTGATCGGCGTACGCTGCTTGTTTCTTGACACCTCACTGCTTACAATTCGTTCATTTTCACTAATTACACTAAGCCAACTAATTCACTACACTGTTAGTTAATCGTTTGTCGCATGAAACACAATCCCGTGATTGATTTGCACTTTTACACATTAAAATCTACAGCGACAAATTGATGTGTACGCGCACTTCGTTTACATCGCAGTAAGTGGCGTTCATTGTTTTCCAACTACGCAAGCGCTCTTCGGTTGTTTACGGCGTTGCCGGTTCAACGAACGCAATTCTCGGAATTCGTTCGCGGCCACAATACCATATATGGCAACCATCGATAATTGATTATTGATTATTGATTATTGATTATTGACTATTGATTATTGATTATTGATTATTGACTATTGACTATTGACTATTGACTATTGACTATTGACTATTGACTATTGACTATTGACTATTGACTATTGACTATTGACTATTGACTATTGACTATTGACTATTGACTATTGACTATTGACTATTGACTATTGACTATTGACTATTGACTATTGACTATTGACTATTGACTATTGACTATTGACTATTGATTAATTTACTATCAGTAAATTCGACATTTGAATTGAGCTATTAAGTTCCTGGAAATTGTCGATTGGCTATAATCTGATTCTAGGACTGATGAGACGAAATTGTCGGAAACCGGTCTCAGGTTTGGCTAAATCATGTAATTTCGATATTTGAACTGAGCCATTACGTTCCTGGTAATTGCCGATTGTCAATCACCTGTCTCGCGTACTGATGAGACGTAATGCTCGGAAACCGGTCTCAACTCTGACTTAATTCTGTCATTTCGATATTTGAGTTGAGCTATTACGTTCCTAGTAATCGTCGATTGTCAATCATGTGACTCGTGCACTGATGAGATTTAATGGACGGAAACCGGTCTCAACTTCGACTTAATTCTGTCATTTCGATATTTGAGTTGAGCTATTACGTTCCTGGTAATTGCCGATTGTCAATCAACTGACTCGCGTACTGATGAGACGTAATGCTCGGAAACCGGTCTCCACTTTGTCATTTCGATATTGGAGTTGAGCTATTACGTTCCTAGTAATTGTCGATTGTCATTCATTTGACTCGTGCACTGATGAGACGTAATGGTCGGAAATCGGTCTCAACTTTGACTTAATTCTGTCATTTCGATATTTGAGTTGAGCTATTACGGTCCTAGTAATTGTTGATTGTCAATTATTTGACTCGTGCACGGATGAGACTAAATAGTCGGAAACCGGTCTCAACTTTGACTTAATTCTGTCATTTCGATATTCGAATTGAGCTAATACGTTCGTGGTAATTGCCGATTGTCAATCATCTGACTCGCGTACTGATGAGACTTAATGGACGGAAACCGGTCTCAACTTTGACTTAATTCTGTCATTTCGATATTTGAGTTGAGCTATTACGTTCCTAGTAATTGTCGATTGTCAATCATTTGACTCGTGCACTGATGAGACGTAATGGTCGGAAACCGGTCTCAACTTTGACTTCATTCTGTCATTTCGATATTCGAATTGTGCTAATACGTTCGTGGTAATTGCCGATTGTCAATCATCTGACTCGTGTAAATATGAGACGAAATAGTCGGAAACCGGTCTCAAGTTTGGTTTAATCCCGGAATTTCTATATTTGAATTGAGCTGTTACAGTCCTGGCAATTGTCGATTGTCAATCATCTGAATCGTATACATATAAGTCAAATAGTCGGAAACCAGTCTCAAATTAGGCTTAATCCTGTAATTTTGATATTTGGATTGAGCTATCACATTCCTGGTAATTGTCGATTGTCAATCATCTGACTCGTGGACTGGTGAGACAAAATAGTCGGAAACCGGTCTCAATTTTGGTTTTATCCTGGAATTTCGATATATGAATTGAGATATTATGTTCGTGATAATTGTCAATTGTCAATCATCTGACTCGTGACTGATGAGATTAAATAGTCGGAAACCGGTCTCAATTTTGGCATAATCCTGCAATTTCGATATTTAAACTGAGCTATTACGTTCCTGGTAATTGTCGATTGTCGATCATCTGACACGTGTAAATATGAGACAAAATAGTCGGAAACCGGTCTCAAGTTTGGCTTAATCCCGGAATTTCGATATTTGAATTGAGCTGTTACAGACCTGGCATATCATCAATGTCAATTTGACATAAGAGTCAAAATAGTCGGAAACCGGTCTCAAATTTGGCGTAATCCTGTAATTTTGATATTTGGATTGAGCTATCACATTCCTGGTAATTGTCGATTGTCAATCATCTGACGCGTGGACTGGTGAGACAAAATAGTCGGAAACCGGTCTCAATTTTGGTTTTATCCTAGAATTTCGATATATGAATTGAGATATTATGTTCATCATAATTTTCGATTGTCAATTATCTGACTCGTGAACTGATGAGACAAAATAGTCGGAAACCCGTATTAATTTTGGCTTAATCCTGCAATTTCGATATTTAAATTGAGCTATTACGTTCCTGGTAATTGTCGATTATCGATCATCTGACTCTTGTAAATATGAGACGAAACAGTCGGAAACCGGTCTCAAGTTTGGTTTAATCCCGGAATTTCTATATTTGAATTGAGCTATTACGTTCCTGGTAATTGCCGATTGTCAATCATCTGACTCGTGTACGGATGAGACTAAATAGTCGGAAACCAGTCTCAAGTTTGGCGTAATCCTGAAATTTCTATATTTAAATTGAGCCATTACATTCCTGGTAATTGCTGATTGTCAATCATCTGACTCGTGTACTGATGAGACTAAATAGTCGGAAACCGGTCTCAAGTTTGGCTTAATCCTGTAATTTCGATATTTGGGTTGAGCTTTTACATTCCTGGCGATTGTCGATTCTCAATCATCAGACTCGTGTACATATGAGACGAAATAGTCGGAAACCGGTCTCAACTTTGTCTTACTCCAGTAGTTTAGTTATTTGGGATGTCAAATTTTGATGATTAGAACGTCAAAATATGGAGAATTTTGTTTAGTTTTAAAACATTTTCTCGCCAAATTTTTTTCAAATTTTTCTCGACTCTTTAAAAAAAAATGATTTTTGAAACAGCAGAACTGTCAAACGCATTGTTAAATTTTGATGATTAGAACGTCAAAATATGGAGAATTTTGTTTAGGTTTAAAACGCATTAAAACATTTCTCGCCAAATTTTTTTCAAATTTTTCTCGACTCTTAAAAAAAAATGATTTTTGAAACAGCAGAACTGTCAAACGCATTGTTAAATTTTGATGATTAGAACGTCAAAATATGGAGAATTTTGTTTAGTTTTAAAACATTTTCTCGCCAAATTTTTTTCAAATTTTTCTCGACTCTTTAAAAAAAAATGATTTTTGAAACAGCAGAACTGTCAAACGCGTTGTCAAATTTTGATGATTAGAACATCAAAATATGGAGAATTTTGTTTAGGTTTAAAACAAATTAAAACATTTCTCGCCAATTTTTTTTCAAATTATTCTCGACTCTTAAAAAAAAATTATTTTTGAAACAGCAGAACTGTCAAACGCATTGTTAAATTTTGATGATTAGAACGTCAAAATATGGAGAATTTTGTTTAGGTTTAAAACGCATTAAAACATTTTCTCGTCAAATTTTTTTCAAATTTTTCTCGACTCTTTAAAAAAAATTGATTTTTGAAACAGCAGAACTGTCAAACGCGTTGTCAAATTTCGATGATTAGAACGTCAAAATATGGAGAATTTTGTTAATGTTTAAAACGCATTAAAACATTTTCTCGTCAAATTTTTTTCAAATTTTTCTCGACTCTTTAAAAAAAATTGATTTTTGAAACAGCAGAACTGTCAAACGCGTTGTCAAATTTCGATGATTAGAACGTCAAAATATGGAGAATTTTGTTTAGGTTTAAAACGCATTAAAACATTTTCTCGTCAAATTTTTTTCAAATTTTTCTCGACTCTTTAAAAAAAATTGATTTTTGAAACAGCAGAACTGTCAAACGCGTTGTCAAATTTCGATGATTAGAACGTCAAAATATGGAGAATTTTGTTTAGGTTTAAAACGCATTAAAACATTTCTCGCCAAATTTTTTTCAAATTTTTCTCGACTCTTAAAAAAAAATGATTTTTGAAACAGCAGAACTGTCAAACGCATTGTTAAATTTTGATGATTAGAACGTCAAAATATGGAGAATTTTGTTTAGTTTTAAAACATTTTCTCGCCAAATTTTTTTCAAATTTTTCTCGACTCTTTAAAAAAAAATGATTTTTGAAACAGCAGAACTGTCAAACGCATTGTTAAATTTTGATGATTAGAACGTCAAAATATGGAGAATTTTGTTTAGGTTTAAAACGCATTAAAACATTTCTCGCCAAATTTTTTTCAAATTTTTCTCGACTCTTAAAAAAAAATTATTTTTGAAACAGCAGAACTGTCAAACGCATTGTTAAATTTTGATGATTAGAACGTCAAAATATGGAGAATTTTGTTTAGGTTTAAAACGCATTAAAACATTTTCTCGTCAAATTTTTTTCAAATTTTTCTCGACTCTTTAAAAAAAATTGATTTTTGAAACAGCAGAACTGTCAAACGCGTTGTCAAATTTCGATGATTAGAACGTCAAAATATGGAGAATTTTGTTAAGGTTTAAAACGCATTAAAACATTTTCTCGTCAAATTTTTTTCAAATTTTTCACGACTCTTTAAAAAAAAAAGATTTTTCAAACAGCAGAACTGTCAAACGCGTTGTCAAATTTTGATGATTAGAACGTCAAAATATGGAGAATTTGGTTTAGTTTTAAAACGGATTAAAACATTTTCTCGTCAAATTAACGCAAAATGTAAAAATCGCACTTTTAAGTTTAAACATTAAAAAAAATGTTTTTAAAATTGCACAACTGCCAAACGCGTTGTCCGTTTTTGATGATTCAAACGTCAAAATATGTAGAATTTAGTGTGATTTTAAAATAGACTAACATTTTCTCGTGAAATTAGCAGGAAATGAAAAAATCGCACTTTTTTCAAGTTCAAACATTTTCTTTAAAAATTTGATTTTTGAAATTGCACAACTGTCAAACGCATTGGCCGATTTTTATAAATCAAACGTCAAAATATGGCGAATTTAGTGTAATTTTAAAACTAATTACAACATTTTTTCGTAAAATTAGCACAAAATGTAAAAAACACATTTTTTTAAAGTTCACTCATTAAAAAGAATGATGTTTGAAACTGCAGAACTGTCAAACACGTTGTCAAATTTTGATGATAAGAACGTCAAAATATGGAGAATTTGGTCTAGTTTTGAAACATTTTCTCCTCAAATTAAAGCAAAATGTAAAAATCGCACTTTTAAGTATTAAATATTTTATTTTTAAAAAATATATTTTTAAAATTGCACAACTGCGTTGTCCGTTTTTGACTATTCAAACGTCAAAATATGTGGAATTTAGTGTGATTTTAACACAGACTAACTTTTTCTCGTGAAATTAGCAGGAAATGAAAAAACTGCACTTTTTTCAAGTTCAAACATTTTCTTTAAAAATTTGTTTTTTGAAATTGCACAACTGTCAAACGCATTGTCCGATTTTGATAATTCAAACGTCAAAATATGGCGAATTTAGTGTAATTTTGAAACGAATTACAACATTTTTTCGTAATATTAGCACAAAATGTAAAAATCGCATTTTTTAAAGTTCACTCATTTAACAAAATTGATTTTTGAAACTACAGAACAGTCAAACGCGTTGTCAAATCTTGATGATCAGAACGTCAAAATATGGAGAATTTAGTGTAGTTTTAAAACTGATTACAACATTTTTTCGTAAAATTAGAACTGCAGAACTGTCAAATTTTAATTAGTCAAACGTCAAAATATGGTGAATTTAGTATGATTTTAAATCGGATTACAATATTTTCTCGTGAAATTAATGCGAAATGTAAAAATCGCACTTGTTTAAGTTCAAACATTCAATTTTTTTTTTTTTAAATTGCACAACTGCCAAACGCGTCGTCCGATTTTGATGATTCAAACGTCAAAATATGGCGAATTTATTGTAATATTAAAACGGATTACAACATTTTTCGTAAAATCAGCACATAATGTAGAAATCGTAATTAAAAAAAAAGATTTTTGAAATTGCAAACGCGTTGTCAAATTTTGATAATTGAAACCTCAAAGTGATTTGTTTCGAAATTTGAGGGAGTATTTTGAATGCTGACTTTATTTTTAAACAAACGCTAACAGTCTTACAAAAATATTTGTAAAAGAACATTTTGTGTTAAAAATATTTCTAGATTATGAGAAAATGTCTAATTCAGAATTTTTTTATGAATCAAATCATGAAGGGTGGCGAGATCATTTTTGCACGTAGGCGGTTAACAACCTAGGAACGGCCCTGTATATAATCTATCACAAATATTCACGATCACAATACTTTCCCGTACTCCGCACGGAGAAAGTAATAAACGAAACATCACTAACCTTGATTCGTTTCCATCAGTGGATTTTAAACCCATGATGTCTATACGTTTCAACAGTAGTAATAGTCACTAAATTTGCCCCTTAAGATCGATATTTACATTACGTTGACTTAAAACACTAATTATTACACACAATTTAACCGATAAATAAACATAAAAACAAACACCAACATCATTTTAAACAATGTGGAAAGTACACTGACTTCGCATGCGCGTTTTTGAGAGCGACAGCAGTATATTATGTTATTGCGATGAGAGAGACACGACAAATAA
The DNA here is from genome assembly GCA_910593695.2 of Ocypus olens. Taxonomy (NCBI): domain Eukaryota; kingdom Metazoa; phylum Arthropoda; class Insecta; order Coleoptera; family Staphylinidae; genus Ocypus; species Ocypus olens. Next base: position 48,230,473 of record OU343058.1, read on the forward strand.
TTGCACTAATATGTAGACAATACGTCACCAGATGTCGCTTCATCTTTGTTGGGCCACACATAAAAATTTGCATCCGCATTTCTCTACCTTCTACTATTATGAATATTCACTTCGCACGGAGAAAATAATAATACAAATGCGTTTCCATCAGTGAATTTTGATCCCATCACATCAACACGTCTCAACAGTAGTAATACTCACATTTGCCTCTTACGATCGATATTTACATTGCGTTGACTTAAAACATACAATTCAACCGAGAAATAAACATGGAAACAAACATTAACACCGTTTTAAACAATGTTTAAAGTACACTGACTACGCATGCGCGTCTTTAAGAGCGACAGCAGTATATCATGTTATTGCGATGAGAGAGACACTACAAATAATTGCACTAATATGTCGACAATACGTCACCAGATGTCGCTCCTGCTTTGTTCGGCTACACATTTCATTTCACTTATTTTCGCACCGGTGGTGCAGTGTTTGGAGCTGTCGCGTTTTTCTTTGCGGTTTCGAATTCATTTCGTGTGGGTATTTTTAAAGTTAACTAAAGAAGTAGTGATAAATTGATCAATCCGTTGGTGTTGGCACATTGTGAAATGAAGAAATTGGAAAGGGAGATTTGTGGGCTGCCTGGGTTCATTGACCCCGAACGAAAATGTTTGTCTGTAAAGGAGGAAAATTCAAGGTTAGTGTATTTATCGGATGTTCCCGTTTATAAATCTTGAAAGGGAGATTTGTGGGCTGCCTGGGTTCATTGACCCCGAACGAAAATGTTTGTCTGTAAAGGAAGAAAATTCAAGGTTATTGTGTTTATCGGATGTTCCCGTTTATAAATCTTGATCGTGGGTATTATAATACACGATATCTGATCTGATTTAACGTCATTTCTCCTGAAGACGTCTGATCGGTAATACAGTGTGCGCCTGTACTAGAATGCATAGATAAAGTAAAATATAAAATATAAATAAAATAGAATGCGTTTGTGAAGGCACAGAACTCTACAATCCGCACTGAGTCGGATCAGTCTATATAAAAAAAACAATATACCACATCTATCCATAGAGAAGATTTTTTTGACAACTTGAGCAGTGGCGGCTCGTGGATGTTCGGTGGCGGGGCAACGGAAGAAAATTTGACCGAAACAGCAACGAAATATTTGCTTCCCCTATAAGAGTAAGTAGTGCGGCACGAGCGACATCTCGACATCCACGAGCCGCCGCTGAACTTGAGTGACAGAAATTGCCGTAAACTCTCGCCACAAAAAGTAGTGCCTACGAAACTTTGCGGGAAATCTAAAAATTGTAATTGTGATTTATTACGAAAATCACACTCGCATCGTTTAGAACGGTCTCCGTGGCGGAAATTCGAAAAATTGTTCAAAGTCAAGAACAATAACAAACTGTCAAAGTGTCTGTTGACGACTTCGCGTATGAATATATTGAAAGTATACCAACCTAACGTGCTGCATAATTACATTTTTTTTTTCATAGCCCTGTTGGTACTTGTCACTTTCTAGTGTTTGTCACTAAATATGTCAAAAAAGTCTAATATATCGGTGGATGTGGTATACCTGGACTTATTACATTTGAAATAGTTCCAAATATGATTCGGATTATCTACACGTCACTGTAAAGATCTTATTGAGACCCATCAGTAAATGCACCTGCGCAAGAACAGATTTCTGGCGAACTCGAATAATGCACCCCCGAAGTTGGGTTAAATTTAATAAATAAATGTATACTTTGATCAACGGATCTTTGCGTGCACGTCATAGATAGCTGAACCTAGCTCCGACATTTTCATGCGTTTACTCTCTCTCTCTACGATAAACTGAATTAGGCGCAATCATGTTTATACGTAAGTCGTCCAAGGCGAGAAAACTCGGTTTTCGTTAATGACGCACACGCAAAGATCCATTGATCAAACTATATTAATCACTACGCGCAGAAATGCAACGTCGTATTTGTTTGTAACAAAAGTAATAGTTGCGTAATGTTGTAGTTTGAAAGTGCGCACGCGCGAAGAATCACGCGATTGTACACGCGATGTTGTCTAATTTTAATTAAATACAATTTTTATTTACCTATTTTTTTTTCTTACAACCATTCCCTCTTCATCCCAAAAAAAAAACTGAAATGCCTCCACGGAATGAAATGTCTGAATCCAACCGTGAGATCAAAAAGTCGAAAATAGTTGGCAACCCTTAAAACATAACCTAAGTATACTCGGCGCGCCGACTCGGTAGTATGATCACTTTGCGTTCACCCCGTGTCCTCGTGATAGTTCGTCAAGCCTGATTCACACTGCCTTGCCACATTTTAGTTTTGTGCCAGAAATATAAATCTTACTACTTTAACCCACAAATACTAACTATTTACCACTTCCTAATTCATTGTAATTGAAAAAGACTGATTTATCGATAGAACGTAATCACTACATTTAAATAAGACAGAAACACGAAAGCATATGGCAAACAACGGGACCGATTATAAATTTCGGCTGCGCGACACACGATTCACATGCGTTTGCGCTGATCAATCAGCGAAGATCACGCAAACCCATTATACCACGGGTACGGCGCGCCTAGTATAACGGAACTTCTGTGGCGTCACTAAGAATGGGAATTTTAGCATGAAACACCCTGAAATTTAAATAAAACAGCTAGATTATGTATTATTAATAGGAGTTCCAGAAATAACTGCCAATGTTTATAATACAGTCGGCAGATAAAAACACAAAACAATTTTTAAAACAAGTAACCTTAAGAACACAAGATGTCAAAATTAATAAAATGTGCATTGGAAAATTCCAGGCAGCCAATATAATTTTCGTGGATTATTATAGGGATTTTCAGAAAATGTGCTGCCAACTATTTTCTACTTGAAAATTTCACTGTATTCCAAGATCGGGGATACCTTTAAGTCAATTTGACATATTGCAACCATGTACGGGCAGAGTTAGCCAACATATATCAAGCAAGATGTAAATCTTGCACCAAAACAATTTAATAACTACTGATCTATTTCACTGTATTCCAAGATCGGGGATACCTTTAAGTCAATTTGACATATTGCAACCATGTATGGGCAGAGTTAGCCAACATATATCAAGCAAGTTGTAAATCTTGCACCAAAACAATTTAATAACTACTGATCTGGCGCGGAGATCTATACGACTCCGTGTTTACTCATTCTAATATTACCGCTTTAAATGACCGTGAAACACACTGAGCACGCGCACTGTTCAGCCCTTCCGCGCGCACGCGCCGGAAGTCCTATGAAAATAGAAACGCAACCATCAATGGCCGATTTTGTGCGCAAGCTTCGGCAGCGAACGTCGACAACAAATATGCGACGCAAAACGGCGGCCATCGCGATCCGTACCATCGGGCGTGTTTGTTCCGGAGTGCTAATTATAACCCCGTCATACTTTCACGGTCTCCAACGAGACTTTCGAAAACTCAAAATTGTGCATTGAAATCGATAACAGAGGAATTAATTGCGATGGAATTATGTAAATTACCGGGACCTTTGTTACCGACCGGGAATCGGACAGTAGCGTGTAAATACAGTGAAATCAGCCAATGGGAAAACGGATTTGTGCGTCAGGTGTTTTTGTGAACATTTACCTCCAAAATTAACCCCAAATACTTTTCAAAACAACGGATTACCCGCCCAACGATAACGATCCCCGGACGGAATATTAATGGGTGATATTTACAACATTACCATCACATTCGTGAATTTTAGGTTATGCACGTATTTCCGAGACGAAAACAGTAAGTCCAAGCAAATGAAATAAAAGGAACGCAAAATGGAGGACGAAATCAGGTAAAAACCGATGTTAATATACCAAAGGACATGACGAGGTAAACAAAATTACTATCAGTTTGTAAATAAACGTTGACCTGATCCCTCGAATGTATTTTATATTGTCTGACACGGAACTGAAATAAAACATTTATTGAAACGATTGTATGCATTTTCTGTTATCTGTTCGATTGCTCGCTTATTCATTTGTGTTCTGCTGTCAAGGCACCGTTGTACAGCGTATGTATTTTCAGATACGAAGAGGTCATCATTGAAACAGAACATGAGTCCCCGATCGGAGCTAGTTATCAGTGTGAGGTGTGTTCTCAAATATTTCCCGACAGGAAGGAGTTCCTGGAGCACCACATGTCGCAATTCGGATCGACCTTCTCTTGTTGCCGGTGCGGGGAGCTGTTTCGAAACAGCACCGAGCTCTACCAGCATTACGAAACGCACAAGCTGCAGAATGAGGTTATAATCAATGAAGAGCATACGGAGGTAGCCGGGGAGGAGGAGGTCGAGTTGCATTATAGTGAGAACGTGGAGGCGGTGATGAATATACCGGACACGTACGGGGCGAACGAATTGCTGTACGTATTAGACGATGACAGTCAGTGTGTTAACGAGGTTGTTATAGAGGACTCCGAGCAGAGGAAGTTAAACCCAAAACAGGAGAATTACACGATAGTGCAGGTCGATCATGGTTACATGATTCCTAGTGTGTTTAAAGGGCAGCTGGAAACTAAGCGCCGCTATAAGAAAAGAGAGACTGAAATGCCGATGATGCACGAGGAGGACGAGGTTAGCGAAGCCTCCAATCTGCTGGTTAAAATGGACCCCGCGCCCAGCACGAGCCGCTTCGTTTATCGCCCCCCGCGGCCTAGGATCCTCCAACCGAAACGCCGCCACGAGATGCCGGACTTCTCCGCCACGAACTACCAAATCCTCCCCCCGACCGATGAGGTCGGCATCCCCCACTACAAGTGCCTGCGCTGCGAGCAGCTGTTCATCAACAAGTTCGTCTTCTTCCGGCACATAGAGAAGGGAAAGTGTTACATAAACAGCTGTGACGTGTGCCCAGCGACGTTCCCCAAAAACAGTGAATTCTTCGAGCACTACGTGGCCGAGCACACCGAGCGCGCCATTTGCAATTTCTGTTTTAGAACGTTCATGTACGAGAAGAACGTCAAGGAGCACATGCTGCGGCACCTGGACCAGTTCCGGCACCGGTGCGAGGAGTGCAATAAGGGCTTCTATACGGTCCGTGAGTACAGGAACCATTATAAGAATAGGCACATGGGGATCCGTCACAAGTGTGACGAGTGCGGGCGGTCGTTTGCCGATGAATATTACTTCAAGCGGCACATCGCCACGCACGGGAACTTGAATAAGATAAATCCGTTGAATGAGTTAAATGAATCGTTTTAGAACGAATGATCGTAGATTGTTCAACACTGCTTTTATCAAATTTTTGCGGTTATTTTTGTATTATTTCAACCCGATGATATTTTTGTTCACTTAAAACAAGTAGCTAGTTGAGTTTTGATTACAATTTTGACCGGTAAGTCACAATGGGAAATAATGGGTTAACGTAATGAATTAGTGTTCCAATTTTATTTGTCAAAAAACGAGTTGAAAGCGATTTTTCAGATTATTTTAGTTGTATTTGATTTATTATTTCACAGAGCCTTGAACTTTCTGATAAAGCAACTTTGTTGGTATTGTATACGCTGTTATATCACATTCGTGACTATGGCTTAGACGTCGTAAACAAATTTTGAAATTTAGCTCCATTCTCAAATTTAAAGGAGAAATATTTAAATTACAAATCAAGATGCCACCTTTACATTTTAGGATTTTAAATCTCAATTTTGACCAAAATTTCAACACTTCCGCCAATAATAATAATCTTGAAGATATCAGTCCATTTTATCAGGTTGTAAGATTGAATTTGAATTATAAATATGTAAACCTGATACGATTTTAAATAATTTTATTTTGTGGACTAGTTGATTCATCGAAATTTCGGGAAAATTCAATTATTTAAAACTGTATCAGCAGTATACATTTATAATCCTAATTTAACCCTTCTCGCGCTGTTGTGATTTTCTGTTGGGCCTCTTCGCAAATAAAGACAAGCACTATTGCGCTTTTCAGTGTTTTTCGACCATGTGCTTCCCGTGGGACTCAAAGGGTTAATTATGACAATGACCAATGAAAATTTTTGATCATAATTTTGACTACAGTTTTGAGTCATGGATAATGACTAACTATGGTTAAAATTTTGATTAAAAGTCATTATCGTTATTGATAAAGATCGAAACTGTATGATTATTATTGTAGATAAAGTGTCAAAATTATAGTCAAAATTGTGATTAAAAATCATTACTATACGGTGGTACAAGGCAGCTTCCATAAATAATGTCACAGGTTTAGGGGGTAGGAGTCAGAGGAATTCTGACAGTCAGTTTTCCTAGAACTAAATTCAAGCGTTTTGGGTTTCAGTTATCTCCAATTAAAATGTTTGTAATTTTAAGTATGAATTTATCAAAACTGTACAATTATTAAATATATTGCACAAGCTTACAAGGCATGAAGCAGGGTGTACATTATTTTAATAAATACATTCACAATGTAAAATGAAAAAACGCCTCCAGTATTAAATAAGAAATTGATTTCTATTACACAAGGATTTATTGATAAAAATAGAATTGTCTAGTCCAAACAAGTATGTCTTATGCACCGACAGATAAATCTAGTTTTGCTTACAAGGGGAGGATCAGATGTGTGACACCGATTAGATCCATCTTTGGCATACGTGTAGGTCATGACTAGGAGTGTAACAGGTGCAAATAATAGGGCGCACTATTCAGCTGTTTTCGAGAAAAATTGTTTTTTTTTATAACCTCTGCGTTTATGTATCTTTTACATTAATGAAACCACATCGAGTCCATGGCGTATTGGTAAGATCCTCTGGTTCGTAATCCCAAGGTCGACGGATCGAGTCTTGTCGACCGAAGTCAATTAATTTTATTTCTTATAGTTTTTATTTATAATTTATATAATTATAAATCATGTTTTTTTATTTATAATTTATTTATGGATTTATCCACGTGTATTTAAATATGTTATGTTTTAGAATAAATTATAATTAATTTTTAGGAGAAATATTGTTAATCAAATTAAACAGGAGATTGAAAAATCAATATTTTTATTTCCAGCATTAAAAAAAAATTATCCTAGTTTGTGCAGTCCTTCATCGCCCGAATATCACAATTGTGTATAAAAAATAATATAGAATAACGATTTATAAAAAATAGCCTGGAAATACAAATATTCATTTTTTCCTGTTTAATTATTTTTTAAGAATCCTTTTACCGCTAAAAATGAAATTAATATAGTTGATTCTAAAATTAACATATTTAAATACACATGGATTTATGAAAACTATAAAAAAGGAAATTAACTTCAACAAACAGGATTCAATCCTTCGAACTTCCGACTACGAACCGGAGATCTAACCGACAAGTTTTCGTTAACGTAAAAGATATATAAACATAAAAATAATTTAAAAAATTAAAAAAAAACATTTTTTCTCAAACGGTTGAATAGTGCGCCCTATTACTTGTACCTGTTACACTCCTAGTCATGACCTACACGTGCACCAAAGATGGATGAAATCGGTGAGTCACACATCTGATCCTCCCCTTGTTAGTACAAACGGCATGAATGAGATAAAGATCTTGTGGTAGTTAATAAGACAATAATTGGGTGTACTCGGCCAATATTTCAATGTTATTTACTTACAAAAGCTGTAACATTTTTACAGTTAGAAAAAGTTTTTTTTGATTATTCTGCTGCGTGCCATGTCCTTGGTTTGCTTGTATATTCTTTTGCTCAGCTGCTATGGCAATCAACTTTGTTTTTTTAAAGCTTTTATGTGTTTTCTGTGCTATTTTGAGAGTGTATATTTATTTAGTAATAAATAATAATGATTTTAGTAAAATTAAAAACCTTTAAATTCTACTATAATTATAATGATAACGCAGCTCTTAAAAAAAAAATCGAAATTTCGTTTTCGAGGACCTGACCCACTCAATAAATGTAATCGAGCATGCTGAAACCGAATCTGTAATCCAAATAAGCCCATCACGTTAGATTTTTTTTTCTAACTTCAAAAAATAGGCTAAACAAATTTAATAGAAACCCGAAGAAAACCCCATAATCATATATTAAATCCCTTAACCTTAAATCCCCATAACCCTAAAACCCCATATCGATATTACTCCATAGATAACGAGTCCGAAGGGTCGTTTTATTAGTGTCAATTTTTTTTTAAATATATTTTCAAGCGAGGGCACCTCCACGTGATTGACGATGGGCATGTAGAGATGCTCTGGATTGCAAACATATGAAGAAAAGAGTTTTTTTTCGACCCGATAGAACCGATTCTCCCGACTCATTATGTATGTTTAAAAAAAAATCTTTTTTTGTATGTTTGCAATTCAGGGCACCTCCATGCGCCCATCGACAACCACGTGGAGGTGCCCGCGCTTGCAAACATACAGGAAAAAAAAATGTTTTTTACACTAATAAAAATGACCCTTCGTTATCTATGGGGTTATAGGGTTATAGCGCAATGGGGTCTTAGGGTTAGGGGGTTTTAAGATGATGAAATACATGAATTATGGGGTTTTGTTTGGGTTTTTATTGAAATTGATTGTTAACCTATTTTTAGAGGTTACAAAAAAATCTGACGTGACAGAGTTATTTGAACTTCGTATTCGGTTTCAGCAAGCTCGATTACATACAGTGCGCGCCTAAAGTATGGAATATGTTCAGTAAAATTGAAATTAATTTTTTTTGGAAAAAATCCTCGAACAGATTTTCTTTTATAAAAATACACACTTTTGTTTTCGAGTAATGACGTCAGTCATTTTGTTTTTAAATGGCAACCCCCTATTTTTGTTCTTGATTTTGACAGATCTTTTCACTGTCGAACCGGCAGTATAAAAATGTTGCTGTCTTACATAAGAAACTTTTCAAGTAAATGACAATTGAAGGTAAGAACCCGATATTAAGAGTTTTTACAAAATGACCTTGTTTCAGCGCTTGTAGCAATTTTTCCAAACAAAAATGATCTTGAACTTCCATATAATACAATCTGGTTTCAGCAAGACGGCGCATCCCCGCACTAAACGCGTTTTTTGTTTTTTTTTTGTTTTCTTTTCTTTTCGAACATGTAGAAATTCTTCTTGAATATTTTGAATATTATCCAGGCTAATTCTGGGCAGTAATCTCTCTCGCGGGCTATTCTATCGGTCCTCGCCTGCCAATCCATCTCTTCGTAAAGCAATTGTCAAAAAACGCGCGTTGTGCGGGGTGCGCCGTCTTGGTGAAACCATATTGTATTATGTGGATGGTCAAGATGATTTTTGTTTGTAAAAAAGCGCTGGAACAAGGTCATTTTGCAAAAACTCTGAATATTAAGTTCACACTTTCAATTGTCATTTACTCGAAAAATTTCTTATGTTAGATGGCAACATTTTTATACTGGCAGTTCGACAATGAAAAAACTCTCAAAATCAAAATCAAAAAGGGGGGTTGCCATATAAAAACAAAATGGATATGATTAATTAATTTCTCACTTAACCCGTGGTGAAACATAATTATATAATTTGATTAATTAAAACACTTGATTTTGTTTCACTGATTTTATTTGTCTCTCCAGAGAGAGAGAGACAAATAAAATCTCTCCAGAGAGAGAGACAAATAAAATCAGTGAAACAAAACCATGTGTTTTAATTAATAAAATTAACAAAATGGATGACGTCATTGCACTTCCATGCAAAAATGTGTTTATAAAAGTAAATCGACCTGTTCGAGGATTTTTTCCAAAAATATTTAATTTCGGCTTAACTGCATATATTCCATACTTTAGGCGCGCACTGTATAGTGAGGTGGGTCAGGTCCCTGCAAACAAAATTTCGATTTTTATTGTGGAGCTGTGCAATTGATGCTTCGGTTTTCTGCGTACTTCAGCAATTATCCTTGTCTTTATCTGCAAATGTTTTTAAAACTTTTGTTTTATTATTACGATACGATTATAATAACAAATTAATTTTACCTGCAAGATAACAAGCGTAACTCATTTCCTTCGAATGATCTACTCGATCCCTTCTGTAGTCCTGGCGACATAAAAACAATGTGATTGTTTTTTGTTGTACTACTTTTTGTGGGTTTTATATTAACAATCCTGCCTTTTTTTTCTGAAGACTTGATTTTTTTTGTATATAATTATATAAGATAAACTTCACACGAGTAGAAAAGGTAGAATTATACCAAGCACTCGAGGCGTGTAAGACATTATTGTCAAGCATCAATAAACAACTAAACAACTAAACTAAACGTGTTGCGCACTGACTATCTTAAATTCCGAAGATTCGTTGTTGCGTTCTCTTGCATTCTCTGAATACTTTCTCACTCTGCGCAAACTTTCCTTTATTATATAAGATAAACTTCACACGAGTAGAAAAGGTAGAATTATACCAAGCACTCGAGGCGTGTTGCACACTATCTTAAATTCAATTGGCTCCGAAGATTTGTTGTCGCGTTCTCTGGCATTCTCTGAATACTTTCTCACTCTGCGCAAACTTTACCCCCACATGTCTTGAGTACTCAGTATTATTGTACTAGCTATGTTTTGATAGATTGCACTTGTAAAAACCGATTGTAAAGAAAATCAGGCTTGTAACTTAGTTTGCCCACAAATTACTTAACCTTCAATATGTATTTGTCATGCAGTGACGGTTCGCGGGGTTTTTTCTGGTACGGCCGAGGAACAAGAGGTGGTAATACAGAAAGGTGCGGTCACGCAGCCAGCCGTCTCTGCAACTGACCCTACCTATCAGTATTGCCACCCTTGTTACCTAGGCCGTACCAGAAAAAACCCCGCGAACCGTCACTGTTGTCATGCATATAATAATATTTATTAAATGGCATTACAATTTTATCTTGGTATGTGTCAAATAGTGCATTCCATCTATGAAGTAGAAAAAAATATATACAGGGTGGAAACTTTAGCTGGAACAAATTCGGTATTTATGAAATGAGAAGTTCCAGAAAAAAATCCTCGAACAGGTCGATTTTTGTTTTTTATGCGCACTTTTTAGCGTCTTTAAAAATATTATGACATCACTAGACTTTCACGTATGTCGTAATAGACATTTTTTTTAATGGTAACTTTTTTTTTTAATTCAGTAAATTTGTAGCCCTTTTTATTCTCTTTGCGACTGTGTAAAAATATTTTTGATTTTTTTTATTTATTATTTTATTTAGTATCCGGCATGAAATGAGACAAATTCCACCAGAAATGTTTCAAAATGTAAGGGATGGGTTTTATCACCGATTGGCTTTTTGCTAACAGAGGAACGGTGCTCATTTTGAACATTTGATACATTAAATAAGTTTTAAAAAAAATAAGTTTTCAATTTCTGAATTAAATGTATGACTACGGATTTTGTGATTTGGAACATAAAAATCATTCTATGCTCCATCGGAAGCTACAACCTTTGCCCATCTTTCAGGCAATAAACAGATTTCAAGCTCTTAGAACACTGGTGGTTTTGGAGAGATCCAATTATTAAGCCAGTTATTGATTTCTTCTTAACCACTTCGCGCCCATGCAGCTTTGATTGGGCTATAGGACAATCCTGAAAAATTACTTTTTTCTTGTTGTTACCTTTTTCTATGACATATTATTCCACTGTTACAAATTTACCCATTTATGCAAAGAAATATGAAAAAAATATTCCATAGATGGCGCTATAGGTTTAATTTTTTTTTGTAAAATATTTTTTTTTTCCTTTTTTTTCTTTGTTGCCACATGTGGCGACCTGGGCGTGAAGAGGTTAAGAACTAAATTGCTCTTCAGAAATGGCCGATGCAATGGACCGGAACAAATAGTAATCTGAGGGGGGCGTTATGGCAGCTGAGGTAGAATCTTCGAATTCATTCCTAAATAGTTCTTCACGCATTCAAGAACATTGTTATACTGTCAAATTATCTTATTACGTTGATTCTCCCGTTCTGGCCGTTTCTTCTACCAAATCCGGTTCAGAGGTATATATTGTAGTCGGTTGCTTTCACCACTGATTGCAGTAGAATCTTTGAGTTCACTCCTAAATAGTTTGAGAATATTGTTATGCTGTAAAATTATCTTATTATTCCTGAGGTTTCTTCTACCGGGCCTGGTTCAAAAGTATTTATTGCAGTCGGTTGCGTTCACCAGTGATAGTTTCAGACGATTGCAGTAGAATCTTTGAGTTCACTCCTAAATATTAGGTTGGTGCGAATGAAATGTCGGATTCTTAGGTGACTATATAAAACTGCATATCTTTTTCCAAAAGCTGTTTATTTAACACATTGACTGCCGACTCGGTCAATAAGACCGAGACACATTTCCACGATTTTCTTCGCATAGGTGATAAATATTGTAAAATTTCTTTCGTAAGACTTCAATATCATCTACAATTACGCAATATGGCCCAAAAAAATGAAATTTTTGCCCAATATGAAATATACCGCCCGGCCCTAACGTAAAATATAATAAAAAGCACTCTGGCAGTGAACTTGTTAATCAAAATATGCTCCATTTACTTCAATACACTTTTCCCAATGAGATTTTAATGCTTAGATGCCTGTCTTGAAGAAATTCTGATCTTTAGAATCAATGAACTCTGTTATGGCATTTTTCATTTTCGTACTGTTTAGCCCGTAAAAACAGTTCTAAATGATTAAATAAATGAAAGTCGGTTGGCGAAAGATCCGGTGAATAAGGTGGGTGCTGCAAGTTCAATTGAAGAAACAGTTGGATTCATTTCTACCGATGCTTTCAGAGCATCATTTTTCACAGACGTTACGGGTCTTCCACGCGGTTCATCTTGCAGGGAAAAATCACCAGACCGAAATTTTTCAAACCAATTTCGTTCACAGTATTCTCCCCAAACGCCTGGTTTATTTTGCTGTAGCTTTTGCAGCATTATTACCAAGTTTATACTCATATTAGAAAATTACACGAATATCGGTTGAATTCATATCAGTGCAAAATTCAAAGCAAATACAAAAGGGACACTTTTGAGAAAATCTTCTTTGCTAAAATGTGACTCTGGCAATGGACAGTACAACTATAAATCAGGTTATGTCAAAAACAAAAGCATAACAAAAACAGGGAGACAAACGTTCACATTTAAAGAAAATCCGACATTTCATACGCACCAACCTAATATATCTTCACGCATTCAAGAACATTGTTATGCTGTAAAATTATCTTATCATTCCGACCGTTTCTTCTACCGAGTCTGGTTCAAACGTATTTATTGCAGTCTTTGAGTTCACTCCTAAATAGTTCTTCACGCATTCAAGAACACTGTTATGCTGTAAAATTATCTTATCATTCCGACCGTTTCTTCTACCGAGCCTGGTTCAAATGTATTTATTACAGCCAGTTGCGTTTGTAGCCCGGAAGGTAAACCAGGGCTGCGTTTATATTATTTCTGGTTCTCCAATTTTATTTTGTTTTGTACAAAGATTTTTTATGTGTATCACCGTCTCCCTGGTAATGCGGTGATTCCATCCATTCCCAGACGGGGTTGTGAGTTCATATCACATCGGGGTCACCAATGTAAACTAAGGGCTACTTTTATATTTTCTCTGGTTCTCCAATTTTATTTTGATTTGTACAAAGATTTTTTTGTGTATCACCGTCTCCCTGGTAATGCGTTGATTCCATTCCCACGCTGCCCTGATAATCGTTGCCTCCGTCTGCTCCGCGGCCAAGGCGACGCCACACGTTCACCAGTAATAGTTTCGGACGATTGCAGTAGCTCGTAACGGCAGCAAGTTTATTCTGTGTACCTCGTGGGATATGAAGGGCTTCCGATGGAGCATATTTGGAATAAATTAAGAAGTAAGATTTCATATTTCAAAGTCATACTTGTACACCCAATATTAGGTAATGAATCTGATCTGATTCGTTTAGCATAATTTTTTTTATACAGGGTGTTTCAGATCTCTGGGAACGGTCAATCACATGCTTATTTTCGAAAAATGTTTTATACAAAAGTTGTGTATAATAGTGAGCTGCATGCCCTAAAAATATTTAAATTTATACAGGGTGTCTCATAACAAAGTTACAGACCAAACTTATGTTTTTTTTTTAATGCAACACCCTGTATTTTTTGTCATTTTTGAATTATATGGAGCAAATAAAGGTGAGTTACTTCAATACTCCCTATACCTATTGTTTGCCGTTTTCGAAATATTTGAAGATTTGTTGAAATGCATGGTCTGGGTGAAATTTTATTTTTGCCCCAGTGATTGATGTTGAACAATTAAAATCATTTCTATTATTTGGTTGAAGGTTCGAACTATAGAGCCAACCATGATTTCATACAAAAAATTATACAGGGTGATTAAAAAATGCGGTAGAAAAACCGAACTTTTAAAGTTAAATAACTTCGTTTTTTCAAATGGCACACCCTGTATTTAGTAACGTATTCTTAAGTAGAATCCAATTATCTTTCAGATTGTATAAGGGTTCCCTCTTCCTAATCTCAATAGTTTTCTTGTATTCGGCGATTATCATATCAGGAATAATTATTATAATCTGAAAGATAATTGGATTCTACTAGAGAATACGTTACTAAATACAGGGTGTGCCATTTGAAAAAACGAAGTTATTCAACTTCTTAAGTTGGGTTTTTCTACCTCATTTTTTTATCACCCAGTATAATTTTTTGTATGAAATCATGGTTGGCTCTATAGTTCAAACCTTCAAGCAAATAATTGAAATGATTTTAATCGTTCAACGTCAATCACTGTGGCAAAAATTAAATTTCACCCAGACCATGCATTTCAACAAAAAACGGTAAACAATAGGTATAGGGAGTATTGAAGTAACTCACCTTTATTTGCTCCATATAATTCAAAAATAACAAAAAATACAGGGTGTTCCATTTAAAAACACATAAGTTTGGTCTGTAACTTCGTTATGAGACACCCTGTATAAATTTAAATATTTTTAGGGCGTGCAGCTCACTATTATACACAACTTTTGTTTAAAACATTTTTTGAAATTTTGAAAAATAAGCACGTGATTGACCGTTCCCAGAGCTCTGAAACACCCTGTATAACACCAAATATCAGGCATTCCCTTACATATGACGGAATCTCATCCGATTGTAACCAAATTTGCTATAATTGCATATCACTAATATATGGAATATATTTCTTGTCCTCCTTTGTTTGATGTGGATAAAATATATATTTTAAACGTAAAATGGTGTAAAAAGTGCCAAAAATTCTACAAAATTTTTTCTACGTTTACGACTAATGTTTCCGTATGCAAAACCTCTTCGGTGTGAGTATAGAAGTAGTTTAAGCCCGTTAGTCGAGTATTTGTACAGAAAATTTCATACTTATATAGTGAAACGTAAAAAAGTGCTAAAAAAGGCCATTTTCACCGCTCTTGCGGGAGGTCAAAACACACTTAGAATGCTTTCCTAATGCTGCAGCGCGATTCAGTAGGACCAGAATTACTCAATTTTGAAGGGCCGTCGAAATCGGAGAGATGACCCCTTCTTCGCTCCGGCCTAACATTCTTTAAATATTCCGATTTGTTAACTTGGTCATCATATTTTTGTAAGTATAATTAATACTATTCACGTGACACATTTGATGAAACATATATGATATAAAGGTCGTATTTGAATAATGTATATATCCAATTGCTTGAAGTGTTTTGAGAATTACTTGTTATTATCAGAGTGTTCTGTACTCTTCATTAATGGCAAGTCATTATCGAAGCACTTGTCAGGCAACTGAATACCAGGTGTATGCATAAGTTCTTTTTTAGGTACAAAAAAATACGTAATTTTCAAGGGATTAAAAAAAATTAATTTTTGTTTTATTCAAAATATTTTTTTTTGTAATCATTAATGTTCTGGTTCGCGTTCGTGAACTACTTCGAACAGCCTCAATTCGATATTAGCCATTGGCTTCTACACATTCCACCCATCTTTCAGGTAACTTATGAATATCATGCCGGAATAACTGCTTGTCTTTTGCGGCTAACCACTCGTCGAGCCTTTTTCCAACATCCTCGAAATCTTCGAGCGCGTGCCCCATTGATGCGAAGAGGTGATAGTCAGATGGCGCTAGGTCTGGCGAATACGTGTGGAATCCAAGCGATTTCAAGGTTTCTTTCACTGGTTTTGCTGTGTGAGACGGCGAATTGTCGTGTAACAAAATCACTTTGCCATGTCTTCTGGCCCATTCCGGTCGTCTTTCCATTAATGCGTGCTTTAAATTAATCATTTGTTGGCGATAGTGTTGTGTATTTACGGTTTCTACCAGGAAGCTTTGACTTTCAGCAGCCTTTTTCTTTTGATTAAATAAGCAAAGCAAAGCGTGCCACAAAGTGAAAAACGACTCGCCATTAATTTTTTAATGTTTGGGGTATAAGGGAAGGCGACATCACAGTGATGGAAAAGTTAAGAAACTATCGCTCGACCAGCAGAATTTTTTTCAGTAAACCAAAATTGAAATGCAATTAAAATAAAGTACCCCCACCCAGTGGTGTATTGGTAAAATAAGAAGTAAGGGCATGGTGAGAGCATAAAAATATTCCGCGACTCCACAAGCAGCTTGCTGAAAGTTTTTCGGAGATCATCTTATTTTAAGCAAACTATTGTTTCCCTTGTAAGCTTTTTCATTTTTTTTTTATTTTTACTATACAAAATATTAACAAACCCAAACGCGTTCTGTTTCTGAAAAAAGGTGCCGGAACGTCGTTCCTCCAATACACCATTGCCCCCGCCCCCACTAAATAAAATGTACATATTACACCCACCCACCTCAATACTGCTGAATAAAATGATTGATTGCATCCGCCTTCCCCAAATGTATAAATTTGAGCGAGGATAACGAAGGCAGATCTATTGTATACGTTTTATTCAGTGGGGTTGGGGAAGGCGGATGTAATATATACATTTTACTCAGCGGGAGTGGGGGTACTTTATTTTAATTGCTTTTCAAGTTCGGCTTATTGGAAAAAATACTGCTCGTCAATCGTTTCTTAACTTTTCATCGCCTTGACTTCGCCTCCCCTTATTACCCAAACGTAAAAAATAAATTGTATACATAATTAACTGTCTTGTTAATTGAATTTTCCTCAAAAATATATTTTTTTCCGCGTTTACATTCTTTCTCGCCACTCACCTGACAAGAAGACTATAAAATTTCACTATTCAGCAAAGAAATTTTCGTGAATTCGATTAAGAATATTGATCGTGCTTGCAATCGATTAAAAATATCATAAGCGGTGGTGAATTCGAAATGCAAAATTCAAAAAGCTCTTTTAGAAAATTATAACTGTCCTCCATGCGGAAGAAGACTTGGACGGCTTGTGTGACTGGCACGGCTTCCAAAGTACCTTCGTGATTTCTGTAGGTCTCGATGTGTGAAGTAAAATTTTGATGTATATAATATTGTGATTATCACTTTCCATAGGAAACTCCCTTTTCCTAGTGATATTTCCCATTTCATATCGATAATTTCCTTAAAATGGCAAAATTTTCTCGAGTTGGCAACACTAATGGTATGCCTCACCCTGGTCATATTGAGAAGTTATGGTTTGGGCCAGGCGCAAATTAGTGTACGTGATAGAGACTATATAAATTTCCATGCATTCGAATAAGGGTATTGATAAGGATGGATAATTAAAATTTGATGAACGGGCGGTAAACTCGAAATAAAATTTTGATATGAGCGGGGCTTATATAGAAATGTTATCGCTAAAGTCTATTGGAGAAATACAGAGAGCTATGGAATTTAAAGAATGTAAATAGTATGTGCCTTTAAAATGGTGAGTGCAGCGTTGAAATAGAAAATAATTTTTTTTTTGTCATAATTAAAATCATAATATTACTGAATTTATGCTGCACCACTGGTAACGACCATCGGCACATTTCACACGCATTCCATAGCTCATCCTATTTCTCCAATAGGGTATATGGAATTTCTCTTTTCTTTCTCTTTTCTTGGTGATATGTTTCGTCGTTTCACATCAAAAATTCTCTCGAGTTGGCAAAGCTGGTGTTACCAGGACCCTCCCTCCATCGCGCATATTGGTTTGGGCCGGGCCATACCACTACTTCTCAACATGAGAGAAGATAACACAGGGGTTATTGGAACCCCTCCCCCTCTATCGCGCACACAAGTTTGCGCGCGACCCAAATCACTGTTTCTCGATGTGAGAGGGGACAACACACCCCTTCTCACACTGAGAAGCAGTGGTTTGGGTCATGCGCAAACAAGTTTGCGGGGTAGAGGGGTACGGGTCCCGGTAACCCCAGTGCTGTCTCATCTTATGGGTCATGGGCAAACTAGTGTGAGACTACACTGGAGTTACTAAGACCCCCCTTTGAGAAACAACGGTTTGGGTCATGCGCAAACTAGTGTGGGTGATAGAGGGGGATGGGTCCTGATAACCCCAGTGTTGTCTCCTTTCACGTTGTGAAGCACATGTTTGTGTCATGCGCAAACTGGTCTGGGACAACTCTGGGATTACCGGGACCCCCTCTCACACTGAGAAGCAGTGGTTTAGTTCATGCGCAAACTAGTGTGTGCAATAGAGGGGGTCCCGGTAGCCCCAGTGTTGCTTCCTCCCACGTTGAGAAGCAGAGGTTTGGGTCTTGCGCAAACTAGTGTGTGCGATAGAGGACGGCTGTACCATGACTATTAACATTAACATAAATTATGTCTTTTCTAATACCAATATTCGGTGAGTGACTTGGAGCAAAACAGAGTGCCTCACAAAATACTAATAAATTACTATGAATTAATTTTGGGTTTTACGGCGCATCAACAGCTAAGGTCATTCGCAAAAATAAATTTATGAAACAATATTAAATGTACTTTATCAAAAAGGTCGATCATTATGGATTAATGGACAACATTTTTCATAACTTCGCAAATTGATCCCTCCCCTCATGGCCATCTGTATTAGTAGACCTAATCTAATACCAGGATATTGGATTAGAATGCGAAGAATTGCTCCGTTCTGATTCCAGCGGAATGATAATAGAAAAACCACTATCCCTGTGCCTTCATGCTGTTTTGGAACTCCCTTTCCTTTTTGCTTGTGACCTGCTGTGACACAAATATTGTCTATATTAGTTAATGTTTTGGGCCTCAAATTTTCTCAACCACGCGGCACTTTTTTTCGTGCAAATTATTTCTGGATGTAAATTTTGATTGGAGATAGAAGGCAAATAGTATTCTATATTTTGGCCTAAGGAGATCCTCACATATTGCAGACTTTTGCACCCACCTAGTTATGCTATTGGTTAGTACTAGTATTTATCAAGTGCACATTTTCATTATTACATTTGTTTTATCCAAAAATATCATCGGGAAAGTAACTAATCAAACAAATTTCTTTTTTTTTGTTTATGTACACCAAATAAAAAAAATGTATTCACGATTCATAAGCAGTGTTGAAAGAATTTTAAATATTTTCGCTTACAGGTCGTTTATTTCCTTTCTTGTAAATAAATGTATCATAACTTGAAATTACGGATTATTTATAAGCAACACCTGCAATTGTAAAGTATTGTAAATAAATTTTACATCCTTTGGAATAACGATGAATAATTATCAGTAACGGCACGAGTAATTCTGGTCATGGACAACCAAAATTACTCAAACGAGCCGTCACTATGTACTAGTGTTTCTAGGTATAAAACTATTGCCATTTTTATAACCTAACCTGTACATAGTTTGAATGTGACTTGTATTTTTAGGACCGCTTTGTTTTCTTTTATATAAATATATGTATAGCGTTTGTTTACTTTAATTAAGTTCTCTACCTATTATTCGAAGAGTGTACCTTATAAAAATAAATTCTGTTTTAGTTCAAATCTGTTTTTTTCTTATTTATCCTTTCCACTTATTATAACCATCACTCGATGTTTATATGTTAATTATGATGGTAGGGAGAGGGACGTAGTTAACATTATTTAAACATTTCGAACGTAGATGTATTAACGCTGGGTATTTTTTTAGGTCACTGACCACCGAGGAGATGTATGATAAGTATAAAGCCAAGTTCGGCCTGAGGACCTGCGTCGTATTGTTAGGCGATTTAACAAGCGTGGACATGTCCAAGTACACTATGGTTAGAAAGAAGACGGCCCCTATCACCCTGGACCTTGTTCACAGCAACATCATCTCCAGCGCCAGGTACAAATACAAATGCGAGACCTGCACTTTGACTTTTAAGGATTACGGCGGATTAGAGGAGCACAGGAAAGAGCACATTGCCGCAGAGGGGGGATCTTCCAAGGAGGACGAAACTTCCTCTTCAACATCAGAAGCGGAGGAAGACGAGTCTTTCACTGAATCCTCCACTTCGGACGAGGGTGAGCAGAAGAAGCCGAAAGAAAACTCATTTCAGTGCAAGTTTTGTAACAGAGTGTTCAAGTATCACTACACCTATGCGAACCATTTGAAGCAACATAAGTATTTTGTGTGCACCAAGTGCCACAAGATTCTCGATACGAAGGAGAGTTTGGATCAGCATTTGCAAGACGAGCACAAGGTTTGCCCTTGCAAACTCTGCCCGCAGATGTTTTATTCAGAAAGGAATTTGGAGATGCACCTCAAACAGAAGCACTACAAAAACGGTATCAAGTGTGTGGTTTGTTCCAAGGAATTTGCGAGTATTAGTGAGTTGGATGTGCACACTAAAACACACACAGAAGTTGTTATACCCATTGAGGAGGAGAATCTGGTCTGCGATTTGTGCACGCAAAAATTTAAAAATGAAAGTGAGTTGGATAAGCATTTGTCTACACATTTCTCAATTGTTAAAATTCTTCCCAAACGTAAAAAGAAAGACTCGATTGAGATTGACAAGACAAAGCCTTTGACTGTCAAATCTATTCAAACGTTGAGCGACCACAAGTGCACTCTTTGTAGTAAGATCTTTCTCACCAAGGAACATTTGGATACTCACTTGGCTAAACACTTACAAGTGCACAAAAATGCCTTGGCTAAAGAATCTCAACCTGGGTTGGTTGGACCAACTGTAGCGACAATACCAGGTTCGGAACCAATGATTGTATCCGGTAGTTTAATCGCAGCAAATGTCATTACTAAATCTGGTGTACAAACTATACCTAATTCGACTGTCACGACTGCTCCCACAATGATTAAACCTGGTTCGGCTGTTCCATTGCTACAAAACAAACAGATTATTATCTCTACAGCGGCCTCAATCTCCACCACTTCTAATGTCACCACGAACTCCCTAACCTTAAATTCTAATCAGCACAAGCTGATTTTGATGAATGATAAAAAATATCTCATTGTATCGGAGAGTTCTTCAATATCGCCCAATGGAGTTATAAAGTTGGTCGTTACTGATCCAAGTAAACCGAACGCTATTTTGCAAGCCATTCCAGCCCTGCAACCTTTAAGTGCTGGGCAACCGATTAATAACTTTTTACCGCCAACCATCGTCGTGCCGAATGCACAAAATGAGCAGATTGGTATTCAAAAATTGAATATTACTGGGAATTTGAGTCAAGGTACTACTAACATAATGTACACCACACCAACGGGTGAAACTATAACACCGGTAAAGTCGACCAAAACTTACAGCGGTAAAAGTCGGAAGGTTGGAAAAGTAGTCAGCGCGACAGTGGGGCTACCTGCGGGCGCAGTTGTTCCACAAACGAGAACTGTTGGCGCATCTAAGGGAACGGTGGTCACAACAATGGTGCCAACTACATTATTAGTGGCACCATCTAGGGGAAGGATGGTTTCATCTGCAGGAACAATGGCACCGACTAAAGTATTATTGGCGCCAACTACTTCTTCAGTAAATGCAGCAACAACGTCAACAGCTGCAGCGGGACCAGTATCTACGTTAGTCACTCCTTCGACTTCGGAAGCAACACAAAATGCAGAACTAGAGAATAGCGAAGACTTTAAACCAAAAATTTTCCTAAAACCGCTCAGTCAGCTACTGGAAAAACAACGCGAGATGCCTAACCTTCCTCCAGAAAAAGTATTGGAAGCATCGCCGATCCCAGACACCTCTGCCTCTGACAAACAAGAAGACGGCAAAGTTAAAAAGATCCACAAATGCAATGAGTGCCACGTGGTCTGCAAACGCCTGGTCAAACTAATGCAACACCAAAGCAAATACAAGTGCAAGATCTGCGATTTCGGCTGTTGCAAACTGAAAATGCTCGACATCCACTATTCCGAAAAGCACAACTACAAAAACCGATGCGTGTCGTGCGACACGCAATTCCCCACCCTGTCCGATCTGCAACAGCACAAGAAAAGCGTGCACCTGTGCAAAAAGTGCAACCGGTGCTATTTCGACCTGAACAAGCATCAGAATAACTACCGTTGTTCGAACTGTGACTTTTACGCTTGTGGCGCCCCCGGCCTCGACACGCACTACAAGCTCGTGCACAGGATCACCACCAGATGCGCCCCGTGCAACAAGATCTTTTACTCAAACGAGACGTTCCAGCAGCACAAGCAGGAAATACATTTTTGTGATAAGTGTTGCACGTACAAGATGGATCTGAATGTGCACAAGACTTTTTGCAAAGGCGGGCCCAAAGCGAGCGCCACCGTCAGCAATTCCCCGGAGGTTATCGAACTCGACAGTGACTAAAGTTTTCGTTCATAAGAATTGCATTTTATTTTAGGACTTCTTGGAGTATTTTGTAGTTATTACTTAATTTTAATGTATTCGCTGTATATTATATTTGTTATAAATAAATACGTCCCCTATTAATACTTCAAAAGTGTTGATGTACGCTGCAACAATCCGTTTGTTTTCAGGAATGTATGGATTTTAGTGTACTGGGTGAGTCACTTAAAGTTTAAAACTTTTTATGTCATAAGTTTATAAATATTTTTAAATCTATATGTTTTTTTTTTAAACCTGATTGGAGGCATTTAACCAGTTGGCTGTGTTTGACGAGTATACTCGTCATGAAAAATGGCAATATTTTGTGTTATAACGAGCACCTACTCGGCATAAACACAAAATATTGCCATTTCTTTTTTGCTGTTTTTGAAGAGTATACTCGTCATGAAGAAATAGCAATATGACAAGTACCTACTCGATGTGACTCAAAATATTGCCAATTGTGCATGATGAATATCCTCGTCACACCGCTAACTGGTTAAATAATCGAGTAGTAGTACGAAGTGATTGTAATTTTGAATAAAATTCTGTTGTTCACTGTAGTCATAGTGGTCCTTCGAATCTGGCCTTTGGCACAGATGTAGTTGCTAATAAATCTTCAAATAAAATTTGAAGAGAACATTAAATATTGTTCCCCATCAGAACACCTACAGACCGGTTTCAACCTTTCAGGTCTCATCAGTGTAGTTAGTTGCTGATGGGGAAACAGTACAGCATTCAGGCAATAGATTCCACCACTTTGGCGTTTCTACAATTTGAAGAATTATAAATCGGCTAGGGCAGAATGGCTTCGACTATACATTTCGCATGTTTGCATTCGCTCTCCTTGCAAATTCTTCAAACACGGTTCCCAAAAAATATGAGTGTGGCCATCATGTAACTCCGATTTGATGGTATAAATGGGATTTTTGTGATCGATTTTTCTTTTTTCAAAATCTGACATTCTGTACAGTTATTATTAATGTAAATTTCAGTCCGACCTTTGATAATGATCTGTGTAGATGGAACATAATAAGTGTTTTTCTTCACCAAATTTGTAAATTTCATGTTACTCTAGGTTTCATAATTATACACAAAATTTTTGGAATATCAAGTTTATGAAAAATGCTTATTAACCCTTTCGGCCCTGTGGCCCACCGCAACATTTACATGTCTCTACTCACTATGACAATCCATATTTTTGCTGTTTATCACTAGATGTCACTTCAACAAAGCCTCACTAATTAATTCCTATACTAATTAAGCAAATTCAAAGTTCAAATTTGGTATTTATGGTCTTAAGAAGCACCCTATCACTAGTAATTAACAAAAAAATTTTTTTTTTCAAATTTCAAAATTCAGGGCTGAAGGGGTTAAGTTTTCTTATCTTCAATATAAATAATTGGTATATTTAGAAAAATACATTCTATCAAAAACCTTTTTAGTCGATGTTGATGTTTATTTCGAAAGCCTTTAGTAGGTTTTAAAATGCAGTACCCACAGACATTTGTTATAAATGATCGGAATCTTCTCTACCTTCTCATTGCCTTATATTGGAAAACTTTTTGGTTGTTGAATATAAATGCCTTCATTAAAACCTCGTTGTGCAAATGCTGTAACAGCATTGATTTGATCAAAATTAAGATCAGTGTCAATTTTGACCTATGTGTTGGATGAATGTATTTGGTCGCATCTGGCAACCCTTGAAAGCTTACCAGAATGTACATCATTTTGTTTTGTTGCCATTTTCCTCTAAAGCATTTGCCGTCAGTTGTAACTTAATTGCCTTATAGTTCAGTCGACAATTTCTTACAGCAAATTCAACAATTTGTTCTGGTGATTTGTAAGGTTTCGATACATCACAAATGGGCAAAAAGTTCCGTTTAAATATTCCACATGGGTGTTAATTCACCCTAAAATTCATTCATGGCGAATTAATTCTTATTCATAATGGAAGGTTTGCCTGCTGATTGGATCTACTACTGTCAGGTATTTATAACTTTTTCAATATTATAAAATTTCCATTCGAATGCATTTCACATCGTTTCCTAGTAATATTTGTTGTATTGCATGTAATAATTAGATAGACATTTTAATCTTGATTTCAGGTACGACGTGAAAGTTCGGCAGAGGAGGCTATGAAAAAAAAAACAATGCCCCCAATACTTGCTTACATCCCAGGCGGTTGTTATGGAGATACGTTAACATCTCTCTCTTAAAGTGTGATTCCTATGACCCGACCGTCGCTAGCGCCCGCGTCTCGACTACCCTCGAAGAAACAGTACGGACGCGCGGTTGATGGTCGGTAGACGCGCGTCGCCAGACGCTCTAGAGCAGTGGGTCCTAACCTTTTCAATACTGTTACCCCTGTGACCTATTCGGAAAACTGATTTTACCCCGACCTTACTTTGTTATCAATACAAACAATTACAAGCAAATATGTAATACATTTTTATTAATAACACCATTTTGACATCTAAGCCCAAATTTTAAACCACCTCGTTCAAACGCCTGTCAAAGTGTGGAGAGGCTTTAGCGGCGTCGTTAATAAATTTGGTTTTGTGATTGATGATGATCAATCCTAGACTTCTTTACCCCTCAGAAAATCCCATTTTACCCCTCAGGGGGTAATCTAGCTGCTCTAGAGGCATCACTCCCCGCCGCATAGGAATCACACCTTTAGCCTCCTCTACGAAAATTCACGAACAAGCACTGCTTTGTTTAGTTTTGCAAATATTCATCAATAGAATACAAACACGCCATATGGGTTTTAAAAAGAACACCAACTCCCCTCTTCACCTTTCTTGATGCATTTGCCCCATTAGCGATTTCTCGTTTTTTTTTTTCTTCCTCAATTTATTATTTAATTGCAAACACCATCTTCAAGCATAAACAAATAGTAAACTGAATGCGGTAGCACTTGTTTTCATTGCAGGAAAGGACATCAACTCGAAGGTAAGATATTTTGTATTTTCAGTAATTTAGTCATACAGTATGTAACACGTTTGATTGACTTTCCAAAAATGAAAATGTCGCAAAAACTCGGCCTTCTCAGCACTTAAATTTTAAAATTACTGAATAAAGACCCAACAAACAAATATTAACTTGAAATCAATGAAACCATTAAGAATTAGACTAACACTTTAGATCTCACAAATAATGATAAATTGGCAAAAATGTATACCTGCTTTATATGGGTTTCCTAAATTGCACAAGAACGATAACCCTGCCTTATAATGTATGTGAATTTCTGAATCATAAAATCGCAGAATTCAAAAACTTCAAACCTGAATATTCAATTCATACTCGCAAAACAAATTAAAAACTTAAGCGTACCAAGCTTTTTTTTACATAAAAACCACCCCGACTAAAATAAAATCAATTTATGATATATTTATATGATAGAAAAATAGTTTAGATTCTGAATGTTTAAAATTCTCGACTAGTTCCGTCCTTTCAGGAGATTTTGAAAATAAATTTATTGACAGAAAAGTACATGGTAATAATTTGACATATACCGGATAAAAAAAAATATGTTAACACAAACGGTGGTGGCAGATGACCTCGCAGTCGACGCCAAAAAAACAAAAAAAAGATATCTTTGGTTTTTGTAACATTATTAATAAATTTGCGTCTCAATGAGCGTGAGTCATATCTCGCTTGTAATAATTGCAAATCTAGCTCCTATTTCCAGGCATCAGATGTACCACAAGGTTCAGTATTAGGCCATCTCTTCAATATGTTTATTGCTGTCTGTAACCTTGAAATGTGAACCTATCTATGCAGATGATCTCAGCATTTACTCAGTTGTGAACCATAACAATGATCGTCACTAATGAATTGCTTACAATTTGGCGATTGGTGTCGGGTTAATAGATAGATTTGAATATTGAAAAGTGCAAATCTATGTCTTTCACTAAAGGTGCGTTTACATGTGAGAGTTTTTACTCTCGAGAGTAAAACCCGCAAGTGTACACGCCTCTGAGAGTTCTCGCCAAAAGTGGAGGGAGAGCTCTCCGAGAGTTGCAATATTGCATCATTCTCGCCAGTGTAAACGTTTTCCCCACGCTTTCGGCGAGTACTCTCAGTAATTCAAGAAATTTCGTATTGCTGAGAGTAGCCTGACAGTTAGTGTGTGTATGCACGCGAGTAAATGTACCTTGCAGCTGAGAAGATGGCCAAACCCAATCAAAAATGGACCCACGAGGATGTTTGCAAACTGATAGAAACATATGAATTGAATCCAATCCTTTGGGACATCCAGAACCCAGATTACAAAAATAGAGTTAAAAAAATGTTGTGATGGAGAGATTAGCGACAGACTTCAATTGTCCGGCCCCTGAAATTAGTATTTTTCAAACTCCTGGCCGGGCCGGGCTTTCCGATTGATAATTTAGACCGGGCCGGGATTAGATAAATTTAATTTTATTATAGTTTGGAAAGTAACAACTAAGTGCACTGAAAAATAAATTGAGTTATTTTTATTAACATGAATTCAATGTATTTAAAGAATTGTAAAGAGTACATGGGTCCTGTAATTTTATTTATTAAATTCAATCTATTTCAGAGTCGGGCCGGGCTTTGAATACTCACTAAATTTTCACTATCGGGCCGGGCCGGGCCGGGCTTTCAAAAATCCGCTTCTGCAGGGTTCTGCTTGGAGCATCTCCGCCACGATGGTGCCTACTTGCGCGTAGTCCGGCCCGGGGGAGTCCGTTGGTGCTGTCTTCTTCTGCTGGTTGGAGCCCGCCGCGGCTTCTGGAAAGCTCTTCGTGAGAGGCTTCGGTGTGGGGTCACTTTTCTTCACGACGCGGGATGGGCCTCGGCGCAGTTCGCTCACTTCGACGAGTTCGTCCTTGGCCTCTCGCAGTTGTGCGACAAGTATAAATGAAAGTTTCGCCAATGAGGTCAAATTTCTGGGGTTCCACCTAGATAATAAGCTTACTTGGAAAAAACATACTTGTGAAATAGGGAAAAAAGTTCATAAATACTTGTTTCTACTCAGGCAACTTTCCAAAGTGGTCGTGTACAAAGCTCTAAAATCAGCGTATCTATCACTCATCGAATCCTATATCCGTTACGGTATTATACTATGGGGTCATTCGTCTGGAGTAACCCAAGTATTTGCTGCTCAAAGAAAAGCCATTAGAATTATTAATAACTTGACTTACTCTGAAGACTGTAGACAATATTTTGTAAAAATGAAAGTCCTTACATTGCCTTGCATATACATAATGGAGTGTCTTACCTATATACACTATAATGCAGATTCATACGAAAAGAATTATGACGTAAACAAATACAAGACTAGAAATGCCAGCCAAATTCGGTCTATTTACAACAGACTCAAACGCACACAAAACAGTACCCGATTTCACGCTATAAAGTTGTACAATGTTCTACCTGATAGTTATAAGAAACTATCTACTACCTCTTTCAAAAGCAGTATAAAAAGTCTTCTAACTTCTAAGGCGTTCTACTCAATAAAGGAGTATTTAGATCACTTTAGCTAATTGTATTTGATGTTTTTCTGTTCCTTTCTTGACGTATGTACCTGTGGGCATTAATAAATATATTATTATTATTATATTATTATTATTATTAAGTGTGCGCCTGCACACTTGACACATCGTGGGGACTTGGTGTAGCAGCTCTGCGTATGCCCTAGCTGCTGGCAACGGTAGCATTGTTGTTTGCTACCGTCGTGATGTTTTCGCACGGTTTTCACGTCGAGCCTCCCAGAACCTTCTTGACGGCGAGGATGCGATGTATATCCACGCCACCGTCGAGTTGTACACCATCCACAGGGGATGGGTTTGTCCGGTCAATGGATCCCGGCGGGTCATGCGTTTTACGAGGAGTGTCGGGAATTCTTGGATCTGAAGATCCTCTGCGATCTCGGCCTCGGTGCAGGACGGGGCAATATTTCTTATTACCGCCTTGATCGTCTTGTCCTCCGGGGGTTGGTACGTGTGGTACGGCGTCCCGTTATCGCCGAGGACCCTCGTGAGGATGCGGAAGTCCTTCAGAACTTTCGGGAAAATAGGCAGACTCCGGGCTGCGTACTTGGCTTATCTGAACATGATGGAGTGTGACTCCATCAAGGTCTTGATGGCCGGCCGGTTCGTGTCCGCTGGCAGGACAACTGGAAGCGGTCTGGTGCAGTGGGGACGTGAGGGGACTGCACAGCCGGGGTAGACGTTGGTGTTGGTGGGGTCGTGGTGTGGGAGGTGGACGGGACCGCTGCTTTAAGTCGGCCATACACGCTAGGGTCTACCGAAGAGGTCTGCATGTACAGGTAGACCGGAGCGTGTGTGGGCATAGACCTGTGCAGTTTTTATAACCTGCGCAGGCGACCGGCGCAAGATCGAAAATCAATTCTTTCGACTGACACCGTACGGTGTACCTGTGCGTGTATGCATGTACTTCGGTCACCTGCGCAGGTCGCATCAGTTGTTTTCTAGTGTCTGTCTCAGACAGTCGTTGCGTAGCTCGCATCGTATTGCAATTCAACCCGCGAAAATGGCGCCACCAGATTCAATTAAAAAAAGTGCTTGAAGATTTTATCAAAATATACAGAACTCATCCATATCTTTAGCAAATCAAATACAAAGAATACCATGATCGAGCCAAAAAAGAAGCTGCCTATCTTTTTTTGTTCAAAATTAACGCAAGACCTATCAATGCAGGCGCGTCATCGTCCTTAATCGATGCCATCGCAAAAAGAACTGAAGACTGCTCCGGTGCACCGGACGTCCCCACACACGCTACGGACGTGCGGTTGATCTGCGCGGGCAAACCTGCACAGGTAACCTCTCTGGTATACAGTAGCGTGTATGGCTAACTTTAGCGGCTGGTTGTTTGGCAACGAATTAAAAAACAAAATCTTCTTAGATTAATAGTGGGCGGTCCGTTGGCGCAGTGGGTAAGAGCGTCTGCCTGCTGCATCCCAAGTCGAACAAGTTCGATTCCCCGCCCGGGCATAACTTTTTTCTGAGCGACAAATTTAATATATACACATTGAATTTTGTTAGTGGCCGAACGTCAAAATAACAATTCATTGTACGTCAGAATTATGGTCATCTAAATTAATATAACGCAATTTTTGGCCAACTCAGTCACCAAATTTTTATCATTTGTTTGTGTCATAAGGAGATATTATCTGTATTAATTTCATAATTTTTCACTCAGTCCCTTTTAAGATATCCTACTTTAAATATTGCCAAAAGACAAATTTGGGCATTTTTGAAAAATTATATAAAAAAAGGACAAAGTTCTCAAGCGTGAAACTTCTGCAGCAAGTAGTCCTATATTGAATCTATCCAAGAAAAAAATTAAAGGTTAGTCTTTCTTCCCTTTAATAATTTTTCAGCACTAAAACTCCCGTTTTAAATTAATTTTAAGTTGTGATTTTTTTGAATTCAGGTTAGAACATTCGCACAATTGTGTGGTCGACACTGATCGTTTTTTCCAGATTCCAGCATCATGTGCTCCCCGCAAAACCCGTTACTTCTTGAACATTTAAGGCAGTATCAAATGAATTTTCTATGAGATGCTTCACCAATGCAACATCCTGTTCTTCATTACAGACCCTTCCTATTCCAATTCTGGGTGGTCTTCTTAAATCTTGCCTTATTTCAAATCGCCTTTTCAAATTATATATGCAGGTTTCGCTTACATTTAAATCTACTGCCACTCGGCTTAGAGATCATTTTTATTCGAGCTCAGCTATTGCTCTGCTCTTCTCGTCTAAAGATAGATGTCTAGCAGTAACGGTTCGCGGGGTGACTCATGGTACGGTCGAGGTAGCTGATGTGCTAATACAGATCTCTGCAACCGACCCCCCCCTATCTGCATTGCTACCTCGGCCGTACCATGAGTCACCCCGCGAGCCATCACTGATGTCTATGCATACATTAAGGTTACTTTTATAAATCTGCAAATCAAGTGTCAGTTTTTTTTCGCACAAACGCGACTCTTCTTATCAAAAGTCATAATCACATAGCTCAGGGGTTCTCAAACTTTTTCAGTTACCGGCGCACTTACAGGTTTAGTATCTTGTCTCGGCGTCCTCAGTCGAAATATATGTGCAGTCGTGTACTGCACATGTACAATGTATAAATCAATAGTCTGGTTTTTAGCGCCCCAGTTTTTATGTAGTTAACTACGTCTATGGTACTTTCCATAACCAAATTCAATTCACAGATGAAAGTGCTTCCCAATGAATGATGCAATGGGTCCATATAGCATGCGGTGCTTTACTGCGAATAAGGGCTCTATCACACCAGGCCACCATGGTGGCGGCACCATGGTGGATCCAGCCACCAAGTAAAGCAACCAGTCGAGACACCAGGCAGTATTGCTAAGATGGACGTGGAAGAGTTAGCACTTGTTATGTATATGAGACGTAAATGAATGATTGAAAAATATAGAAAATAATGGGTTCACCCTTTGCTATTGTAAATTATAAAAAACACAAAAAACCTCTACTCTCCAAGACAGACTGCCGGGTACTGACTGAGTGATGGTCGTGACGCGACGCCGAGTTGGTGGATTAGTGTGAGAGCCCTCATTGAGTCCTTTACAATTTGCTGGTGGCGCCACCATCCTGGTTGTTCCACCAGTAAAGTCTGGCCGACCGGATTGGACTGGTGGCGCAACCAAAGTGGTGGCGCCACCAGTCCGATACCAGGTATGTTATATTCCATTTCACTTGATACGTTTGACTGGTGGCGCCACTGGTGCCGCCACCATGGTGGCCTGGTGTGATAGAGCCCTAAGCGCTTGCAATCCACCATAACGGCCAGACATTGATCGAGCACTCCAATACACTTTTCTCAATCTATATTATTTTCTGTTATAAATTTGCCAAGAATTTGAAACACGTCTTGAGCCTTTCCGCTGTCACTGATGCTTTTGCAGAAAAGAAGGTCTTCAACAATAATATTATCATCCAGAAAGCGTACGTAATTCGCGTGATTTTCCAACCATGGTAGGGTGTATGGTCTCGAGATGTCGTTTTAGCTTACTTGGGATCATATTTTTGACCGCTAGAATTTTCAAACAGAGCACTCACTGTGGTGTTTCCTCTTGATTTACTTCTAGTGAAGTATTTTCCCGAGTCTCACACCATTTGCTGTCGGGCTCCACGTGCCATTTGCCTTTAGTCTTAGGGCTGTGCTTACTGCCACCTCCTTACATGACGAGTAATGTTGCCACACTACGTCTCTGCCTCATTTCCTCGCTACTTCCCATGCCTCTCAACGAGTGTGTGGCAGGGGTATAAGAGCCGCCGCTGCTTTGCCCACTATCAATTTAATAGCGCATTTACATGTTCACGAATAACCGAATCAGTGACGGTTCGCGGGTTTTTCTTCTGGTACGGCCGAGGTAGCAAGGGTGACAATAAAGATAGGTAGGGTCAGTTGCAGAGATGGCTGACTGCACCTACCTGTATTACCACCTCTGCTACCTCGGCCGTAGCAGAACAAACCCCGCGAACCCTCACTGGACCGAATGCCAACATCGAGTTCATTGTTGAGCGAAGCACGAGCGCCTTTGAATCGTCCCCAAAAACCGCGAGGAACGAGGCGAACACCGAGTGAACCCACTGCACCTTTGCCTCGCCGCATGACTTGCTATTCCATTCGAATGTGTAAATGCGGTATAAGCTGCTTGTTGCATGTTGAAGTCACTGAGCGGTCTCGAATCAAAAGGTGTGCGTAAGAAGCAGTTACGGGGTACGGCCGAGGTATAGTTTGTTTGCTGGAATCTGGCGGCTGAGGTCGTAAAACGACGCACCCTCAAAGAAAACGTATTGGTGGCTGGTCTAATTGCATCCAATACATTTATTACTGTCCTTCGCTCCTATTGGCATAAACAGACTTAGCACTTTTACACCAGTGCTTCTCAACAACGTTGTTTGCATTGAGGAAACAAAAATAAGTATGTCACAAATGTACATGATAATTGCAGATATACGGAGTGTCCCAGACCACCCATATTAGGCTTTTTTCTTGAGAAAACAGAGTTGGAACAAAAAAATTATTACAAAAGCCGTATTGAAGAATCAAATGATGATATTGTTATTCCCAAAAACGGTAGGCATCCCTGAGGGTTTGACTAGAACTCCAGATTTTTAAATGGCACGATAAGCCGAAAGTGGTATCGTTTAAAGGTTCTTAATTTTTTCTCTGGAGAGCTATAATCGATACATTCGTTGCAGTGACGGTTCGCGGGGTTTTTTCTGGTACGGCCGAGGAACAAGAGGTGGTAATACAGATAGGTAGGGTCAGTTGCAGAGACGGCTGGCTGCGTGACCGCACCTATCTGTATTACCACCTTTTGTTCCTCGGCCGTACCAGAAAAAAACCCGCGAACCGTCACTGCTTCGTTGCCTCCGCTGCCCGCTGTTGAGATTTATACGTTGAAATTAGAGGACCTCTCTTCCTTCGTTAAAATAACTTAAAACGTTCAGCACTAATTGTCGTCCTTCTTCATGTAAATGTTTTGAAGCCATCGTCCGAAACTATGAATTGCTACTGTAATGTATACACTACCTTCCGCATTAAATACAAAGTGGAAACTAACAAAAATTTAGTTTTTCCTCATATTTATACTTTCTGAAGAGACATAACGATATTTGCTTACTTAAAGAGATTAGAAGTGATTTTTATTTCTATAAATATACGCCCCATACACTTTCAGTATTGAGAACTTCTGATATTCCACCAGATGGAGCTGGTACGCCTTGCGCCTAATTACCAAGTTCTGACCCTCTTTTACGATCACTAGATTCCAGAGAACATGCGATAGCAGAGGTGGTAATACAGATAGGTGCGGTCAGGCCGCCAGCCGTCTCTGCAACCGACCCTACCTATCTGCTACCTCGGCCGTACCATGAGTCACCCCGCGAGCCGTCACTGGTAAAAATAATTGAGCTCTATAGTAATAATCGTTGCATTCGAGGCGGCTGGCGGCCACCGGAAGTAAGGATTGGTCAGGTCAACACATCTCTAGCACACTATATCTCATTTAATAACCAGGCGGACTAAACCGAGAGTCACATTTACACTATAAAAAGTAACCAGAAATGTTTTGGTGGTAACATTCAGATTATTTAAAATTCGTTTACCCATAACATTCATTCAATAATTTTAACAATACATAAATAAATTTTAGGCAAATTTTCTTTCTAATTTTGCGAAACACCGTACTGCTAGCCTGTCCTAAATATTATACATGTTTATGATTTGATTATTTTGATTTGCACTACCCTTACCTAATGAATCGACAATTTTGTGTACAACGACAGTAGATTTTAAAGCCTCTTGTATTAAAAGTTTATATACGTTAATTTTGAATTGTTTTTAAACAAGCGTTAATGCTCTCAAATCCAACCTTTTCCGTTTCTTGGGGGGTAGAAAATGACCCCGAACTAGTGCTGGGCATCTATCCATAGTTAAAAATGAAATAACTATTTCCTAGAAGATCGCAGGATGAGTTTTTGATAGAACCGATTCTTACACTTTCAACGGGAGGAATAACTGGTTAAAAACACAAAAACTGACGCGAAATACCTGGAACCGGTGGGACACAAGTGAACGGTAACAGATCAGCTGATCATAACAGCGGCCATTGCCGTTTTAGTAATTTTGGCCTGTGTAAAAACGGCGCCCGTTTAGCCAATCACAACAACGTATTTTAGCGGCTATAATTTGATTTAGTCCGCCTGGTTATTAAATGAGGTATAATAGACTGGGTCCGGGACAAAGTGCCGAATGCCCAAAGTGCCGAATCGGTATTTTGCCCAAAGTGCCGAATTTCATACTACCCAAAGTGCCGAACGACGCCAAGTGACGTCGCATCGTTCGTAGTAGACAAGGCGTCGGAGCCGAATGCGAATCGGCAGTTTGGACATTCGGCACTTTGTCCTTGCGCCGACCTCTCAGTAAGGTCCAAACAGCCGAATACACGCTGATTCGGCACTTTGGTCCTCGCACACACCTACGAGTAAGACCCAAAATGCCGAATATTTATGTCACAATACGTTTAAAAACGTTTAAAACAAAAATACTATTTGTTTTATTTCAAATAAAAAAAAACATTCTCCAGCCCTGAAACCATCTACATTCCATTAATAAACTTCAATTAAAATTATTTTTGCACATTAAGAGGTGCGCAATCGGCATTTTGGACCCTACTCATAGATGCGTGCGAAGACGTTCTGTCGAATGACCAAAGTGCCGATTCGCATTCGGCTCCGACGCCTTGTCTACGAAAGATGCGACGTCGCTTGGCGTCGTTCGGCACTTTGGGCATGGTCGGTAGTATGAAATTCGGCACTTTGGGCAAAATGCCGATTCGGCACTTTGGACATTCGGCACTTTGGGCAGGCCCCAATAGAATTCGAGTGAATGAGTGAGCCGATCCGGATCCATATTTACTACCACCTGCACTACCGTGGCCATACCATAAGTCACGCCACTAGCCGCCACTGCTTTGCACTTAAAAATGATCTACGTACGACTTGCTTAACATATAAAACAGTGCTCTTGCATGTGTATTTTCTTTCATCACCAGTTGGAGTCTAGGAATGTTGATGTGGCTATCAGGGGCGGCTCGTTATGTAGAGCCAAGGAGCCATGGCACTAAATGTAGATTAAAGCTCAGCAAGAATTTTGAATTATTTCTTAAAACATTTTTTTGCCAGTTAGTTTAAATTAGTTATGGGTAAGATCGATCAAAAAAGATCGAGTACTCGATCTTTGCAAATGATCGAGCCGCTCGATCTTTTGATCGATCATCGCCGCTGATCATTTGATCGATCAACGGTGCTCGATCATTTGATCGATCAACGCCGTTTGATTTTTTGATCGATCAACGCCGCTCGATCTTTTGATCGATTAACGCCGCTCGATCTTTTGATCGATCAACGCCGCTCGATCTTTTGATCGATCAACGCGGCTCGATCTTTTGATCTATCAACGCGGCTCGATCTTCACAAGCCGCTGATCGATTACCGATTGATCGATCGTTGAGATACTCGATCTTGCCCATCACTAGTTTAAATATTAAACAACGCCTGTATAACTTTAATGAATAGATAAAAATCCCAATGCATTTGTTTCCCAACGCAACGTCGCCAACTTCCATCTGGCACGTAATTTCGTGAGGATGTTGGCTACCGCGGGGAGGTGCGCGGTTAGAGGGGAGCAGTAGAGGATCTCCTTCTCTGAACGTGTATCGGGTGCCAAACAAATTCTGGCTAATCTCGTGCGCGTAACGACGATCCATATTGTATAAGTGGCTCTACCATCAACATGTTCCACGAGCCGCCACTGATGGCTATCCTGTAACTCTCTCTCGTAGATTTCCACGTCTATCGATTTTTTTTCAAAAACCAGGTTTCGAAAATAACGCAATAATCGGGAAAATTACAAATAACGACGAGAGCTTTCCTAAGATACAACTCCACTGCAAAGCCACTGCTGCCCCAAGATGCGTTCGCCGACCTCATCCCCAGATGCTGGACACTGTGGAGAATCTGCACCTACGCCAATAAATCGTAAATTTAAGAATACAGACGTTGGTGGTGGTGGTAGAATCCCCAGTCACTTACCCCCCTTAACCCGCATTTTATAATAATTTTTTTTTCTTTTTTTGGCGTCGACTGCTTGGTCATCTGCCACTACCATTTGTTTGATATATATATATATATATATATATATATATATATATATATATATACACGGATTAGATAGAATGTATGCTATCCACAAGGGATACAAGATGGAAATCGGGTGTCAATGCGGACGACATGTTGGTATTTAGACATACAGGTATGGGTCCACGGAAGTACACAACAGTAGAGATATTACATGTTACAATAATTGTTAATAAAAATTTTGTGTCTGTGAAAGCGTTTATTAATAAAAGATTTTTCGTTATCTTCAACATTGATGAAATGTTTTTGCAATATTTTTCATATTGAACAAAATGACGGGCAAAAACCCACTTCTGGTTTTCAAAACATTACCAGAAGCTTTTCAGTTCTTATCAAATAAAGCTTAAACGAGTATTTAAAGTTACATTTAAAAATCTGTATTGTATTAGTTTTTAAGACTCCCCCCAAACACACACACACACATATATCTTGTGAGCCACAAAATTTTGTTTCAGAGTTGGCTGTGAAATATGTACGTCACATATTATTACGTCAAGTTCAATTGAATTAAATTTAAAAAAATGAATTAATATCCGACATGACTGCTATGTTTCTCTCTCTCTCAGATATGGCCAACTCAGAAACAAAATTCTGTGGCTCACACCCTATATTTTTTTTTAAATTGGTCGAAATCGTCTTGGGCAGTGACGGCTCGCGGGTACAGCCGAGGTAGCATAGGTGGAAATGCAGATAGGTAGCAGTCTGACCACATCTGCTACCTTGGCCCTACCATGAGTCACCCCGTGAGCCGTCACTGGTGCTGGGACTGCTATGTTTTACTCTCAGGCATGGCCAACTCAGAAACAAAATTCTGTGGCTCACACCTTATATTTTTTTAAATTGGCCGAAATCGTCTCGGGCAGTGACGGCTCGCGGGTACAGCTGAGGATTCAGTTGAAATTTCGAATAATGAAAACAATACTTTCCCACGTGTGCGACGAATTAATCATGAACCGGGCCCAAGAGAAATGATTCTAAAATTTAAAATACAAGTTTCAAACAACCATCTGCTATGGTATTTTTTGCTTATGCGATAATCCATCACTGTGTATAGCATACAAGAAAAATAAAAAGCTGGCGCAGATATTTTTTCCTCTTTATAAAACTTTTTTGCAGCTCTTCCTTTATTTTTATCATTTACGATGAAAACCCCTGTTAGAACTTGATTGATTGATTGATGGTTTGTGGAGGGCGACCAAATGGTCGCAGCGCTTAGACCATTCGTTGGTCCTTTGTGCCGCCTCCTGGGCCCTACTCCTCAAGCCAACCTAAACTTCTTGTGAAGTCAAGTAGTTGGCCGTGTAGAGTGTTGCCCAGTTGTGAGGAGTGTTGCCCAGTTGTGATGTTAGAACTTTATTAAATCATTGTGTAGATCGACCTCGAATGGGTAGAACCCCACACTAACACAAATCTTTTTTAGGTTAACCGGCCAGGAAGAGACCGTTAAAGTAGAAACATCGCGAGGTCCAAAACTGGTACCCAAGAAATACGTCGACATAACCCAGACCAAACAAGAGGCGGTCACAATTAAAACCAAAGACGGGAAATCGATTCCTTTGATGCTCAAATCGTTGCCGGTGGTG
The DNA here is from genome assembly GCA_910593695.2 of Ocypus olens. Lineage (NCBI taxonomy): Eukaryota > Metazoa > Arthropoda > Insecta > Coleoptera > Staphylinidae > Ocypus > Ocypus olens. The sequence goes on from OU343058.1 coordinate 48,268,372, forward strand.
TTCAAAAAAGGCGCGCAATCGGAAACCGCCGAATCCAGAAAGAAGATCACGATCCAAAAGTTGCAAGGTAACATGGAATTCGACCGGAAGATCGTCACCCTGGACGAGAAGATATTTAAAATAGATTTCGATGATGAGAAGAGGAGGATGTTCATGTGCGAAGTTTGCGGGAGGAGATTTCCGAATGAGAACAAGTACAAGTCGCATTTGAAGGTCATGCATTCCGACGAGAACGTGACGTGTCCTACTTGTAGTAAAGTGTTCAAGCACCCCAGTACCTTGCAAAAGCATCTGAACATACACAAGGGGGTTAAGTTTACGTGCAACATTTGCGGGATTTCGGTTGCCTCGAAAAATGTGCTCGATGTGCACATCAGGAGGCATAATGGAGAGTACACGCATAAGTGCACGGAATGCGGAAAGGAGTACTACAACTCAAAGTCGTTTAATCACCACATGGAAGCCGAACATGCGGGCATTAGGTACCCTTGTGAAATTTGCGATTCGGTGCTAAAAAGCAAGAGGTATTACAAGGACCACATGGCCAATCATTCAAATAAAGACGCCCGCACTTTCGAATGTAAAGTTTGCCATAAGTACTACAGCACGAAAAGCGCTCTTAATGGTCATATGAGGATACACACCGGGCAAAGGTATATTTGTGATATTTGCGGGAAGAAGTCGATACAGAAAGGTGCCCACGACCAGCATATGAAGATGCATTCTGGTGAAAAATCGTACATATGCGAGCTTTGCGGTAAAGATTTCCTCAGGAAAGACGTGCTGGATCAACACATGAGGAAAGTACACGAAACCACGAAAATCCCGTGTGTTAAATGCGGAGAAACCTTTACAACAGAACACCAGCTAATGATCCACCTGCACACCCACGAGGACATAGTGAAACCGTTCCCTTGCCACTTATGCGAAGAAAAATTTATCGAAAAAAATTTCCTCAGAAACCACATAAACCGAGTCCACATCGAACTAAAGGATGACAAGGTGGCGAAAATTGGAAAGAAGAAAAAATCTCAGAAACCGGAAAAGAAGGACAACTACCCATGCGTCGAGTGTGACATCATCTTTGAATCCAGCATCTCTCTGAATTACCACCGACAAATATCCCACTTCGAGGATAAAACGTATACTTGTAACGTATGCAAAATACAATTTGCCGAGGCGGAAGAGCTGAAGAACCACGTGATCTCGCATCCTGAAGAATACGTTAATTCCGATGATGAGTACATGGAGGATTTCGAGTATGGGAGGATTATTTCGGAAAGTGAGGGAGCTCCCTATGCGAATCATGAGGTCGTCGTTGAAGAATTTTTTATTAATGTGTAGCGCATAGTTGTGGATCTCTATTATGTAAATAAATAGTTTATTAAGTAAATAGTTTCTTATTTGTTTACTGGAATTAATGGGAAAACCAATTGATGCTGACAAAGATTAGTGCAGCGTTTCACAATTATTACGCTCTTCCCATAATGTAAAAAAAATAAAGAGTTTAGTGCAGTGTTTCTCAATTATTTAAATCTCTTCCCAAAATGTAAGAAAAGTAAAGTGAACACTTGGCGACCCCCAGACATGCTTTTGGAAATATTTTTGTTATAAAGTGTGTAAGTGCACACTTCGCGACTAAAGTCTAGCCGCGCTATGAAGGCACCTGAGGTGCTATCTATAACCTTTTAAAAAACACTCATTTATACATAAAAACCGATATTACACCAATAGCTAGCAAATAAAGTGTAAACATCTGTGAGTGTAAAGTAACAAGATATCCAATCACTTGACGAGGGCGGACCTTCCGACCCTCTGTTAATCACCTCAGACGCCTTCATAGCGCGGCCAGAGTATACCATCATGTATTTGAATTATCAAAAATATCGAGTGACTTACCTGTAACAGGGAACGATTTAATTGGTTAATGTATATTAAAAGAATAATTATCAAAATTAAACATAGCATTCGTTGAGCAGTTGTGCAATTACACAGAACAAAATTAAAATTTTGGAGACGCAAAACTAGAAAAATGCGCGATTTTAACGTTTTACGTTAATTTTGAGTAATTTAAAATTAGTGGTGGATCCTGAGGGAGGCACAATTTTAATTAAGAAGTCGAATGTTTAGAAAAATACCTTCGCCTATCGGCCCTCTAAACCGCCATTTTGATAACACAGCCCCACAAAAAAAAAGTCCGGATCTGTAGATCAGACATATGTATTCTTATGTATTTTTCACCGCTGAAACCGAATCCGAGATCAGAAAAAGGCCTACACCAGTGGAATTGGCCCCAGAGGCCGAAAATGGCCGCTATAAGGTGTGAAACGTGGATTCCGGGATGACGGATGCTCAGGCGAGGTCGAGATTGCATTCCCAAGCCAAAGCCGAATTCTTGGTCAAAAAATGGTGATGTGGCCATCATGTTACTTTATCCGACTTGATGGTATCATAGCCATTTATATTTACGTTTTCATTGTTTATTTTCAATTGAAATCATATTTTAAATGTACTTCGAGCGTTGTGTAAGCTCGGATGAAACTGACGTTTAAAACGTCAAAATTATGAAAGATGGAAAAATTATACTTCAAATTCAAAAACTGAGTTTTCTCAAAAACTAAAGGGATTTCGAAAAAACTTATTCGTTATAAGTTGTTCATTTTAGCATTCTCTACAATTATTATTCACATAAATTTGCTGTAACTATTATTGTTTTATAATTATAAACCAAAAATTAAAAAAAAATAATATTTTTTTTCTCGAATAAAAATGATTTTATGAAAAATGTTTTCAAGCAAAAGATGTTCATTTATTTGTTGTCTTCAAAGTTTGTTTAAATGTTTTTGTGATATTTTTCATATTTAAGAAAATATTGGCAAAAAACAAAAAACAGTTAAGGTAAACGCCCACTTCTGGTATACGAAATTTTACCAAAAGCTTTTCAGTTCTTCAGATTATCAAATAAAACGGATGTTCAAAGTTTCATATCAACTGTTCTATTAATTTTTGAGATACAGCGCGCACACACAGACACACACACAGACACAAAAATTTGTTTTCCCGAAATTGTTGAAATGGCATCTAGGGACCCCAAAATGGATATTTCCGTAAAAAAAAAATTTGAAAAAAAAATCACGATCATACTTTCTCGTACTTCGTAACGGAGAAAGTAAAAAGTTTAGAGCCGACTGGGATTCACCCTCTGAGGTCGGAAAATGGACCCTCGGGGGCCGGAAAATCGAAATTCGCAGGTCGGGATCGCAGCACTTGGATTTTCATGTACTTTCAAACTTCAACAACGCAGACGGTGGTGAAATGGTTCGAAGCCAAGCGGAATTCACCCTCTAGGTCCAGAAAATGGGCCCTCAAGTCCCGCAAGTCAGAATCCCAACACTCCAATTTTCATATACTTTTAATCTCTAGCAACTGGGAAGATGGTGGAAAAGTTCCGGGCCAATGGGAATTCAATTTCTGAGGCCAGGAAATGAGCCCTCGGAGGCAGAAAAATCGAGAACAACCTGAGGCTTTCTATTCATTTTCCCAGATTCAATATGGCACACCCGGGGCTTGCCCCAGCGCCAATAACACCCCCCAAGTAGGGGTAGAAAATTCCGTTCGAATTCGATTTTGAATATAAACCATACAAATGCTTTTAAGGTTTTAAAGAAACACAGTTTTATTTCTTTTAAATATGAGTGCCATCAAGAATTAAGAAAGGGTTGTGCAAATCATTTCGAAAACATTTACTTTAACGAAATGACAGCGATTTGTTGTACCATTTTGATATCCGCAATTGTCGTTTCAATTCCATGGCATGTCATTATTTTTATAAAATCACATTACTTTTTCTTAATTATTTCAACTTAGAGATACGTAAGGTATTAAGTGTGAACATTAATAAAAACAGAATTTTTCCCTAAATTTTATGATAAAATATACATTAACACAAGGTATAATTTTTAGCATGTAAAATCCTATGGTTCACGATAAAAAAAATACCCTGTATAAAAAATCTAGATATACCTAAATTAAAACTTCTTTTTCTTTTTCAATTTAAATTTTGAACATTTATTGTGGGATATAATAAACACCCGTTATATCGTGTCTACTAGTTGAAATCCTATTTATTGATTGAAAATTTTAAAAAATTAAAATAAAAAAAATAAATCATTCAAAAAGTAAATATATAAACAATCTAAAAAAAAATACGAAAAAAAATTAATTTACTAAAAATAAATTTAATTAAAAAAAAATTACTAGAAATAAATTCAATAAAAAAAATGGTGATGTGGCCATCATGTTACTTTCTCCGACTTGATGGTATCATAGCAATTTATATTTATGTTTTCATGGTTTATTTTCAATTGAAATCATATTTTAAATGTACATCGAGCGTTGCGTAAACTCGGATGAAACTGACGTTTAAAACGTCAAAATTATGAAACGGAAAATTCAAAAACTCGGTTTACTCAAAAACTAACAAGATTTCGAAAAAAACTTATTCTTTAGAAGTTGTTCATTTTGATATTCTCTACAATTATTATTCATACAAATTTGCTGTAACTATTATCGTTTCATAATTATAAACCAAAAATTGAAAAAAAATTAATAAATTTTTTTCTCGAATAGCAATGATTTTATGAAAAATATTTTCAAGCAAAAGATGTTCATTGCTTTGTTGTCTTCAATTTTTGTTTAAGTGTTTTTGTGATATTTTTTATATTTAAGAAAATATTGGCAAAAAACAAAAAACTGTTAAGGTAAACACCCACTTCCGGTGTACGAAATTTTACCAAAAGCTTTTCAGTTCTTCAGATTATCAAATAAGACGTATGTTGAAAGTTTCATATCAATTGCTGTATTAATTTTTGAGATACAGCGCACACAGACAGACACACACACACACACACACAGACAGACAGACAGACACACACACACAGACACGATTTTTTTTTTCCAGAAATTGTTGAAATGGCATCTAGGGACCCCAAAACGGATATTTCCGTAAAAAAAATTTTTGAAAAAAAAATCACGATCACAATACTTTCTCGTACTTCGTAACGGAGAAAGTAAAAATTAATGAAAAAATCAAATTTACTAAAAAATTCATTGGAAGTTCTAAAAAATATATAAATAACACAAAACAGATCTATTTTTTTTCTTGTAGTACCTTGTCGCTTTGTTTTCAAAAGATCTTCTCACTGACTGGATTATGGTCTTCATGAATGTCCCTTTTCAATGAACAACAGTAGTCGGCCATCATATGAACATCTCACTTCCCTTGGTATCGTTTCTCCATCTCAGAGATATCTTGGTGGAATCTTTCTCCTTGCTCATCGCTACAATCGCCTAAATTTTCCGGAAAATAGTCTAGATGGTAGTGCAAAAAATGTAGCTTCAGGCTTATACTGCATCCCAAACCTTTGAAATTTTCCACTAGTTGCTCGTAATTCTTAGACGTTTTATTACCCAGAAAGTTTTCGATAATACTTTGGAAGTCTAACCAAGCCTTTTTTCACGGGAATTCATTGCTCTCGCAAAACCAGCATCCTTCATCGCTGTGCGGATATGTGGTCCATCAAAGATTCCTGCCTCGAAATTTGAGGGAATTTCTCACAAAGGTCTTAGGATATGTGGTCCATCAAAGATTCCTGCCTCGAAATTTGAGGGAATTTCTCACAAAAGTACTGGAAACAATTGCCCTCCTTATCGAGGGCTTTAACAAATTGCTTCATCGTCTTATTTGATAATCCGAAGAACTGAAAAGCTTTTGGTAAAATTTCGTACACCGGAAGTGGGTGTTTACCTCAACTGTTGTTTTTTGCCAATATTTTCTTAAATATAAAAAATATCACAAAAACATTTAAACAAACATTGAAGACAACAAATAAATGAACATCTTTTGCTTGAAAATATTTTTCATAAAATCATTGCTATTCGAGAAAAAAAATTATTAATTTTGTTTTAATTTTTGGTTTATAATTATGAAACGATAATAATTACAGAAAATTTATATGAATAATAATTGTGGATAATGCCAAAATGAACAACTTCTAAAGAATAAGTTTTTTTCGAAATATCGTTACTTTCTGAGTAAACCTAGTTTTTAAATTTGAAGTACAATTTTTCCATTTTTCATGATTTTGACGTTTTAAACGTCAGTTTCATCTGAGTTTACGCAACGCTCGATGTACATTTAAAATATGATTTCAATTCAAGGGCGAATCCAGACGATTTCTAAGGAGGAATAAGGGATTTCTAGAGAATAAAAACACAAAATTAACATTTTTTTTAAATGCGACTACTGACATTTTCTTAAAGTTCACGACAGATTTAAAGATGGGGCGCAATTACCTTTGATACGCCAGTGCCTTATTGAAACTCACTCAGAAATGAAGAAGACTTTTCTTGTCTTACTTCTCGATATTCTTCATATAAACTCGCCCATCTGCTTACATCAAAATACCTCTTTAAGCTACCTTAATTAATTAATGTTTTCTATTCATCTAATTATGGAAAATTTGCTGGAAAATATATAAACAACAATCTAAGAAATGCTAAACATAATATAATAATAAATAAAATAAATAAGCATGTAATGAAAACAAATAGGTAAAAAAGTTAAACCGGTACAGCTAAAGTAAGTATACATTGTATAAATTGATTATAAATTACAATTTGATTAAAATGTCAATACAAACGGTTGAAGTTTTTTATTATAGAAATGAACAAAAATCACGAGAAACCAGTGTTTATGGTTTGAGTTCAAATTGAAGTGAAGGATAAGTAACACTACCTAAATACAGTTAAAATATTCTTCGGGTTTATATTATTTCTCCACTGAACACAATGACGACTATTTCATCATTCATGTAAAAAAAATATATGTATTTGTTGCAATTAATATATTTTTTAGGACAAATTTAAATATAAATAATACTTTCAGTAATACTAATTTTTCACAAACTGCAACATAACGGTCCTATTAAGACTAGATAAGAAATCACTTTTTAAACCAACAACAACTACTACTACTAATTTCAATATTTTTTAGACAAACCTACCAACAAGATAACCTATACAGTATGAATCTCGGAAACCAAGAGAACATGGAATGTACTGACCTAAACATGCAATCGAAATACTTATTGATGTTAGTCAACTTGAAACCCTTACCAGAAGCGACTTTACTCGAAAATCCGGTAGACCAATTAAACGATACCGACGCCGATATACTAAATTTACTAGCGGCGGAAGAAAACTGCACAGCCATATTGCAAAACATCGCCACCAACGAGCAATATGGAAGTATGATCAGCAACCAAACCCAATATCCTGCTGAGGAAAATTTCAACTTCATCGACAGTCCGTACTGTGATAAATTAAGCTACAACATACCAACGTTGGTGGCAGTTAAAGATGAAACGGAAACGAGCAAACCGTTAGGTGAATTCAAGTGCGCGGAATGCGATAAAGTTTGCACTACGAAGAAACTCCTCCGGTACCACCTAACGACTCATTCGAATCTCCGCCCGCACACTTGCGAGATCTGCAGCAAAAGCTTTAAACATAAATACAAACTAACCGCGCACCAGAGGACCCATGAAAAGCCATCATTCCAATGCGAGATCTGTTTGAAGATGTTCATGCACAACTCACAACTGAACTCGCACCTGAAGAAACATTCTGGACAATTCGTTGCGATTTGCGAATGTTGCAACAAGGGTTTCTTTTCGATCTCTTCGCATAAACTGCACATGAAGGTCCATCATGAGAACGTGGTGCACATGTGCGATGTCTGCGGGCAAAAATTGAGCTCGATGAGCGCTTTGAACGAGCACAAGGTGACCCATCTGCCGAATCACGGCAAGCAAAAGAATCACATGTGCGAATATTGCGGAAAGGTTTACTTAAACTCGAGGAACTTGAGGACGCACTCGAAGACCCATCTGGGGATCAGGAATTACGTTTGTAATATTTGCGGGAAGGCGCTCAGCAGCAAGACGATTTTGGAGACGCACGTGAGGACTCACATCGGCAAGAAGGATTTTGCGTGCGAGCACTGCGATAAGTCTTTCGTCGCGAAGGAATATTTGAATACGCACTTGAGGACGCACACCGGGGATAAGCCGTTCCAGTGTACGATTTGTGATAAGAGATTTACGCAGAGGACTACTTTAACGGTTCACTTGAGGTACCATTCCGGCGAGAGGCCTTTCAAGTGTCACTGTGGGAAGAGTTTTATAACGAAAAGTCACCTGACTGGGCATTATAAGACTCATGAGGTTACTACTAGTACCACTTTGGAATTTGCGTACGTTGCGCAATAAAGTTATTTTTTTCTTTCCTACTTATTCAGATGAATGTACTTTTTGATTCAATATTTTTATAAACTAAGGGCGGTAGTTTTACGTTATTTTTTTTTTGCTTATCGAATACATCTCAAATATTTTTATATCTAATAAGTTGTTACGTTTAAAGGTTAATTAAGTAAAGAGTAATCATTTATTTAATGTTTTATTTTTTTTATCCTTTCAAAATTTGTGTAACACGTCTCAATGTATGTTAACATATAATTCATAATTCATAAACAAAAAATATACAGGGTGTTCCATAAAAAAAATGCAACTTTACTAAATTGATTAGTTTGGGAGAAATCGGGTGTTTTTCAATTTTTGGCTATTTTAAAATACGTCCTTTCCCCAATAACTGTAAGATGTGCAAAAAACAGTTGAATAGTTTTTTTTTTTATTTTGACTGTTAATTTAAAAGTTATGCAACTCTTATTTGACAGATTTTGGTAAAACACCCGGAAGAGGGTGAGAATAATATTTTAGAATTTTTTTATCATGAGGTGCACATTTCACTCACTCAAATTCCAGTTCAGAGTGCTGCCATTTTGTTTAAAAGCAAGGTACGTCAATTATCTTCTGGTATGTCAAAAATATGTTATTTCTAAGCAAATTTGGAAATTTTGAAGCAAATTCCGCGGGCGATATTTTTTTTAGAATTTTTTTAATCAGGTGGTGCACAATTCACTCACTCAAATTCCAGTTCAGAGTGCTGCCATTTTGTTAACAAGCAAGGTGCGTCAATTATCTCCTGGTATGTCAAAAATATGTTATTTCTAAGCAAATTTGGAAATTTTGAAGCAAATTCCGCGGGCGATAATTTTTTTAGAATTTTTTTAATCCGGTGGTGCACATTTCACTCACTCAAATTCGAGTTCAGAGTGCTGCCATTTTGTTTACAAGTAAGGTGCGTCAATTATCTTCTGGTTTGTCAAAAATATGTTATTTCTAAGCAAATTTTGATCACGAGGTGCACATTTCACTCACTCAAATTCCACTTCAGAGTGCTGCCATTTTGTTTACAAGCAAGGTACGTCTATTATCTTGTGGTATGTCAAACATATGTTATTTATAAGCAAATTTAGAATTTTCGAAGCAAATTCCGCTGGCGATAATTTTTTTAGAATTTTTTTAATCAGGTGGTGCACATTTCACTCACTCAAATTCCAGTTCATAGTGCTGTCATTTTGTTTACAAGCAAGGTGCATCAATTATCTTCTGGTATGTTAAAAATATGTTATTTCTAAGCAAATTTAGAAATTTTGAAGCAAATTCCGCGGGCGATAATTTTTTTAGAATTTTTTAAATCAGGTGGTGCACATTTCACTCACTCAAATTTGAGTTCATAGTGCTGACATTTTGTTTACAAGCAAGGTGCGTTAATTATCTTTTGGTATGTTAAACATATGTTATTTCTAATCGAATTCCGCGGGCGATAATTTTTTTAGAATTTTTTTTATCAGGTGGTGCACATTTCACTCACTCAAATTCCAGTTCATAGTGCTGCCATTTTGTTTACAAGCAAGGTGCATCAATTATCTTCTGGTATGTTAAAAATATGTTATTTCTAAATAAATTTGGAAATTTTGAAGCAAATTCCGCGGGCGATAATTTTTTTAAAATTTTTTTAATCCGGTGGTGCACATTTCACTCACTCAAATTCAAGTTCAGAGTGCCGCCATTTTGTTTACAAGCAAGGTGCATCAATTATCTTCTGGTATGTCAAAAATATGTTATTTCTAAGCAAATTTGGAAATTTTGAAGCAAATTCCGCGGGCGGTAATTTTTTTAGAATTTTTTTAATCACGTGGTGCACATTTCGCTCACTCAAATTCGAGTTCAGAGTGCTGGCATTTAGTTTACAAGCAAGGTGCGTCAATTATTTTCTGGTATGTTAAAAATATGTTATTTCTAAGCAAATTTGGAAATTTTGAAGCAAATTCCGCGAGCGATAATTTTTTTAGAATTTTTTAATCACGTGGTGAACATTTCACTCGCTTAAATTCCATTTCAGAATGCCGCCATTTTGTTTACAAGCAAGGTGCGTCAATTATCTTTTGTTATATCAAAAATATGTTATTTCTAAGCAAATTTAGAAATTTTGAAGCAAATTCCGCGGGAGATAATTTTTTTAGATTTTTTTAAATCAGGTGGTGCACTTTTTACTCACTCAAATTCCAGTTCACAGTGCTGCCATTTTGTTTACAAGTAAGGTGCATCCATTATCTTCTGGTATGTCAAAAATATGTTATTTCTAGGCAAATTTGGAAATTTTGAAGCAAATTCCGCGGGCGATAATTTTTTTAGATTTTTTTTAATCACGAGGTGCACATTTCACTCACTCAAATTCGAGTTCATAGTGCTGTCATTTTGTTTATCAGTAAGGTGCATCAATTATCTTCTGGTTTGTCAAAAAATATGTTATTTCTAAGCAAATTTGGAAATTTTGAAGCCAATTCCGCGGGCGATAATTTTTTTAGATTTTTTTTAATCATGAGGTGCACATTTCACTCACTCAAATTCGAGTTCATAGTGCTGTCATTTTGTTTACAAGCAAGGTGCATCAATTACTTCTGGTATGTTAAAAATATGTTATTTCTAAGCAAATTTGGAAATTTTGAAGCAAATTCCGCGGGCGATAATTTTTTTAGAATTTTTTTAATCACGTGGTGCACATTTCACTAACTCAAATTCGAGTTCATAATGCTGACATTTTGTTTACAAACAAGTTGCGGCAATTATCTTCCGGTATGTCAAAAATATGTTATTTCTAAACAAATTTAGAAATTTTGAAGCAAATTCCGCGGGCGATAATTTTTTTAGAATTTTTTAAATCTGGTGGCGCACATTTCACTCACTCAAATTCCAGTTCAGAGTGCTGCCATTTTGTTTACAAGCAAGGTGCGTTCATTATCTTTTGTTATATCAAAAATATGTTATTTGTAAGCAAATTTGGAAATTTTGAAGCAAATTCCGCGGGCGATCATTTTTTTAGAATTTTTTTAATCACGAGGTGCACATTTCACTCACTCAAATTTCAGTTCAGAGTGCTGACATTTTGTTTACGAGCAAGGTACGTCAGTTATCTTCTAGTATGTCAAAAATATGTTATTTTTAAGTGAACTTGGAAATTTTGAAGCAAATTCCGCGGGCGATAATTTTTTTAGAATTTTTTAAATCAGGTGGTGCACATTTCTCTCACGCAAATTCGAGTTCAGAGTGCTGGCATTTTGTTTACAAGCAAGGTGCATCAATTATCTTCTGGTATGTCAAAAATATGTTATTTCTAAGCAAATTTGGAAATTTTGAAGCAAATTCCGCGGGCGGTAATTTTTTTAGAATTCTTTTAATCACGTGGTGCACATTTCGCTCACTCAAATTCGAGTTCAGAGTGCTGGCATTTTGTTTACAAGCAAGGTGCGTCAATTATTTTCTGGTATGTTAAAAATATGTTATTTCTAAGCAAATTTGGAAATTTTGAAGCAAATTCCGCGAGCGATAATTTTTTTAGAATTTTTTTAATCACGTGGTGCACATTTCACTCACTCAAATTCCAGTTCAGAGTGCTGCCATTTTGTTTACAAGCAAGGTGCGTTCATTATCTTTTGTTATATCAAAAATATGTTATTTCTAAACAAATTTGGAAATTTTGAAGCAAATTCCGCGGGCGATAATTTTTTTAGAATTTTTTTAATCAGGTGGTGCACATTTTACTCACTCAAAATTGAGTTCATAGTGCTGTTATTTTGTTTACAAGAAAGGTGCGTCAATTATCTTCTGGTATGTCAAAAATATGTTATTTATAACCAAATTTGGTAATTTTGAAGCAAATTCCGCGGGCGATAATTTTTTTAAATTTTTTTTAATCACGAGGTGCACATTTCACTCACTCAAATTCCACTTCAGAGTGCTGCCATTTTGTTTACAAGGAAGGTGCGTCAATTATCTTGTGGTATGTCAAACATATGTTATTTCTAAGTGAATTTGGAAATTTTGAAGGAAATTCCGCGGGCGATAATTTTTTTAGAATTTTTTAAATCAGGTGATGCACATTTCACTCACTCAAATTCCAGTTTTCAGAGTGCTGCCATTTTGTTTACAAGTAAGGTGCGTCAATTATCTTCTGGTATGTCAAAAGTATGTTATTTCTAAGTGAATTTGGAAACTTTGAAGCAAATTCTGCGGGCGATAATTTTTTTAGAATCTTTTAAATCAGGTGATGCACATTTCACTCACTCAAATTCCAGTTTTCAGAGTGCTGCCATTTTGTTTACGAGCAAGGTGTGTCAATTATTTTTTGGTATATCAAAAATATGTTATTTCTAAACAAATTTAGAAATTTTGAAGCAAATTCCGAGGGCGATAATTTCTTCAACATTTTTCGAATCAGGTGGTGCACATTTCACTTTCATATTTAAGTTCAGAGTGATGACATTTTGTTTCCAGGCGGATTGCGTCGATTATTTTCATATTGGGCAACAAGAAATATTTTTCGAAATTCCACTAAATTCGGAGAAAAAAATCGATAAATATGAAATTTATCATAAAAATCCCTTTTATTCCACCAAATCGAAGAAAGTTACACGATGGCCGCAAATTTTGAAAGTTTGAAGTTTGTTTCAATTGTTTTTCTATTGTCGAAAATGTCACAGAATGACTTCAGAATTAAAACAGGAAGGTATTCAAGTGAAATTATTTAAAAATTTAAACATGGCGATGGTTCTGACCGTTACTACGTGGTAATTCATTATAAAATCACTGAATAAAACACTATGTTTTTTACCACAATTTATTTGATGTAGGTACAAATATTTCATATACATACATACAAATAAATTGTGGTAAAAAACATAGTAAGTGTTTTATTCAGTGATTTTTTTTAAATTTAAAGACGAAATGCTGGAAAATGTTTACAGAATAATAAGGCACTATCCGTTCTGAGTAAATTTTGTAAGTTTGACGTGTCTTTTAATTGTTTTTCTATTGTTTTTTGTCGACTTGGAACATGTCACGACTTCAGAATTTAAACAGCAATGTGTTCAAGTGAGATTATTTTAAAATCTAAGAATGAAATGTTGGCAAATTGTTGCAGAATGACTTATTATTTAATATATCAACAATTTCTGTATTTAATGATTCCTCATTTTTTAAATTTAAAAATTAGCAAGTTATTTTTTTGCGAAATTCTATCTTTTAGTTCCATACCTGCCCGCCTGATGGCGTTACTGGACCAGTTTAGTTTGCAAGCCGCCGTCCGTCGCAAGAGCGTGTGATTCGCGTTGAATTATTTTCAACAGACATTTCAATTATTGAAAAATCAAAAGGGTTTTGTCGCGAGTTTGCGTTGCTTTTATCGAACTAAGTGAGTGTGTGAACTGTGCTTGTGATGGGTTTACAGAATTTAATACACCGAAATCGTTTTTTTTTATATCATTCAGTCGGTAACGACTGCTACAGATTGAATTGTGTTTCTGATCATCAGAAATGATGTTAAATCCTGGAAATCCCTTCGGTGTGCCGTGCTAGTGTTACTGGGATTATCAGTTCCGTTCCGAAGAAAGAAGGTTGGGTTTCTTCAAATCACATCTTTAGCAAGTCTTAAGAGGAAAGAAGGTTGGGTTTCTTCAAAGCACATCTTTAGCAAGTCTTAAGAGGAAAGAAGGTAGGTTCTTTAAAAGTCGAGACGCCGTGACGCTTCGGTGAGTGACTTTTCTTTAGTTATTTCACGCCTCGGGTTCGATGGAGCAAATAGTCAACTTTCTTAGTAATCATTCTAGACCTTTATAAATTCATTGTCTTTTAACGAAAGAACGAGAGAAATTGATTGCAGTTTACAAATTTCGTCTAGCTATAATAATAAATCAGTTTATTTATAATTTCGATTAATTGTTTAACGATCGAGTTAGAAACTGGCTAGATAAAAGTCATATATAGTACAGTGACGGTTCGCGGGATTTTTTCTGGTACGGCCGAGGAACAAGAGGTGGCAATACAGATAGGTAGGGTCAGATGCAGAGACGGCTGGCTGCGTGACCGCACCTATTTGTATTACCACCTCTTGTTCCTCGGCCGTACCAGAAACAACCCCGCGAACTGTCACAGTATATAGAGATATAGTTATAAATCTGTAGGTCTAAACCGAAAACAGAAATCGCATCTAAGCAACCCTTTACAGGGGTTTTAGAAAGATGTATTTCTAAAAGTATTACAGATACAATGGTGGTTTAGTAATATTTGCACACACAACCGTTAGTGGTCGAATAGTTACCGCCAAAGCCAAAAATAAAAAAATTGGCACGATCGTGATGATTTGTACTTGATTTACAGATGTTGAAAGAAACGGGAAGATGATTAAAAACACGACAAATTCAAACTCATGGTTCAGATTTATAAAAAACCGTAACAAAAATCCTTTTCAATTTTCAATAACGTAGCAATGAACTCTTATTTTACACACCTTAAATAAACTGCGCCATCGCGTTAACAGATGGCGCTAGTCCGACTCGAAGGATTGTATATTCAATCTCTAAACGTAGTGTCCAGCTTGGGGGTAAAAACAAATCGACCCTTTCTTATAAAACCAATAATTTTAACTTCCGCGACTTAATAATAACAAAACGTTAAAAATGCACATTACCCCTGAGCCCTATTGTAATCCAACAAGGGCCGAATTAAACAGGAAATAGCTGCGCATAACGTGTCCAGAATTTGTCTAAAATCAACCGTGCACCGCACGCCGTTAACAAGTGCATAATTGTAAATAAACAATAACCCATATATAACAATCGAGTGCCGTGCGGCGAAGCAAAGAGGTGTTGTTTGTGTGCGGCCCCGAACTCTGAACATTTTGGATTTTCTGTGTGTATTTCCGCCGGAATGGAAACTAAATCGTCCACCGATGCGGCGAGTGAAGCCACAGGGTACGTAGAACTTTACATAAACTCAGTATTGCTGACAATTTTTTTGGAAATCAGTAAACATAACCTCAATTCTATTATTGGTATTTACAGTTACTTTTCCTGGTACTAATATGCTATGCAATTCTTAGTAATGTTTCCATAAGAGTTTTTACGGCGACAAATATTAAATTTAATTAGTTTAATTTACATCCAGTTCATTTGATTGTAGGTTATGTGTGTAAAAATCTGTCGTATTCTAGTATTTAGTTTGCCGACACAATGGATTGTGTTAATAATAAAGCCTCGCCAATCAGTCATTGCGTTAAATAAGTTTACTTCAGTGCTACTATTATGTAAATTTTATCATTGCTGCTTATTACTGCTTATCTTATTAAATTATTCTCGCTGTCGAAGTTCTGTGATATTCAAATCATTTGTGCTTATTTATAAATATAATTAGTTTACGCACGAGTCGTGTCAATGTATGCAAGGTTAAAAACATATACAAACTTTAGTTATGGAGTGCGGCTTTTCTAGTTTTTGTACAACATAAAATATACAAAATATATATACAAACTTTAGTTATGGAGTTAAGGCTCGGTTTCACTTATGCGATTGATCGCTGCACCTGATCCAACTTTTAGATGCAGCGACTAGTGGTTCTTCTTCTTCTTCTTCCATAGTTAAAGGCCTTGGCTTCTGGGCCATGTCGATCAGTCACAGTATACTCTAGTAGTTCTGCTTGTGCAGTCAGATGCAACGACAAATGTTTGTATACTTAACCACGTATATGGAACTCTAGGCTGTGAAATTGATAAAAAGCTGTGCCGTGATGTAGGGAAAAGTCGGCAAAATCGTACCACCCTCAAATTTGGCACAATGTCCATTGTTTGCGCCAACTGTCAAATTCTATTATTTGGTAATCCGTATTTGTTTTAATTTAACCTAATTTATTGTTAACAAGTTAAATATAGCAGCTGTGGTTGAGAGTTGAAAGAAATAGGTAAGACTACTGTAAAATTTGAATGATGTACTGCAGTAGCTGGGCTAATAATATATACATGTTATTTATTGTTACATTAACATTTTTTGAGCGGGCGCTATGACCAAGGTGACTTGCCTGTGTAGCGGGTTGGATTTGCCAATATATAAGTAATCTAGGGGATTTGCAACGCAAGCTCGCCATCGTGAATAAAGAACTATATGCAACCCATTCTGAATGTTTGCATCTAAAAATAGACGACCTGCCTATAGGACACAGTTCGCAAAGTGTCTACAAATAGACGCTCCCGCTCAAAGTGTGTTAACATAACCCAAAATTTATTATGTACATGTGACAATTCAAAAACCATCTTAAAATTCACTTTGAAATTAAATATACCAAAATTTCAACGTAGCTGCCGAGTACCCGAAATCGTACTCCTGCATAGTTTTAAAAATCATACCATTACGATTTAACAAACTGATCTTGTTCTTAAAAATATTTTAGCCATGCCAAAAAGACAGTAAGGAGAGTGGGCTGCAAAAGACATGAATATGGCTATTGAAGCCTACAAAAATAAAAAATATGGCTTCAATGAATGCTGCAGGGGCTTTGGCATACCTAAACCTACATTTAAAAGGCATGGGTTATTATCTATAATTATACCCATGGTACAAACTATGTTTATTTCATTTTGGTATTAATTAAATTCATCATCTATGTCAGTGATTCCCAAAGTGGGCACCACCTCCCCCTAGTGGGTACTGCAGCAATTCAGGGGGGGCGCTGATGGCGTGCAAACACAGAAGAATGTCCGCAGTTACAAGAAGAACTGATGAAAGTAACTGCAAATGATTCAATAAATAGTTTCATAATTTCAAAGTTCAATGTTTCTATTTTACACAATTCTTTACTATATTTTGCGAAAAAGGTAGAAACAATAATACATATATATATTTCCTATTAATTGCCATCAAATTAAAAAAATATGTAATTTCCAGGGGGCGCTAAGTAATATTTTTTCTGGAAAGGGGGCGATAGGGCAAAGAAGTTTGGGAACCACTGATCTATGTCATCGTTGCATGACGTAGTATTACTTGTTCTGGTTCCTGTATAAGTTGCAACGGTGAAATGTTTGTTGTTACACATGAGAAATAAACTTGAAATGCGACAAATTAGGGTTATGCTGGTTTAAATTTGTGATTATGATTTTTGAAACTGTTGCCAGTATTATTTTAGGTGTCTTTATATTTTTACAACACTGTGAGTATGTCGTACCAAAATAGTGCCAGACAATAAAGGTTGATTATTATTATTATATGGAATAATAATAGCTTGTCACAATTGTCAAAAACCCCACAAAAAATATTACCCCAAAAACCACCAACGAGCAATATTATAGGCGACAACTTACGGTTACGTTGTTTTCAATTTGTGGTTATGATTTTTGAAACTGTTGCCAGTAATTATTTTAGGCATCTTTATATTTTTTCCGCACAAGAAACACTTGATATTGCTACACTGAGTATGTATGTCATACCAAAATGGCGCCAGACTAATAAGATTTATTATTATTATTATATGGAATAAACTGACGGCTTGTCAAAATTTTCGCAGCTTCTCTAACCCCACAAAAAATATTACCCCAGAAACCACCAATGTTGATTATTATTGCTAAGCAATATCATAGGCCCATGGGCCATAAAAGCCAAATTACGCCCGCTTCTGAAGGCTAATAAACAAGATTATAGTTACAACGTGAAGTAAAATAATTTAAACACTGCTTTATACTAAAATACATAAACACAAAATCAGATGAAATAAATGATTTAACCAGGGTTCGGAAAATATCCGATATTTATATAAATATCAATATATCGGATATATATCCGATATATATCAACTTCTTGATATTTATTCTTGGTCATTAATATTACTGTTTATATGACTTATTAATTATATATTGCATATACTTTATTTATATTATATTTATTTATTGCAAAAAACACCGTTGCTTACAATATAGTAAAAAAAATAACATTTAAATTGTTAATATATTTGACATCAAATTGAACATTTTTTGAAATGAGGACTTTTTTGCTCTTCACAATATTTTCAGAGAAAAACTGAAGGATTTTCCTTATTTTGTTTTTTTTGCTCACACTTTTTCATTTTTAACAAAGTCGTGAGTCACTTCAAAAATCGACTCTTTCCAACAAAAAAGAGTCATTTCGCCCATCTCTAGTTTATATTAGAGCACATGCTTACTATTCATATTGCTGCAACTGGAAATATTTGAGAAACGGGGGAATCCATAATATATATCCGATGATATATATCGTCCGTACCCTGGATTTAACAAATTTAAATTTTCTGTTTCCTCTCTATTTTCCCTACTTACATTTAGACCTGGTTGAGGATCATCTGGTTTGATGTTTACGGCTGTTTTTTACATATATTTAACCCAGGTATGCCTACAGTTCTATATGTAGGGCGACTATTTTAAAATTATATCTAGAAAATCGTCAGCGCCATCTATCATTTTTTTATTCTAAAAAGTACGTTCAGTGAGTATTCATTGACGTTTGGCAGGAAGGCGAAAAATAACCTCTCTGTGGTTTTAAATCATAATTACTTAATTTAGAGAAACATATCATTTACTCTCTTTTAATTCAAATCTTGGCAAATGTGGGTTAACATCATCAGTTTTGATACTTACTAAAAATTGGTGCCTTCTCCTCAGAATATTTCGGAAATGTGACATTGTCTGGTCAAAGCTATTACAGCTTTTTGGGCTGGTATTAAAAAATTTCATCTAGAAAAAAATGTAAAAAAGTTGGCAAGTCACTAGAAATTAAAAAAAAATCAATTTTTCCAAACTATGAACGGCCGTAGCGGCTGAACGAAGAATCCAATTTGAACGCGGTTTTTAAATCTGTGTTCCGCGTGTGTTAATTAGTCGGATTTAATTAAAATTGGCGATTCTAAATTTTTGACGAAAACCCGAAAAATCATGCAAGGGTGGGTTAACATCATCAGTTTTGATGCTTATTAAAAATTGGTGCCTTCTCCTCAGATTGTTTTGGAAATGTGGCATTGTCTGGTCAAAGCTATTACAGCTTTTTGGGCTGGCTGGTACTTTTCTGCATAGTTTTTGACATCCGTCCATTTGGCAAAGATTTCCTTGATTAATGAAGTAGGGACTTCCTCTATCTCCTCCTCCGAGCCTGAGGATAGTGTACCTATCTTAGACTTGTGCTCCTCCTTCTCAAGATCCTATAGCTTCTCAAGATCCTATAGCTTCTCCACATCACCATCGCTCACATTGAGACCCAGAGAGACAATATCATCCACTAGAGTACCCAGCCTCAAAGAATGTGTCCTCAGAATGTTTCAGAAATGTGACATTGTCTGGTTAACGCTATTACAGTTTTTTGGGTTGGCTGGTATTTCTCTGCACAGTTTTTGACATTCATTTGGCAAAGATTTTATTGATTAATGAAGTAGGGACTTCCTCTATCTCTTCCTCGAGCAGAGTGTATCTATCTTAGACTTGTGCTCTTTTTCAAGTTCCTGCAGCCCCTCCAAATCAATATCACTCACATCGAGACCCGTGGACCTGCCCAGAGAGACAAAATCCTCCACTAGGGTGCCCATCCTCAAAGAAAAATTCGCAAATGTGACATTGTCTGGTCAACACAACTACAGCTTTTTGGGTTGGCTGGTACTTCTCTGCACAGTTTTTGACATCCATTTGACAAAGATTTTCTTGATTAATGAAGTAGGGACTTGCTCTATCTCTTCCTCGAGGGGAGTGTTTCTATCTTAGACTAGTGCTCCTCTTTCTCAAGTTCCTGCAGCCCCTCCAAATCAACATCACTCACATCAAGACCCATGGACCTGCCCAGAGAGACAATATCCTCCACTAGAGTGCCCAGCCTCAAAGTATGTTTTGCAAATGTGACATTGTCTAGTCAACGCTATTACAGCTTTTTGGGTTAGCTGGTATTTCTCTGCAGAGTTTTTGACATCCATTTGGCAAAGATTTTCTTGATTAATGAAGTAGGGATTTCCTGTATCTTCTCCTCCTCTGAGCCCGAGGAGAGTGTATCTATCTCAGACTTATGCTCCTCCTTTTCAAGTTCCTGTAGCCCCTCTAAATCAACATCACTCACATCAAGACCCATGGACCAGCCCAGAGAGACAATATCTTCCACTAGATTGTTCAGCCTGAAAGTCCCTTTCAGTCACTGCTTCTGGCCACAAATTCCTCTAAGCAGAGTTTATTGTAGAATGTAAAAAATTTCTTGCCAGACTTCGTCGCTGAGAAATATGCACTCGCCAATATGTGATGGTAAAGTGATCTTTCCAAAACTCAATTTTAATCCTGCAACAGAGGGCACTTCAAAGCACCTTTATAATAGTCAATATTCTCCACTAGAGTGTCCAGCCTCAAAGTCCCTTTCAGTCACTGCTTTTGGCCACAAATTCTTCCAAGCAGAGTCGAACACTTCAATAAAAAAAAAATCGAAAAAAAAATACTTATATGATTATTTATTTATTTATTTATTTATTGACGGACGAACCTTTCTACAAGAAAAATTTAAAATAAAGAATACAATGAAGAAATCAAAATAAAATATTGCTCAATATAACTAATACATAACAATAACGTTATATTACAAAAGTAGAATTAAATTGTTCAACTCCGACTCCACACCCCTGATCGCGTAGAATGTAAAAAAACTTCTTGCCAGGCTTCGTCGCTGAGAAATATGCACTCGCGAATGTGCGATGGTAAAGTGATCTTTCCAAAACTCAATTTTATTTCTGCAACAGAGGGCATTTCAAAGCACCTTTATAATAGTGCTTTAGTGAATAGTTTCTTGAAATTACTGAGTAGAGTTAGGGAGGTGGTAGTTTACAGAACTCCGGCAGCACGTAATCCAGCAAGCTTGGAGGGTGAGCTGAAACATTGTCCGTTATGAGGAGGGCCTTCAGAGTCGAGGTGGGCGAAATTACTCTTTTTTGTGAGTCGACTCATTGTGAAGAGTCGACTGTAAAGAGTCGAGACCTTTACTTCAGACGCAAGTTCTTCTCCTCTAAATAATTATATTAAAATAGGGACCCTGAGCCATATTTCTTTTTAATGCCACAGAACCAAATATACCATAGAGTTGTAGGTAAGAAGCGCAGCACCTAAATCGGGACAAGGTATGAGCTCTAACTGGCATAGGAGTCAACCTTTTAATTAACCCCTTAATGCACACTTTTTTAGCATTACCGTTTAGCATGCTCGAATTAACTCGAGCGTTA
Organism: Ocypus olens; assembly: GCA_910593695.2. NCBI lineage: Eukaryota > Metazoa > Arthropoda > Insecta > Coleoptera > Staphylinidae > Ocypus > Ocypus olens. The sequence goes on from OU343058.1 coordinate 48,289,920, forward strand.
CGTAAAGGGGTTAATACTCCAAAACTAGTACCTTATAGTTGTGGTACTGTTATCACCAGAAACGCCACTGAAACAATCTGACATTGGAAAAATGTCAAATTGACAATTTCCCATCGTGGAAACAAAAACATACGAATTTTACTGCCATTATTTAAACCTCAACACCGCAGTAACAAAGCAAACCAAATGTTAAAATACTAATCTAATTCATCGTTTAATATTTCTGTGGAATATGCATATACATACTCAGGTTGTTACATGTGCAGACGTGTGAAAAATCGATCTACATATTCTAGAAACCATTCCTTTTGGCATTGCAGCAATTTAATGCCAATTTGCCAAGGGAGGAGTGAGAAAGGTAACACATCCTTTACTAAAACCAATTAACTTAACCCTTTCAGCCCTGGATTTTTAAATATGAAAAAAACATTTTTTGTTAATTATTATTGATGGGGAGCTTCTTAAGACCGTAAATTCCAAATTTGAACTCATTTGCTTAATTAGTATAGAAATTAAATAGTGAGGCTTTGTTGAAGTGACATCTAGTGATTAACAGCAAAAATATGGATTGTCATAGTAAGTAGAGACATGTAAATGTTGTGGTGGCAATAGCCACCACCAGGGCCGAAAGGGTTAATTTATTTTTCTTCTCCAAAGCCGACACTTTATAGGATATGCATAATAGGTTATATTACATGAAACTTCAATTAGTACTTGGTTACATACAAATATATATATATATATATATATATATATATATATATATATATATATATATATATATATATATATATAAACGTCTATACGTGGTAAGTAATAAAGTATGTTCATTAAAAAAAAACCTCAAGTGTGCCATGATTTTTTATTTTTTAAAATTTAAGTTGGTAACACATATTGAGGTTATGTTACTTGCGGCATGTTCCTACCGATAAATTCATTTGCTGTGACAAACGGCACAGAGGAAGCGTAGGTTTATCTTCCAAAATGTCTTGGGCTTTCTTAATAGCATCCTGAGTACGTTTCACTGGTCTACGGAGAATACTACCCGTTTCATGAAATAATACAACAGATCGTGATAAGGTATTTTTAAATTCATCATAAATAATCGGAACGTTAGGAAATTCTTCCTGAAAATCTGCCAAAGGTGCGTCGAATGAATACACCCAATTTCCGTCTACTTTAGTCAACTAGAAATATTTTTTGCTGGTTGCTGTAAACCATTGTGACCACGGAATAATTGTGACTGACGTTTTGTATGTCAACTTAAATTTAAAAAAATAAAAAATCATGGCACACTTGAGGTTTTTTTTAAATAACAAACGATTTTCCTCATTTTCATCGAATCACAATTTGTCACACAAAACATAAGTTGTGACAGTCATATATTTCAATTTTATTGAATGCCTACTATTTATATATTTCTGAAATGCCAAAAATTTAATTGTATGACTTCTTCAGACTATCAGTAAAAAGAAGTTTACTTGGACCACCCCCACCTACCTTACCCCAACAACCCAGAACAAAAATTCATTTGCCAAGATTCTGTGAGAAGGATGATAGGGGCCACACGAAAAGGCGACGATGCAAATATTGCTGGCAAACTACTAAGAAAGGAAAAGCGTCATTATTTTGCTGCCATGATTGTCCAGAAACTCCTGGCTTTTGTTTAGAACCATGCTACAAACTTTTTCATAACTACTAGTATTCTAGGTTATTTGTATGATATATTAGTAAGTGAATAAAAAGCAGATCCGTACGAATGTTTCATATTTGAATACGCATTGAGTGTGTTAAACCGTCAATAAAATGTATTTAATGTTTAAAATTTCCAACATGTATTTAGTATAACATTTATTTTTAGAGTTAACATAACTCTACCAGCAGGAATTAAAATAACAAAAGTGAAGCCCTTACGAGTAAATGCCATCACATCAGCAAAAAAACTTTCAAAGGCAGCAAGAAAAGCATCTGCGTACATACCAATAAAAACAACATCATATATTTGCATCCTGTGTGGAGATAACTTCTCATCATTCGAAACACTAAACACCCACATGAAACACCCATGCCGTTCCGAATTAATCTCCTGCTCAATTTGTCAAAAAATCTTCAAAAATAAATCTCGATTAAAAGCGCATTTAAGCACACACGACGAGAAAACAAAATACCCATGCAACAAGTGTGGAAAAGAGCTTTCAAACACAATAGCCTTACAGGCTCACTTGGAAATGATGCATACCCGATATTTCGACGCTTCAAAAGATGGCTTCGTTTGTAAATTCTGCTCGACCATAATGCCGATGAAAGTGCAAATTTTGAAACATATCAACTTGAAGCATTTGCACGTGAGTACTTATCTGTGCGATGTGTGTGGGAAGAGTTTTCGCCAAGAATGTGGGTTAAGAGCGCACAAATCTACTCACAGCGATGACAAGCCGTTTATATGCGAAGTTTGCTCTAAGGCTTTTAAAATGCAGAGTAGTTTGCGTACGCATTTGCAGACTCATAGTACTGAAAAGAGGTTTGTTTGTGATGAATGTGGGAAGGCTTTTAAGAAGAAATCCACGCTTTTTGATCATAAGAGGCATCATTCGGGGGATTTGGATTTTTAGTGTAATTTATGTTATGTTATGTACGGCTTGATATGTATGTATAGTTATTGGATAGAGAATATGGGTTGTGTATTGTGCATGTATAATCTAATAAACAATTTATACCAATGTTTGAATCTATTGTTTTATTTAATTTCCATAGAGGGTGAGCATTTTTTGGTAGGAAAATATTGCAGAACTAGTGATGGGAGGTTGCTTCTAAGCATTAGTATCAAGTGCCGAGCCGATACAGTCTTATTTATAGATAAATAGATAAATAGAAGTAATAACTCTGGTTGGAAAAGGACTGGCATACTTAAGTCGAGGTGGCGCTAGTTGTGATTATTGTTAATATTGTTGAATCTGCAACTGTATACGCTAAACAACAAAACTGCAATTTTCACTAGGTTAAAAGTGGGCAATAAATTCCAGTATGTTTTATTAATTCTAGTTTATTGTGCTTAATTGATACCAAAAAAAATAATAATTGGATATAACAAAAAATAAATGATCATCATCTTAGATGACTCAACGCAAATAGTCCAACACGATTGTAGACCAAATTCATTCGTTGCATATCCTTTTTTTATAAACTAAATTTTTAATAAACGTTGTGGGAATGTTTTCAACGATTCTTCTAATTCTGCGAAGAGTTCGTCTGTCTTCTTTCAAATTTTATTTCCTATTCTCCATTTCTATAACAATTCATTTGTAATAACTGGAATAGTTCACAAACGCCAATAAAACATTGAAGTGTTCATTCCATTTTTTTCTTCTTGATATTCATATGTATTATCGGGAATGTTTGTTGACCAACACCAATATAACATTGAAATGTTAATTTTCTATTTTGTTTTTCTTTCATAAATTAATTTATTTGCAACACCCTGGGTTGCGTTTTATACGTTGGATCGTAGTATAGGGCCAATCTTGCCACAAATTAGGCAATGTATACAAACCTTTACGTGTTAGCATTAGTAATAGTATATTATTAAACGAGTGAGAAAGTTGGCCATTGTCACGAGGGTGAAGTTTCCAACACGAGCCGTAGGCAAGTTTTGCAATTCACCCGAGTGAATCAGAAATCTGATCTATGCAGCTTTGTGATTGCTTTCCCATTATATGTAAATTTGATAATAAGATAATAGTTATTTATTATACGAATGTGGAATGTACGTAATTAGTACCGCAAGAAAAAGTTTATTTTAGGGTAATTTTCTTAAGGGACTAATGAGGAATTCCACATGAGTATAATATGAAATTTTATCCAAAAACGTCTGTAATTGCATTAAATATTAAAATAATGTTTATAAAATTTTGACACCTCGTATGTCAATTTAAAATATTTCAAAGATCCTATGAAGGATCTATGCATTCCTTGAGAGAAACTTATTCTCTCACTAGGGGGTAATGAGCAACATTACATGGCTCAAATGACCACTGTAATTCGATTATTACACCCGATTTTGGATAAATATTTATAGTCGTGCCTTAAAATTGAAGATGCCAAGTGGAATATTTGTGATCAAGCGCTCCAAATAGATAATATTGACATGTCAAGTTGCCAATTCTGCATTCAGATTGACAAACTTGTCACCTTTACCTAATTTTTCATGCTGTTGTATGGAAACTACATTTAATTATAAGCAGATTAAGAAGGACAAGAGAAGTCTTCATGGTGGACGAATACTAGGTATATGATATACTGTACGTACTCAAATACAAGTTAATAAATGTTAAATGGAAGATAAATTAATTTCCTAAACTAAGAAGGCATAGTGATAATTACCCATGTTTAGTAAAATCGCAAACATAAATTATTCTTCTACATATCTTGTAACTCAATACATTTAGAGTAACGCATTTCCAATTTGTTGATTCCGCCGAGAAAACAAGATTTGTCCAATTATAGCTGAGCTGACATCAGCATTGCTTGAAAATCTTTGCCCACCGAGCTATTTTTTTAACTTAGAGAAATGGGGATAGATCTGGTGGTCAAGCAGTTCGTACATTTGTGAACAGTTGCATTGTCCTCATTCTATTCAATTCAATTTATTTATTTCACTTTTGCCATCATTTACAAAATACACATTACACTCGTTATAAAATATACAGTATACAATATAATCGCTATAAAAATACATTTGCGGTGGATGTGATTGTCAATATACAATTATGTTTAAAAATAGGTTGGTAAGTTAAAATCATAAATAGGTAATAGTACAAACACATTAAAATCTTAAATAGTAAAAAAATGGGTTAAAATTATAAGATCATAAGTATATAGTCACATTTCTCATGAAAGATGATTTTTTTTTTGCCAAATGGAGGCAAATGCCTTTAATGGATTTAGCCAGCTGATCCAAAAATGATGCATAATACACACCTGTTATTGTTTTTTCCTTATCGAGGTAATCAATGAGGATTCAATCCTTTGCATCCCAAAAAAACAGTAGCCATAACTTTGCCAGCCGAACAAATTGTCTTTGCCTTCGTTGGTGCTCATTTCTCAGCTGAAGTCCACTGGTTTGATTGTTCGTTATGAACTTTTCAATAAAATGCAATTTGTTGATATCACACACGTGCATGCAGAAAGTGTATTTTATTGAACTTTTCTTGTTGAAATAAACATCCAATTAAATCGCTTAATTCTCAGCCATTTGTGCAAAAATAACTAATCAACATAAACTTATACTAAAATCATCTTATGCGAACTTATCGCTGCCATTATGGCATTGCTAAGCAAAATAGCACATAATAATTCAATATGGTTAGTAATCATTATATCAAAATGTCACGTTCACGGTTCGGCAATTAAGATGCTCGAGAACCCACGCGCCTTGCACCGAAAGCGGATGCCAACTGGTAATAATTGTATTTTTAATAAATAATGTTGAATAATTTACTTGCAAGAAATGTGAACCAAATATCCCTCAGACATTTGAGTTTCCTCAAACACGCTGCTTTTAAGTAATGTGCTTTCGGAAACTTAAAAAAAATATATTTCTTATTATCAATGTCTGAAAAGTTCCTAACCACAATGTATCATGAAATAATGGCTTCCACCATTGTTCTTTAGTTTTAGGAATGTAATGATGTTAAATTTCATCAACAGTTATAAAACGTCACAAGAATCCTTGCTGGTCGGACTCGAATAATACTAAACAATCTCGAGAAGTTGTCATTTAGAAGCGTTTTTGATCAATAATCAGTAAATGCGGTGGAGGTGGAGGCCTTTCTCATATGCAAATGTCACTCTGCAAACATTTAAGACAATGCCATGAACCATTTCATCGGTAGTCACTTCAATCGGTCTCCCGCGACGTTTCTCATGATGACACTGTTGCCACCATTTTTAAATCCATTAAATCAATATTTAATGGTCATCATTGATGGTGTAAAGTCTTCGTATGCACTATGTAACTTTTCGTAATTTCCTCACACTTCTGGCCATCTAAAATTAAAAATTGAACCACTGAACTTTTTTGATTCCTACTTTCTTCAGTTAAATTCACCTTAAATTTTGTGAAAACATAGAAAGTTGATCTTAATGTTGCTCTCGTTTTTGCCATTTTTCTTTAAGCACGAAGAACACAGATAAAATTATTTTAAAATTCACTTAAAAATGCGAAACTAGTCGAGAATTTTAAACTTTCTTCGTATTCGGTGGAATTGATATCTATTTCAAATTATTATTCTCTTTAAATTATTTGTTTTACATTATCTGCGATTGTTCTTTTCCCAACTGACATTTTACATATTTGTAGCCCTATTTTAAAATTATTTGTTGTATTAACCACTTCGCGCCCATGCTGCTTTGATTTAATCCCAGGTTTGATGAAAAATTACTTTCATGTTGTTGTTAACTCTTTCTACGAAATATGATTTCACTGTCACAAACTTTCCCATTTATGCGAAAAAATATGAAAAAAATAAAAAAAATGGCGCTAAAGAAGTAATTTTTTTTGTACAATGTTTTTGTTTTCTTTTTTTGCTTGTTGCCACATGTGGCGAACCTGGGCGTGAAGAGGTTAATTGTGACCATCATGCAAATCTGTAATATTAGTTTTTAAAAGTAGAAACGCCAAAGTGGCGGAATATATTGCCTGAATGTTGTACTTTAGTTTTTAAGATTTTATTTCACCTATCTTGTTTTAATTGATTGCTGTGGTAAAGACCAAAGTTGTGGAATTTTACTTACACCCTTGTATAAAAAAAAAATGAAACAAATAAACGCATTAAATCACACATTCCTTCTTTTATTATATACCCTGTACATGATTACATACTTTCTACAATATCTGATTACTAATTAATGACTGTACATAAGCGCTTTAAATTAATTCCTTGATTCAGTTATTGATATTTAACGGTAGGTATAAAAGGAGTGTACATATTATAAGACGCTTTCCACTTTAGATTTACGTATGTAGTTGTTCGATCAAATAAAAGCTAAATTAATTTTTTTTAAGGTACAATAGCATATTGAAGAAACTAATATGTGGCCCGTCAATGTCGATCACGGTACGTCCGGATATCGTCAGCGGCAAGGGAAAAAGGAGAAAAAGCACTAAACCCATCAAGCTCACCATCAAAGTTGACAAGGACGGGAAAATGGGAACCAGCGAGAGGATCGTCGCCAAGAGGAGGCCGAAGGTCAAGCCGGATTTCACCGACACGAACGAGGAAGATAAAGAAGAGCCGATCCACTGCGACCTTTGCGACACTACCTTTAAGAATAATATTGCGTTTGGTTTGCATTCCATCCAACATAGGGATGACAATCGGTACTATTGCCATATGTGTAATCATTCGTCTCCTTCCAAATATCATTTCGAGATGCATATCAAAGCGCATGAGGGTACTACCGGGTATAAGTGTGAGATTTGTAATAAGGCATTCACTGTCAGCACCCACGCTATTGAACATAAGTATTTTCATACTGGGGAGAAGCCATTTGGGTGTGACATCTGTGGGAAGCACTTCATGTTCTCCTGGTTTTTAACATCGCATAGAAGATCTCAGCACTGGGAGATTGTGACCGGTATGCCGTTGGTGAAGTACGATTGTACTATTTGCAATAAGCATTACACATCAGCAACTGGGCTGAGAAGGCATAAGCTGAGTAAGCATAACGATGAGGGGATTGATCCCAGTGTGTTATGTGATATTTGTGGGAAGCGATTGTCGAGCAAAGAGAAGCTTAAGTTTCACAGGAGGATCCATACCGGTTACAAACCTCACGAGTGTCAGATTTGTGCGAAGCCGTTTAGTAGGAAAGAGCAGCTTAAGGAACATGAGCGGGTGCACACCGGAGAAAAGCCGTACATTTGCAAGTACTGTGGTAAAGGTTTTACCCAAAGAAGTCCACTGAGGATTCACGAGAGAACACACACTGGCGAGAGGCCTTACGTTTGTAGATTGTGCGGCAAAGGTTTTATATCTAAAGGTGTTATGGACACTCATTTGAAGACCTGTTACGGGTTTAATTCTCAGGAACAATTATACGGACATACTCAGCCGTAATTTATTCTAAAATTAGTATGGTTTGTAGGATAGGTGATGGACAACACACGGGTGGGCATAAATATAGGTTAATTAATTTCTTATGAGAGTTAACTTTTTATGAAGCGAAGTTACTTGCATGGAATGCGTGCAGCATTAGTCAAGACTGTACATATGTGCTTTGCATTTTCATTATATGCTCACTGCTTTGTTCAATAATTACGTCCAAATCGCCATCTTTCACTCTCTGTCGTTTTTATATATGTTAAACAGTTGTATTATGTGATCTTCATATTGATTTTGCAAGAGTAACATTTCTTCGTACAAAGTTCTCTTATGAGGAATTTGTTTAAACATATTGTACTAGTGGAATAAATATTGCTAATTGATGCAAATAATTATTAATTGATTCTTTGAAAGTTGCGCCTTCTTCTGTGCATATTAACATATGTTAGGTACAAATGTATTTTGCAAAATATGAAATAAATGATTTATTATGTTTTAAAGATCTCATTGCAATTCATTTATCTCCTAATAAAAGTTAAAAGCATTTGACTACGCGCAAAGGTTTTATTTCAGTCGTAATTTTCAAATTAATTGAATCGAAGAGAACTGGTGGGTAGAGTTTCTGCCTCTGGGCCTCTTCAAGTCACTTAATCAATTCGCGCCCATGATGCTTTGATTTAATCCCAGGTTTGATGAAAAAATACTTCTTTCTTGTTGTTACCTTTTTCTACGAAATATGATTTCACTGTCACAAACTTACCCATTTATGCGAAAAAATATGAAAGAAATATTCCATAGATGGCGCTAAAGAAGACATTTTTTTTATGCAATGTTTTTGTTTTCTTTTTTTGCTTGTTGCCACATGTGGCGATGTGGGCGTGAAGAGGTTAAGGAGGATAATTTTTCCAGCAGAGAATGGTTGTGCGGATCCATGGATGTTTAGTATTTGTACCCTCGTATTTATAAAATATAAAATATTTATATTTAATACTAATCGTTCTTGGCTGAATACTAGAAATGGGTATAGTCATCTCAAAATGTCGTGACACATTACGCTGTGATCATATTAAATTTCAAGAGAAGGTGTGCCGGTAACTCATAATTATTCAGCGAGCGCCGCATGAACATAATTAAGTATGGACACAGAATCGGTCATGAAGTGATGAATCATTTTCAATTCGGTAACCCATAGATTTTTTGCGTTCTCTCCGAATACTTTCTCACTGTGCGCAAACTTTACCCCCAGGTGTCACGACATTTTGGGTCTGCTCTAACTCTGAGTCAAAGTGAAGTGAGTTGGCAAGTCAAGTGACTACGAAATGATAAAAGAGCTGACTCACCGAGTCGACTCCTTTAACTGAGTCAGATCTAGTGAAGCAGATCACAAAAATGAGTCATTTTGTCCAACTACTCTACTGAATACTGTGGCTAGCAAAGCCAATTTCCCGTATCGGACATACTTGGCCAAATTCCTATCCATCCTTGATTTTTCAACAAGAAAGAAATTTAAAATAACTAACAAAAAAATAAATTGGAAACAACCTTACTTGTTCCAGAAAGCATTAAATAGATTCAATAAAACGAAACGAAAAAATAGCCTGAATATATATTCAACCTGTTCGTAACTCTGCTATTTTTTTGTTTCGTTTTATTGAATCTAACTAATAAAAGCGTACTATTTTTGTATTATTAAAACGAAAGCAGTTAAAATAAAAATATTGAGCAGTTGTCAGAATGAAAATGCCTTACATTTATGGGGGCACTCATCAGTGATGGCTTGCTGGATGACTCATGGTACGGCCGAGGTAGAACAGGTGGTAATACAGACAGGTGTGGTCACGCCTTCAGCCGTCTCTGCAACCGACCCTACCATATTGTCACCTCGGCCGTACCATAAGTCACCCCACGAGCCACCACTGGTACTCATCAGGGTCAAAGGGAATTATTGCTCTTCAAAGATGAGCAAGTAGAGTACTCGAAAGAAAACAGCGAACCATTAAAATTTTAATGGGACTAAATTATGCTATATCAAGTACATAATCCGCAACCTCATTGATTTAGACAGATCCAGGTTAATCGTAATCAACAATGACGGAATACGAATTTACTTTACCGGCCGACCAGCACCCAAGATACTAACAAAGAGAACTCTTTTGTTTGCAAATCACTAATACTATTATATCTTTTGCTTTTAATAAAATATCAAGATTAAAAATAACACTGTTATTAACCATAACGTTAGAAATTTAAGGCAAAGTATAGCTATTATTACAACTAGGGAAATATGAATAGTATATTGTATTCATATTTCCTATGTTGTAATCAATAGTTTTTTTCTGATTGACAGAATATTGTTCTGTAAATGGGAAAATATTGGATTGTAAATTTTTAATTTATCGGATTGGTAACGTTGCTAAGGGCCTTGTTTGTAAATATCATGGTTGACTTGTTTTGATATTTGGGTTGTTTCATAAATTGGTGAAATGTGTTAACGCAAGCGACGAAAGACCGTGAATGTTTGGTTCCCATAAAATTGAAAGCTGTAAAATCCATAAAGGATACCTTCCCAAGAAATCGGAGGTGTTGTCCCGAGAGCAATTAAAACAATTCTTGCGAGGAGCTCCTAATGACAATTGTTTGATGTCTATATTTCCCTAGGGAAATATGTGCACTTCATATTTCCCTAGGGAAATATAGGTGTGTTATGACATATCGTAACTAAGGCAATATCACTCAATATTGTTTCAATCAGAAAAAAAATCAATAAATGGTCCAAACTAGCCGGCATATAAATTTTACAATATAATTCAGTTGGATGTAAGGACAAATGTTTTCAAGGTGAAAATAGAAGCATTTTTAATACAAATAAATATTTGAATTATATTATCCGGACTGACATTTATAATGCATTTAATTACAGTTTATTTTTATATATTGCTATCAAGTACCCGGAATGCATTGCAATGCCACTCAAAGAAAGACAGTGTTTGTGTAGTAATTCTGTTTATTGGTACATCGTACTGTCTTTTGTGTTGGCCGACAGGTGTTTTGTCTGCTCTAAGTATAACTTTGTAGTTACCAGCTGTCATTTGTTCAAGGGCAGTTCTGAACAATAAAATTCATTCGTTATGTTGATCGAATAAAGTTTGTAATGCACCGACAATTTCTCGTTTAGTGGCGATATTAAATTGAGAACAAAGTGGCGGAATCTATTGCCTGAATGTTGTACTAAACGCAATCTGAGTGGCATAACCACCGACAGATATATTCCACTCAAATTGGGTATAGGCAATTGATTCTGCCACTTTGGTGTTTCTAACTTTAACAGTGTTTGTAATATTTATATCCCAATAATAGTTTCCGTTTCCTCGTCAGTAACTAATCACACTGAAGAGACCTGAAAGGTCGAAACCGATCTGTAGGTGTTCTAATGGGGAAACAATATTTCATGTTTAAATCGACAACGTTGATTGATTTGTTCCTCAGTGTTTTCCCTGAAATACATTTGAAGAAATTTATGATCTGCAGTGATCCTGCACGATGATAACTTTGCCCTCGCACTTTGTATGTTGGCATGTAATTCTCTCGGCAGCGATCGTTATGCTATGATACATTTATGGTCAGATGGGTGGGTACTACCGGGTAGGAATAATATTTGACTGGTGGAGTCTATTTTGCCATGGCGCTTCGCTGAGTTTACTTATGACAAATTTATCACGGTATAACAAACAGACTGTACAAGTAGAAAGAATTAAGAAAACCATTAAATTTAAATCAGATATTTAACAGCGCCAAAATGTACCTGTAGCAATTGATCTTTTATTAATTATTTCCATGCCATCTTTTGGTGATTTCTAGGAGGAAAAATTAAAATCACCCATTATACTTATTCTGCAGAAGATAGTCATAGAAGAAAACAACTAAACGATCTGGTTTTAAGTTATTTACTAACTCTGACATTGTTTTCTGTTATGTCTCTTTTATTCATTTAATTTCACATTATGTTACCAATTTGGATTATTTACATACAGTGCGCGCCTAAAGTATGGAATATATTCAGTCAAACCGAAATAAAATATTTTTGGAAAAAATCCTCGAATACGTTGATTTTGTTTTTTAAAAATACACATTTTTGCACGAAAGTCGATTTTCAGTCGTCATTTCTTTTTGAGGAATGACGTCATCCATTTTGTTTTTAAATGACAACCCCTTATTTTTGTTCTTGATTTTGAGAGATCTTTTCATTGTCGAACTGGCAGTATAAAAATATTGCCATCTTACATAAGAAATTTTTTGAGTAAATGACAATTGAAGGTGAGAACTTGACATCTAGAGTTTTTGCAAAATGATCTTGTTCCAGCACTTTTTTTACAAACAAAAATGATCTTGACCTTCCATACATACAAAATGGTTTCAGCAAGATGGCGCAACCTCGCACTATGCGCGTTTTTTGGACAATTGCATTACGAATAGGTGGATTGGCAGGTGAGGACCGAGAGAATAGCCCGCGAAAGAGATGAATGCGCAGAATTAGCCTGGAAAATATTAAAAATGTTCAAGAAGAATTTCTACGTTCGACTAAAAAAAAAAAAAAAAAAAATTTTGAAAAAATTTAAAAAACGCGCCTAGTGTGGGAATGCGCCATTTTTCTGAAACCATATTGTATTATATAAAAGGTCAAGATCATTGTTGTTTGGAAAAATGGCTACAAGCGCTGGAAGAACGTCATTTTGAAAAAAAAACTAAATATTGGGTTCTCACCTTCAATTGTCATTTACTCGAAAAATTTCTTATGTAAAATGGCAACATTTTTATACTTCCAGTTCGACACTGAAAAGATCTCTCAAAATCAAGAATATAAATAGGGGGTTGCCATTTAAAAACAAAATGGCTGACGTCATTACTCAAAAACAAATGACGACTGAAAATCGACTTTCATGCATAAATGTGTATTTTTATCAAAGAAAATTGACGTGTTCGAGGATTTTTTCCAAAAATATTTTATTTCGATTTAACTGACTATATTCCATACTTTAGGCGCGCACTGTATAATAAATCTGTAGAAAGGTAAATCCGTTAAATAAAATTAAACTAAAGTGTCTACTTAAGTATGCAACATATGAAAAACTCTTTAGTCGTGAATTCTGAAAAGCTGTATTTTTAATTTTAAGCACAAACTTTCATAAAGAATAAAATTTTCGAAGAACTCGCAAATAACAAAGGTGCATACTTAAGTGGACACATTGTATATACAGGGTGCCCCAACAGTGCGAAATCTGAGAATATCTCATTTAAAAAGACAAAAATAAAAAAATGCTTCAAATTAAATGTTTATCACATCAAATGATGAGCTAAGAGCTAATGACCCGTAGCACTTACCAGTTGTGTCTTCAGACTTTTCGAAAGAATGGTCAATCGTCGGTTGACCTGGCACTCTCATGCGATCCAAATTTTTCTTTTGTTTGGATTATGTACAACGGCACATTTTTCATCACTAACTGTAATCCTTCTCTAGAAGTGAGTGGCTTTAGCAGTTGCAAACTTTAATTCACCATTAGTTTCTGATCCATTTTCTTCTAGTATAGACTAGAATGACCAATTCATGATTGATAATTGGTATGAACCGCCCATCACATACCTTGGTATGTTTTCACGGCATGTTGGAAAGACATTCTTTTTGAAGAAATTTGGAAAGTTTGAAGAGCTAATTTTGTGAGATAATTCCTCTACAAATATTTTAATCGTTGAAAGCAATTGTCGTTTACCTAAACAGTGGCTATTTTGTTTTTTGTTACGGCATGTCAATTGTTTTGTTGGCACGTTAGAAATACATTCTTTCTGAAGAAATTTGGAAAGTTTGAAGAGCTAATTTTGTGAGATAATTCCTTTGCAAGTATTTTAATCGTTGAATGCAATTTTCGTTTACCTAAATAGTGCCTATTTAATTCCTTGCAACGGCTTGCCAATTGTGTTAATGGCACCTAAGAAATACATTCCTTCTGAAGAAGTTTGGAAAGTTTGAAGAGCTAATTTTGTAAGATAATTCCTTTACAAACATTTTAATCGTTGAATGCAATTTTCGTATTCCTAGACTTATGTTTAGTCAGTTGCTATTTTGTTTTCTACTCAGGCATGTCAATTGTTTTGATCATACGTTAGAAATACATTCTTGATCTGTTTGAGCTACTCGGCAATCCACTCGTCCTTTTAACAACTTCAATCTACATAGCTGCAGTTTTTCAGATATTACCAAAGTGAAAGACTTTAGTTCATTTTCAATTTTCTGCAGCTTGTAGAAAGGCACATTTTTTATCACTATCTGCAATTCTTCTCTACATATAAATGTCTTTGGCAGTTCTTCGCAACCCTAATCCAGCATTAGTTTGTGCATACATTCGAAGCTGTTGGCAAAATCCATTTTCTTCTAGTATAGAAATTCGTGATTGAGAATTTGTATGAATCGCCCATCCCAAGATTTGAGTCACTCAGCAATCAACTCGTCCTTTAAACAACTTCAATCTACATAGCTGTAGTTTTTTGGACATTAATTTTCTGCAGCATTAATACTTTTTCGATAAATATGATGAAATATGATGAATTACTATGAGAAGAAATCATTTTCTTATAAATAAAACATTGAATTTCTGCTACTGGCATTCCACGATAATCATAGATAAAAGTGATACGGACAAGCAAGCCTACAAAAACTGCTGATATTTCTGCACGCTTAACCTTGTATAAATTGTAATTTCCTCTAATTATAATACGAGAAGATGCTAATTACTGTAATACTGTTATAATGTATAAAAAGATAAAATTTGCGTAATAGTGCATTGTTGTTTCGTCGAGGTTTTTATCTCCTTTTGTCTCATCAGGGAAGTTGCTATGGAAACATTTCATCCCGTCACCAGAAATAATAAGTACACCATAATGTCTGAGTAACTGTATAGCCCAACCAAAATCTCGTGACACCTGGAGGTAAAGCTTGTGCATAGTGAGAAAGTATTAGGAGAACACGACAACAAATCTCCGCTTGGAGAATTGTATAGGCCCTCTTTTGAAATTTAAGATGGTTAACATGCCACAAGATTTTGGCAGGGCTCTACATAGCTCCACTCAAAATAAGTATAGTACAATGTTTAGGAGTGTTTAGACAATACCATGAGATCAGAAAGTCGAAAATAGTTGGCAGCACATATTCTGGAAATCCCTATAATCAATAAACCGTTTAATTGTGAGAAGTGCTTGAAGAGCTTCAGCCGTAAGGATCAGTTGAAGGAACACGAAAGGGTTCACACCGGGGAGAAGCCGTACATATGCGAGGTTTGCGGCAGAGGGTTTTCGCAAAGAAGCCCCTTGAAGATTAATTGGCTGTCTGGAATTCTCCAGTACAGTGCACGTACGTATTGACATCTTATTTTTTTTTTGAGGTTAAAAATAGACAAAATCAGATATAAACACAAAACTAGTAACAAGTAACCTCAAAAAACCCCAAGATGTCAAAATAAACAAAATGCACTGCACTGGAGAATTCCAGTCGGCCAACATAATATTACTTGAATTATTACCCCCTTTTTAGAAAATGTGCTGCTATTTTCGACTTTTTAATCTGACGGAAGATTCTAGATGTATGGTGTATTTATTATTATAGGTAGAAGTATATTGTAATTCATTTTTTAATGAACAAAATCAGTGAAACCCCGATTATATGGCTGTAAATTATCGGTAGATTCAGATTGTTCATGTTCTTCTATAGTACATATTTTTCATCCATTAATGAGAAACCAAGTCCCCCAGCAAACTATTAAAAAAAAAACATTTGGTAATGTCTTGTCAATTGTTATATCATCTAGTTGGTAAAATGGGAGAATAAATATTAAAACTCAAATTTTTGCTTTACTTTAGGATTTATAAATACAAATTATACACACGTTTTGCTGAAGGCAAAAAGAAAACAATTAAAACTACATATTCTGACATTTTAAAAAACATTTCAGATTTAGAGTTTTTATAACCTCGGTCGCAAAATTAAGGAGCATTACATAGTAATTTAAACATTGATCAAGAGACTTGTGTTCCTCATTTCAGGAATTATAGAAATTAAATTTCAATCGGCGCAGATTCTTCTACGATGGAATATTTGTACAAAGTGTGTTTTTTTAAACCCCTCATGATCAGTGACGTCTCGCGGGGTGACTCTTAATACAGATAGGTATGGACCTGTATTGTCATCTCTGCTACCTCGGCCGTACCATGAGTCACCCGGCGAGCCGTCACTGCTCATGATACAAAAACGTTAGTCACTTATCAAGGCGCTCGCGTCTAATCGGGGTTTCACTGTAACACTAATTCCCACTTCTTCTCGTAATTTACCAAAAATCATTTTTAGGATAACTGAAGATAACGATGATGACATCATTGCATCAGATTTACTAGAAGTACAGTTAAACAGTAAAATCAAACAAGAAGAAGCAGATGAAGCTTACGTTCCATACCGCTATTCCGACTACGAAGATTACGATTCTGAACCATCTAGAAAATCTAAAAAAAAGAAAAAGAAAGAGGAAATAGATGATGACTATGAACCATTCAATTCTGACGTTGATGAGGAAGAAATCAACAAAAATAGAAAATACAGATCCAGTCAAATTGAAATAGACGAAGACTACGCTCCACTGGATTCGGGTTCCGATGATGATGATGATGAAGACGGGGCCAAGAAGAGAAAGAGACGCAGGAAAATGGAAGATGGTAGCATGTCGATGCTGTGCGACATCTGCGGGAAAAAACTCGCCAACAGGGATAACCTGAAGTTTCACAAAAGAATCCACACCGGTTATAAACCGTTTAATTGTGAGAAGTGCTCGAAGAGCTTCAGCCGCAAGGATCAGTTGAAGGAACACGAAAGGGTTCACACCGGGGAGAAGCCGTACATATGCGAGGTTTGCGGCAGAGGGTTTTCGCAACGAAGCCCCTTGAAGATTCATCAGAGGACGCATACGGGGGAGAAGCCGTTTGTTTGTAGATTCTGCAATAAGGGGTTTACGGCTAAGGGGTCTATGAATGTGCACGCGAAGAAATGTCAGGGTCCTAAGGATTCTGATGATGATGAGGTTGATGATAATAGTGATCCGTAGAGGATGTGTTTTTTACAATTATGATTATATTAAGTTTCCACTTACATGTCTGTAGGAGTTTCATAAAAATAAATAATCTATATTTTTTGTTTTTGTTTACCCCTTATGAATTATTTTCTGTTCGTTTTCCAGGTAATTATACAGTTGAATATTTCATAAAATACGATGTTTTCGTGTAAATGTAAGGTCGAATGTTGACTGGTAATATTCACCTTTGCAATACTATTTCTTCTACTTCTTAGAGTTAACAAAAAGTAACAAGGTGTAACCTGTTAAATAGGTTGAATGACGAATCAAGCTATTCAAAGCCTTTCAGAGTGACGGGGGCGTTTATCTGGAGTAACAAGTTCAGCTACACAATACACAAACTTGCAAGGCGGAAGGTTCTTGTAATCAATACCCTAACGAATATCCCTAGCAATACTACAGCTACATTTTATAGCATGTAAAGGCGGTATCGTTCATTTGAATGTGAGTGTTTCCATTTAAAAAAATCCTAGCATCAATTAGTGAACACGGTTGTTGATTTGTTAAGAAAACTAAGTAGTATTTTTGTTCCGAAATATTGCTATCTTTGATGCAGATACCAATAAGTTTTGTGTAGTGAGAAGTATCCTCGTCTTACTCATTCCTTTAGACCTCGTTAGGGTTTTAAAAAGTAGTAGGAAATGAAGGCCTTTTGATACGGAAAGTCAAAACATAATAAACGAATTGCATTGACCAACAATAAATTAAGTTGACACATTCGACAACTCGGAATATCATTGAAAACCATAACTATGTCTTCTAGGGTGGTTAAAAAATATTGCAACTGTGCTGAGTAGGATTTTGATAGAAACACGTTAAAGGCACTTGTAGATAATCGTGGTTTTATTGTAATACCAATTTCCACTTCCTATTGTAATTTACCTAAAATAATTTTTAGGATAACTAAAGATAAAGATGAAGACATTGTATCAGATTTACTAGAAGTGAAGTTAAACAGTAAACAAGAAGGAGATGAAGCATGTGTTGTATACCACTATTCTGACTACGAAGATTATCTTTCTGAACCATCTACTAAATCCAAAGAAAATGAAGAATTAGACAAAAAGACAAGGAGGTCCAAAAGAAATGAGATAAACGAAGTGGATTCGGGTTCTGATCGTGGCGAAGATGAGGCCACGAAGAGAAGGAGACGTAGAAAAATGGAAGAGGGCACCGTGTCCACTCTGTGCGACGTCTGTGGGAAGCAACTAGCTAACAAGGATAACCTGAAGGTTCACAGAAGAATCCACACCGGTTACAAACCGTTTGGATGTAAGGGGTGTTCGAAGAGCTTCTGCCGTAAGGATCAGTTGAGGCAACACGAAAGGGTTCACACCGGGGAGAAGCCGTACATATGCGAGGTTTGCGATAGAGGGTTTTCGCAACCGAGTCCCTTGAAAATTCATCAAAGGACTCATACGGGTGAAAAGCCGTTTCCTTGCAGATTTTGTAAGAAGGGGTTTACCGCCAAGGGGTCTATGAATGTGCACGCGAAGAAATGTCAGGGTCCTTATATGTCTGTAGGAGTTTCATGAAAATAAATAGTCTATATTCTTTATTTTTGTCTACCTGTTATGAACTATTTTTCGTTGCATTTTGCAGATAAATATAGAATTGAAAGTTTGAAAAATACGATAGTTTCATGTGTATGTAATGTCAAATAATGGCTGGTAGTGTACGCTATAAGGGTAGCATGACGGGAGTAATTATTCAAAGTAATCAGCTGTAAAGAAGTTGAATGATGATTGGTACCATTCGCTATTGGGATGCTATTCGAAGCCTTTTAGAGTGACGGGGGTGATTATCTGGAATAACAAGCTAATTTACACAAGCAAAAACTTGCAAGGTGGAAGGTTCTTGTAATCAATATTTTAACGAATATCGCTAGTAACAGTACTGCTGCATTTTATTGCATCTAAAGGTGGTATCATACGGTACATCATTCGTTCGAATAGGGGAAAGAATCCTAGCATGAATTTAGCATTTTGTTAATATGTTCAACTCTAGGGTTGTTAATTTGTTAAGAAAAATAAGTAGTATTTTTAATGCTAAATGTTGCATCAATTTATTGTAAAATTGAATCCCATGGTAATTGAGTTCAGTTTTGTGATTAACTTAATCTTAAACATTTAGGGAATAAGTTGTTGATATCCAAGAATATATGCACATGGAAGGATTAATATTTTATGTTCGATAAATTTCTGCCTGCAATCTAATATTCGACAGAATTACACATGACAATGACACATTAGAGTATAAAATTCTGAGTAAGAAAATACTTTATTTTATTTGATGCTTCTTCGCCTTGCGTATCCCACAGAAGTAGATGGTCAATAAATATTCCGAAGAATTTTACAGAGCTGGAGCTGGCATGTCTAAGCGTAAACATTAGATATTGTTTTTCTATAGTTCAATTTGATGCCATTAATACAAAACCAATCATTTACCATTGACAGAACTTTCACTCGCTACCAACGTAGTATTCAGATCATTTGATGCAGATATCTGGAGTTGTGTCATCAACAAATTGGACTATGCATCATGAATTTAGTTGGAAAAGTCGTTAACATATAATAAAAATAATAATGGTCCAAGCATCGACCCATGGTCTATTGATATTTTCACCGATGTCTCACTATTCAAAAATATTTATTGTTTTCTATTTGTGAGATGAGTCATGACAAGCCGACAACTGCTTGGGTAAAAGTTGTAACCTTATGACTTTCACAAAAGTAATGAATGAGATATGCAATCAAAGGCCTTAGATAGGTCTATAAATGAAGCAATAGTATAATTTCCCTGTTCATTGTCGCGTTCTCCTAATACAGCCTAAACCCATAATGGTTTTTGCTAAATAAGTTTGTATTTTCAAAGAATAATAAAATTTGATTATACAGAATTTCTTCGATAATTTTCGAAAATACTGGAACCAATGAAATTGGGCAATAATTCCATCATCAATGGCACTTTTAATAATGAAAATGGGGAGATCGCATATGTTCTTAATGTTTTGTATTGTGTCTCTCAGGTACACACGAAACCGGAAATTTAAAAAAAATGGTACATTATTTGGTACAGAATTGCTGACTAATATCATTAGATCTATATCAAAATTAGATATGGTACTTATTATTTCATTTGCTATGATCACAAAATAAGTATTAAAGTCGTTTGCAGAAATATCAGGGTTGGTAATATTTTGTACCTTGCTGCTTCGCCTGTATCAGCTTTCGGTATATTTGACGAATTTCTAATATAATTATTTTAGCAGAAATAATGGCTTTCAGTTGTAGAAGTTCTTGTTGTATGCCTCGTGCACTACTTAGTTGCAATTTATCTCTCATCAATTTTAACACTGCTGTAAACCATCTAATACTATGATATTCATTATTTTTACAAATATGTGGTAGGGGTTTTGTTTCAATTAGGATTATTTGTAATAAACATTAATATTAAATTCTCAGATTAATAGGGCAGAACACTTTACAAAATCAATGCCGGATAGAACTACATCATAATAGACGTGACAGTTACCAGATGGACTTCTGTATACGGTTATGATAATATTGAAGTATTAAATGATTACCGCAAATTTCTCAGTCTTTTTCAACTGTCATATGATTCTTGAATTTTATTTTGACTTGATTTCTATGTTTGCCTAATTAAACCAAGTAACTTTTATTTAAAACTGTTTTTCGCATCTTTAATAATTATTGAGATATTTGATTTTTTTGAAAATCGCGATTTTCAGTTTTTTTTTTAATATTTTCTAAACTGCTCGGAATTTTGAAAATTTCTCAACATAATCTGAATCAGCATAGAAAACTGCACAGCATTGCCCATTTAACCAGATCTCTAGCTTTAAGAATAAGAAAGATACCCATGCAATCCTACTCTATTTAGGACACCCTGTATACTGGGGTGATCTAAATTTTGATATAAAACCTAACCATTAGAAAAATTACCAGCTGCAAAAATAATAAAAGAGTTCATATAACGTAACAAGAAAATAAATCAGTTGCTTGATCTAATTGTAAGGAGAATAAGTCACACTGGAAATTTCCTACGCCCAAACTCTCACGAATGGTGATACATCTTAATTTGCAATATAAGAATCCTAATTCGGCGTTTAGAAGTCATTTACATTTTTACTTTTTTTGAATTTTTTTGGTGACAATTGGTACTTTCGACGTAAGTTACACTTTTAAAACTTTAACTTGAAATTTCAAATTTACCCGCCTTTAATTTTCTTTTAATGTCCCGTCTATAAACTGAACTGAAAACTCAAGAGCGTTGTCATTCTGTAGTGAAAAGTTTAACAAGAAATTTTAAACACACACATAACTATATTTGGTTTCTTATTACACATAAAAATACAACAGATAATACTGCATTTAACCGAGTCCGAATGGGCTATCGACCTGCGGTCTTTCGGCCCTGAAATTTTAAATTTACCCGCATTTGATTATTTTTTTTAATAATTGAACCAAAAGATTACCAGCGTTGCCATTCTGCAGTGAAACCAAATGCAATTCCCGCACTCTTTTTTGGCAACACCGTAGATCCGCTGTTCTATTTTAATACTAATCCCCAGATTTGAATTTCTTACCCTAGATTTTCAGGTCGGCAACACTTCAGTTCGAATTTGAATTACCCGCCGAGAAAATCCGCCAAATTTTGACAGTTGACAGCCATTTTAATTTTAAATTCATCCAGATTTATATTTCCTGCCACTAAATTTCCCTAGATTTTCCTACATTGGCAACACTTGCAGCGCATATGCAGAGTTGCCATTTTCACCTACGGGAATACGTCGTGGCCCTGAATGGGTTGGGTTTCTCTACTAAACTTCGTGGGTTCGTGGGTAGCGTTCCTGCTTACGGGGCTCGGGGTCGTGGGTTCGAAACTCATCCGGGCAGTCACCTTTTAGGATCGAAAAATGGCCGTGCGGTCCTATGGTTGTCCAGTTTCATCGTATAATGAATTATAATTAACAAATCGGTTGTGGCAGAATGCCCTAGTTGGTTACGCCAATTTCACAAATCAATCGCGCTTTCTTAACCCGAATTGCTTTTAGCCACTCTTAAAAGAAAAAACAACAATAGTTCACACTATAAAACCTGCAAAGGTGTTAGAGTTTCCTCCACGCAAGTTGGGTAAAAATGCCAATCTTTCTTCCGAACAAAAGAAATTTGCTCGATGCATTTTCACAATGAATGGGTTTTGAAAATATTCAACCAGGCCCAAGAAAACTAGAAAAAACTACTCTTCAAAACACATTGGAATTTAATTCTCAAATTTATTTTCATTTAACTGTAAATCATTCTATAACACTGATAAAATATAACTATTCTATAACACTGATGCATGTGTTTGGTCACCTGGTTATAAACAATTCATTACCTTACTTGAACGTGTACAAAAACGTTTTGTTAAGTATTTATTTTTTTGTAAACACCGGACTTATCCAGATAATAATATTTCTTACGACTCACTTCTTTCAGAATTTAATTTGTTATCAATTTATAACAGGCATAGATATGTACTTATATATGAACTTTACAAAATCATCCATCACCATAGTGATAATACTCATTTTTTAAACCTCATTAATTTCGCAATTCCACGCCTTACCAGTCGTAATCATTTAACATTTATGCACAACACACCACGGACTACCCATCATTCTTTTTCGCCATTACTTGTTATGATAAAACGGTATCATGAAGTTCAATACGGAGTGGACATATTTTGTAATAATAAAAATGAATTTGTTAATAATTTAAAATCGTGTTTGTTATAAGTTTATTTGTTCATTTCGTATAACTTATTACTTTGGTATTATAAGTTTGTTGATAGTATTATATTTATTTTTTTATTTTTATTTTCACTTTTATTTTTATTTTTATATAGAATCATCCTCTTTACTTTGTATTTTTCCTTTGTAATTAGGCTTCGGCCTGTTAAGGAAATAAATATTATTATTATTATTATTATTATTATTATTATTATAAAAACGAAATTTTTTTTTTTGGCGTCCACTGCTTGGTCATCTGCCACTACCATTTTTTTGATATATATAACGACGAAAATTGATATGACAGATTATTTTACACCGAAATTTGCAAATTGTTGTGAACAATGGTCATGTAGTTTTCTCCAATTTGATGGTATGAAATTGAGATTTTTTTTTCTTCAAAACTGGCAGAATTTCTAAAGAAAACTTATTCTTAATGAGTTCTTCATTTTAGCCTTTTTTAGAATTATTTGTAATGAAGACTCTTAAATAAGGGAAAATACGTCGAAACATCAACAAATGGTAATATTTTTACAAAGTCGTAAAGAGAATAAAAAGGGCTACAAATTTAGTGAAATAAAAAAAATGGTTTCCATTTAAAAAAAAGTCTATGACGTCAAACGTGAAAGACTAGTGACGTCATACTATTTTTAAAGAGGCTAATAAGTGCGCAAACAAAAATCGACGTGTCCGAGGATTTTTTTCTTCATCATTTCATAAATACCGAATTTGTTCTAGTTAAAGTTTCCACCCTGTATAAATTTTTCTTTCTACGTAAGTTCACTATTTGTTAAGCTAACATTTGAGGAATTCAAATGACTATCAGTTTTGACCTCACTGGCACTTATGATGTGACCACTGTCCTGCTCAAGTATCGGATTCAGATTCAGTTACATAATTACGAGGGGCGTTTGAAAAGTCCGTGCAAAAATAAAAACTACTAACGTGTTAGGGATAAACCTTTTTTATTTTTCGACATAGTCTCCTTTTAGACTTATACAATTCGTCCAACGATGTTCTAGTTTGTTGATCCCTTCCGAATAATAGGATTTGTCCATGTCTGCAAAATATCCATTAGTGTCTGCAATCACCTCCTCGCTTGAATAATATCTTTGTCCCGCCAGCCATTTCTTCAAATTGGGTAGTCCGAGGGAGCCAAGTCTGGAGAACAGGAGGGATGTGAAATGAGTTGGAATCCTATTTCCATTAATTTTGCGACCACAACTGCTGAGGTGTGTGCTGGTGCGTTGTCGTGATTGAAAAGGACTTTCTTGTGGGCCAATCGCGGGCGTTTTTCTTGAAGCTCGAGATGCCCACAGCACTAGCAATCTCACGCACCTTAACTCTTCTGTCATCCATCACCATATCATAGATTTGATCAATGATTTCTGGAGTCGTAACCTCCACAGGCCGTCCAGAACGTTCAGCGTCACTTGTGTCCATGAAACCACTTATAAACTGTTCTAATCGAAGGTGCAGTCACCATAATGTTTATCAAGCTTCTCTTTAGTCTCCTGAGGCGTTTCGCCTTTCATAAAGTAATGTTTAATCACCACACGAAATTCTTTTTCGTCCATTTCTGGAAAATCACTCGACTTCCTTGATTCACATGAATGCCAAACATAAAGAAATAGACCAAAGTGGCTGAAACTTGGTGTGCGTTCATTCAAGAGATGCTACTAACTAAACATGACCTCGATACGCGCCGGTGGTGCCATCTCTCGGACTTTGCATGGACTTTTCAAACCACCCTCGTATATTTTTCTGAAGTGACAAAAGTATGGTTTTCTGCGAGTTGCTAGGAAAATTAATTTTCTGGGGGTTGAAGGAGTGCCCAAAACGTTTTTTCTTTACTTCTACCTTTATCAAAATAGCTTGCACTTCTAGTTCTAAAAAAAATGGTGATGTGGCCATCATGTTACTTTCTCCGACTTGATGGTATCATTTATATTTACGTTTTCATTGTTTATTTTCTATTTAAATCATATTTTAAATGTACATCGAGCGTTGCGCAAACTCGGATGAAACTGACGTTTAAAACGTCAAAATTATGAATTATGGAAAAATTATACTTCAAATTAAAAAACTCGGTTTACTCAAAAACTAACGAGATTTCGAAAAAAACGTATTCTTTAGAAGTTGTTAATTTTGGTATTCTCTACAATTATTATTCACATAAATTTGCTGTAACTATTATCGTTTCATAATTATAAACCAAAAATTGGAAAATTAATAATAATTTTTATCTCGAATAGCAATGAGTTTATGAAAAATATTTTCAAGCAAAAGATGTGCATTTCTTTGTTGTCTTCCGTGTTTGTTTAAATATTTTTGTGATATTTTTCATATTTAAGAAAATATTGGCAAAAAACAAAAAACAGTTAAGGTAAACACCCACTTCCGGTGTACAGAATTTTACCAAAAGCTTTTCAGTTCTTCAGATTATCAAATAAGACGTATGTTCAAAGTTTCATATCAATTGCTGTATTAGTTTTTGAGATACAGCGCACACAGACAGACACACACACACACACACAGACACAAAAAAAATTTTTCCAGAAATTGTTGAAATGGCATCTAGGGACCCCAAAACGGATATTTCCGTAAAAAAAATTTTTGAAAAAAAAATCACGATCACAATACTTTCTCGTACTTCGTAACGGATAAAGTAAAAACATGGCTTCTAAGAAGTGCTTTTAAGTTTTAAGCGTTGTTATTATTGCATATTTATCAATGTATCGATATGTTCGTAGAGTAAAAAATGGTGATGTGGCCATCATCTTACTTTCTCCGATTTTATATTTACGTTTTCATGGGTTTATTTTCAATTGAAATCATATTTTAAATGTACATCGAGCGTTGCGTAAACTCGGATGAAACTGACGTTTAAAACGTCAAAATTATGAATGATGGAAAAATTATACTTCAAATTCAAAAACTAGGTTTACTCGAAAACTAACGAGATTTCGAAAAAACCTTATTCTTTAGAAGTTGTTCATTTTAGCATTCTCTACAATTATTATTCACATAAAATTGCTGTAACTATTATCGTTTCATAATTATAAACCAAAAATTAAAAAAAATAAATAAATTTTTTTCTCGAATAGCAATGATTTTATGAAAAATATTTTCAAGCAAAAGCTATTCATTTCTTTGTTGTCTTTGATGTTTGTTTAAATGTTTTTGTGATATTTTTTATATTTAAGAAAATATTGGCAAAAAACAAAAAACAGTTAAGGTAAACACCCACTTCCGGTGTACGAAATTTTACCAAAAGCGTTTCAGTTCTTCGGATTATCAAATAAGACATATGTTCAAAGTTTCATATCAATTGCTCTATTGGTTTTTGAGATACAGCGCACACAGACAGACACACACACACACACACAGACACAATTTTTTTTCCAGAAATTGTTGAAGAAATTGTTGAAATAGCATCTAGGGACCCCAAAACGGATATTTCCGTAAAAAAAATTTTTGAAAAAAAAATCACGATCACAATACTTTCTCGTACTTCGTAACGGAGAAAGTAAAAAGTATTGAAGGGTGAACGGGGTGGCGAAACGTTCATTTAATTTCCGATGCTGAAATGGTGCATTATGCAGATAATTTTTAGGTAATGAACAACTTTATGGGAGATTGCAAACTTATTGAAAAATCATTATATTTTCTTGAAAGGCGTGAAAAAAATAAGGATTTATTCTTTTTGTGGTTATTTTAGACCGTTCGTTGTTTGTTTCGATTTGCTTACCTTTTCTCAGAGATATTAATTTTTAAAATCTATTGCTAACTTCACATCCTTTATTATATTCTGCTTTTTTTATCGTTTCTCTAACTATAGCATTACATAACCGTTTTATTTTTTGGGGAAGGTAGTTTACCTTTAGTGTCCCTGCACTGCGTTCTTCGTGATTCAGCGCCTCTGAAGATTTAGTCCTCTTGCAGATCTTGCATTGCATAACCGATTTTTTTTATGGGGAAGGCAGTTTACCTTTGTGTCCTGCACCGCTGTCTTCGTGATTCATCTCCTCTGAAGATTTAGTCCTCTTACAGCCCTGTTTTGTCTATAAGGTCAGGAGCTTTGTTTGCACTCGATTGCACCTCATCTGTTCATTCTTTGCAAGAGTTGAATTGAAACTTATTTAGAGCCTAAAACTTCCAGAAAAAAAGGTACCAATAATTCCTCCGGGCCAAACAGCAGCACATACGATCTAAAATCTTGTGGACTTTCATCAGAATAATAAACGCTGTTATGGTGATTTACACAAACACATAAATTAAATTTAACTTCGTGTAACCACATCAGTCGATCAAATAAAAACAATAGGGTGATCTTCATCTTCTAAAAAATTGCAATCTTCGATCTGGGTCATCTTCATTCAACAACTGCCCTTATCTTGACCGATAACGTTTCAAACTTTAGCTGTTTTTATTTATTATTATTGTTGCTATTTCATACAGGGTGTCCCATTTTAATCTTTCAGGTGGAATATATCGAGACAAGTGCGC
This sequence comes from Ocypus olens, assembly GCA_910593695.2. NCBI lineage: Eukaryota > Metazoa > Arthropoda > Insecta > Coleoptera > Staphylinidae > Ocypus > Ocypus olens. The sequence continues at coordinate 48,317,492 of OU343058.1, forward strand.
CCAATCGAAAAAGTTGTCTAATGTAAAGTTCAGTGGTTTGCAGGGGGACATTTGATTCTGTTATCAATTTCACCCCCACTCCCCCAGGGGGGTGAATAACAGGGGTAACTTCTGAATCTTAAATGGGAATCCCCATTTTTTATTGCAAATTCGGAAAGTGTGAAAAAAACTATGTAGGTTTTACTCAGAAACTTTTTTCGTATGGGAAACAGGTGGCGCTGTAATCGTCAATATTAGATTATTTTACACTTAATCTAGAATTGATGTAAAAAAGTTTAAACAAATTGAATTGAAAAAGCCAATCTACTTACCACCACCACTCCACCACCACCACTTTGACGTCTGTAAAGGTACAAGGGTAATAGAAATTCGAAATGAAATTCTCGTAAGAATAAGATGGGGAACGCTTTCTGCATTTCTTGCAAGGCGGCCTTCCTGCGCTTTTGGATGACATTCCGTACGCCACAAGGTTAACGATGTGGTTTCAGCAAGATGGTGCACCTCCGCATTTTGCACGAATTGTGCGGAATCATTTGGACGCCGCATATCCACAAAAGTGGATTGGTCGCGGGGGGCCTGTGCAATGGCCACCTAGATCGCCGGATCTAACGTCTCCAGACTTTTTCCTCTGGGGATACATCAAGGACGCAGTATTTCGTGAGCGGCCGACAACTCGTGAAAATATGAAGGAGCGCATCCGACAAGCTTGTTTGGCTATAACACCTGCTACGTTGACGGCGACGGTTCGGAATTTTGAAAAACAAGTCAATCTTTGTATTCGAGAACACGGTGGTCACATCGAACACCTCCTAAAATGATCTTCTTACTCAACGAAAATTTTACCTAAAACTGATCCGTACAAAAAACAATAATAATTTTGACATCTTTCTCTTTGAACTGCACAAGTTCATTTCGAATTTCTATTACCCTTGTACCTTTACAGACGTCAAAGTGGTGGTGGTGGAGTGGTGGTGGTAAGTAGATTGGCTTTTTCAATTCAATTTGTTTAAACTTTTTTACATCAATTCTAGATTAAGTGTAAAATAATCTAATATTGACGATTACAGCGCCACCTGTTGCCCATACGAAAAAAGTTTCTGAGTGAAACCTACACAGTTTTTTTCACACTTTCCGAATTTGCAATAAAAAATGGGGATTCCCATTTAAGATTCAGAAGTTACCCCTGTTAGTCACCCCCCTGGGAGGTGGGGGGTGAAATTGATAACAGAATCAAATGTCCCCCTGCAAACCACTAAACTTTGCATTAGACAACTTTTTCGATTGGGTGCACTTGTCTCGATATATTCCACCTGAAAGATTAAAATGGGACACCCGGTATAATGCATCGTAGTTTTTCTTTGAGAAAATAAGGGTCTGTAATTATATTAATCCTTACCTAACGAATGCCGCCATATTCGTGACAACAAATAATTTTCCCGTAATATCGAATGCCGCAGTATTCGCAACAAATAAAATATTCTGCATTCAGCAGAAGACAAATTCATAAATGATCTCATTTCAGTTGTCTGTTAAGCAATGGTTGCAACTATTATAAATTAGTTCGTTAGCTAAGGGTTAATAGTAAAATTAAGGTTCAAGTTATTGCGCCTTAGTAGGCTTCGCCACCCTCTATTTATAGCATTGCCCTGTATACTCACACATTAATGATTATTCTTTCGACTATTGCGTAATTAATATGATGGTCATAAATGTACTAACAGTAGTGTTTAATACTTTTAGCAGATAAAACATTAATTTCTATAAATAGAGGGCACTGATTTTAAACCCTACTACCAACAAAATAAGACCTATAAAATAACGACTTGTGGCATATTCAACATTCAGTGTTTGATGCATAGTATTTTAAACCCTGAATGCAACCGTTTCTTTGTTTATAATTGCACCTACAAGTGCTACCAAAAACGTAAAATAAGATCTACAAAAGCTCAACATTCAGTGTTTGATGTATAGTACTTCCACCCCAATTCCTTCTATAATCAATCTATTCGAAATCATTTTCAGGGAGAATGGATATATTAGCGATGAGATCATTGTATCAGATTTAGTTGAGGTACAGTTGAGACCGTCTAAAAAATCTAGATCAGAAAAAAGGAAAAATTATCTTCCTTCCAAACGCTACAGGAGGAAAGATTCTAAACCAACAGTCGAATACGACCCGACCACCCTTTGCGACATTTGCGGGAAGAAACTCGCCAGCAGGGAGAAGCTCCGCTTTCATAAAAGGATCCATACCGGCTACAAACCCTTCAGCTGTCAGACGTGTACAAAAAGCTTCACCCGTAAAGACATCTTGAAGGAACACGAAAGGGTGCACACTAGGGAGAAGCCGTTTATATGCATATACTGCGGGAAGGGATTTACGCAAAGGAGCCCTTTACAGATTCACACGAGGAAGCATACAGGGGAAAGGCCGTACGTTTGTATGTTATGCAGTAGAGGGTTCACTTCTAAAGGTGGTATGACTACGCATATGAAAAATGGTAAATGTTTCAACGAATAAAAAAAAATATGTTCAATGTTTTGTTGTAAGATGTAATTTAAATAAATGTTTTATATTTGTTCAATTTGTTCGTTTTTTCTCGCACAGTTTCACCCAAGTCTTTTCGTGTTGCCAGTATAGTGTTGTAACTTTCGGTTTTGAAAGGTGCCTTATTTAGGGTGTGTCAAGTTGTGAAGTGCTAAAAGTTCTGAATAGAGTTATCAATTAATTTTGATGTATCTAGAAGTACTATTAACTAAAAAAGAAGAAATTATTATTTTTTTCACAAACGGGAGAGAAAGTCGAAATCGTGAGAGAAATAACATTTTTTTACAAACGGGAGAGAAAGTCAACTTTTCAGCTGTCGAAATCGTGAGAGAATAGTAGATTACATATCAAGGGAGAGGTGCAAATTTGTATCCCAAGGCGAAAGCCTGAGGGATTCAACTCACCGAGGGAAAAATAGCATTCTCTCCCGAGATAAATGTATATACTATTTTTTTCACAAACGGGATATTTTAAGAGTAAAACGTTCGATTCTAAAAACTAACCTAGAAAAAAACACTGTCAGCTGTGATAGTTAAAATTAATAATGGAACCTCGTGGGGGCGAGAAATGATTCTTCCTAGGGAGAGAAGTAATCATTTCTCTCCCTTGGGCCGAAGTAATCATTTCTCTCCCTTGGGCCAGAAGTAATCATTTCTCTCCCTTGGGCGAGAAATGTTATTTCTCTCACGATTTCGACAGCTGAGAAGTTGACTTTCTCTTGTGAGAAAATAACATTTCTCGCCCAAAGGAGAGAAATTATTACTTCTCTCCCTAGGGAGGTCTCAGGAAAAATCACGGATCTCTCTCCCTTGATATATAATATACTATTAATATTTACATATTGCTAATTCATATTATTGAGGATTATATTATGAAATAGATAATAGCAATGAGATCATTTTATTAGATTTAAGAATCTAGATCAAAAAAATGGAAAAATTATGTTCCTTCCCTAGGGAGAGAAGTAATCATTTCTCTCCCTTGGCCGAGAAATGTTATTTCTCTCACGATTTCGACAACTGAGAACTTGACTTTCTCTCCCGTTTGTGAAAAAATGTTATTTCTCTCACGATTTCGACAGCTGAGAAATCGACTTTCTGTCCCGTTTGTGAAAAAATAACATTTCTCGCCCAAGGGGCAGAAATTATTACTTCTCTCCCCAGGGAGGCCTCAGGAAAAATCACGGATTTCTCTCCCTTGATATATAATATACTATTCATATTTACATATTGGCAATTCTATCATTAAGGATAATATTATGAAATAGATAATAGCAATGAGATCATTGTATTAGATTTAAAAATCTGGATCAAAAAAGTGGAAAAATTATGTTCCTTCCCTAGGGAGAGAAGTAATAATTTCTCTTTCTTGGGCGAGAAATGTTATTTCTCTCACGATTTCGACAGCTGACAAGTTGACTTTCTCTCCCGTTTGTAAAAAAATGTTATTTCTCTCACGATTTCGACAGCTAAGAAATCGACTTTCTCTCCCGTTTGTGAAAAAATAACATTTCTCACCCAAGGGAGAGAAATTATTACTTCTCTCCCTAGGGAGACCTCAGGAAAAATCACGGATTTCTCTCACTTGATATATAATATACTATTAATATTTACATATTGGTAATTCATATTATTAAGGATAATATTATGAAATAGATAATAGCAATGAGATCATTGTCTTAGATTTAAAAATCTAGATCAAAAAAGTGGAAAAATTATGTTCCTTCCAAAAGCGACAGGATTAAAAGGAACTCAGAAAAAGCATTCTGTAAAATCGTTTTTTTTTATTGGGGTGCAAACTTGTCAACATCCCAGCTTTATTGTAATCGAATAGTTCTGAATTGCTTTTAAGATGATTTTTTCATTAGTTCCTGATGTCCTTAAGACTGAATCCTGTTGAATAAGTTCCAGAGATTAAGTTTTTGGAAGGTGGTCGTGGGTTCGAATCCCATCCGGGCGGTCACTTTTTCTGAATGAAAAATGGCCGCACGGGTCCATGGATGTCTAGTGGTTGTCCTTTCATATCAATATATGAATTTATTACAAAGAATCGGTTGTGGCAGAATAGCCAAGTAGCTTACGCCAATTTCCCTAATATCATTCACTCTCCTTAACCCGCAATCCCATCAACCATCCTTCCTTTTAATCTAAAAAAAAAAAAAGTTTTTAGAAGCCGGCCCGCCAGCCACGTGCGTTAGCGCGCCAGAACAAATGCGACGGGTCCTGGGTTCGAATCCCGTAGAGGGCATGGATGTTTGTGGTTGTCCATTTTTATTTATATATGAATAATATCTACAAATAATCGGTTGTGGCTGAATGACCTACATTGTCTAAGCCAATGTCCCATATAATCCATAATTCCCCAACCCAAAATTTCCATCAATCATCTTTCCTTTAAAAAAAAAAAAAGTTTTTGGAAATTCGAAATTTTAAAATCCCAATTACTCATTTAATATTGGTTTAATAGAAATAGTTCACAACAATTAGATATAACTTATAAAGAACTGCGAGAACACTAATTTTAACTCTTTATAACTAACAAAAATACTTATTTTTTTCGGTCGCAAATAAAAAAAGTTCTATGAGTTCTGAGTATATTTCCTGTTTTTTTAATCACCACTAATATAAGTAAAACAATGTTCGCATATTTTTTTCTATTTGTGAGCACCTGTTGCTCACGCCGCTATACATCTGGTACTTGGGGGCTCCGCCCAGGCCACTTGCATGGCATAGTTTTTTTCAAACGATTCTCCTATAGTTTATTATTGGGATCTGCAAAAATGGTTTTGTTTTCTTTTAGAAATCATTATAAAGAAGAAAGATTAGTAACAAAAGTAAAAGAAAATCTACTTACTTATATCAAAAAACGAAATAAAATAAGATGATAAGAAAAATAAAACAAATTGTAGCGGGAAGGCTCGGAGAAATTAAGGTTAGGGTATGGTAACCTGGGGCACACTTAGTACAACGGTGTTGATTTCGTCGTTGTAATAATATTTTACGCCGATAGAATGCGAATAGACTACTTCGATACACTGTTGCTCGAGCCGCTGTCAACGTGTTAATTAGATTCAGAAAATTTGCTCAGAACTCTTAGAACTCAATTATTTTGCATTTTATTTTGAATTTTTCTATGAGATTATTTGTGTTCGTGGTTGAACTCAAAGAGTTCTAAAGAAAACTCTTAACAACAAATTGCGATTAAATAAATATTATTTTCAAAATTAAATTGTCTATTTTGAATTTTATTTAAAACTCCCGGTTTCCATCTATCGCTGAAACACTTTTTATTTTTTTTATCCGTTAATGGTTTTTATTGTTAATTATCTCTAATATATATATATATATATATATATATATATATATAAAAAAGTGTCCGCTTATTTTTTTAAATTTGTGAACACTTGTTGCTCATGCCGTTCTACGTCTAGCATATGGGGGTTCTGCCCAGATGATCCTGACTTGCGGCGTGGCATAGTTGAAGGTCATGGTACCGTATCCTGGCTTAGTAGAACGACGTTGATTTAACAATATTTTACGCTGATAAAAAGCGAATCGATTTGAAACTAGTAGTCGTCCCGTCCGTGAGCATATGGCGCTAGAGCCGCTACAGACTACTTCGATACACTGTTGCTCGAGACGCTGTCAACGTGTTAATTAGATTCAGAAAATCTGCTCAGAACTCTTAGAACTCACTTTTGTTATGAATTTTTCTATGAGTTATGATTTGTGTTCGGGGTTGAACTCAAAGTGTTCTACTGTGACGACAAATTGCGATTAAATGACAGGAAATTGTTATTTTCTAAATTAAAACGTCTATTTTGAATTAATAACTTTGTTTAAAAATCTGTTGAGGAAACATTTTTTTTTAATCCGTTAATGGTTTTTATTGTTAATTATTTCTAATTTATGTAAAAAACGTTCCGCTTATTTTTTCAATTTGTGAGCACCTGTTGCTCGCACCGTTATACGGGGTTCTGCCCAGATGATCCCGTCTTGCGTGGCATAGTTTTTTGCCGATTCTCCCATAGTTCAGTATTGAGATCTGCAAATATGATTTTGTTTTCTCATAGAAGACATAATAAAGAAATATTCATTAGAAACGCAAAAAAAAACTTACCAATACCAAAAACGTAATAAAACAATACGCCGATCAGAAAAATAAAACAAATTGTAGCTTTAACATTTTTATTTTTTTAATCCGTTAATGGTTTTTATTGTTAATCATTTCTAATATATGAAAAAAGTGCCGCTTATTTTTTTCAATTTGTGAGCACCTGTTGCTCACGCCGTTATGCGGGGTTCTGCCCAGATGATCCCGCCTTGCGTGGCATAGTTTTTTTTGCCGATTCTCCTACCGTTCAGTATTGAGATCTGCAAATATGATTTTGTATTCTTACAGGAAAAATAATAATGAAATGTTCATTAGAAAAGTAAAAGAAAATCAACTTACCAATACCAAAAAACGAAATAAAACAATATGCCGATCAGAAAAATAAAACAAATTGTAGCGGGAAGGCTCGAAGAAATGAAGGTCACGGTACGGTAACCTGGCGCACACTTAGTAGAACGACGTTGATTTCGTCGTCGTGGTAACATCTTATGCCGATAGCAAGCGAATCGATTTGAAACGGCGATTCGTCCCGTCTGCGAGCACATGGTGCTCGAGCCGCTATAGATTTACCCTCACTTCGATACACGGTTGTTCTAGCCACTGTAGACTTACCCTTACTTCGATACACGGTTACTCGAGCCGTTGTAGACTTACCCTTACTTCGATACGCGGTTGCTCGAGCTGCTGTAGACTTACCCTTACTTCCATACACGGTTGCTCGAGCCGTTGTAGACTTACCCTTACTTCGATACACGGTTGCTCGAGCCGCTGTCAACGTGTTAATTTTGTTAAAAATTTTCCATGAGTTGTGATTTCAGTCTCGTGTTGTACTCAAAGAGTTCTAAAGAAAACTCTTTTAAAACATCTAATTGAAAATGTCTTGCAGCCGAAACTAGTCGGAATAAATAATGTAATAAGTGAAACATATCAAGTGATTTTTCTTAAATTTAATCGTTTTTTTCAATATCAACTTGCCAATATCAAAAAAACTAAATAAAACAAGACGCCGAAGAAAAATAAGACCACATGTGGCAGGAAGGCTCGGAGAAACGGGGGTCAAGGCACGGCAGCCTGGTGCATACTCAGTAGAACGGGATTGATTTCATCGCCGTGGTAGCATGGATCCGGGACAAAGTGCCGAATGCCCAAAGTGCCAAATCGGTATTTTGCCCAAAGTGCCGAACGACGCCAAGCGACGTCGTATCGTTCGTAAACAAGGCGTCGGAGCCAAATGCGTATCGGCAGTTTGGATATTCGACACTTTGTCTTCGCACTGACCTTTTAGTAAGACCCAAACTGCCGAAAGCATGCAGATTCGGCACTTTGGTCAATCGACACAACGTCCTTGCATGTACCTACGAGCAATGCCCAAAATTCCGAATATTTGTTATAATACCCTTAAAAACGTTTGAAACAAAAATACAATTTGTTTTATTTTGAATGAAAAAACATTCTCCAAACCTGAAACTATCTACCTTCCATTAATAAACTTTTATCAAAAAATATTATATTAAATTATCAAAAAATACCTTCACATATTATCAACAGGTGCGTGCGAGGACGTGGTGTCGATTGACCAAAGTTCGAAGTCGGTGCGTAACATAACTAAAAAAATAATGCACCGATCTTAATGAACTTTTGCAGATGATAAATACTGGCGGATGAACGAACGTTTTTATATAAAAAAAAAATTTACAATTTTTTACGGGCAGTAATAGGCTGGTTTTTTATGTGAAAATAGTACCTCTAAATTCAAAACTCCGCCAAAAATCGAAAATCGCATATTTTTCAATATAATTTCGTTCATTCGCCCAAAAAACTAATATATTAAATAAATCACTTCGATTTTTTTTATTTCAAGTAACTCCACGAGGCCAGGCCTCTTTGGCCTTTTTGCAGCACCTCCGACGAACCGCCACCACGGGAAAAATAATTAATATTTTTTTACAAAAAAATTCTAATATACTGTTCAAAGATAGTTCTTCAATATACAAAAAGGATTAAATCATTATAACACTCAGAACTGAGAAAAAAAATCGCTAAAATCTGCCTTTTTTTCGGCCTCTGAAACCATCCTGCCCCCTTAATAACTGTATTTAAAAAATGCAGTAACTAGTGCTATTATCAGATTTGTTTATATAAAAGAATTACTGAACTCATTCATTAGATCCTGAAAATGTACTCAGAACTTACGGAACTCTTAATTTCTTTTGTCTGCTACTTTTTTAAAATCCGTTAACCTCTTCACGCCCAGGTCGCCACATGTGGAGACAAGCAAAAAAAAGAAAAACAAAATTTATCCCTTTACTGCCGTCTATGGAATATTTTTTCACATTTTTTTGCATACATGAGTAAGTTAGTGACAGTGGAATAATATTTGGTAGAAAAAGGTAACAACTACAAAAAAGTAATTTTGCAGTAAACCTAGGATTATGCTATAATCAGAGTAATCTCAAAGCAGCATTGGCGCGAAGTGGTTAATGGTTTGTATTGTTACCACTATTGTTCGTCTATTTTTTTTTTATTCGTGAGCAACTGTTGCTCACGCCGCTATACGTCTGGCATTTGGGGTTTGCCTACGTCACATTTCGTAATTACGTTCTGTTTGCATAATTGATTTCACATTTGGTTCGCCGTTTAAGCGAATTCTAATTCGATGTTCTAATAGATGCAATCTTATTCGATAAATCGCGAAAGTGCCGTTTTTATTTACAAATGTCTCCAATTGTTATCGAGAGCTGCACCAGTGAAGACGCATGTTTAGAGAATTGTGCGTAATTAGGTAATTTTTTGATTGAGTACTACCGCAGCAGTGTTCAGGTAGGCAGAGGTTCCATTCAGTATCAGTACTTTTCTACCGTCAGCGTACAGCGGGTTTTTTGAGATAGCATCCTGTTTTCTTGCGTCTGAGGCAAAAAGGCGAATAAGATTCGTACCTCCTACCCGATTGTAGTTTCCGTACGAGTTACATTTCAGGGACGACGCCGAGTGGTTTTTGTTCTGCTTCACCGCTGACTGTTTGTTGGACATGAATGATTTTGTTTTCTTATAGAAATCATAATAAAGGAAGATTAATTAGTGAAGTAAAAGAAAATTAACTTACCAATATCAAAAAAACTGAATAAAACAAGACGCCGATAAGAAAAATAAAACTATATGTGGCAGGAAGGCTGGGAGAAACGAAGGTCACGGTACGATAGCCTGGCGCATACTCAGCAGAACGGGTTTCGTCGTCATAGTAACATCGTAAGTCGATATAAACCGAGTCCTCTCGTTCACGAGCACATGGTGCTCGCGCCTTACCCTCATTTCGATACACTGTTGCTCGAGCCGCTGTCTACCTGTTAATTAGATCCTGAAAATGTACTCAGAACTTTTAATTTACCATAGATCAAGCTTAATTGATCACTAAAGATAACACAAAGTGCGTATGGTTAGTGAGCGCAAGAAAGAAGCCGATTTATATTGGAAAATCGAAGAATGAATTGTTCAATGATTGCAAAGAATAGTAAAGTAGCGACATTTGAGTTTTTTAATCTGTAAAATACAGCGAATCTCTTCAGTACATGCCGATAATTCTTTTTTGGATCATTTTTGTCACTAATTTTCTTCTATTCAAACTTCTACGGAGAAAGCAAGAGTCTTAAGATTTGAACCAAACGTTGTAAGTAAACAGACAATAACCAGACAAATGTGACGGTAGCTTGACGGTAGAAGAAATAATGCGAAATGATTGTTACTTGTTATTATCTTGTCTAGATTACATAGAAATCTCTGATTTTTCTCCTTATACGTAAAAATTTCATTCATATCAATATTTTAAAATTTAAAAATATTACCTAGTTTTATTTTTTGATTTCATAAAAGTGATTATCACGAGCCAAGATTTTTCGCTGCAAAAATACAGAAATTCCGCGGCGTGACATAAATTGTAATAATTGTCGACGTACGTCGCCAATTTATCAGAAACTTTTTTATGGCTTTCTCTCATATACGTGCTGCATATGCAATTTGCGGATTATGTAGCCACGATAAGAAAAATACCACTTTATTGAAGATGTCTACCAGCTTGAATTTGATTATCAGGAGCCAAGGTTTTCCGCGGTCGAATTATAGAAATTCCGCGGCGTGAAATAAATTGTAATAATTGTTGACGTACGTCGCCAATTTATCAGAAACTTTTTTTATGGCTTTCTCTCATCTACTTGCTGCATATGCAATTTGCAGATTATGTAGCCACTATAAGAAATCTACGACTATTGAAGATTTCTACCGGCTTGAATTTGTACTCCTCCTGTGACTAGTGTTTTTATCAAACGAATTAAAAACGCTTCATTGCAGAGAAAGTCTTGCAACATGTCTTCAACAATATGACTAGACGAATTCAATTATGTAAAATAAACAAAACAAACCTTGAATAAAATTTCGCAGCAATTCGGCAAATGTAGAAATTCCGCGTGCCAACCAATTTACTAACTATTTTATTAACCAGAATTTCATTGCTTAAACAAATAATATCATTTAAATAGGGAAACATTTCGCAAATCTATTTAAGACATGGCAAATGCGATTAGAAAGCTTTACTTGTTGCAGATAAACACGAAATATAAACAAACAATATATTTAAGGCTCGTTTATCATCACGGGTAAAACAGCCAGTACATTACAACATTTTAAAATCTTTTTTTGCAGGTTCGGCACATTTAAAACAATCGAAGATTTGCCCATATACCTCCCTGTTGACAGTTTTCCCTTAGATGGCGACGAACAGCAAATATTAATCGTAGAAGATGATTCGGCCAACGAATGCTCAGCTCCACAAGCGACCATCATTAATGAAGATGGGATCGAAATGGAAGTGTGCTTTACATGCCAAACCCTTGTCCCCAAGGGCAAACTATCGTCCCACGACAAGAAAGAGCATCTACGAGAAGAGAAAAACAAGTACATGTGCCTTATTTGCGATATGAGTTTCGAGAAAATCGTCGAGTTCGGTTTGCACGCGCAAATGCACTCGGACACTTCCTCCTTTAAGTGCCCAATTTGCGAGTTTACAACGGGAGTCAAATCTTCATTTGTCGCACACGTTAAGCTGCACGCCGAGGAGGAATTCAAGTACGAGTGTGACATTTGCAACAAAAAGTACATCGGAAGAGCTCAATTCGAAGACCACTTGGCCCTTCACACCGGCGTGAATAAATACGCGTGCGAATTTTGTCCGAAGAAATTTCCGATCAAGCGCTACTTGTTGGTGCACAGGAAATTGAACCATAAAAAGGAGTTGTTCGGTGCTGATGAGGAATTCAAGTGTGAAGTGTGCAATAGGGGTTTCAAATTCGCGAACAGCCTCACCCGGCATATGAGGACTCTGCATAAAATCGGTAAAGACATCAGTAAGAAATGTCCGCAGTGTCCCAAAGTGCTGTCGAATTCTTATTACTTGAAGTTGCATATGAGGATGCATACGGGGGAAAAGCCATTTATTTGTGATATTTGCGGTAAAGGGTTTATCAAGAATTATAAACTGACGGCTCACTTGTCGACTCACCAGAGTTGATATGTTTTTTTTAATAATTGAATAATAAAATATTTTAGGGTATAAGTGTTTAAATAATTATTTCCTATAAAATATGTGTTGAAATGGTGAAATTTTTCAGATTTAAGCAACAAGATACGATAATGACATTATTATTGTTATATTCGCTGCCGTTGGCATTCCCATATCTGTCGGTTATTAAGCCACTCGGATTGGGTTTAGTACAACATTCAGGCAATAGATTCCGCCACTTTGTGGTTTCTATCTTTAACGGTGTTTGGAATACTTATATTTCAATAGGTGATCTTCCAGTTACTGATACTAATGTATGGACTGAAGTAAACGCAACAACTTCAGACCAATATTTGCGACGTTGCCGGATTTCTTGTCTCACTATAACTAATAAAAAATAATTAGACTACAGCGGCTTGTAACTTAGCTTAACCCTAAGCTAAGTATAAGCACCAATAGTTGCAAATTATTGTAAATGAAATTGACTGTAAATACCCCGATTAAAATAAGGAGACGTGACAACATACCATACCGTCGGCATGATTTTCGCGCATGCGTATTGTTTAGTATAATGAACTAGAAAATTACCTTCCAATAGTAATTTCCGTTTCCTCATCAGCAACTGTAACTAACTACACTGATGACACCTGAAAGGTCGAAACCGGTCTGTAGGTGTTCTGATGGGGAAACAATATTTAAATCTATGTTTATCTCCGTTTTATTTCATTTTGCAACAATGATCTTACCAATAGCCTATAATTATTTATAGCTGTGTTATAAAGCTATATGATTCTTTCTGACTTAAGTTGTCGAAGTGCTCTATAAATGCCAACTATCTCTCTCTGTCTCCATTTATCCCCATTTTATTTCATTTTGCAACTATAATGTTGTTTATTGGTCCTCGTTAGCAGGCATAATGTGTCGTTTATGGCCTTGAAGCTGTGGTGACTGCCGGGCAGCCGTGACGTTCGGTTACTATAGAGAGGAAAATAAACAACTAGACGAAAAAAATATTACTTTAATAAATTGGAGATAAATAAAGTAGTAACTGTATATACATACATACAATTACACAACAGATCTATAAATTGTTGCCAAGCAACAATAATCAATATTACGGTGGAGATTTCTGCGGTAATACTGTTCTGTTGGGTTGGAGTTAAGGTTGCCACCTGTTCCGGTTTCTCCGCGATTATCCCGGAATGTAGGTCCTACATCCCGGCCGAAAAAAGTTTAACCGGGACCCGGGAATCGCGTGTTATAATGATGAAAGCTATACCGAATCCCAAAATATGATTCGCCGTCAAAATTTTACTTTCGCAATTCAAAAGTCATATTTTCTGTTTGAGGAAAAATATAGCTGTCCAAACATTGTTCTGGAAACCTTTAACGATGATGATGAAAATTCATTACCTTTAAATATGCTAAATGGTCAGACAATAATTTTAACTTTAGAAAATCAAAATACGAATTAAATTCCTTCACATTTTAGATTACGGTTAGTAATTATGATTCAAGATAAATTCTTCAATAGTAAAAACTCTAGGATGTGAAAAGAACTGCTAAATCTGAAACACAAGCACTAGATTTTTTAAATCGTTCCATTAATTACTTATGCAAGTACGAGGGTCTTTCAATAAGTAATGCCCCATATTTTTTTTAGATACTCTTTATTTAAAAGTGTTAAATTTTGGTGACAATATAGCTACATGTTTCTTCTACACGTACTATTTTTCAACATAGTCTCCATCAACTTGTACGGTCTTACGCCAGCGTGAAACAAGTGCCTGTATTCCCTGCCGGTACCAATGCCATGTTTTCACCGCTTGAATTACGCTCTCATAATCATCGAAGTGTCTTCCACGCAGACCGAGGTCCGAAGAGATGGAAGTCTGACGCTACCAAATCTGGGCTGTATGGTGGATGGGGCAATGTTTCCCAACCCAATTTGGTGAGGTGTTCCCGGGTTCTGAGACTCGTGTGCGGGCGTGCATTATCGTGCAGGATCAAGATTTCAGCCGGATTCTTGTCATGCCTAACACGCCGAAGACGTTTCTTGAGTTTGTCCAAGGTCTTCACGTATGCTTCGAAATTAATGGTTGTCTCTCTTGGCATCACATCAACAAGAATGACCCCTTCACTGTCACAAAAAAAAACAGTAACCATGACTTTTCCAGCAGAGGGAGTTGGCTTGAATTTGTTTGTTCTTAGTGACTGAGGATGGTGCCATTCCATTGACTGTCTTTTGGTTTCCGGCTCAAAGTGGTGCACCCAGGTTTCATCATCCGTCACAATACTGGACAGAAACGCTTCCCCCTCAGCATCAAACCTCGCCAACAAATCAGATGACATGGTTGTTCTTTGCACCCTGTGTTCTGCTGTGAGACTTCTTGGGACCCATTTTGCGCAAACTTTTGAATATCCGAGAGTCACGATCATTGCACACACACTTCCACTGCTGACCAACTGTGATGCGGCGGTCCGTACGAATAATGACATCCACGCGCCTCACCATGTCTGGAGTTGTGGCACTGACAGGACGCCAGGAACGTGGAAGATCTTGGAGTTGAGTTGTTGGACTTTCTGACGCCTTAACTCTCTTTGCCCACCTCCTGGCAGTGCTCCCATGGACAGCACAATCTGTCACACTGTACACAAACGTGTATGGATATTTCCCACAGTTTCTTTCTCTGCAATCAAGAACTCAATCATTGCTCGCTGTATGTAACGTGGATCACTAACAGACGCCATTTTGAAAATTCACTAGAGCCATCTGTTGGAATGATTTGAAACTTCGTCCACCGGGAGTAGAAACACTGAACTTTTGAAGTAATTAGAAGTACGACTTTCGGTTTTTGCTCATTGTGGAGAAAAAAATATGGGGCATTACTTATTGAACGACCCTCGTACTATAACTTGAAGAAGAAACCGTTTTCCAGTATTTTGAGATTAAATATTTGAAAAGAGAACTTACTTTTAGAGATTTTAAGAAGCTTACAAAAATAGAGGAGGAATTTGATGCAGATAAATTATATGAAGGATTGGGCATTAATTACAATGTTAGGTGATGTTGATCAAAAGTGGGCAGAGACTTCTCAGAAATGCTAATATTGTACTGAAGTTTTCAAATGATTTGTTTTACCAATGCCGATCTCAAATTCATATTGCGAAGCAGTATTAAGTCTTATGTTATGGTTCTTAGATATGAAAGAAATAAAATCGGGAATCAAAAAAATTCGGTTAAATTTCGGTATGACATGTTTTTACAATAATAAAAATATCTCAGATATTAAAGAACGTGTCGAATAAGAAATATTCCTTCAAATTGGATGCACCCCCGGGAAGTTCTGAATCAACGTAGAAGAAAATCTTAGCATTGCGTATCTCAAAGGAATTGTCCATAACGACACATAAGATTTTTTTGAAATTCGCAAAATTACCAAAATGGCGGCTTTCGAAAAAAGTTGATTTTTCGTTAAAAAAAGAAACGCTATTAAAACACGTAGGTATAAAAAATCGAAAAGATAATATAAAAAATCCTAGATGTGGAAAAATGAGTGACATGCTTTTATCCTAATATACCGGCTGATTGTAATTGATTTAGACTTTTTTGTGAAGTTGCTATCAAAGAAATTGGCAATACTATGACGTAAGTCATAGACGTATGGGATCGGGTATTAACAACATTCTCATTCATTATACCCGTTCGAATATATGCCCTAGTAATAATCGTCGTGTGTTCACGAATAAAAACAATTTTGAAATTAAATTGTATGCTCACTTAAGAAACTATTAATTATCAACGTGACATTTATTATATCTTTTTTATTTTTATATTTACACCAACGAAAAAAGATAAGTGTTACCAAAGTATTTTTCAAAATAATTTCCATAAAACCTGGTGTTATAATACCAAGTGACTGTAACTGATTTGAGTTTTTTTTATGGAGTTAGCTTGATGTATTTTGTAATCAAAATGAAACCTGTACGCGCATGGACTTCGTAAATTAAATATTCAAATTCTACAAGTTGACGTTTGCCGTTTTATTTTATTATAAAAATAAAAAATATAAATTTTATGAAAACTCTAAATTTATTTTTATAACGCAATGTTTGAAGGTTTTTATTTAAATTGCGAATACCATCCATAATTTGTTTACTCTCACACTTGTGTTAATTAAACTGTCTTTTTTTAACCCGTAACTGGTTAGTCGTTGTTGGTGGATTAAATTTGAATGTAGGATTTTTTAAATGTTTTTACTGGAAAAAAAATTGAATGATTTTTAAGATGGCGGCTGAATTAAATAAAATTGGGTTAACATATTAAGGGTTGTTGAAATGAACCACTTGATTGGTTTCACTATTTTATACTATTTATTCCGACTAGGAATCCTAGATAATGATGTAAAAATCGAAACTAGTCGGAATAAAACCCTTAAAAATGTTTCACCTCAACCATTGATTGATGAGGCACTTAGGAGTTGAAAATCCATATTTAATTTTGCAATTAAATATGCAACCATATTTATACAGCACCATTTTCACAATAGTATTGTCCGATAGATGTCGCACGTGGTCTAATTATAGCTATTAATATAACGAGAATATTATGCGATTCATAACAATCGACGACGTTTTTAGGTGACGAAGCGCGCTAGTGCCGAGTCACCTAAAAAAACTTCCGGGATTATTAGAAAACGCAAATATTCGAGTCATATTCAAAGCTTTATCGTATCATCGATGGTGTCCATGCAATGTAAATCAAATAAATAATGTCTGTCATATACAAATAACCCCAAAATTTGTACGTTATTATTACCGTTTGTTGATTTGTAACTAACGTATTATGAGTAACTAGCGCATTATGAAATATTAGTACAATATTATGATTCTAATGATTATCAATAAAATTAACATGATAGATGACGATATGATAAAGAAATTATTTCTGACTTGCAAATAACGTTTTAAGATTATGTACGAAACTAGATGCGAATGACATGTGGATCTTAGGTGTGAGTTTACTTAGTGAAAATTGTCTCCGAAGAATGTCGCCACCAAGGACTAAACTAGTAGTTACGATGTCAGCTACTGCTGCTATTACTCAAGAGATGCCCCGAAAAACACTAAAGTTCCTACATCTTTAATTTCCTGCTTATTTTATTTGTCATTAGCAGCACTTAATTCGACTCAATGTTATAACGAAAACCCGTTAAAACAAAGAATGAAAAATTATTTACCGGATTTGTTATGAAATTCGACATTTAGAAATAATCAAATCCGATTTTGAACGCCAGTAATGCTTATACTTCGAAGTATTTTGATTAAAACTATATTTCAGCAGAACCATACATTCTTTAGCAGTAAATTTAACCTTAGAAACATTTACTGCATCCATTTATATAAAAAATTGGTAGGAATTAAACTAAGCACTATTATGCTTAAACGTCATTAATTCATCAGTTTGCGAATTCGCACATGAAAAATCTATATTTTTTATGATTTATCTATCTATCCTTCTAAGGAGAACATCAAAGTAATGTTTTATTTTATTATTACGTTTTCAAGTTTCAATTACCAAGAAAAAACATTATTTTGAGTACTCGGCGCTGGTAGCTTAGAAAATGCGCTTCCTATTTTCCGTAAACTGTTGTGACCAAAGAACACTATCACTGATATGATCAATTTTTCAAACTACTGTACCCAGGGCCAAAAATTGCCGCCTGAGACAAAGCACATTTATACCGCCCTTTTAAGCAATTGCAACGGAGGATAATGGCAAAGGAAATTATGTCGCCCTGTAAAAAATGCCTCTTTTTACGCACTTGCCCTACCAGTCCCTTAGTCATGTGAAAATCATGTTTTTTTGTATTTAAATGTTTGAGGGATAGAAAACTTCGAAAGACATCTCAGAAGAGGCAGTGTAGGATTCGCCCCCTGAAGCGGTTCTCTTACCGGCTAAAACCTCTACTTGAGAGAGCAGATTTGAAGTAGTCCGAGATTGACGGTCTATTCTAATCTTATCTGGCCACGGTGTTATATTATAGGCCAGTATTTCTCAACCTTTTTAGGCCAAGCGTCCACTTTATCAGATCTTCTCTCGATAAGTTCTAGTAGAGGATAACAGCCGGTTCAGGGACAGGAAGTGCTCCCGGAAAACCGGAAGTGAAAATGGCACCACTGTACGCACAAAATGGCCGCCAATTTAGTGTCGGGAAATTCAAATCTGGGGGATTTTAGGGTGAATTACCCTTCTTATATACCCTTATTACCCCTTTTATATACCCTTATATACCCTTTTATATACCCTTATATACCCTTTTATATACCCTTATATACCCTTTTATATACCCTTATTACCCTTCTTATTTATCCTTATTACACTTAAGAGTCAAGTGTCACAACTGTGACATTTTCACTTCCGGTTTTCCGGGAGCACTTCCTGTCCTTGAACCGGCTGTTATCCTCTACTAGTTCTTTCATAAATAAACAACCAATCAGATTGGCCCATTTCTGTCAAACGCTGCACGCTACAGAAACTTAGAACGGCGTCACTGAGAAACGGTAACACCGCGCGTCAGGACGATTTGTTAAAATTAGGCTGATAACACCCCCGCTGTCAGTGTCAATGTTCAGATTTATATCATATTCATAGATACCCTTGAATAGAAAATTACAATCGATCTGTCAAAGTATAAACATGTGTGAATCACGCTTCGGGACGGAATGCGATGAAGCAATTAATAATTTAATTACCAACACCAAAAAACACGGTCAAAAATACCTCGGGAAATAAGTGTTCGCGATAAATTTGACTAGTTCCCTCAAGTGTGTTGCTTTAAGTAATTGCCCGACGCCGTTAGGCAACACACTTTCGGGGTTTAGTCAAAATTATCGCGAAATTATTATTGCCCTTTGGAAATTATAGCTGAGTATGTCGTCCTGGTGTCGGTTATCCTCCTCCGTCGAAGTTGAATTCGATGCCTGATGCAGGTAGGAGTGCTACTAAATGTTGTCCTGGTGTCGATGGGTAAATTGTCACTGGTTCGCGATTAAAATAGTTGAAGCCTGTGGAGGCGCATGCAGTATCGAGACCGCAAACCGGCCAAGATCTCTCTGTGGTGCAGTGTCAGGAAGAGTAGCGTGAACTGGACTGGTGATTTGTGGAGTAAGGTGTCATGGGAGACTGAGGGGCTCGAGTTTTTTTTTTTTGGTTCACGAAGAAATACCACCTAAAACCTCTCTTCTAATCTATTTACATGTCAACAGAGACATGATCATGGTCCATCTAGACTACAAGGCATGCCGCTGTTGTTGAAGGCTAGTGCCGATCCATGCGCGGCTGGGTTCGCCATGGCTGACACTAACGCTGTCATTTCGCTGTCGTTGTAATGTCATTAGTTGTTCTGCCTGACGAAGCACGCACCAACAGTCAAATTTCGGTGGTTCGTCAGTGACCTCTTCTAGCAGCCACCGGCCGGGCGAGTGGGGGCAGTGTGAACGATGAGAAATGGTTAGGTGGGACTTCCGGCGCTTTAGTCGCCTTTAATCACAAGCGATGCAGACTAAAGGACAATTTGATATCCGTCAGCTTGGACCGAATTTCTCTCTCGATGTTTTTTGTTGAGAGGAGAGGAATCTTTTATAGCCACCCCTACTCTCGATGCCGAGTCTGAATGGAAAGGCTCTTCGATTGGTTGGACAGAGTCCGATGGCTCGGTTGGCTACAACTAGCGCTTCCAGCGACGGTCTCCGGTAACAGTTGGTATTAGTAAAGGTTTCTCTTCTGGTGGTAGTCTGTGCAGCAGGGCTTACGGGAGTGCTGTCTGCTTTCCTGTCACTTTTCCTTTTTTCTTTGTTTTGCTTGCATGATGCGAGGAATGTGGCTACTGTGACAACCGGGCCTCTGCGGGTTTTTCCAGGTGCGTCGTTTATTGATATTGTTGACGGCTGCCATCGTAGTTTTTAGAATAGATTTTCACGTCAAGACCCAGGAACTGCTTGATGTTGAAGATGGCTCTAGCTTCATCATTTTTGATGAACGAGTGCTGTCTGTTTTCCTGTTACTTTTCTTTTTTCCTTGTTTTGCTTGCATGATGCGAGGAATGTGGCTACTGTGACAACAGTGACTTTGTCCACCGGGCCTCTGCGGGTTTTCCAGGAGCGTCGTTTTTTGATATTGTTGACGGCTCCCATCGTAGTTCTGTAGGCTAGATTTTCACGTCAAGACCCAGGAACTGTTTGATGTTGAAGATGGCTCTAGCTTCATCATTTTTGACGAACGAGTGCTGTCTGCTATCCTGTCACTTTTCCTTTTTCCTTGTTTTGCTTGCATGACGCGAGGAATGTGGCTACTGTGACAACAGTGACTTTGTCCATCGGGTATCTGCGGGTTTTCCAGGAGCGTCGTTTTTTGATATTGTTGACGCCTCCCATCGTAGTTCTTTAGGCTAGATTTTCACGTCAAGACCCAGGAACTGCTTGTTGTTGAAGATGGCTCTAGCTTCATCATTTTTGACGAACGAGTGCTGTCTGCTTTCCTGTTACTTTTCCTTTTTTCCTTGTTTTGCTTGCATGATGCGAGGAATGTGGCTACTGTGACAACAGTGACTTTGTCCACCGGGCCTCTGCGGGTTTTCCAGGAGCGTCGTTTTTTGATATTGTTGACGGCTCCCATCGTAGTTCTGTAGGCTAGATTTTCACGTCAAGACCCAGGAACTGCTTGTTGTTGAAGGTGACTCTAGCTTCATTATTTTTGACGAACTTATAGTAAAACGTCCATAGCAGTTGTGTCTCACTGGACCATGGGTCCTTGCGGCTCACCCTTGTGTGTCGCGGCATGCTTGATACTTGAGAAATTGGGGTGCTATATTTTTTATCGCGCCCTTTGGTGTTATATCGTCGTACAACTGGTGGATGTCGTACTCAATATCTCTTTAGTCAATGATTCTTGTGAGTGCGCGACAATCCTTGGGCATCTCGGGGTAGATTCGCAGCCCTCTTTCTATGTACTTTAAGCTCAATGGTAAACATACAGTCCAGTGTCGGCGCTAGAATCTACAGGCTGTCGTCGAATTGTGAGTTTGTTACCTTCAAAAAGTTAATCTTGAGAAAGTCCTTTGAATAAGTTTCATTTAGCGTAAATGTCGTCTGTTGGGAGGAAGCTATCTTCGGGAACGCGTTCTGGGTGGTGGCTTTATTCTTGGGCTCCTGTTCTGCAGGGGTGGTCTTCGGCTCTGGTATCCATTGCCACCCAGGCGAACCTGTTTTCTGATGGCACAATATTATGCCAATTTGTTGTTCAAATTTTGCGGATACTGCAACTTTGGTCTCGCTGTTTATGGCGTTATGGCGTTGGTAAATACGGTGGCCGACGTTGACGAAGACTGGATGCGCAAGCCCTAAATCGGAACGTTCTTAATTGAGTCTCAAATTAATTTTCGTAAATAAAAAAAAAATTATGAAATTCTTAATTTAATACCATATTAAACTCCAGCAAATTAAATTTAAAAAATGTCTCAAACAAAAACATGACTCCATATGGAGTCCTTGGGAAAATGGTACAAAAAAATAATCAAAAAACAGATTACGGGGACCTGATAAAAGATATTTCACCATATGGCATCTGTGGGAAAGAAAGGTTAAAGATTGTAATCAGGTTGCACTCCCTATTTACAGGATGGTGATCTAAATCTGCGATATCCTCTGCGTATCTTATTTGTAAGCCTCTTATCTATCCAGGTAGCTTAAAGCCATCAGCGAAATTATGAAGCCTCACAAGACTAGAACTGCTTCACAGTGATCAGTGTTGGATCAATTATCGATTCGTAACTCTAATATGTGAATTATATACCGGGTTATTCAAAATGAAGGAACAGATTTCAAACATTTACAAAAGATAGAAACACAATTCCAACGTTCCTGGAAAGGGAAAAGTTTAATTTTTTCATGAACACCTTGCGTTACACGACAGTTATCAAAACGGTGGCTCACACGAATCAGCTGGTCTCTAGTTATCGAATTCACAGCTTCATCAATTCGATGTCGCAGATTTTTAAAAGTGTCAGGCATAGGGGGATAAAAACAAGGTCTTTTACGTAACCCTACAGATAAAAATCACAAGTAGTGAGGTCTGGAGACCTGGGAGGCCACCGGCGATGAAGATAGAAGTTTATCTTCTGCTCCTCCTCTTCCAATTCAACGTCCTGGAATGGTGTCATTCAGATAACGTCGGACGTGGTTAGAGAAATGAGGCGGGGCACCATCTTGCATGAAGATGAAGTCATCTGAATCATCTTTACCTTGAGAAAATAACCAGTTTTGAAGCATATCTCGATTGGTTAGTTGTGTCACAGTTTTCTCCATGTAGAAGAAAGGTCCATAAACTTTGTGTACAGATATGGCACAGAAGACGATGGAGGAAGGCGAGTTTTCGCAGGCCCGTGAAGATTTGGCCACTTTGGAGAAGGATTACGAAGAGGTCGGCATGGACTCTGGAGAATGTGAAGGGGAAGGAGTTGATGAATAATAAACCGACGGTGGACTCTCCGCGTCTAAAAATTCGCGACGTGATTTTGAATTTTTGCGTAATTAAAATTGAAAAAAAAAGTGTGTGCATTTGTGCAACGTCCGTATGCAATTTGTATTGTCCCGGTGACTTGTCCATCACGTCGGGGTCACCAATGTTATATTTTATTGCATTCTAGGTTTATTTAGATATACAGGGTATTTCAGAGCTCTGGGAACGGTCAATCACGTGCTTATTTTTAAAAATTTCGAAAAATGTTTTATATAAAAGTTGTGTATAATAGTGAGCTGCATGCCCTAATAATATTTAAATTTTTACAGGGTGTCTCATAACAAAGTTACAGACCAAACTTATGTTTTTTTTAAATGGAACACCCTGTATTTTTTGTCATTTTTGAATTATATGGAACAAATAAAGGTGAGTTACTTCAATACTCCCTATACCTATTGTTTGCAGTTTTCAAAATATTTGAAGATTTATTGAAATGCATGGTCTGGGTGAAATTTTATTTTTGCCCCAGTGATTGACGTTGAACGATTAAAATCATGTCTATTATTTGGTTAAAGGTTCGAACTATAGAGCCAACCATGATTTCATGCAAAAAATTATACAGGGTGATAAAAAAAATGCGGTAGAAAAACCCAACTTATAAAGTTGAATAACTTCGTTTTTTCAAATGGAACACCCTGTATTTAGTAACGTATTCTTAAGTAGAATCCAATTATCTTTCAGATTGTATAAGGGTTCCCTGTTCCTAATCTCAATAGTTTTCTTGTATTCAGCGATTATCATATCAGGAATAATTATTATAATCTGAAAGATAATTGGATTCTACTTAAGAATACGTTACTAAATACAGGGTGTGCCATTTGAAAAAACAAAGTTATTCAACTTTATAAGTTGGGTTTTTCTACCGCATTTTTTTCTCACCCTGTATATTTTTTTGTATGAAATCATAGTTGTCTCTATAGTTCGAACCTTCAAGCAAATAATTAAAATGATTTTAATTGTTCAACGTCAATCCCTGGGGCAAAAATAAAATTTCACCCACACCTTACATTTCAACACATCTTCAAATATTTCGAAAACGGCAAACAATTGGTATAGGGAGTATTGAAGTAACTCACCTTTATTTGCTCCATATAATTCAAAAATAACAAAAAATACAGGGTGTTCCATTTAAAAAAACATAAGTTTGGTCTGTAACTTTGTTATGAGACACCTTGTATAAATTTAATTTTTTTTAGGGCGTGCAGCTTACTATTATACACAACTTTTGTATAAAACATTTTTCGAAATTTTGAAAAATAAGCACGTGATTGACCGTTCCCAGAGCTCTGAAACACCCTGTATATATATATAAATTATGGTTGCATCGTGCAGTGCGGGGGGGGGAATATGGCGAATCTCGCTCGTGCTCCTTGTTATTCCGTTTTGCTCGTCGCCTCGCAACCTCTCCCGCGTCACAGCCATGCCACTTGATTCCATGATCCAAGTGACGCCACAAATCTATTTCACGCTCAATAACTGACAAAGGTCTTTCACATGCCCAAATTCTAACGCTATGGCGTTATGGAAAGTGGATTCATCCTTGAGAAAAATTGTCTTCTTCCATATCATATAGCAGGCTATTGCAAAATTCAGAACTCGCCATACTATTGGTTGAGGAATGATAAGTTCCTTGCTTGCTCGTGCTGTGGATATACCCTGGACATTTTTATTGAATGTGTGTGGACGTCCCGTGCTTTTCTGTTTGCAGATGCAACCATCGTCTACGAATTTACGATACCCCTGGTAAATCTGCTTATGACTAGGCGTTTTTTTTTTTATTAAACTGACGACGAAAAGCACGTTGAACTTTAGTAATGGACTCTGGTTTTACTAATTGCAGCACACAAAATGCATTTTCTTGTTGTTTCGATATTTTACCACAGATAATCAACGTGACAACCAACAGCGCCAATGCGGCCGTGGTTGGAAGTTCTGCCTGGACTGTTCAAATTTTAAACTTTTGTCTATCCTGGAACGTTGGAATAAAGGTTCTACCTTTTGTAGTTTGTAAGAAGTAAATATTTGAAATCGGTTCCTGCATTTTGAATAACTCGGTCGTGGCTGAATGTTTCAATTGGCTAGGCCAATTTTCCTAATCATCCGCACATCCTTATCCCGAAATTCTGTCAACTATCTTTTTAAAGTTCGCCAGGTTCCATAAAAAAGTTTTTTTTTGGCATAGGAAGCTGGTCCATTCGCGAAAGAAAGTAATTGTAGCGGTGCAGCCGATTTTGTTTTAATTTTAAATAAAGTTCAGGATGTCTTAGGTTTTTATAGTAGGAATAACATTACTCTAATCAAATATCCGGTGTGGCAAGCCAGGGAAGTAATTATTTCAATAAGCCATTTGTTTGTAGTCTTTGTAAGGCTTAAATTTGCAAAGTATATTTTATTCATATATTCGGACAACTTTTCGTCTTTATTTAATGTATTTAACGCTTCTGCAACAAGTAAGGATTTTTATTTGTATTTATAGTTTTATGTTGGTGCGCTACGAATAATATTTTTGTGCAATATTTGAGCTGCTTTCCTCTAAATGGTTGAAATGTATGTACAAATAAAAAAATGTCTTCAATAAATAAATATTGGTTTTATTCATTTACGTCGCAATTCCCCTTTAATAAATTTAAATTTAAGCCTAAGTTGGTGTTATATGTTAACGTATTTATTTTATTATTTCATTTTTAATTTGATACATTTTAGGAACAAAAAGAAAATTACCATCCTAGAGGATGTAGCAATCGAACAGTATTATCCATGCGATATTTGCAACAATATATTCTCAAGCAAGAGAAATCTGGAGGCACACATGAATAAACATAGAAACGATTATAAGTGCTCAATTTGCGAAAGAATATACACGAGGGAAATGCATTACATTTCCCACATGCAAATTCATCTTGGGCATTACCAGTGCACCCGATGTGAAGAGACAGCGGAAAGCAAAACTTACATAGACGCACATTTGAAAATTCATAAAACCCAATCGAATATAGTGTGCGATTTGTGCTCTAAAGTCTTTATGAACACAAAAACCTTGATTAAACATATGGAAGTACACGGAGTTTGTACGAAAACGAAGTACACTTGCAGGACCTGTGACAAGATATTTTTTGATCAAGCATCGTTTATTGAACACGACAATTTCCACAAGAATGTATACAAGTGTGGTGAATGCGGAAAGAACTTTAAGGACTTCAGTTATTTGGCACTCCACAAATCATCTGCGCATAAAACGACTGCGTCGATCAAGAGTGAGTTCTTTTGCGATGTATGCAAAAAGTCTTACAATAACAAGGAAGATTACCGGTACCACTTAAATAGCCACTCTAACCACACTAAAAAAGGACCGAAATGCAATATTTGTGACAAAATATTGTGCAACATGAATAAACTTCGATCTCACTTGCGCATACACACCGGCGATAAACCCTACAAGTGTAAAAGTTGCGATAAATGCTTTACAAATTACTCGACGCGGCAATCCCATGAAAGGGTGCATACTGGTGAGAAGCCTCACAAATGCGATGTGTGCAATAAGACTTTTGCACAGAGGTGTACCATGGTTATTCACAAGAGGAGTCACACGGGAGAAAAGCCGTTTGTTTGCCGTATTTGCGACAAGGCGTTCATTACTAGAAACTTGCTAACCGTGCACATGAAGAAGAGCGAGGATCATGAAGATGTATTGTAAGATAAATGTGATTTATGAAGTATGTAAAAATTATATTCTGTTTTCCTTTACATGTCTATAACTGAGTATACATGTGTTTTGTGGAATTGTGATAAAGTTAGTACATTTTTTTACATTAAAACTGAGTTTGGTTTGGACACGCACCTGGTTTGGGTTCTGCTCTACAGTCATTGGATCGTGTAACCCCAAAGAAAGTAATCATTTAGTTTCAGATCGGAAGATCGTGGTGGTTACGATATTCTTATATTACGGCCACAAAGTAGTCGATGCTAAAAGACACGATTTAAAAAGAAAGGTTCTAAAGTTTTACGTACATCTCTATCTTGAACCAGATTTAAATAAAAGGGTTCTAAAGTTTTGGGCACAGTTCTATCTTGAACCAGATAAAAAAAATATTCCAAAGTTTTAGGTACAGCTCTATCTTGAACCAGATAAAAAAAAGGTTCGAAAGTTTTGGGCACAGCTCTATCTTGAACCAAATAAAAAAAAGGTTCTAAAGTTTTGGGCACAGCTCTATCTTGAACCAGATAAAAAAAAGGTTATAAAGTTTTGGACACAGCTCTATCTTGAACCAGATAAAAAAAAGGTTCTAAAGTTTTGGATACATATCCATCTTGAACCAGATTAAAATAAGATTCTAAAGCTTTGAGTACACCTCAATCTTCGTTAAGATTGATATTCTTTTCAATTAGAGTTTGTGTTATTATCTTTTGAACCAGTTTCAGTACCATCCTTCTGTTCAAGATTGATGCTCTCTTCAATTCGTACTGATATTATTCTTTCTTGAAGTAATCCCAGATCAGATTTCCATAAATTATGAACGAGCCCACAATACGATTATTGGTCAGTCCAGCCCAAACATTCAACTTCTGAAATTGCTGCTTTCTGGTATAATGGCAAAGCTCTAAATTCTGTCTGCTCCGACAAATTAACATCGTCTCAGAATGAAAAAAGTTCCTTAATCTGTTCATAATATTTTTTTCTAATTAAAGCATTGTTTTGAAGAATTTCCCCAAAAAAAAAAATGCTACTCTATACATCATCGCCAGCTAATAGTTCTTGGTAGTGGAAGATTTTGAATGTTTCCTTCTGAGAAGTATGTGTGCTGAGCTTCTACTCACACGAACCATTCTTGTATTTAACATAAAGGGTTGCGTATAAGCTCACTGATTTGAATAATTCATCTTTTTATTTTTAAATCATTTGTAGTCAATGCCAATTTATTTCAATTTTTTTTTACTCACCAAAATGAATACAAACATCCAGTAATGAGGTGTATACAACTTTTGAATATATTAAGTAATTTTAGAAATTTTCAAGTCGATGACAATTGTTATACTCTGGCCGCGCTATGAAGGCGTATGAGGATTAACGAATGGTCGGAAGGGCCGCTCTCATCAGAACTGATAGGATATTTTCTTACTTTACACTCACAGATGTTTACACTTTACTTGCCAGCTGTTGGTGCACTATTGGCTTCTATGTATAAATGAGTGGTTTTCAAAAGGTTATAGATAGCACCTCAGATGCCTTCATAGCGCGGCCAGACTGTATTATAATTTTTTTGAAGGGCCGAAATTTTAACAAATTTTCACAACTTTCACACACAAAAGTGTATACACCTGCTGCCTATAATTCAACCTCGAATAAATTTCTAGTAAGTTTGGAAAGTTTCAAGTCGATAGCAATTGTTTTTCATTTTTTTTGAACCACCGAAATGATTGCAAATTTTTACAAATTTACCCTCCAATTGAATCAAAATATCTTTACATCCAGTGATGGGGTGTATATAGCTTTTGACTATATTTTAATCTCAATTGAATTTTAAGTAATTTTAGAAAGTTTTAAGTTGATGGCAATTGTTATTATTTTTTTTTTCGTACGGCCAAAATTATAACAAATTTTCACAACTTTCACACACAAAATTCAGTAACGAAATGTATACACACCCTCCCTATAATTCAAACAAGAATAAATTTTGAGTAAGTTTGGAAAATTTCAAGTCGTTTGTAATTTTTTACAAATTTACCCTCTAATTGAATCAAACTATTTTAGCATCCAGTGATGGGTTGTGTACAGCTTTTGTCTATGTTTTAATCTCAAATTAATTTTTAGTAATTTTAGAAAGCTTCAATTCTATGACAATTGTTATTATATTTTTTTCGAACGGTCAAAATTATAACAAATTTTCACAACTTTCACACTCAAAATTCGGTAACGAAATGTATACACCTTCTCCCTATAATTCAAACAAGAATAAATTTTGAGTAAGTTTGGAAAGTTTCAAGTCGATAGGAATTATTTTTCAATTTTTTTTTTAACAACCGAAATTATTTCAAATTTTTACAAATTTACCTTCCAATTGAATTAAAATGTCTTAATATACAGTGAAGGGATTTATACAGCTTTTGACTATATTTTAATTTCCTATGAATTTTGAGTAATTTTAGAAAGTTTCAAGTCAATGGCAATTGTTATTATATTTTTTTCGAGCGGCCAAAATTATAACAAATTTTCACAACTTTCACACATAAAAGTTTATACACCTGCTGCCTATAATTCAACCTGGAATAAATTTTGAGTAAGTTTGGAAAGTTTCAAGTCGATAGCAACTGTTTTTCAATTTTTTTGAACCACCGAAATTAATACAAATTTTTACAAATTTACCCCCAATTAAATCAAAATATTTTAGCATCCAGTGATGGGGTGTATTCAGCTTTTGACTATATTTTTATCTCAATTGAATTTTAAGTAATTTTAGAAAGTTTTAAGTTGATGGCAATTGTTATTATATTTTTTCGAACTGCCAAAATTATAACAAATTTTCACAACTTTCACACTCAAAATTCAGTAACGAAATGTATACACATCCTTCCTATAATTTAAAGTTTGGAAAGTTTCAAGTCGATAGGAATTGTTTTTCAATTTTTTTTTGACCCAACGAAATTATTGCAAATTTTTACAAATTTACGCTCCAATTGAATCAAAATGTCTTAACATACAGTGAATGGATTTATTTAGCTTTTGACTATATTTTAATTTCCTATGAATTTGGAGTAATTTTAGAAAGTTTTAAGTTGATGGCAATTGTTATTATATTTTTTCGAACTGCCAAAATTATAACAAATTTTCACAACTTTCACACTCAAAATTCAGTAACGAAATGTATACACATCCTTCCTATAATTTAAAGTTTGGAAAGTTTCAAGTCGATAGGAATTGTTTTTCAATTTTTTTTTGACCCAACGAAATTATTGCAAATTTTTACAAATTTACGCTCCAATTGAATCAAAATGTCTTAACATACAGTGAATGGATTTATTTAGCTTTTGACTATATTTTAATTTCCTATGAATTTGGAGTAATTTTAGAAAGTTTCAAGTCAATGGCAATTGTTATTATATTTTTTTCGAACGGCCAAAATTATAACAAATTTTCACAACTTTCACAAATGCAAACCATTCAAAGTTCAGTGACGAAGTGTATACACATCCTGCATATAATTCAAACAAGAATCAATTCTGAGTAAGTTTGGAAAGTTTCAAGTCTATAGCAATTGTTTTTCAATTTTTTTTTGAACCACCGAAATGATAGCATTTTTTTACAAATTTACCCTCTAATTGAATCAAAATATCTTAGAATCCAATGAAGGTGTATATAGCTTTTGATTATGTTTCAATCTCCAATAAATTTTGAGTAATTTTAGAAAGTTTCAAGTCGATGACATTTGTTATTATATTTTTTGAACGGCCAAAATTAGAACAAATAACTCAAAAGTTAGTGACCGAAGTGTATACACCTCCATATAATTTACGGGAACAAATTTTGAGTAAATTTGGAAAGTTTAAAGTCGATAGCAATTGTTTTTCAATTTTTTTTAAGCCACCGAAATGAATACAAATTTTTACAATAAAATCGAAATATCTTAGCATCCAGTAATGGGTGTATGCAGCTTTGGACTTTTATTTTAATCCCAAATGAATTTTGTATAATTTTAGAAAGTTTCAAGTCGCTAGCAATTGTTTTTCTTTTTTTTTGAACCACCGAAATGAATACAAATTTTTACAAATTTACGCTCCAATTAAATAAAAATATCTTAGCATCCAGTGATGGGGTGTATACAGTTTTTGATTATATTTTAATCTCAAATGAATTTTGATTGATTTTAGAACGTTTCAAGTCGATTGTTTTTATTCTTTTTTTCGAACCATCAAAATTATTATACATTTTCCCAAATTTGCCCTGTAATTAAATTTAAGTAACTCAAAATTCAGTGAGGAAGTGTATCCATCTTCTCACTATATATAATATTCAATTAATTTTGAGTAATTTTAGAAAGTTTCAAGTTGGTGGCTATTTTTTTATATTTTTTTCGAACCACCAAAATTATTATAAATTTTCACAAATATGCCCTCTGATTAAATTTAAATAACTCAAAATTCAGTGAGGAAGTGTATCCATCTTCTCACTATATACAATCTTCAATCAATTTTGAGTAATTTTAGAAAGTTCCAAGTCGATGGCAATTGTTTTTATATTTTTTTCGAACCACCAAAATGATTAGAAATTTTCAGAAATTTGCCCTCTGATCAAATTAAAATAACTTATAATTCAGTGAGGAAGTGTAATACATCTTCTCACTATATACAATCTTCAATCAATTTTGAATAATTTTAGAAAGTTTCAAGTTGGTGGCAATTGTTTTTATATTTTTTTGAACCACCTAAATTATTATAAATTTTCGCAAATTTGCCCTCTGATCAAATTAAAATAACTCAAACTTCAGTCAGGTAGTGTAATACATCTTCTCACTGTATACAATATTTAATCAATTTTCAGTAATTTTAGAAAGATCCAAGTTGATGGCAATTGTTTTTATATTTTTTACGAACCACCAAAATTATAAATTTTCACAAATTTGCCATCTGATCAAATTAAAGTAACTCAAAATAATTCAGTGAGGAAGTGTATTACATCTTCTCACTATATACAATCTTCAATCAATTTTGAGTAATTTTAGAAAGTTCCAAGTCGATGGCGATTGTTTTTAAATTTCTTTCGGACCACCAAAATGATTTACCACTTGATTACCCTTTTATTAAATCAATATAACTCAAAATCCAGTACAGGGTTGTATGTAGCTTTCCCTATATTGCAACCTGTACGAACAGGTTGAATATTCACATATTCAGGCTATATTTTGCCTTTATTAAATTTATTTAATGCTTCTGCGACAAGTGAGGTTGCCTCAAATTTATTTAAATCCATAGATGTAAGAAATAATGTTCCTTCCGTTTTACTGTAACTTCTGCTCCGCTTGGACAATAAACAGAATATAATTTTTAATACTTATAGTTTAAAATGATATATGTCATAAGAATTCACTAATGCAAATTGGTGTTACAGATATTTTTATATGTGCTTTATGCTTAATATACATGTTACTAGTGTAATGAGTTTTGCGATTATTTTACTGCTACTTCTTAACAATTATGTGTCATAAGAATTCCCTAATTACAATTGATGGTTCTGATAATTTATAAATCGTTTATGTTTTAACCTCTTCAGGGACAAATACATTTCGAGTTTTTAAAATATATATCTTGCAACTCGGATAGGGGCATGGAAATAATACTACGTGTTAATTCATAATTAATTAATTCAGTACACTTCCGTTCTTAAAGAGGTTAAGTAGATGTTAGAGCCCTCCAAATATCTCGTGTCGCATTGCGCAGTGATCATCTTAACTTTCAAGAGAGAAAACTCATAATTATTCAATGAACATAATGTAAATATAGACACAGAGATTTGTTATCGCGTTCTTTATGAATACCTTCTCACTCTGCGCAAACTTTACCCCCATGTGACACCAGATATTTGGAGGCCTCTACTATTGTAATGCGTTTCGCGATTATAATAATTCTTCCTTGGGCTAATACGACAGATATTTTTATATGTGGTTTATATCGTATGTTCATTAAAAAAAACCTCAAGTGTGCCATGATTTTTATTTTTTTCAATTTAAGTTGGCACACGTGTTAAGAATTGACATACAAAACGTCAGATCGTTCTAAAAGTCCCAATTATTCCGTGGTCGCAATGGTTTACAGCAACCAGCAATAACGTTTCTAGTTGAAAGTTATTTCCGAAATGGGACTAAAGTGGACGGAAATTGGGTGTATTCATTCGACATGCCTATGGCAGAGTTTCAGGAAGAATTTCCTAACGTTCTCATTGTTTATGATGAATTTAAAAATACCTTATCACGATCTATTGTATTATATCATGAAACGGGTAGTATTCTCCGCAAACCAGGAAGTGGTAGACCAGTAAAACGTACTTAGGATGCTATTAACACAGCCCAAGGAATTTTGAAAGGTAAACCTATGTCTTTTCTGCGTCGTTTATCACAGCAAATTAATTTATCGGTAGGAACACGCTGCAAGTAACATAACCTCAATATGTGTTACCAACTTAAATTTGTAAAAATAAAAAATCATAGCACACTTGAGGTTTTTTTTAATGAACATACTTTACTTGTGCAGATGTTACCATTGTAATAAGTTTTGAGATTGTATTAAAAATGTACTGCTTATTCTTAAAAATTATGTGCCATAAGTATTCGCTAATTAATATGTTTTTATGTACCTAGTATATAGATGTTAATATTGTAATGTAATAAGTTTTGCGATTATTTACAATTACGAACTGCTAATTCTTAAAAATTATGTGTCATAATTATTAATTAATTAATTCAATGTGGTATTACAGATCATTATGTGATTTATGTTTTAAGTAGATGTCACCATTGTAATGAGTTTTGCGTTTATAATTCTTCCTTGTGCTAATATTTTTATGTGTTTTGTGTCATATGTAGATGTTAGTAACGTAATAAGATTTGCGATTATTTTAAATATGTGCTGCTCACTCTCAAAAATTATGATTAAGTATATTCGGCACACCGAATAAGTGGTATGGTCGCGTTGCGTTCACCCCGCGTCCTCGTGATAGTTATGAAAAGCCTGATTCACACAGCCTTGCCACATTTTAGTTCTGTGCCGGAAATATAAATCTTTCTACTTTAACCCACAAAATCTAACTATTTATCACTTCCTAATTAATTGTAATTGAAAAAGGCTGTGTGACATACGCTTCACATGCGTTTGCGCTGACCAATCGAAAATCACGCAAACCCATTATACCACCGATTTGGCGTGCCGAGTATAAAATTGGATATTTTTTCTGTGTTTTATGCTTTACATAGATGTTAATATTGTAGTTTCGCGATTATTTACTGCGTATTCTTAAAAATGGTGTCATAAGAATTCACTAAATAGAACTGGTCTTACAGATGTGTGCTTTAAGAAGATATTTCTATTATAATGAGATTATTTTATATATCTACAGCTAATTCTTTCTTGTGCTTATATTTGTATAAGTGGTTTAAACCATATCTATACGTTTATATTGTAATGCGTTTTGGTATTATTTTATATATTCTTTACTCTCTTGTATTTATGCGTGTTCTTTGGTTCCTCAAATAAATGTGATGCAAGTGTTTTTATTTAATTTATTGCTACTAGCCTTAGCTTTAATTTTTCTCACAGCAATGGAATAATATTAAGGAAACCTATCGTTACTATGTGATGCTTAATTTTTAGGGATAAATGAAAGACGATTTTCTATGTTTTATAGCAGTGTATATTAATATTTTTTAAGTATCATAATGGACCATAGTTTCGGCTCTTTCGAGCCACTATCAAGTGAATTTTTGTTTGAAAACAGACAGACCTATGTACAGGGTGGTCCATCTAAAAAGAATCAGGCGTTTTTTTAAACTTACTGATGTGAATTTAGAAACATTTGATATACTTCATCTTCAAAATGGCAGATTTTTTATAATATTTATTTCTGGAATGTTAATTATAAGCAGTATAATGCAATTCAATTTTAATACTTCTAACGGCAAGCGATAAAATAAATGCACAAAATATCATACTTATAATGGGTTTTTCAATAAGAACTTGACAACTTTTTTTTAAAATATCTCACAAACCATTTGGGATATATCAAAACTTGTATTATTGGCTTAAAGTACAATCAATGCAATTATGAATGGAACTCGACTTCGGTTATAAACCAAGGGCACGATTGGAACGGTCGATTCGTTGAAGCCAATTTTCGATTACTCGGCCACACAATTCGACGGAAATGGCCGCTATTTCTCGTTCGATGTTGGCTCTTAGGTCCTCTAACGCCGCCAGCTTGTTGGCATAGACCTTCAATTTAACGTAGCCCCACAGAAAAAAAAAGTCTAGAGTTGTCTACTCGGGTGAGAATGACGACCCAAAATTGGCGTAAGCGCTCTTAAAGTTGCAATCACTGACCCGGAATTTCCGTAGTAATTTTTAATTACGTTAAACGTTCTTCGTTCGTAAGTCTTTGCATGATGAAAATATTTGAGTTACTGCGTATTTTGACAGTCACAGCGCACTAATTTGTTTAAGGGTGCGTTCGCAATAAGAAAACAAAAATGTCAAGTTGCTATTGAAAAACCCTTTACTAGTTTGCATTTTTAATCTTACAAAAATTATTTGGCAATTGAATCTTAAATACTAATCTATACTCATCAACTGACAACAAAGGACTTGGCATTAATCTTATGGGATTTGTTTCCGCGTAAAATCGGCCCAGTTTCACGTATATTCTAGTTCATGAACTTCTGAGCAAAGCATT
The DNA here is from genome assembly GCA_910593695.2 of Ocypus olens. Classification (NCBI taxonomy): domain Eukaryota; kingdom Metazoa; phylum Arthropoda; class Insecta; order Coleoptera; family Staphylinidae; genus Ocypus; species Ocypus olens. Next base: position 48,352,710 of record OU343058.1, read on the forward strand.
TCATAGACGCAAGTCTTAATGATGGACAGTTTTTTAGCTACATCCAATCAAAAACGAAAAACACGTGGCTTGATAACGTTATTGCTACTCAAAATAAAATATAGTACTGGTATAAGGAAAATCAGGTGTAAGAGCGCACAATTATAATTCACTATGATAGATAAAGCCTGTTTATACTAATAGTTTTCCTTTTTAATTAATAAACAATAAGCGACAACTAAAATCCTTTACTTTCATATTGGTAAATAATACACGATAATACTTAAAAAAATTTTATTGTCCAAGTGCGCGACAATTGTTTCTCCACACTATGGCTCCTTTAGGCGAAGAAATGGTACATTTAAAATACATTTTAAACTATTTATACATAATGTTCGGTAGTGCTTAATAATTTTCAAATTAGCCAAGCTCATTGCAAAATTCTGTGCAATAAGCCGAATTGTTCAATTAGCCTACGACATATACCGGGTGACCCAGCGATCTGTAAAAGCCCCATAATTTATTTGCTATTTGAGATATCGCCTTCTAGTTTTCTTGAACTGGTACCCACACTTATTCTACATATTTTAAAAATATGTATGTTTTTGTACAGGGTGTCCCAGTATACATAACAGAACAAAGTTATGTTTTTTTAATGGAACATCCTATATTTTATACTTTATTTTTAATCCCCCTAAGAAGCTGATAAAAATAGTATAAGATACTATGGGTCTATTATGGACGGTTAGTTAGTTATGGGCAAATTTATGGCAAAAACATGTACACATTGAAAACATTGCAGAAGCGTTCCTAGCAAAGATAGCATCATTTTTTAAACACTAGAAAATTTTCCACGTCATAAAGAATAATACACATCGACTTTGGTCCTTTTTTGTTCATAGTACTATACAGGGTGTCAACATACGCAAAACAATGGATAACTATTTTTTTTTTCAAATGGAACACCCTATATACGTTGCCACCAATCTATGGCATTTTTAATAAGCTTTCTAATGATATACAGTTTGTATAACAAAATATTAAGAATTCTTGAGATTTATCAATAAAAACATATTTCTTTTGCCACCTTCTACTGATTTTTGGATTTTCATCCAAAACTATGCATTTTCTGGAAAAATTATAAGAGACCAAAATTGTAGAGCGGAAAATTTCCGATCGATATGGGTCTTCAACTTTTTAGATAATGCGTGCATTGCCCGCCGTATCGCGCAAAATCGTGACCGTATATGCATTTTAGCGTTTTATTTTCAAACTTTTTATTAATAAATTGCACTATACTTTATTTTCCGCTCCCTCTAGCGGAGAAACGGGAAATTTTAGGGAAATTCAAATGACCAATATCGATTGAAAATATTCTCCTCTACAACTCTTAATAGAAGCAATTTTTGCTCAAAATGCATAGTTTTTGCAAAGAAAATGCAAATTGAAAATGTTTGTATCAATTTTCGAGTTTTTGAATGGTTTTTTGAATTTTCAGCGAAAACTATGCATTTAGAGCAAAAATTGCTTCTATTAAGAATTGTAGAGCGGAACATTTTCAATCGATGTAAGTCATTTGAATTATTCTACCCGTTTTTCCGCTAGAGGGCGTGGAAAATAAAGTATAGTGCAAGTAATTAACAAACAATTTGAAAAAAAACGCTAAAATGCATATATGGTCACTATTTTGCGGCCTCTGGCGGGCAATGCATGCATTATTGGAAAAATCGAAAGACCTATATCGATCGAAAATTTTCCGCTCTACAACTTTGATCTCCTATTATATTTACAGAAAAGGGATAGTTTTGGCTGAAAATCCAAAAATGAGCAGGAGGTGATAAAATAAAAATGTTTTTATGGATAAATCTCAAGAATCCTTTATATTTCATTATACAAATTGTACATAATTGGAAAGCTTCTCAAAAATGCCATGCATTGGTGGCAAGACATATAGGGTGTTCCATTTGAAAAAAAAAATAGTTATCCATTGTTTTGCGTATGTTGACACCCTGTATAAGAGTATGAACAAAAAATAACCATGTTTTGTTGATCTAAAACAGAGATTACCAATATTTTAGATACCGGTATATAGTAGACAATAGGGCTGGAATTTTTCTTCGAAGATTATAAGAAAATCTTCGAAGATTGAAGTTTCGAAGATTCGAAGCTTGGAAATTTTTTAGTTTCGAATTTTCGAGGTTTTATCAGAATCGGCAGTTTCGAAAGAAATATTATAACGATAACAAAAAATAAATAAGAAAACATGTTAATGGCAGTGAATTTATTTCATTGCATTCAATGCATTAAATATCGGAATTATTGGTTCACAGTACAAAATACAAACCAAAAATTAAAAAAAAAATGTACTAAGCGATAGTTTTGTTTGAAGAAATTATTATATAATTTTATTTCAAATGTTATGTACCATTTCGCGAATATTGACAAGTGAAAAAGTTAATTCACATCAAATTATTTCAAAACTAATAGAAACGATTCATTTTGCAAGATATGTTATTATGTTTTACCTTGCCAATAGATTAGTTTGATATTAATTTATTATTACGGCAACTTATGTTTCGTCTTGGGTTTTTGAAATTACATAATCGTTCGAATCCCTAATTGTTTAGGATTTTGGGATAGCAAAAATCGAATTTTCTAAATTTTCGATTCTTCGAAAAATTCTAAAACTTCAGAACTTTCCTTCGGATTCTTCGAAGTTGCAAAGCTTCGAATTATTAAAATCCCTAGTAGACAATAATGTGTCGTACAAGTAGATACATATATTTAAAATGCCATACCCATCAAGAAAATTGACAGACACTCAAACAATGCATTCATTCATATTAGGAATTAATTTTAGCAAGTCAATATTATGAGATAATTTCAAGTAATGGATTGATGAGGTTGTTACGTGTTGAAACAAATTGAACTGACGCTGTTATAAAGTTTCAAAATATTTTTACTTTCTCCGTTACGAAGTACGAGAAAGTATTGTGATCGTGATTTTTTTTTCAAAAATTTTTTTTACGGAAATATCCGTTTTGGGGTCCCTAGATGCCATTTCAACAATTTCTGGAAAAAAAAAATTTGTGTCTGTGTGTGTGTGTGTGTGTGTCTGTCTGTCTGTCTGTGTGTGTGTGTGTGTCTGTCTGTGTGCGCTGTATCTCAAAAACTAATGCAGCAATTGATATAAAACTTTCAACATACGTCTTATTTGATAATCTGAAGAACTGAAAAGCTTTTGGTAAAATTTCGTACACCGGAAGTGGGTGTTTACCTTAACTGTTTTTTGTTTTTTGCCAATATTTTCTTAAATATGAAAAATATCACAAAAACATTTAAACAAACATTGAAGACAATAAAGAAATGAACATCTTTTGCTTGAAAACATTTTTCATAAAATCAATTTTATTTGAGAAAAAAAATTATATATTTTTTTTTATTTTTGGTTTATAATAATAAAACGATAATAGTTACAGCAAATTTATGTTGATAATAATTGTAGAGAATGCTAAAATGAACAACTTATAAAGAATAAGTTTTTTTCTAAATCTCTTTAGTTTTTGAGTAAACTGAGTTTTTGAATTTGAAGTATAATTTTTCCATCTTTCATAATTTTGACGTTTTAAACGTCAGTTTCATTCGAGTTTTCACAACGCCCGTTTAAATTGAAAATATACCATAAAAATGTAAATATAAATGATACCATCAAGTCGGAGAAAGTAACATGATGGCCACATCACCATTTTTTTATTAAATATTGTTCCCCCATCAGAACACCTACAGACCGGTTTCGACCTTTCAGGTCTCATCAGTGTAGTTGGTTGCTGATGGGGAAACGGAGATTACTATTGGAATATAAGTATTCCAAACACCGTTAAAGGTAGAAACGCCAAAGTGGCGGAATCTATTGCCTGAATGCTGTACTGAACCAAATCCGTGTGGCTTAAACACCGACAAGATACCGGTCTGTAGGTGTTCTGATGGGGGAAATATTTAATGTTCACATTAATATTGTTATATTTGCCGCCGCTGACAATGTCCGTATCTTGACGGTGTTAAAGCCACGCGGATTTGGTGCAGTATAGCATTCAGGCAATAGATTCCGCCACTTTGGCGTTTTTACTGTTTTTTTATTGTTTCACCACACAGTGGCTTCATCAGGTAGATGAAAATATGATTAAAACAATTTACAATTAAGACTTATATACTAGCTGAGTGAACAAAATTAAACAACCCTCAACCTGTTTAACATTTTATGCATATATGCTGCTGTCTGAATCGGTGAAATGAGTGTATAGATTAAAAATATATTCTAAAATTAAGTATTCGTCTTATTTTTTTTATAAAAAAATCACACCTTGAATAATTACCACTAAGCTTTAGTTATATTAAATAAATATTTATGTAATTTAATTTCTAATGTGTTAACATTTTAGGTGGGATATAACTAAAACGGAGGAAAACACACCTACATCAGACGGACACGCCTGTGACATTTGTAACATTGTATACAAGCACAGAAGATCCTTGCAGGAACACAAGACCAAACACTGTAACGATTACAAATGCACCGTTTGCCCAAAAAGATACATAAACGGAATGCAATTCATTGAGCACATGCAGGAGCATTTAGGAACTTACAAGTGCTTACAATGCGAATACACTACGATTAATAAAATTGCCATGGGGGCACATTTCAAACGCCACAAGCACATGAATTTGAAATGCAAACTGTGCTCCAAAGTGTTTATAAACTCGAAAACTTTGACGAAACATATGGAATTGCATGGGATAAGTAATAGGAAGATGTATATTTGCGAGAAATGCAACAAGGAGTTTTTCGATTACATAATTTTCATTGAACATGACAATTTTCACAAGAACATAAAACCGTTCGAGTGTGATTTGTGTGGAAACACCTTCATGTACTCTAGGTATCTATCGGCGCATAAATCTGCTGTGCATAGAAAGCCACCGCCGGGCAAGTTTTATTGCGAGGTATGCAAAAAGGAATACTCCAACAGGAACTCGTTGCGGATCCATGTGAAGACGCATACGCAAAAACCTTCGATCTGCGATGTTTGCGGCAAACAGTTGTCCACCGCTGATAAACTTAGAGGGCACATGCGTATACATACTGGTGAGAAGCCTTACAAGTGTAACTATTGCGAGAAGGCCTTTTCAAAATACTCGACGTGGCAAGGGCATGAAAGAATCCATACCGGCATCAAGCCTTACAAGTGTGATGAGTGCGAAAGGTGTTTCACGCAGAGGTCGAGTATGGTTATTCACAGGAGGCTTCACACGGGAGAAACGCCCTACATTTGTCATATATGCGATAAAGGTTTCATATCGAGGAACTTGCTGAACATGCATCTTAGGAAGAGCGAGGATCATGATGATTTGTGACGGGATATCAAATGATTGTTATGGTAAATATTGAAAATAACCCAATAGAATGTAAATTTATATATTTTGTTTGTATTGAAATGATTTGTTAATACATTTAATAAACGAAGGTATTAAAGATATGTTTGAGGTACCTGAGGTTTTTTTTTTATAACTAACCTAGTAATTAAGCTAAAGGATATTTACTAACTATGAAACATCAATAGAAAAGTGGAATACGCAGCCTCTTTAGCAGGAAAATATTACTTTCCGCTCATGGACTTGTGTTACATAAAAATACTGGAATATTTAAAAACGCCCATTCCCATATCGCGGGGAGATAATAAGGTGTGAGCCACAGAATTTTGTTTCTGAGTTGGCCATGCCTGAGAGAGAGAAAGAGAGAAACATAACAGTCATGTCTGAGATTAATTCATTTTTTAAATCTAATCTAGTCTTATGATGTAATAATATGCGACATACCTCATTTATCTCACAGCCAACTCTGAAACAAAATTTTGTGGCTCACACGATACAATTGCAATTAATTATAATACAGGGGAATTTTTCGATTACATCCAAGTAACAGTATTTTTAAGACGAATAAAAAGTAAAAAGCTGTACTATAACTAATGAACTCATAACCTTCGTGACTACCCTATTGTAAATCCTACTTTACCATAGTCAAGTGTGGTTTTGTCTGTGTCGTTATGATAAACCCAATAACGTGGAGTCCCTGTCCTTTCTCTAAATAATTTAGAGCTGCCCACAAGGACATAAAGGGTTTTTCAATAAGGACATAACAATTTTGTATTTAAATAACACACGGAATAATTAAGATATCGGGCTGAAATTTATTCCACACATGTTACAACTATGTATGGAATTCGACGTCGTTCATATGACCACCACGAGCACGACGGCAGTGATCGATTTTTTTCGATCCAATGTTCAATCGCTCTTTCACATGTATCAGCTGGAATGTTGGCAATTATTCCTGAGCTCCTCTAACGTTGGCATAAACTTTCGACTGAAGGTAACCCCATAAGAAAAAATCCAACGGCGCCAAATCGCATGAGCGACTGAGATTAAACGATTACCAAATTTTCCTTTCAACAAATCAATTGTTTGACCAGCTGTGTGGCTTGTGGCACCATCTTGTTGGAACCACATATCGCTGATGTCAAATCCATCCAATCCTGGCCAAAAATAGTCTTCCAACATGGCACGATAGCGAACTCCATCGACTATAACATGACTTTCGATTTTCATCGACGAAAAATTACGGCCCTATCACATCTCCGGTATGAAATCCACACCCCACGCTCACTTTTTGTGAGTGCAATGTAGTTTCATGAAGCACATGTGGGTTTCTTGTTGCCCAACAATGCATATTCTGCTCATTGACAAAGCCATTCAGACAAAAATGAGCTTCATCGCTAAAGATAATTTCAGGATTTTCTCCAAACTTTTGCAGAACAAAATATCGGGGCTTTAAATGATCCTAAGGTTTCATGTCCTTGGGTTAATTTGATCTTGTACGGGTGTAGCTGGAGATCTTTGCGCAAAATTCGCCGTAATAGGGCCTAAGAAATCCCCAATTCTTCTGAACTTGTTTGGTTCATTTAGAACTGAAGCTCTTGCGGCTGCAATATTTTCAGTACTTCGACCGGTGCATTGTTTCACTGGTACAGGAACATTCAATGGTGAATATGTTGATTCAAATTTACTCACCATCGCACGCACAGCTTTTCTGGTGGGACGATTATTGCTACCAAAAATTTAAGTAAGCGCTCTTAGGCCGCGCGCACTTTGGACACGATTTTTTTCGTACGTAAACGTATGAATACTGTTCGTACGAATTGAATGCGCATACAAAATACTATCCCAACAAGTTCGGATAGTTTTGGGACGTCGTATGTAAACGCACGTATACGTACGACTAATCGCACGCAGTCTGCGCGCTCCTATAGTACTTGGTACATCGGGTTTGTTTATGTGTATTCGTACGTTTCCGCACGAACCAAATTCGTACGAAAACGCATCCAAAGTGCGCTCGGCCTTAAAGTTTTTCAGAATGTTGGTAGTAAGTTTTAACGATTTCGAAGCGTTGCTCGTTCGTGAACTTCGTCATGATAAAAATCTAAGCCTTGACTGACGTTTTGACTTTGACTGATCATAAAAAAATTTGTAGGTTATGTTCCGTATTATAAAACAACATTGTTATGTCCCTTTATATCCCAGACTAAAAAACCTGTACATTTTCACTTTCCTTGTATGAGGTATGACAAAGTATCTCTTTCGAATTCGAAATTTCAACGAAAATAACCATTTTGAGGTCATCCTCCATTTTTGAAAAATGTATGTCTGTGGACGCTGTTTCTTAAAAACCAATAAAGATTTTTAAATTAGCCTTTAAACCCAAGATTTATTTTGCAATCTGAAGAAGTGAAAAGCTTTTGGTAAAATTTTGTGAATAATTTGTTTTTTTCTCGAAAAAATTCAAAATAGAAACTTTTTGGATCTTAATTATGAAATGATAATAATAATAATATAATAACAATAATAATTTATTGGTGCTATTTAACTAAGCGTTTTACACAGGTCATAAAATGTCTCTAAACTTAATTTGTTAAACGAAGATTGCGCAACATACATATGAAGTAAAAATTAAAAATTAAAATTCAAAAACTACAAATTAAAAATCAGAAATGTAAAATTTAAAATTTAAAATTTAAAACCCAACATTTAAATAATAGATAATTGTTACATCACATTTATAGAGGGTGTATTTGAAATGATGAACAGGCATTTAAGGGCACATACAGAAAATATTTGTGAACCCATTTCCGTCAAAATTTATTCGAAAAAAAAAATTTGAATTTTCCTAATTTTTTTAGTTTTTTTAAACATTTTAAGAACCGATGCTTTTCTCATTTAATTAGGTCTGCATGGAATGTGTGTTTGTTTATTTAAAACGCGAGATACGATTTCTTGCCTCCGAAATGTGAAGTGTTATCGCTCCGTTTTTTTTTTTTTTTTTGTGAAAGATAAACAATCCTCAGGTTCATTAACGCTTAAAGAGCACTCAGATATTTCCTTCTCGCTTGTTGAAATTCGATATTTAAAGCCGATGCCGTTTAAAAATTAGGTCACATTACCACTGCCCCCAAACATGTTGCGTATTTTCACTCATTAACTTTAATAATTAATTGCGGGCTTTTTGTTACAGTTATAAACAAAATAATTGCGAATATTGTTTAAAAATAATATAATCTCTTAGTGGTTACGAGCCTGTTCGTTATTTCAAATACACCCTGTATACACAAAAATTGTAGAGAATTCGAAAATGAACAACTTATAAAGGCTAAGTTTTTTGAAATACCAGTAGTTTAAAAAAAATCTATATTTATGCAAATTAGCAAAAAAAAAAACAATTTATATCATCAATTCGGAAAAAGTGCGTGATGGCCAAATCAACATTTTTTTTTGAAATTTATATCGTGTGGTTGGTCATACATCTGAACATAGCATGAAACATCACGTTTTGGGAACTTCTTGCCAACAAAATTTATATACAAGCATAAAAGTGATATTAATCGAAAGATCGTTTTTTTTTGACTTAAGCTTTCGCCATTCAGTCACGACCGTCGAAAGATCGTATTTGTGGGAATTTGTTGATGCTAAATAATTGCACATTGATGCTTTTTACTTTCTCCGTTACGAAGTACGGGAAAGTATTGTGATCGTGATTTTTGAAAAAAAATGTCTGTGTGTGTGTCTGTGCGCGCTGTATCTCAAAAACTAATAGAGCAATTGATATGAAACTTTGAACATACCTCTTATTTGATAATGAAGAACTGAAAAGCTTTTGGTAAAATTTTGTTCACCGAAAGTGGGTGTTTACCTTAAATGTTTTTTGTTTTTTGTCAATATTTTCTTAAATATGAAAAATATCAAAAAACATTCAAACAAATATTGAAGACAACAAAGAAATAAGCTTATTTTGTTTGAAAACATTTTTCATAAAATCATTGTTATTCGAGAAAGAAATTTATTTTTTTTTAATTTTTGGTCTATAATTATGAAACGATAATAGTTACAGCAAATTTAATAACTGTAGAGAATGCTAAAATGAACAACTTATAAAGAATAAGTTTTTTTCGAAATCCCTTTAGTTTTTAAGTAAACTGAGTTTTTGAATTTGAAGTATAATTATTCCATCTTTCATAATTTTGACGTTTTAAACGTCAGTTTCATGTACATTTCAAATATGATTTATATTGAAAATAAACCATGAAAGCGTAAATATAAATGATACCATCAAGTCGGAGAAAGTAACGTGAACACAATAGTGTTTCAATTGATAAAATTTGTAAAAATAAATCTTCATCTTGAAGAAAACTAATTTTCGGAAAAATTACAAATGATGAGAACTTCTGAGTCGTTTTTCTTGGTACTATTCATGAAGAAGCTTTTCGATGAAGTCATGTCTGGCCAAAGCAGATTTTCACGAAACAAATCAATAAAATGTGAAGTTTATTTTTCTAATGTTTTCAAGTACAAACACATTTCATCATCATTTTCACTTGTGTAAAGATGATTATGAATGTAGCTTTCTACGTGAACCCATTATAATCCCATTTTTAAACTTACCAGTTTAAGAACATATACAGGGTGGTTTTAGAATTTTTTTAAAATAATAAATAAATAATAAATACAATGGCCATCGACCGGAGTCCTTCAGCCAATAATTACACAGTATAATGGAATATCATTAATTATGTAAACGAACAATGAGTTTGGAACAAAAAAACAAAAAGAGCACATACATATTTGGCATGTATGATGGCATTAGTGATCTACACTTTCTCTCAAAGCTATGAGATGTTCAAATAATGTTGCTTCGGGAAATTTGTAGCGGGACGAAGGATTTTCGCGAATTAGCATCATTGCTATATGTTCTAGTGTGCAGTATTTGTTGGCAAATTTATTAGCAATTAGTTTGCAGCGTTCACTAAATTTAGGGATATTGGTGGTTGAGTAGAGGAGGATGTTTGGTGGATTGTAAGGCGGATTATCCGATTTTTTAAATTTTTTGAAAAATTTCAAATCAAAATTTTGATTGCAAATACGTTTTTTATCTTAACCCCTATTGCATATTAAAGAAAAGAGCATTTAAAATTCGTCACCTCTCTCACCTCTGGATCCTAATTAGCAGAGCTACAATCGCAATTTAAAAATATATCGAACATGCAATTGGGGGGCGCAGTGAGTAGAGCTCCTGCTTATGGGCCTCGTGGTCGTGGGTTCGAAAAATGGCCGTGCGGGTCCATGGATGTTTAGTGTATGTCCCTTTTATCATTATAAATGATTATTATACAAATTATCGGTTGTGGCAGAATGCCCAGTTGGCTACGTCAATTCCCAAATCATCCGCGCTTCCTCAACCATCTGTCAAACATCCTTCCTTAAAAAAAAACATGCGATTTTTGAGAAATTTAAATAGCCATATTTTCTAAACCGATTGATATACAGATGAAATTTGGCATTTTTCTTAGTCTATACAGGGTGTTTCAAAAAGGACTTTACAACTTTCATATAAATTTATTCAAAAAGGTACAGAGCTGGTTTTAGTGTTGTTTTAAAGGGAAACACATCAAGTTTTTTTTACCCTAAACTAAAAGATATTCTATGTGGCTTCCGTTAGACATCCCATCGGTGGCCGATTTCTTCCCAAACTCGCACTAGCATTGCAAGTGTAATTTGCTCAGCGGCGGCCGCGTAAATTCTTGCTGTAAGTTCAGTGGCGCCGGCAAAGGAGGTACGTATACCATATCCTTGATGAAGCCCCATAAGAAAAAAGTCTAGCGGTGTCAGGTCTGGGGAACGAGAGGGCCATGCGATTGGCGCAGCACGGCCAATCCATTGACCTGGAAAGTCGATTTTGTAGGGCTGTTGACCAGTGGTGTATTGGTAAAATAAGAAGTAAGGGAACGCATGGTGAGGTGAGAGCAAAAAAATAGTCCCCGACTTTCCACAAGCAGCTTGCTAAAAGTTTTTCGGAGATCATCTTATTTTAAGCAAACTATTGTTTTCCTTGTAAGCTTTTTTATTTTTTTTTATTTTTTTTTTATTCTTACTATACAAAATATTAACAAACACAAACGCGTTCCGTTTCTGAAAAAAAGGTGCCGGAACGTCGTTCCGCCACGTTCCCCCTCCAATACACCACTGCTGTTGACAAAACTTTCTCTCACTTGCTCAACGACTTCGTCAGATGTGCTCGGACGACCTGATGATTTCTTATGTTTTACTGAGCATCCTGTTTCTACAAAACATTTATGCCAATCATAAATTGTAGGCCTACTAGGAGGATACTTGGTACGAAAATTACGCTGAACTGTTGTCGCCGACTTTGATTCTTCAAGCCAAAACATACAGTGAGCACGCTCGGGTCCAGTGAAGGCAGCCATCTTTAACGTAACTGCCGCTAGCGCTTGTTACGGCGCGATTCTGCACTAGTGAAGTACGCGAGTCAAAGCTTGATGTGTTTCCCTTTAAAACAACACTAAAACCAGCCATGTACCTTTTTTGAATAAATTTATATGAATTTTCAAAATTGTAAAGTGTTTTTTGAAACATTCTGTATAGAGGTCCCCTATGTACTAAAGTTCAATAAAATCCGCGATGGGGACGTGTGTTGATTTGACATGAAATGATTCGCCGGAAGAAATTGATTTTCGTATGTTGTTCAACAGTAAAATTAATTATAAATTTTGTTCAGCGTTTATCTTATTCCAAAGAAAAATTCAAAAAGTGTGGCAAAAAAAAACAATTTTGTCACATAGTTGCTGATAAATCAGTATTGTTCGAATCTGCTTGAGCTTCAATTATGCTTCAATATAACACAGAAGATGATGTGAGGAGTTAAAGACTTCTGGCTTCTGGAGGAGATTACGACAAAAGGAGGCTGCGGAAGAAACTGTGACCAGAATATTCGCTTCCTCTATAAGAGTAAGTAGTGCAGCAATAGAGGCACCCTCTATGAAGATCCACGAGCCGCCTCTACATTCGGCTGATGCAACTACGTAGTCTTTGCCTTGCTTCGTTCACTCCAGTTCATGGGAACTAGATGTTGACGATCTCAGCAATTACCTTGCCTGTTTGTTATTATACTTTGATCAATGGATCTTTGCGTGCACATAACCTAGCTCTGACAACATTTTGTTGCGTTTACTCTCTCTATGAAAAGTTAATTTAGACGCAATTATGTGTGTACGAAGCAGTAACGGTTCGCGGGTTTTTTTCTGGTACGGCCGAGGAACAAGAGGTGGTAATACAGATAGGTAGGGTCAGTTGCAGAGACAGCTGGCTGCGTGACCGCACCTATCTGTATTACCACCTCTTGTTCCTCGGCCGTACCAGAAAAAACTTCGCGAACCGTCACTGGTACGAAGACTCAGTCTTCGGTAATGACGCACACGCAAGATCCATTGATCTGTTGTAATTGAAGGATCACGTCGTGTGAACTAGCTGTTGTGGTTGATGATTCTCGTTGGTCCAACAATTCAACACTTGTAGATCAGTCGTTATCGACTTGATACAATATAATTTAACTTCAAAAAGAGAGGCAGGTCGACGAATAAGGTGATTACTTTATTTTTGGTAGGAATTACAAAAATGAGTGTGTTTTCTGTATTCCAGCAAAATTCTTCTTTTTTTTTTTTAATTGTTTTTCTCGCCTCCCTGGTAACCGCCTTTTTCCGGGCTACCCGTGATCCTCGTTTCCATTTCTCCGTTCCATGACCCAGGCGGTCACCACACCACTCCCCGTCTAAAAGAGGCTACGGAAGGAAACAGAACAAGAGAAAGATACGTGTTTGCGAGAAATAAAAGGTTTTGTAGAAGATTTGTTAGATTTTAAAATTGAACGTGGAAAAACAGAAAGGTTGGTGGTGTTTTGTGTGTTTTTAACTGAAGTGGCCGAAATAGTGGAAAAATATCCAGGTTTCAGTCGGTCAATGGAAACGTTGTCTTGTTTACCGTCAATTTCAATTGTATAAAATTTTGAATTTCGACTTAAAATTTTGAATGGGCCGTCGTAGCATGGATGTGTAATGTTTTTTACGCAATCCCGACGGACGAAAACATGCGTGCAAGTGTTTAAGTCGGCAGGAACGTAATTCCTGCGAACGGATGGCCGCGCCGCTGCAGGACCAAGTGTCATATTGTCCCTCAGGTCATCGAGAAATTTTGAACCAGAAGGAATTTTTTTACGCGCGGAATTTGGAAATATGAAATCGCCCGGCAAGCGTAATGTCTTGCCGTAGACAAACTCTGCAGTCGTTGCCAAAAGAGATGATTTGAAGACTGTCCGGAGCCCTAGGAGAATTAAAGGGAGTTGGGTTACCCAGTTCTTAGGATCGTTGCTCATTCGGATTGAGTCTTTTATTTGGCGATTGAGCCGCTCTACCAGGCCGTTACATTGCGGATGGTAGGCGGTTGTGGATTTGTGTTGTATACCGAAAGTCCTGCAGAATTCCTTCCAAGTGTTGGACTGGAACTGTCGACCTCGGTCAGTAATGACCGTAGATGGAGTTCCAAAACGTGCAATCCAACCACTCAGAAATGCTCGTGCAACGGAATCCGCAGTAATTTCGGTAAGAGGAATTACTTCTGGCCAACGCGTAAAGCGATCAATGCAGACCAGAAGGTATCTGAAATTGTCACAAATAGGCAAAGGGCCGATTATGTCGATGTGGATGTCGGTGAATCGGTCATCCGGGTCTGGAAATTTCACAATGGGTGACACAGTGTGGCGATGAATTTTGTTCTTCTGGCACTTCAAACAGGACTTGACGAAAAGTGCAATGTCATGGTTCATCCGCGGCCACACGTACCGTGCTGCTACGAGACGTCTCATTGCACGAGTACCCGGATGTGTAAGTTCGTGAAGCGAACAAAGAACTTCCTGTCGCATTGCAGGAGGAACATAGGGTCGTCGTGCAGCTAGAGACGTGTCTACGTAGATGGACGTGTTGGAGCCGGCCGGAATGAACTGTTCCAGTTTGAGTGCTGTAGTGCCACTACCCAGAAGGGATTTGAGTTCCACATCTTCAGATTGTAATTTTGCCAGTTGGTTGAGGTCTAAAGCATTAATTTCGACTCGCGACAGTGTGTCAGCCACATTGTTGTCCTTTCCAGGGATGTGCCTGATGTCAGTGGTGAATTGTCCGATGTAGTTCAAATGTCTGTGCTCTCGTCCTGAAAAACGATCTGAGTGAGAACAGATAGCAGATATCAAAGGTTTATGGTCTGTAAAGACAGTAAATTCTCTACCTTCGAGATAATATTTGAACTTTTTAATTACCAAATATACGGCTAACAATTCACGGCCGAACGTGCTGTATTTGCGTTCTGTCGGAGTGAAAGATTTTGAAAAGAAATATAGCGGTTGTTGAACGCCAAATTTATCCTTCTGCTGCAAAACCGCACCAGCAGAGGAGGAGCTTGCGTCTACCATTATGCTTAATTCCGCAACAGGATCTGGAAGCGCGAGCATGGCAGAGTTGGCCAAGGCGGCCTTAGCTGCTGAAAACGCGTGCAATGCAGATTGATTCCAGATCACTGGTTTGTTGCGTGGAGTTGTTGCAGCAAGTTGATTTAGCGGTGACAATATGCTCGAGCATGATTTTACGAAACGGTGATAAAAATTAATCATGCCGAGGAAACGTTGAAGTGCTTTTAGGTCAGCGGGTTGAGGGAAAGACAAGATGGCATCCACCTTGCACTGCAGAGGTTTTATCCCTTCACCACTAATGCTGTGTCCTAAGAAGCTCAATTTAGGTTGGCCGAAAACGCATTTTT
This sequence comes from Ocypus olens, assembly GCA_910593695.2. NCBI lineage: Eukaryota > Metazoa > Arthropoda > Insecta > Coleoptera > Staphylinidae > Ocypus > Ocypus olens. The sequence continues at coordinate 48,367,950 of OU343058.1, forward strand.
CAGGGTTAATTTTAATACCAAATGATGTCAACCGCTCAAAAATTTGGAAAAGGTGACGATCATGTTCACGTTCGTCTTTGCTAAAGACGAGTATGTCGTCAATGTACGCGAAACAAAATGGTAGTCCGCGTAAAACCGAATCCATAAACCTTTGAAAGGTTTGAGCGGCGTTTCTTAGGCCAAAACTCATCCTGGTGTATTCGAATAGTCCGAAAGGTGTTGTGATTGCCGTTTTCGGTATATCAGGAGGATGAATTGGAATTTGGTGGTATGCCTTGACCAAATCGATTTTAGAAAATAACGTGCAACCACAACAGTTATTTGCGAAATCGTGAAGAAGAGGCAAGGGATACCGGTCTGGAGTTGTTACCCTGTTTAAGCCACGGTAATCTCCGCAGGGACGCCAAGTACCGTCTGGTTTTGTAACCAAGTGCAATGGCGCAGCCCAGGGACTTGCCGAAGGCCGTAGGAAACCGAGTTTGATGAGTTTGTCAAACTCGTTCCTAGCCGCCTGGTACTTTTGTGGTGGCAACCTGCGGGGCTTAGCAAAAACAGGGGGACCCGTGGTCGTGATGTGATGCACAACATCATGCTTCACGGGTTCTGTAAGGTCAAATGGGGTTGTTAGGCCAGGAAATTGCTGAAGTAATTTTGAATAAGGTGAATTTTTAATCAGCAATGAATTTAGTTCTGATGGGCCGAAAGCATTTCTCAATAATTTATTATGGGCAATATCAACAGTGATGTTGAAATGCCTGAGAAAGTCGGCGCCCAGAATGGAATGGTTCACTTGTGCAAGAACAAAGTGCCATGTAAAATTTACATCCAGGCCGATATTAATGTTTAATTTTGTTTGACCGAACGTGGGTATTGAATTCCCATTCACCGTTGTTAAGAAAAATTTAGCGCGGTGATGAGTGTTGGCATAATTTTGATCTACCGCCAAAATGCTAATTTGGGCACCCGTGTCAATTAAAAATTTGATACCTGAATTTGTGTCGCGAACAAAGTATAGCTGACCTGGAGCGCTAGCAGGACAATAGGCCGACATTAGCCCTGCAGCTGCCCGTTTCCCCACTCGCACGGAGGTACACATTTGGTGGCTTTACCCGTGAACTTACGGTGGTACCAGCAATACCTGTTTTCCGGTTGTCGGTTGGCTGACTTAGACCGACTTCTGCTGCGTGTTTGGCGTGAAACAGATATTTCAAGTTGTGCTACTTTGGTAGCCAAAGTGGCAACTTGTTGTTGCAGCAGCAGAATTTGTCGGTCGACCGGAATTGCTGGTACCGCTGTCGGGGTGGAAGATACTGCGCAGATGTTATGAGCGCCTGATATCTCTAGAATTTGGTCTGCCATGTCGGCGAGCGTAGCCAGGTGAGTCGTGTTTGCGGAAATCAAGATGCGCTGCACATCTGTTGGGAGGCGGCTAACAAAAATTTCTCGTAAGAGGCCGTCGTCGATGGCAGTATCTCCCAAAAGATGCTGCAACCTCCTAAGCAACTGGGATGGTGTTTGATTACCCAATGTTTCCTTAGAAAGGAGTTGCTGCATCCTTTTTTTGTCTGAGATAGAGGTACGTCTGATAATTTCTGTCTTAAGTGTTTCATACGGAAGAATTTCCGGGGGATTCACTAACATTTCACGGACGTCCAAAGCTACTTCGGCTGGGAGTGCCGAGACCACATCGTGGAATTTGCGCAACGAGTTGGTAATGCGGTTATTCCGAAAGGTGGATTCTACTTGAATAAACCATATCGTGGGGTCAAATTTTGAATAGACCGGAAGTTTATAATTAAATGTATTGACGGTCGTTTCCATCTGATCCTCCATGGATTTGTGTGAAAATGTGCGTGTATGTGTGAGAGAATATAGGATAGAGGAAAAGTGAGGGAAACGGAGAAATGGTTAGCAATCACCTGGAGCACGGAACAGAAAAACGGGTTGAGGACGTCGGTGGGCGGAGGCTGGACGTGGGACGGTCGACGTCGGGTGTGTGGTTCCAACGGCGTCGGTTGTACAGCGTCAAACGTCAAAAATGACAGTGGGGCTCCGCACGGCGTTTTTCGTGGAGTTTGGAAGGTGTCGCTCAGTGGCTCTCGGGCGTCTTCTGTCGGGGTCACCAGATGTTGTAATTGAAGGATCACGTCGTGTGAACTAGCTGTTGTGGTTGATGATTCTCGTTGGTCCAACAATTCAACACTTGTAGATCAGTCGTTATCGACTTGATACAATATAATTTAACTTCAAAAAGAGAGGCAGGTCGACGAATAAGGTGATTACTTTATTTTTGGTAGGAATTACAAAAATGAGTGTGTTTTCTGTATTCCAGCAAAATTCTTCTTTTTTTTTTATTAATTGTTTTTCTCGCCTCCCTGGTAACCGCGTTTTTCCGGGCTACCCGTGATCCTCGTTTCCATTTCTCCGTTCCATGACCCAGGCGGTCACCACAGATCAAACTATACCTGTCATAACAATAACATCGTATGAATGTTTAACACATTGGCTGCAAACAAGTTTTTTTGTAAAATGTAAAAAAAAGTTTTTTTTTGTTTTTAAGTTTTATTTTATAAAATGAGTAAGAATACGCTTCTTTGCTTATTTAATTCATTTTCGTGACTTACAGCGCTAAATAGTAAGTTTAAAGTAGGTACTCACTGTCAGTCATCACTTTTGCTTTGCCAGTCACCGGTGACCACGCCATCGGTGACTGACGCGGCTCCATCGAAGTACTTCAGTGTCAAACACCTGTGACTGGCAAAGCCGTTAACGTGTTAGTAACAACAATCCATAATACCTTACTGATTACCTTACAGGTGAGCGAAAAATCTTGCGGGTCCATTGATGTATAGTCTCTGTGCTCTCATATTTACATTTCAAATAATACTACAAATCGGTTGTTATTGAATAACCTACGCAGTCTACGCCAATGTCGTTAGAAACACCAAAGTGGCGGAATCTATTGCCTGAATGTTGTACTAAACCCAATCTGAGTGGAATAACCACCGACAGATATAGGTGATTATTCCACTCAGATTGGGCTTAGTAGAACATTCAGGCAACAGATTCCGCCACTTTGAGGTTTCTAACTTTAACAGTGTTTGGAATATTTCCCCATCAGCAACTTAACTACACTGATGAGACCTGAAAGGACGAAACCGGTCTGTAGGTGTTCTGATGGGGAAATAATATTTGATAATCCGAACTCGAGTCAGCCATCTTTAAAAAAAAAGATCACGGTGTTGCGTTTTGAATGTTAATATTTAACAAATACTGTTAGTGTATAGATTACTTACGGGTTGAGTGGTAGATCAGCAGTGCCCCTGTGGGCCGATAGCTGAACTCCGCCCTTTTTCTCCAAATGAATTTTGTTATTATTGTTTTTCCGCTACCGACAACGTAACTAAGCATTGCATCCATGGTTACAGGTACCGTAAGTGACTGATAACATTCGTGGTGTTTGTTATCCGTGACGACGGAACTTATTTTTTTTACTTTTACGGACCTAGGAAAATAATAAAATAACAGAAACGTAACGCTCCAACATATAGGTGAGCAACACATTTTCGTCTATACCTATAGCATCGGCATCCTTTTTACATAACCACTGCTTAAAAGAGTCGTAACAGGACACATACCTTTTTCGATTTTGTTGGTAGCAGGTTCTAACACGCAATATACGAGGTGTGGAAATTAAGTGATGAGATTGACAGCATAGCGTTCGATACGGCAACACTGGAGGCACGTGGCTTGGAGGGGTGACAGATGGACATGCGATAGGCGTTCAGTACAAGTTTGAACTTGATCGAGTCATTACGCTGTGCGTAGTCATTGTTCTCGTGAAACCGTATTTTGAAGTGCGTTCTAAAAATGAGTGACATTAATTTCGAGCAACGGTGTGCTATCAGGTTTTGCTTGAGACTTGGGTACAGTGCAACAAAAACTTCAGCAGGCCTACGGAGACAGTGTTTTGTCAAGAGCCCAGGTTTTTCGATGGTTTAAGGCATTTTCAGAAGGAAGAGAGTCGATGGAAGATGAATTACGCAGCGGAAGGCCTGCAACAGCAAGAACCGATGAAAATGTCGACAGAATCCGGGTTAATCGTCGATTAACGATCAGAATGATGGGGGGACAGTTGAATTTGAGTCACACCACCGTTCATCACGTTTTGACCAATGAATTGGGGATGAGAAAGATCTGCGCGAAAATGGTTCCAAAAAACCTTTCGCAGGAACAAAAGGACATTAGAAGGGAAAGGTGCCTTGACTTTTTGGAATCGATTGAAAATGATCCACATTTTTTGGAACATGTGACTGGTGACGAGAGTTGGGTGTTCGAATACGACCCGGAAACAAAACGCCAGAGCATGCAATGGTGCACGCCAGGCTCTCCAAGGCCCAAAACACCAATAATTAGCAAATCAAAAATTAAATGCATGCTGATTTGTTTCTTTGATAGCCAGGGAATCGTCCACAAAGAGTTTGTGCCTCAAGGCCAAGCAGTAAATCAGCACTTTTACCGCGAGGTTCTTGAAAGACTCCGAAAAAGGATCATACATCAAGAACAATTGGATCCTGCATCATGACAATGCGCCGTGTCACAGAGCAATATCAATAAACCAGTTTTTGGCCAATACAAATATTCCTGTGGCTCCTCAGCCTCCTTACTCAACTGACTTGAGTCCTGCTGACTTTTTCCTCTTCCCTAAATTGAAAATTCATCTGAAGGGACGTCATTTTGGGACACTCGAAAACATTAAAACGGCTGTAACCGACCAGCTGAAGGCTATCCCAGTATCCGAGTTCCAGCACTGCTATGAGGAGTGGAAGAAACGTCCCCAACGCTGTGGAAATTACTTTGAACGAGACAACATCCAATTGTAATTTTATTCGAATAAAACTTTTAAAAAATCAGTCTCATCACTTAATTTCCACACCTCGTACGCAGCTTCGTTTGCAGCCATGCTCGCAAAAACTGTCACTGGATTGACACAATCAAACATTGTTTTCTCGGTTGCTGGGTTGCCATAGGCCGCATAGGTGACTATAAAAATTTTAATCCCAAATGTTACAAGCCTTATTTTAGAATATTTTCTGATCTTTTTCAAGTATTATATTTCAGGTAGCGGAAAAAAATTAATCAGCAACACGGAACGTAATGACAATTAACATGTGAGGTAGGCGAATACAAGCCGAGGCTCGAAGCTTGCCGTACGTCCTTACGTTCGTTGTTGCTTAAATAACTGCTATTTTGTGTTACTTATTATTTTACATCCATTTATGTTTGTATTAGTATGTACTGATCTTTGGAGAAAATAAAGATTATTATTATTATTATTAAAAATACATTATATAAATATATATGTGTCTTAATCATTTATATTGTAACACCTCCGTAAATAAATAACACTAAGTTTTAGTTAACCCTGTGTTTATATATTAAATATTTATTAATTTCGTAACATAATTTCTAATATGCTAAAATTTTAGGTGGGATTATATTATGGATGAAAATATCTCAACACACGGGTACACCTGTGGTATATGTAAAAATGTATACAAGCACAGTAGATCCTTGAACCAACACATAGCCAAACACCATAACGATTACAAATGCACAATTTGCAAAGGAAAATACTTGAACGAAATGCAATACGTTGAGCACATGCAAGAGCATTTGGGGCACTACAAGTGCTTACAGTGTGAATACACCACACTTACGAAACCCGCCATGGAGGTGCATTTTAAAGACCACAAACACTTGAATTTAGTGTGCGACCTGTGCTCCAAAGTGTTTATAAACGCGAAGACTTTAACGAAACATATGGAACTGCACGGAGTTAGTACGAAGAAGAAGTATACGTGTGAGGAGTGTCAGAAGGTGTTTTTTGATTACATCATGTATATCGAACACGACAACTTTCACAAGAACATAAAACCCTTCGTGTGCAATGTTTGCGAAAAGGCCTTTATGTACTCCAGGTATCTATCAGTGCACAAATCAGCTGTGCACAGGAAGCCTCCGCCAGGTAAGCTGTATTGCGAAATATGCCAGAAGGAATACACCAACAAGAGTTCCTTGCGGGCCCACTTAAAAACCCACACGCAAAAAAGCTCCATATGTGATATTTGCGGTAAACAATTGTCCACCAGGGATAAACTTAGGGTGCACATGCGCATACATACCGGCGATAAACCCTACAAGTGTAACTATTGCGAGAAAACCTTTTCCAAATACTCGACCAGGCAAGGCCACGAGAGGATCCACACTGGCGTCAAGCCTTACAAATGTGAAGTGTGCGACAGGTGTTTCACACAAAGAACGAGTATGGTTATTCACAGGAGGCTTCACACTGGAGAAAAACCTTACATTTGCCATATTTGCGATAAAGGTTTTATATCGAAGAACTTGCTGAACATGCATCTGAGGAAGAGTAAGGATCATGAAGATTTATATCAATTTATCAAAAATGATGATGGAAATAAATCTTTGATTTGATTAGGTGATTGTTATTTACGTCACTAGTCCGGAAAGTGATCTGTTACAGTATCAGTTTGATGTCTGGAATTTCGAAATGAATACTGTAACATCACTTTACGGACGAGTAAGGTAAAAAAATTTATTTCATACTGTACTTTTGATTTAACTTTTTCTAATTTAGTATCTGGCATCGGACCACTTATGTTTAATTGCAATGGTGTATACAGATCCAGTAAAGAACGTTTGGCACAGGCGGGTTCCATGGGTGCGAGAGCGCTGGAAATAAGAGATACACATTCTTTGAGTGGAAACGGGTACGAAGACGCGTTCTTAGGAGGGATATTGGCCGTGCGCCTCGGGCACTGTTACCCATCTAATCTAAGTATGATAACAAACAAAAATAATTTTGTCATTCTCGTGCAGACTGTGCAGTAAGTATTACTCTTTAATTAATAAATCTGTACACGAGCTAAACATGCCTCTGGAGAATTTAGCGGAAAAGCTGCTAATTATTAAATGGCACTCGCACTCATGAAGCATCCCCTCCTTCGTACGCGTCTTCGTACCCGTTTCCACTCAAAGAATGTGTATCTCTTATTTCCAGCGCTCTCGCACCCATGGAACCCGCCTGTGCCAAACGTTCTTTACTCGATCTGTATATTTACTTATTTACATCTGTTTAAATTTCGAAAATGTACGTTGCCCAGCAACGCGCATTAACGGGTTTGATGCTGTAATATCACACTTCCCGGAATGAAATTGGTACGGGAATTAAAATAATTCTAAACAGTATGAAATAAAAATTACAAACGCCATTAGAGTGTAAATTTATATATTTTGTTTGTATTTATGTGACTTGTTATTTGAGTATCTTTAATAAATGAAGATATGAAACAAAGATTTGTCGGAATAAGGTTAGGTTTAGTCATAACCTGATAATTATGTTGAATGGGAAATATACAATTTAATTGATTTACAAAATTTACTTTTTTCATTTGTTCGACCCTTGTAAAACCCTTTTTCTGCAGCCGTCCCGAAAATAAAACTTTCGGTATGATTTATTAAATCGAAAGTACCACTTTACATAAATCGCACCGAAAGTAGTTATTTTCGGGACGATTTTGTTTCACTTTCGGAACGATTTCTATACTTTCGGGACGCTTTTTGTTACTTCGGAACGATTTTGCGTATATATGTAGGCGGCCTTGACAGAAACATCAACTTCGTATTTAATTATGACAGCGTTTATCAACATTCGAGTGTGTTTTTGCTTTTGTGACATAAAAAACAGCTGCTGAAAAAATATTGTACGTAAGTCGTCCCAAAAGTGATTTTACAGGACTCGCCTACAGATCGTCCTGGAAACTTCCTACTCATCCCGTAAAATATCACTTTCCGAACTTTTTACGTAAATTACTATTTTTCATCTGGTTGGAAAGTGGGATAGGACTCACCCACCGCCATCATTTCACTAAAGCTACAAAACGCCGTTTTTGATGGTTAAATTACTACTTGTTTTTTTTTTATTAATTCAAAGCAGTATATGTGTATTTGTAATCACAGAGTGCATTTTAATTCCTGACCGGATCCAAGGTCAATCTGGCGAAAATATGATCAAACCTTTATTCCTGTTACCAAATTTTATTCCATTAAATGTCATTGGCGTCGCTTTGCGCATTTTTTAACAAAATAAACATGCAATAAATTACTAAAAATATTTTTTTAGCTACTTTACCACCTTATTTTACTTTACAATATAATTTGTGTTATACGTAAACTGATTATAAATTAGACATTTATTTACCTTACTTTGAGTTAGGCAACTTGTTGTTCACACATATGCACTTGAACGCTACTGTCTATAGTGCGGCACATACCCATAAGTATGAAGCGGCACAAGCCACCTATTTAAAATCACCCTGTATATTTGAGGTAAAAATTCAAATATTGGGCAATGGGTGTGCCCTATCTTACAATCCAACCGTTTGAATGGTGATGTGCGGGCCCTCTCCTACAATCAAATCGCTTGAATACAATCGAACAAATATAAACATTAATTGAATTAACAAAATAATCAAATTTAAATTTAAAAAATCCTCAGATCACTCTCCATCAATTCATAAACTCATTTCAACTCACAGATAGCTCATAAGCATCCTTTTAATTAGGCTTTAACTAGTTTTTCAAGCTGCGCCGTCGTCCGTGTGTAGCCTATTAAATTTGCGCAAAGTTACCGGTGACGAACGACGGCTCCGCTGCGCTGCGCCGTCGTCTGTGCGGAGGCTATTAAAATAAAATAAAGTAATTGGTGACGCACGACGGGTCCGCTGCGCTGCGCCGTCGCCCGTGTGTAGCCCGTCAATATGAATCAAGATAGCTGGTGATTTAGACTTTACGTCGATGTTTTATTGCAATTTTAGTCCCGATCTAAGGATGATACAGTACTTAAAATTACGTGGATTCTAACTGCAAGGCCTTCGGATATCCTCTAGGCTCAGAAAAAGGCAGAGCCTACAATGCTGGGTTATGTTTATGAGGGTTATTATTGTAATAAATTTTTGAATGCGCTTACCCTTTACTTAATTGCCCCAAAAACACCACCTCTCTTCTCTCATCCGTGCAAAGGGAGTGAAAAAATAAAAAACATTATTTTGAAATATTTTGCTCAATCCACGCGTCGAGGAACTTCGGGAATGTAATCTGGTGGTAACCCCAGTTTCTGAATCTGACATCTGTCAAATATGACAATGCACTATCAATGCATTTCTTAATTTGCTGTTTGGAAAGCACTCGGACGTTAACAGGAGGAAGCTTTTTGTTTCATTAATTTTGGTCCTCCAAAAATTATTTGGTGAGCTTCTAAGAAGCGTATACACATTACAAACCAACATACAAACAATATTTAGGGCGGTACTGATAGGGGTTGTTTTGGTCTTTGGCACCCCGTTGCGGCTGATGCGGCCGACGGGGTGACCGAAATGTTACCAAACTTTGGTGGTCTGCTTCAAATGGAACGCTCAATGATTTCCCAAAGTTTCATTGTTCTAACCCACCCGGAAATATTTTTTTTTTAAATTGATTTTCAGGAGAAAAAATTTCAACGTTCAAAAACAACAATAATTCAAATATTCATATCTCGGTTAATAACGATTTTAAAAATTCAAAGTTTTTTTTTACGTACACGCAACACCGCAATAATAATCCGTCGTTAGATTCGTGATTTAAAAAGATTTAGTGAAAGACGATCGGAAAATACTTACCGGCAAAATAAATAAAAGTTTAATTTATTTTTAAAATTAGAAGGAGGGGTCGGATCAAGAAATTTTATTTGGATTTTCTGTTGGGCTTTCCGGTGGTGTAATCAGATTTTCGATCGGACAAAAAAATTTGTGCTCCGCTGCTAAATTTCGCTTCCCTCTTCCGTATACGTCATATCTCGAAAACTAAAAATCTGATCGTAAAATTTTATAGAGATGTTTGATAAGGATTAAATAGACGACTGATATGCCGTCGTCGGATTTTTAATTTTCAAAAAGAAAAAATTGAAAAAAAAAATCAATCGAAATCGGCCGTAGATCGTAAACGCCCTACGAAAAATATAGCCCTTACCTTTTCGACGCAAAATGCAATTCTAAATAGCATGCCGTTTAAATTTCTCACGTGGGATTAAAAATGGCCGCTCTAGAATTGTTTTATTGCAATCGGGGGTGGTTTTCTTTGAAGAACTCCTCGAGGGTTAGAGATATCAAAAATTCGTAAGACACATAAAATGTAGAGCTAGTCCTACAGAACCCTATGAAAATTAAAGTCGTAATCGTAAGGGCAATAACTTAAACTATATTCCGGAGGTACAGACAGTACCTTTCTCGTTGAACGCTCCCAATGAGATCAGCTGATCGAAGTCGTTCAGCTTGATCTCCTCCCTGGACTTTCCCGACCTCCACAGCTTCGTTATCTCGTCGATGATGAGCCGGCTGCCCGTGTTCGAGAGGAAGATGAAGATCGTCCTTCTGTAGTCCACTTTCTCAATGTTCTCGTTGTAATCGATCAGGGGTTTCAGGATGTCGAGCACACCCTCCGGCATTTTATGCACCTCGTCGAAGCCGAACACCTGGTAAGGGCAATCGCTCACGTTTCCCTTGATCCAACTGTACAAGTTTTTCTTATACTCTTCAGTTTTATCCTCGTCGGGAAAATGTAACCTTGCATTGACGTGATGCACAAACCGGCTTTGCCCACCTTTAGAGGTGGTTGACAGCGTTTAAGGAAGGCCGGGAAGAGGTGGTCGACGAACCCCACGCTGGACGCCCGTCAACCAGCACAACCGCAACTGCGCGATCTCTGTTCGGATGATTGCAGAAACTGTCAACATTCCCAAAACAATTGTATATGAACTGGTAACCGATAAATTGAACATGAGGAACGTGTATGGCAAGTTGGTTTCCAAGCTGTTGAAGGAGGATCAGAAGAATCACCGGGTGACTGTTGCGACTGAACTCGAACGCGTGGAACTTGAACCACATTTTATGGACAATGTCTTTACCGGGGATGAAACATGGTGTTTCGAATACGACCCAGAACCAAAACGTGAAAGCTCGGCGTCCATAAAACCGAAAAAAGCTAGAATGAGCAAGTCGAAAGTGAAAACGATGTAATTTATCTTTTTCGACGCCAAAGGTGCGGTCTACAAAGAGTTCGTTCCTCAAGGCCGAACCGTGAACATTGCATGCTACGTCGATGTGCTGGAAAGACTGCGTAAAAGGGTCGTCCAAGTGAGACAGGAGATCTTCATTACCTGGGAGCTTCACCATGACAACACTCCAAGCCACACCGCTATGCGCGTCCGTGAGTACCAGGCGAAGCATAACAACAACAAGACAAGGCTCCGGCCGGCTTCTCTCTCTTCCCGAAGATCAAGACCGTCCTGAAAGGAATTCATTTTGGGTCGATGGAAGCCATTCAAGACACCGTGACGAGAGCCCTTACCGAGGTCCCCGTTGAAGCCTTCCAGGACGAGTACCTAGCGTGGCAGGGTCGCTGGTAAAAAGTGTGTGGATGCCCAACGATATCTTCAATTAATATATTGATTAGAAAAAAGAGAAAGACTGAGAGAGAGAGAGAGAGAGAGCGGGGGATGGGTGATGTCCAGATGTCCTCGTTGTCGTATACCAGATTTTTTTTTTCGCTTTATGGCTCTGTAATTTCTGTAATTTCCATGCCTTCTCAGTAGTTGAGGACACGACCTTTATTTCCTGTGTATAGAATTTTAAAATTGTTCGTATTGAAAAAATGTCCATTTGTGTTGCAATGGCCGCGTTCAGGGAATTTGTAGCATTGCAGCGCTGCAGCGCTTTAAGCTGTACTCGGCTGAACGAGCAATTATGGAATTCGGCGCTTATAGTTTGAACCAGGAACTGTTACATTTTAGGTTTGGTAGCATTGCTTAATTTAACCTTCAATTTCACTGGTGCCCACTTCTGATTCATCCGTAATTATGAAGGAAATAACCTCCTCGTTTATTTCTTCTCGGACGTTCTCCATCTTCCCGACGTTTACAAAATAATTCTTCAGCAAACAAACAGGCTAGATTTATTAACACGTGTTTCACTGCTGCCACCTCTTTCGATTTTTCAGTGCTTCCAACTGCTTTTTAGTTTGCTACAACGCCTGTACAGCGGTAAAGCGGAATAATTATATGCTTTAACGCTCCATGAAGCGCTGCCAGCGCTTTAGATAAAGCGGCACCATTCAGGACAAAATTTTAAGAAAGCGCTACAGTTCCCTGAATGCGGCCAATGTTTGGACAAACCCGTAGATTGTTTATTATTAATTATATCTTTACGGTGTTCGTCAAATCTGGTTTTAAAATTTCTACATACATTTCTACTTACAATTGACATACCGGAAGAAATTTTAAAACCAGATTTACGCGTAGGTGTGTAGTTGGTTCGTCACCTCATGTAGAACGTTCTCCATGGCGGATATCAAGAACAATAACAAACTGTCAATAATGTGTCTATTGGTGACGTCGCGTATGAATATATTGGAAGTATACCGGTACCAACCTAACTTGCTGCAAAATTACATTTTTCTCGTAGCCATGTTGGTACTTTTCATTTTCTAGTGTTTATCACTAAACATGTCAAAAAGTCTAATCCATGAGTAGATGGAGTATACAGGGGTATCCAACTTACAAATACATAGTTATACATGTGAACCAAAGTTATTGCTAGTGATATTAAAACAAACTTTTTTATCTATCATCAACAGATGACATATCAGTTTTTAACTTACCCTGTACAGACATTGAGATTTAATAATAATGATTTGGCATTAAAGTCCAATTTATATGAATAAATATTTTTAAAAAAACGCGTTGTTTTTTGCCACAATGGTACTAGGGTTACTAAATTTGTTTGTTTAGGCTTTGAAAATGGAAATCGGTTATTTTACACACTAAAATTTAACAAATTTATACTTTTTGAAACTCTGCGCTATTTCATAAATCATGATTATTTGGAAGAGCTGCTACATTATCTGCAAATTCTGAGCAGTTAATTTGAAAATCAAAGTGGGCAAATAGTTCAGGTTTAACTATTTCTTTCGTCGGTTTCATAAATTGTCCATTACGCTCAATACGCACATTGTAAGGTGCTGCTCAAAAAACATATTGCGCGATTTTGAAAAGTTCTGGTGAATGACACGCATTTTCCTGTAAGTTTTCTTTTTCAGATCCGTCCCTTTCATAAATTTATCCAAGTCAAATATTTGACCACCCTCAATTGAAATTGCCAATAAATCAGTTACACTCAAAACTAATTCTTATTTGAAATTAAAATGCTGTACCAATTTATAAAACGAGGCATCATTGAAATCAAACAATTTTCTTAAATATTCAATAATTATCTTTTATACGCAGGCGCTTCATTTACAATTTTATCCTGATCTAATCAACGCACCGTTTTTAAAGATTGCGAGAAAACCCAAAAAACTTTTTTCCATTCCATTTTCGAGTTAATTTTTTAGTTTGCTGTTAAAAATGTATATCTGTGGCTTAGTGCTAAAAACGCCAATCATCGCAAACAATCCAAATCAGTCGATTCCACGGCGTTCTCAGGAATTGAGCATCAGTCAGACCACACTATCGCGTATTTTGCGAAAAAATCTTGACCTACACCCTTACAAGTTCAAGTTAACTCAAGAACTAAAGCCACTTGACCATATGAAGCGACGCACGTTCTCAGAATGGGCTCTAGAGAAGTTAGCCGAAAATGACGACTTTCATCGCAAAATTATCTTCAGTGATGAAGCGCATTCTTGGTTGAATGGCTTCGTCAACAAATAAAACATGCGTTATTGGAGTGCTGAAAACCCTCATGTGCTTCATGAAACATCACTTCATCCACAAAAAGTGACTGTATGGTGCGGTTTCCATGCCGGTGGCGTCATTGGGCCATTTTTCTTCGTTGATGAAAATGACCGTCACGTTACAGTTAATAGTAAACGCTACACAGACATGTTGCAGCGTTATTTCTTCAATCAATTGCATGGGATGGACATCAGTAATATGTGGTTTCAGCAAGACGGTGCCACATCCCACACAGCTGGAGAAACAATCGACTTATTGCAGTCCAAGTTCGGTGAACGTGTTATATCGAGAAGAGGTCCTGTCGATTAGCCGCCGAGATCTTGTGATTTAACACCTCTAGACTTTCTTCTGTGGGGCTACGTTAAATCGAAGGTCTATGCCAACAAGCCGGCGGCGTTAGAGGACCTAAGAGCCAACATCGAACGAGATCTCCGTCGAGTTGTGTGGCCGTGTCATCGAAAATTGGCTTCAACGAATCGACCGCTGCAATCGTGCCCTTGGACATATGACCGAAGTCGAGTTCCATTCATAATTGCATTGATTGTACTTTAAGCCAATAATAAAAGTTTTGATAAATCCCAAATGGTTTGCGAGATATTTAAAAAAAAAGTTGTCAAGTTCTTATTGAAAACCACATCATAAATATCTGTGAAAAATATTTAAAAGATAGTCTGCTCATGACAAAAAATCAAGTAGACGTCGGCTAACTTATTTTCTATGGGATTTTTTTTTTCGGCTTTTATGCTTGGCCTTGATACCAAAACCATTAGCCACCATCAATGTTTAAAAATTGAAAATTTGTTTAGTAATATTTTGCTTTAGTTTGAGTATCATCCATCGGCAAACTTATATTTGGTCTGCACGTTTGTTTGATAGTTAGTCAAAAACCAGAGACAAAAATGTGCATAATTGATTTGATCATTGTTAACATTGATTATATTTATCAACCGTAACCTAACTCTAAATTAATTTTATTATTTACAGAAATGTATACATCTGCGAAGTAGGTGATAAATCTATAAGTAAACTCCAAGAAAACGAACAGGAGGCTCGAACTTGCCCGAAATGCCTAAAGAAGTTTGTATGCATGTCGACCCTTGCTAAACACTTGAAAATCTGCACCGATCATCTGCCATCATTAAAATGTGAAATTTGCCAGAAACAACTAAAAACCGCATATAGTTATAGAAACCACAAGAAGCTCCATACAAACGAGTCCATGTTTGAATGCGACTTGTGTGACGCCCGTTATCCCAAAAAAAGCCAGCTTTCTACTCACGCAGATAGCGTGCATAAGGGGATAACATTCGACTGCAGCCATTGCGGGAAGAAATTCCTTCAGTCGAGATCTTTGCAGGTACACTTAAAGAAACACGACCCATTATATAATGGCGACGATAAGCTAACGTGCAAGATATGCGGGAAGAAACTAACGCAGCATAGCTTCAAGAACCATATGCGATGTCATTACAACGAAAAGCCTTTCGTTTGCAAAACTTGCGGAAAATCTTTCGTCCTCAATTGTAAACTAAAGGTTCACATGAAAAATCATAGCAATGAAGAACGACATACTTGTGAAGTATGTTCGAAGGTGTTCAGGCAGAAGATGACTTTGATGAAGCATATGAAGCAACACTTACAATTAGCATGCAACCTGTGTTCGGAATTGTTTAAAAACTCTAGGACTTTAATAAAACATATGGAACTGCATGGAGTTAGTGCGAAGAAGAAGTATACATGTGAGGAGTGTAAGAAGGTGTTTTTTGATTACATCATGTACACTGAACATGACAACGTTCACAAGAACATAAAACCCTTCGTGTGCAATGTTTGTGGAAAGGCCTTTACTTACTCGAAATATCTATCGGGTCACAAATCAACTGTGCATAGGAAGCATTCACCGGATAACCTGTTTTGCGAAATATGCCAAAAGGAGTACACCTACAAGAGTTCCTTGCGGGCCCACTTAAAAACCCATACGCAAAAGACCTCTATTATATGTGATATTTGCGGTAAACAAATGTCCACCAGGTATAAACTTACGGTGCACATGCGTACACATACTGGCGATAGACCCTACAAGTGCAACTATTGCGAGAAAACCTTTTCCAAATGCTCGACCAGGCGAGACCACGAGAGGATCCACACAGGTGTCAAGCCTTACAAATGTGAAGTGTGCGACAGGTGTTTCACACAAAGAACAAGTATGGTTATTCATAGGAGGCTTCACACGGGAGAAAAACCTTACACTTGCCATATATGCAAAAAAGGTTTTATATCTAAGAACGTGCTGAACACGCATTTGAAGAATAGTAAGGATCATGAAGCTTTGGATCAACTAAGTGATGATGAAAATATTTGATTTGATTTGATTTGATTAGGTAAGAGTTATTTATTTTATCGTATAATGTTAACATGCCAATAACTCCTTGGCAACGAGTAACGTTAAGGTATCTATAACAATACTATTGTTGTTAAATGTATCTTAACGCAACTCGTTGCTATGTGGATATTGGCAAACAAACATAATTTCACTTTTTCACGGTTTTTTAAATTTAAAAAAAAATGGAAATAGGATAAAATAAACCGTGTTACGACACCCGTAACGTTACTTGTATCGTAAATTACTATTACGTCACTAGTCCGGAAAGTGGCTTGTTATAGAATGAGTTTGATGTTTGGAATTTCTAAACGAATACTGTAGCGACACTTCACGGACAAAATTTTATTGCATACTGTACTTTCGATATAGCGCGATTTAACTTTTTTTGTGATTTAGTATCCGGCACACAAATCGCATTGCAATGGTGTATATTTGCTTATTTACATCTGTCATTTGAAATTTCGAAAATGTACGAAACTCAGGAAATAACAGTACGGTAAGTTGCTTAGCAACGCACATTACCTGCTCTGATGCTGTAATATCCCACTTACCGGACTGAAATTAGTACGGGAATTAAAATGATTCTATACAGTATGAAATAAAAATTGCAAACACCTTAAGAGTGTAAATTTATATATTTTGTTTGTATTAATGTGACTTGTAAAATAAATACAGATATAAAATAAAGATTTGTGTCGAAATAAGGTTAGGTTTAATCATAAGATCATAATTATCTTGAATAGGAAATATACAAATTAATTGATTTACAAAATTTGCTTTTTTCATTTATTCCCTAACACTAGTAAAACCCTTTTTTTACTTTCTCCGTTACGAAATACGAGAAATTGTGATAATTATTTTTTTTTTACGGAAATTCAATAATTTCTGGAAAGTGTGTGTGTGTCTGCGCGCTCTGTATTCCAAAAAGTAATACATAAAACCTGCAACTTAAGTCTTTGGCAATCCGAAGAACTGAAAAGCTTTTGGTAAATTTCGTAAACCGGAAGTAGGTGCTTACCTTAACCGTTTTTTGTTTTTTTTTCCAATATTTTTTTAAATACTCCAAATACTACAAAAACACTAAAACAAATATTGAAGGCAACTAAGAAATAAACATCTTTTGTTGAAAACATTTGTCACATCTTTGTTAAAAAATATTAATTTGGTTTTTGGTTTATCTCTAATATATAAAATTTTCGTGTCACAGTGTTTGTAACAAAACTCCTCCGAAACGGCTAAGCTGATTCTTATGAAATTTTGTGTGTATATTGAGTAGGTCTGAGAATAGGACGTTAACTATTTTTCATACCCCTAAGTGATAAGGGTGGTCCACCGCAATTTTTTTTTTCATTTTTTGGACAAAATTTTTTATTTTAATTTTTTTTATGATTAGGCATTAAAAAATACATACAACCCTAAGCGATTTTAGTACTTTAATAATTTTCTACTCTCGGCGATCGACCGCTGGATCAGTTATTCCGGCCAGGCGTCTACCGGTGTCACTTCTCACCCCGTAACCAGCACTCACTAACGTTTAGAGCCTTTCAGCTATTATCGTCACCAGTTTATTTGCTTAATTTTAATGGGCCTTAATATATATAGACCATGCACGGACAACGGCGCAGCACAGCGGAGCCGTCGTTCGTCACCAGTTATAACTTACGTATTGACGACGGCGCAGCGCAATAGTTACTTTGCTTAATTCATGATTATGCTATCGATTTTATTACGTTGGCAGAAAATAAAACGAAGAATGTTGTGTATCATAGAGCATTACAATAATAAACACAATGTTTTTGAATAATTTTTTTTATTAATTATACGAATTCGAATTCAATATTCATAGTTGACAGGACAACGTCTGTCGGGTCAGCTAGTAATTATCTATAATACTAGTTACATCAAATTCATATTAATAATAATTGCAGAAATTACTATTAGAATTTAAAGCATACCTGGTGCATCCGTCCCAGAACTTTTTCTCGAAAACGTGACGTCATAGAGCTTCGTTAGAGGAGATTCGCAGCAAGGGGCTCCTTAAACACCTGAAAAAGACGCAGCAAGAGGCAGGCAAAGAGCCTCTGCCAAACAGTGGCGCAAAGAGGCCGCTGACTCCCCCCTCCTCCCCACAACGATCCTGGTCGGGCAAAAGAGCCGCCACCTATCAACTGAACAAACCAGTCAGAAAGCCCCGCCCCCTCGACCTCCCAACCTCCAGCCAAATGATAGCAATTTCATTGCCCAACAGGTGACGTCCAATCAAATGATAGCGGTTTCATTACCCAACAGGTGACGTCCAATCAAATGATAGCGGTTTCATTGCCCAACAGTTTAGTTGTTACTATGGTAACAATTCGTTTTTTGTCAGCGAACTGCCGTAATTTCCAAATAGAAAAATTATTCGTTATAATTTAATACAAACAGAAAAATCTTTAGGTAATTATTTAATATGATGCGAAAAAGTATAGTATTAAACTCGTGAACAAGTTGGCCATTGCCACTCGGGTGAATTGCAACACTCGCCTACGGCTCGTGTTGCAAACTTCACCCTCATGGCAATGGCTAACTTTCTCACTCGTTTAATAATATACTAATTCCTAGTTCTTTATGTGAAATTGTGAAATGTAAAAATGTAAGAAAAGTAACTGGTGACGAACGACGGCTCCGCTGCGCTGCGCCGTCGTCCATGCGGGCCCCATCAAAATTAAGCGATTGAATTACGCTACGCCATTAATTAAAAACATATTTTTTTTCTAAATTAACTTTAATTTTTTGTTTTTTATTTTTCACTTTTCATTTTTCATTTTTTTTTATTTTTTATGTTTCATTTTTATTTTTTATTTAATTTTTTTTTCTTTATTTTTTTTTCTTTTAAAAGCCAGTTATATCCTCCGCGATCCCTGAAAATTTCGGCTTTCTGACTTAAAAAGAAAAAAAATTGTTCTTAAAAGAATGAAAACCAGTTCTAAAAATTTAAAAAAAAATTCTTCTGCCATCCCTGAAAGTTTCAGCTTTTCGACTTTAAAAGAAAGAAATTAGTCTTTTAAAGAAATAAAACGAACCCAGGGGATGCAAATGGCGCGTAGGGGCAATTTCAAAAATTTTGAAAAAATATCTTCTGCCATTCCTGAAAGTTTCAGTTTTTCGACTTTAAAAGAAAAAACTCCATCCTTGAAAGAAGAAGAACGAACCCAGAAGTGCAAATGGAGCGTAGGGGTAGTTAAAAAAAATTGAAAAAATATCTTTTCAGTTTTTCGACTTTAAAAGAAATAAATTAGTCCTTTAAAGAAGAAAAACGAACCAAGGGGTGCGCAGGGGTAATTTCAAAAATTTTGAAAAAATTTCTTCTGCCATCCTTGAAAGTTTCAGCTTTTCGACTTTAAAAGAAAGAAATTAGTCCTTTAAAGAAGAAAAACGAACCCAGGGGTGCGTAGGGGTAATTTGAAAAATTTTGAAAAAATTTCTTCTGCCATCTCTGAAAGTTTCAGTTTTTCGACTTTAAAAGAAAAAAATCCATCCTTGAAAGAAGAAGAACTAACCCAGGGATGCAAATGGAGCGTAGGGGTAATAGTAATCATCATCATCATCATAATCATCATTTATTGGTGTTTTAACAAAAATATTTTACACAGGTCAATTGTACATGTAATAAGTCATAAATAAATTAGTATCTAATGCTAAATAAAATAATTACATTTGAAAAGTGTGGTACTGTATAAGTAACACAAAGATAAAAGTATAATCAAACGCAATAAGTTAAACACTGAGTATTAAAAGTAGTAGTTCAAAAAATTTTGAAAAAATATCTTCTGCCATCCCTGAAAGTTTCAGCTTTTCGGCTGAAAAGAAAAAAATTGTCCCTAAAAGAAGAACAACGTACCAAGGGGGTGCAAATGGTGCGTATGGGTAATTTCAAAATTTTTGAAAAATATATTCTGCCATCCCTGAAAATTTCAGCTTTTCTATTTTAAATGAAAAAAAATACGTCTTTAAAAGAAAAAAAAATGAACCCAGAGGGTGCAAATGGCGCGTAGGGGTGGTTCCAAAAATTTTGAAAAAATTCCCAATAAATTCCAGTCATCGCTCCTGTCATCCCTGAAAGTTTCAGCTTTTCGACTTGAAAAGAAAAAATACGTTCTTAAAAGAAGAAAACCGAACCAGCCCCAGGGTTGTTTGGCGCTTAGGGGTGCTTCCAAAAATTTTAAAAAAATTCCCAATGAAAGCCAGTTATCCCTTCTGCCATCCCTGAAGGTTTCAGGTTTTCGACTTGAAAAGAAAAAAATACGTCCTTAAAAGAAGAAACCGAACCACCCCCTGGGTTGGTGGCGTTGGTTGGCGTGTAGGGGTGGTTCCAAAAATTTTGGAAAAAGTTCCAATGAAAGCCAGTTATACCTTCTGCCATCCCTGAAGGTTTCAGTTTTTCCACTTGAAAAGAAAAAAATACATCCTTAAAAGAAAAAAAAGAAAAAAAAAATTTTTTGCCTGGTTTTTAAAAAATCATATCTCGGAATCAAAAAATGTTGGCAAAATATCTTCTGCCATTCCTGAAAGTTTCAGTTTTCCGACTTAAAAGAAAAAAAATCGTCCCTAAAAGAAGAAAAACGAACCCAGAGGGTGCAAATGGCGCGTAGGGGTGGTTCAAAAAATTTTGAAAAAATATCTTCTGCCATCCCTGAAAGTTTCAGCTTTTCGACTTTAAAAGAAAAAAATCCGTCCTTGAAAGAAGAAAAACGAACCCAGGGGTGCAAATAGCGCGTAGGGGTGGTTCCAAAAATTTTGAAAAAATTCTCAATGAAAGCCAGTCATCGCTCCTGTCATCCCTGAAAGTTTCAGCTTTTCGACTTGAAAATAAAAAAATACGTCCTTAAAAGAAGAAAACAGAACCACCCCCTGGGTTGGTGGCGTTGGTTGGCGCGTAGGAGTGGTTCCAAAATGTTGAAAAAAATCCCAATGAAAGCTAGTTATTGGGCCGCGGTGGTCTAGTGGGTAGAAGTCCGGCCTCTGGACCCCGTTGGTGCGGGTTCGAGTCCCGTCCGGACGGTCACTTTTTGAGAACGAAAAATGGCCGTACGGGTCCCTGGGTGTCTAGTGTTTGTCCCCATTTCATTTAAATATGAATTATTACTATATATCGGTTGTGGCTGAATGCCCTAGTTGGCTAAGCCAAGTCCCCATCATCCTCGATTCTCTAACCCGAACTCCTGTCAATCATCTTTCCTTTAAAAAAAAAAAAAAAAAAAACTAGTTATCCCTTCTGCCATCCCTGAAGGTTTCAGCTTTTCCACTTGAAAAGAAAAATATACATCCTTAAAAGAAAAAAACGAACCCAGACGGTGCAAATGGCGCGTAGGTGTGGTTTCAAAATTTTTGAAAAAATTCCCAATGAAAGTCAGTCATCGTTCCTGTCATCCCTGAAAGTTTCAGCTTTTCGACTTGAAAAGAAAAAAATGCGTCCTTAAAAGAAGAAAACCAAACCACCTCCAGGTTTGGTGGCGTTGGTTGGCGCGTAGAGGTGGTTCCAAAAATTTTGAAAAAATTCCCAATGAAAGTCAGTTATCCCTTCTGCCATCCCTGAAGGTTTCAGCTTTTCCACTTGAAAAGAAAAAAATACGTCCTTAAAAGAAGAATACCGAACCACCCCCAGGGTTGGTAGGCGCGTAGGGATGCTTCCAAAAATTTTTAAAAAATTCCCAATGAAAGCCAGTTATCCCTTCTGCCATCCCTGAAGGTTTCAGGTTTTCGACTTGAAAAGAAAAAAATACGTCCTTAAAAGAAGAAAACCGAACCACCCCCTGGGTTGGTGGCGTTGGTTGGCGCGTAGGTTTGGTTCCAAAAATTTTGAAAAAATTCCCAATGTAGGCCAGTTATCCCTTCTGCCATACCTGAAAGTTTCAGCTTTTCCACTTGAAAAGAAAAAAATACATCCTTAAAAGAACAAAAAATATTTTTTTGCCCGTTTTTTTAAAAATCATATCTCGAAAACGGGGCAAAAATTCAAAAAAGTGGCCCGATCAATTATAGATATTTTCTTTAAGATTATTTTAAGACATTCCGGGATCGTCCAGCTTCGGCGGTTGCGGAGGAGTTTTTTTTTTTGGAAACGTGCAAAAATCGAAAATCTGCGTTTGAAAAATCCTGAAACGAAACGACGGGACCGGTTTTAAAAGCTTGCCCGGTTATCTGGGCGTCGATCTGCGCGCAAAAAGTAACAAAATTTTACCGAATAAGGCCCCGATAAGGGATAAGGTTTAACCCTACCCCCCGTTTTAAGGGTGAGTTTCGGAGGATGCGATTTTTAAAATCCTCCTCTTATTTTTGGGTGAATTTTTTGTGCCGGTCGGATGGGGCCCCTTTATAGCGTTTTTTTCTGGGCGACTAAACTTTTCTAACTCAATTAGTATACAGGGTGTTTCAAAATTCATGCACCAAAAGTTTTCTGCGTACTCCTCGTAGATAAGAAGAAAAAAAACTCTTATGACAAATCTTGATTTTCCACAAAATAACATGAATTGAACCCCTTCGCAGAAATATTAAAGAGACGCCACTGTTCCCTACCAATTAATACTTTCGTTCGCGTGTGGAAAGAGGCGAGAACATCATGTACCACGGCGCTTGCCTGGTCTGGGGTTTTCGTCTCTCGAGCTTGTACTGTCAGCAACGAACGGTGTCGATTTCATTGACGCAACACACAAATTAGGTCAATGTATCATCGAGTATGGTATTGGAATTTTTAAAACCGATTTGTGTCTTCCTGGAAACAGATGTTTTTACGGACTTTCTAAAAATGTGTTATTTCAAATTCACGAGAATGTCCGGTCGAAACGGCCCAATTCCCCTTGTGTACGTGCAAGTGGGAAATAATGATGAATGTCGTAAGATCTTCCAGATCATCAACGTCGCCGGCCTCTCCATCAAGGTGGAAGCCAAACATAAAGCTTCAGGTGGCAACCAATGGTACCGCTGCCAGCGAGTGGGCCACACTCAGGCTCGTTGCACGGCCTCCTACGTTTGCGTCAAGTGCGCAGGAACGCATCTCTCCTTCGAGTGCACAAGCCCCAAGGGCACACAGCCCGTCTGCTTTAACTGTGATGGCCCGCACGTGGCTAGCTTCCGAGGCTGTCCGGCCTTCACGAGGCTGCAAAAACAAAAACCGCCCCAGGGCCCCCCTCCGACACCTATCAACACTCACATCGAGTGAAAGGCATCTCATATGCCAGTGCCACCTGGAGCACGGCACCTGCCGCTCAGGCATCCCCAGAGAGTGCGCCTTCGCCATCCCCGCACGGGACGCCTCCAAAAATCGATAGAAATCCGAAGAAATTACTATTTACCGGTATTGCAATCTCTATCATAATGAACCTGTCAGAAAACCTAAATGTATTACTGATTACAACTCTACAAAGAAAGGAGTCGATTGTAGGTAAACATCTTAACGTAATACATTTAACCGATCAATAATTTTGTTCTTTTTTAGTGACCAGATGGATGCCTACTACGACGTTTTGATGGAAACAAAGAAGTGGCACAGGAAAGTTTTCTTCAGTCAAATTCTGGACTCTTCCGTGACCGATTCTTGGATCCTCTATAACACAAAATTCCCCGAGAAAAAAATGTCCATGGTGGAATTTCGAGATGCATTGTGTGAAGCTTTATTTGAGAAAGGAGATGATCAACCGTCAAGACCGACGACTTCAAATCGCTTTCACACGTTGGTAGATTGTAGTCGCGGTAATAGAAAAAGACGAAAGTGCAGAGGCTGCTATAGGTCATTAAGAGAAACCATGAACAGTAGAGAAGCGGATAATAAAGCAAAAAAAGTGTTTACCTTTTGCGAGGAATGCCAAGGAAAGCCGGCTTATTGTTTGAGCTGCTTTAATGAAGCTCATGAAAAAATAAGCGTATAATTTTTAATTTAAGTTCTAAATTGTGTATGTATTTAATGAATATAAAATAGGAAATTAAAAAATAAAATGTTTTTTTTAACCTGAACACTAACATACAGTGCAAATTTTTAATCTCTGAACATGCTAATTGCGAGCATGTAAAATTTCATATGTTCAATTTTAAAAAAACATTGTTCCTTGACAGTTCGCAACTAATCGTACACCTATAGTGGTACTAATTTTATTTAATCCCCCTCTATGGGACCGTTTAACGTACTTCAGACTTACACGTTAAGTGTAAGGAGTTACTGCGCGTTACACAAGGAAATTAGATATTAGTAATAATTCAACTCGTGTATAAAAAGGTGCATTGAAAACGGCGGACAAACAAAATTTGCAAATGGTTAAAAATTTATTTACCTTCACCATGACAACGATCTTCATATTAACAATTTTAGCAAACAGGTAACTTCAGTTGAACAGTGGCCGTTGGTATCAGTTCTGATTACCTCTGCGGTGAAATATAATTGAAATCCGTTTCGGACACGCTTCTGCGTGAAAAATTGTTCACGATTGTCATTCCGACCCATGTGCCAGGGAGGTAAATATTGTCTTTTCACTAATTATAGATTTAGTTTCGTACATTCGATATTAAAGCCGGTGACACTGACAGAACTGCATTTCGTACTTCGGCCGCGAGATGTAGCAAGCGTGCGGTTAGCGCTGATGCGATGCGTGAATTGCAGAATTGCATTGCGTTTAATATACATCTTGTTCTATCATGTTCTAATAGTGTGAAATAAACATTTATATATTAGTGTACTTGGCGTCTTCTCTTTTATGTGTGTCGGAAATAAGTGCTCCGGTAATTAAAATATCACCCGTTATTGGTCTCCAAACTTTATGTCGCTTGTAGTAGTATTATAACCGCTCGTGAATTTTTCCATCTCAATTCATTCTCGAAATTTGTATCGATTCAATGGCTCGTGCAAACAAATAAAATTTATCCGGCCAAATTAAACCTCTTGTGGTATTACCCCCGAAAATACAAGAGTATTAACGATAAAAATAATTGTAATACTTCATTCAACGGCAAAAAAGTAACAGAACACAACATCAAAAAAATATGAATAATAAACAATTTACAAGGAATGTTTGAAGTGCCTTCATTTTTATTCTAAAAAATAACGCAGACAATTCCTAGAAGCTTCGTCACAGTTTCTTTGAAAAGTTGGATTTATTTTATTACAGGCTGTATTTTCTATTTCAGTTCTTCCGTATTTCATTTAACAACATTATTATAAATTTTCGATTTTAGATAACCCTAATATTTAACTCCATATCTTCAGGTTCTTTTCTTTTCCGTTTATTGTGCTCATTTGCAACACAGCCTTGGGTCTCCAATGCTTCAAGAATATTACTAACCGTTCCAATCGATGGAATTTGCCGGTCAGAAGATTTAACATCAAATAGACTTCTTATATTCCGCAAACGATACCAATGTGGAATTTCTAATTTTTCTTCTTTTACATACATTATTATTTTGAAATAAACTTATTTACGAAATATTTGCGACTTTTGAATTATCAAATCTGACAAATTGATTTGTTGTTTCAAGGCACCGAGCAATTGAAGTGTGTTTTTTAAAATTGAACATATGAAATCTTACATGCTCGCATTATAGCAAATTCCCACCGTATAGTAAATTGAGTATGTCAAGTTGGCACCCCAATAGAAAATTCTGAGATTTCTGAATAGAGTTGTCAATTCCTTTTGATGTATCTAGAAGTACTATCAACTTTTAAAATAGAGTAAAATTGGGCTGTCAGAAATTTTTTTGAGAAATGGGGTGCCAACTTGACACCGCACCCCAACATTGTTATCGAATAATTCTAAACTAGTTTTAAGATGTGTTTAGTTTAGTACTATAGTTACTGATACTTTTAAAAAAGAGTTCTGTTGAATTTCCAGAGAATATTTTTTCAAAGTTGGAAATTCATATTACTTACTTAATATTGGTTGAATCTAAATATTTCATAACAACTATTGATAGAACTCACAAAGAACTACAGGAAACACCAATCAGAACTATCAAAAATATATTTTTTAAAAAACTCGCAAAGCCAAAAAAAAATGGTGATGTGGCCATCATGTTACTTTTTCCGACCTGATGGTATCATTTATATTTACGTTTTCATTGTTTATTTTCAATTTAAATCATATTTGAAATGTACATCGAGCAGTTTGTAGACTCGGATGAAACTGACATTTAAAACGTCAAAAATATGATTTATAATAAACCACGAAAACGTAAATATAAATGGCTATGATACCATCAAGTCGGAGAAAGTAACATAATGGCCACATCACCACCATTTTATTTATACTTTTAATAAAAATGATATTTTAAATGTGCATCGAGTGTTTTGCAGGATCGAATGGGTGATACTGAAGATGAAAGTGACCAATTATATTTCAAATTTTTATAATCTGTACTGTCAGTTTACTAATGAGATTTCGAAAAAAAACTCCAACGTCAAAATATGCCAAATTTAGTGCAATTTAAAAGTTGGTTAGGAAATATTTTCGTAAAATCGACGCAAAACGTCAGAATTTCCGTTTTCAAAGATTGTAAATCCGATTTTGATTTTTTTTAAATTACAGGAAAGCCAAACGCGTCTGATTTTAATGATACTTTAAAATGTAGAGAATTTAGCGTGACTTTAAAACGGATTATATGTTCTCGTAAAATTAACGCAAAAATTGCACTTTTTTAAAGTTTGAATATTTTTAAATCGCGATTTTGATTTTTTTTGTGAACTGCCGAACGCGTTGTCCGATTTTGATGATTCCAACGAGAAAATGTACCATATTTAGTACAATTTAAAGGTTGACCAAAAAATATTTTTGTGAAATCAATGCTGCAAAACGTCAAAATTTTATGTTTTCGAAGTTCCGATTTTGATAATCAAAATGTCAAAATATGGAAAATTAAGTGGAAGTTTAAAACAACAAAATGTTCTCGTTAAATTAACACAAAATACAAAAATTCGACAGTTTTAAAATCGCTATTTTGATTTTTTTAATAGTTCTGGGAGTTCTAATTTAATTTATGGTTTGTACTCGAGGAATTCTAATGAAAATTCCAATGGCAAATTGCGATTAAATAACAGGAAATAGGTATTTTCGAAATTAAATTGTCTATTTTCGAATTTTAACTTTATTTAAAAATGCCATAAATCGTGATTGTATCGAATTTGTTTATTAGAAAGAATTATTGTACTCAATAAGTAGAAATAGAAAATTAACTCAGAACTCTTAGAACTCTCTTTTTTTCGGACTTAATTTTTTCAAAATATTGATTTTTTTAATAGTTCTGGAAGTTCTGATTTGACTTATGGGTTGTACTCGAGGAGTTCTAACGAAAACTCTAATCGCAAATTGCTATTAAATGACAGGAAATAGGTATTTTCGAATATAATAATAATTTCGAATTTTAACTTTATTTAAAAATGCTATAAATCGTGATTGTATCGACTTTGTTTATGAGAAAGAAATATTGTACTCGATGGGTAGAAATATAAAATTAACTCAGAACTCAGAGAGCTCTCAATATTTTTTTTTTTTTGCTTTGCGACTTTTTTCAAAAAAATATTTTTGATAGTTCCGGATAGTTCTGATTGGTGTTTCCTGTAGTACTTTGTGATTTCGATCCATAGTTGTTATGAAATATTTAGATTAAGTGAGTAATATGAATTTGAATATTTCGAATTTCCAACTTTTGAAAAAAAATTGTCCTGAAAAAAAAAGTGTCAAAAGTAGTCTTGAAAGAGTACTGAAAATAAATGGCAAAAAGAGTACCGGAAAAAATTGTCTAAAAAAAATGGCTAAAAGAGTCTTAAAAATAGAATAGAATAAAATACAATTTTATTAGATGGACAGACAGACACACACACACACACACACACACATTTTTTTTTTACTTTCTCCGTTACGAAGTATTGTGATCGTGATTTTTTTTCAAACATTTTTTTTACGGAAATATCCGTTTTGGTGCCCTAGATGCGATTTCAACAATTTCTGGAAAAAAAAAATTGTGTTTGGCACTTTTTTTTCAGGATAATTTTTTTTCAGTAAAATTTTTTTAGTACTATTTTCGGTATTTTTTCAGACAATTTTTTCCAGTACTCTTTTTGGCATTTTTTTTCTGGACAATTTTTTTTAGTACTCTTTTTCAAGACTACTTTTGGCATTTTTTTTCAAGACAATTTTTTTCAGTACTTTTTTTCAAGACTCTTTTTGGCATTTTTACTTTCTCCGTTACGAAGTATGAGATAATGTATATAAAAAATGTGGTGTGTATGTGTCTGTATGAGCGTGAAAGTTTTCCAAAAATTTTTTAAACGGAAATATCCGTTTTGAGGTCACTAGAATAGTCCATTTCAAATATTTCTAGAAAAAAAATTATGCGTGTCTGTATTGTAACCATGAAAATTTTGACGAAATTTTTTTTAACGGAAATATCCGTTTTGATGTCCCTAGAGTCCATTTCAAATATTTCTTGAAAAGAAAAATTATGTGTGTCTGTATTGTAATTGTGAAAAATTCTTCAATTTTTCTTAAGGGAAATATACGTTTTGAGGTCTCTATTCCATTTCAGATATTTCTGGAAAAATAATTATGGGTGTTTTTGTATTGTGACCGTGAAAAAAAATTGTGTGTCTGCACTGTGACCGTGAAATTTTTGAAAAAATTTTTTAACGGAAATATCCGTTTTGCGGTCCCTAAAAAATTGTGAGTGTCTTTATTGTGATTGTGAAAACTTTTTCAATTTTTTTTTTACGGAAATATCCGTTTTGAAGTCTTTAGAGCAGGCATGTCAAACTCGTTTACCACCAAGAGCCACATCAAGTATTACACACAATCCGCGGGCCGCATTACCAAAAAAACTACAATTGAAACCAAACAAAAAATAATTATTTTTACCTTGTATATAATTTTTTTTTTAATATTTGATACCAACTTTGCCGGGCCGCAGACAACTTGTAAGCGGGCCGCATGCGGCCCGCGGTCCGCGTGTTTGACATGCCTGGTGTAGTGGAACAAAACGGAACATAGGATTTTCAATGTTAATTTCTTTATACTGGAATATTATCTTCCCTGGTAATTTTAGAGGAAACATGTAAATAAATGTTTTGGAGAGTAAAAATTCCTGCATGCAGTCATGCTATTATTTATTTTTTATCATTCATAAAAACCCTAAAAAATGATAAAATAAAAATGATCATTTTCACGAAAGTAATGGTTGCCATGAAATTAAACAAAAACGGTGCGCTGTTGATTTGTTGGCTTCTGTCAAATGTATTGAACACATCATAACTGTTTACAAGTTGTTTTATTAAAAATGTATTCTATTCAAGAAAAAGTGCAAATTGTGAAGTGGTTGGCCCCCAAGATCTCCCGACGTAAACTCTTGGATTTTTTTTTCTTTAGGGTCACGTGAAGCAACTGGTTTACTGTGTCGAAATAAATACACGTGGACAAAATAACAAATAGATGCACGTGTTTACGACACAATGGTTCGCAGGTGTCATGCTTGCATTCGATCCCAAGGAAGGCATTTTGTACAACTGTTATAGACAATATTTTTCTTTCGTAGTTAGTTTTATTAAATAATTAAACACAGTTATATTCCTTACTTCACTCGTTTATTTATAACAGTACCGTACATTTCGAACACGAAGTGTCCATTTTCAATAGTTTCAACAGTTAACTATTGAAAATGAACACAACGTGTTCGAAATGTACATTTAGTGTTATAAATAAACGAGTGAAGTAAGGAATATAACTGTGTTTAATTATTTAATTACGCAACTTCACATCACTCACAAATACATAATAGTTAGTTTTATTGGTCCATTGATTTATTTATTTAAATTAAATCTTTACATATTTATTTAAATAAGTTTTGTATAAATAAAGTAATATTTTGCTTTAGTTTAAGTATCATCCACGTGAAAATTTCTTACATTTGTTAGTGTGTATTTGATATTTACATCTTAATTTAACCAAAATCGCGCTTAATTGTAAAAAATAAATGATTCGATTATTGTTACCAATAGTATTTATTAACCTTAGCCTAATAGGCCATCTGAACTCTTAATTGAATTAACGTTATTAATTTTATTATTTACAGAAATTTATACACCTACGAATTAGGTGATAAAACTATGCTTCAAGAACACGAAGAGGAGGCCCAAGCTTGCTCTAATTGTTCAAAGATATTTTTATATAAGTCGGACTTTACTAAACACTTGAAGAAGTGCACCAATCACCACAACAAATGCGAAATTTGTCTGAAACAACTAACAACCGCGAATAGTTACAGAGCCCACATGAAGCTTCATACGAACGAGTCGATGTTTGAATGCGACTTGTGCGACGCCCGTTATCCCACAAAAACCCGCCTTGTAATGCACACGGACAGCGTGCACAAGGGCATAAAATTCGGTTGTAACCAATGCGGCAAGAAATTCATTCAGTCGAGATCTCTGAAGACCCACCTGAAGAAACACGACCCGTTATATAACGACGAGGATAAGTTAACGTGCGAGATATGCGGGAAGAAGATTGTGCGGAACAGCTACAAGTACCACATGCAAAATCATAGCGACGAAAAGCCCTTCGGTTGCAAAATTTGCGGAAAATCTTTCGTCCTCAATTGTAAACTGAGTGTTCACCTTAGAAGCCATAGCAATGAAGGACGATTTACTTGCGAGATATGTTCGAAGGTGTTCAGGCAGGAGAGGTCTTTAATCAGCCATAAGAAGAAACACGATCCGTCGTACAACGAGGAAGAAGAAAAGAAACTGAAGTGCGAGATATGCGGCAAGACTTTTATGAGGAAGGAGAACTACACGGTTCACATGAAAATTCATGCTAATGAAAGGAAGATTTTTCATTGTCAGGAGTGCCCGAAAAATTTTATGTCGAAAAGTGGATTCAATTCTCATATGAAAACCCATATTTTGTAATTAAACATAATAAAATGTTTGCTAGATAAAACTCCTTTTTTTATTTTTCAAGTTTTTTTTTTTACTTAGGCATGAGCCATTCAGTCACATCGACTATTTTAATTATGTATTTTTAATTTTTGGATAAATAAACGAACAAATGAATAATGTCAGACGTATACACAACAACCATGTACCCGACCAACAAACAAAATTAAATGCCGAAAAACGATTAAATTTAATTTTTCTTCAAAAATTTATTTTTGTATTTTTTCAAGTCTAGAATCCCATTCTGAACACTATTTGTTCATAAAAATTATTTATGAGACTTACAGAAACTGAGACAAGCTAAATTTCTTTTGACGTGGATCGCTCTCACATCGACTGGAAATGCCAAAAAATTCAATTTAATTTAATTTTGTTCTTCTCGATCTCCGAAAAATCTTTCGGCCGGGCTGGGATTCAAACCCACACGACACGCGGTGCAACCGGTACAAGCGCTTGCCTGTAACCCACTACACCAACGGGCCGCCCCATTTTTCAAGTTTTGAGCGCTGAAAATGGTCATTATTGTGCTTGATGGTGATTATTTGGAAAAATACGTGATAAATATGCTGTATTAACCCAAACCCATTCCGAAATAATATTTTGTTATTTGGTAAATCGTTACCATTTTACGCTTAGAAGAAAATAGACGACAACATGTTCGCATAGTTCCCAACACCAATAGTAGTTCACCAAATTTCCCATTTCTGCATTCTCTAATCAAATAGTTGTAAATATTTATTGGTAGTGTGGCGTCGCCTTGGTCGTGGAAACTACGAAAGCAGGGCACCGGGGATGGCATCACCATGGATACAAGAGCAAAAAATAACAACATTACGAAAAATATAATATAGACGTATGCACAATTTTTCTGTCTGTAATTTGATCGCTTCTAAAATAAAAATTAAGAAAAGATTTCCAACCAGAGACAAGTACGTTCTACTCATTCATCAACCCGACGACCCTACAGTAGCAACTCGTAGGGATTAAGTGCCACCAACATAGTCCCAGTGTAGGTCTAGAAACAAAACACCATAGTCACGTAATTTTTTTTGGCCTCGAAATCGTAGCCCCTGTGACCAGCTCAAGGCGGCTATTATTTATGTACAATTTTTTTATTTATTTATTTATTTGTTCCCAACAGAAAGTTTTCCAATTAGAGGGAAATTACATGTATTAATAGTGATATTATAAATACAAAAATTAATACTAATACCTAATTTATGTGCTTATAATAAAGCAAAATAACTATACTTAAAAATTAATAGAAAATATAAAAGAAAGAACACTAATAATTCGATATGAAATATAAAATTAAAAAACAAAAAAATTTGGTTGAATAAATGAATAATGTCAGACGTATACAACAACCATGCGAGCGAATACTTCTCGATCCCCGAAAAATCTTTCGCCCGGGCTGGGATTCGAACCCACGCGGCGCAACCGGCACAAGCGCTCGCCTGTGCCCGCTACACCAATGGTACGCGTGTCAGAGGTGAAAAATTTTCTGGGCAGGATTTACAGCGAGCGTGTTTCGCCCTCGGAAAAAGAAAACCATGGAGACAACACTCTTATAATACGCCTAATACGAAAGTGAGACTGCAAAATTTGTGAAATTGTTGCAGATCTATTTATAATGGCCAGTGAAAATAAAAAGCAGAAATTAAATGACTCGACAAGCAACAGAGATTTCAAAATTGATGGACTTGAGAATATGGCATGATCGATGAAGTTATAGCCGTCCCAAAATGTCGTGACACATTGCGCAATGAACATCTTAAATTTCAAGCTTTCGCCCCTCGGGATACAAATTTGCACCTCAGGAAAAATCACGCCACTCAAAAAATCGCGAAAAAACTCGATTTTTCAAACCGTCGTAACTTGGTTCAATTTGGTCGAAAATCGATTAATCTTTCAGTTTGGGAAAGATCCAAGTTTTATCTTTAAGAATGTGTAGTTGATTTTGACCCCAAGTTAAACCCACCCTCCGTAAGAACGCATGGAAAAAAAAAATGTTTGTTATGTAAAAAATTGTCCAACTTTGACAAGCTGTACCGTGCGCAAAAAAAATCGGCGGGAAATTTCACCACAATGGCAGAAAAATTTAATCGATTTCCTTCAATTGCCTTAAAAATTCGAGTCGTTTCGATGATTTGGAGCAAAGTTATGAATTTTTGAAAAAGAAAATGGTGATGTGGCCATCATGTTACTTTCTGCGACTTGATGGTATCATAGCCATTTATATTTACGTTTTCATGGTTTATTTTCAATTGAAATCATATTTTAAATGTATGTACATCGAGCGTTGCGTAAACTCGGATGAAACTGAAAAATTATGAAAGACGGAAAAATTATACTTCAAATTCAAAAACTCAGTTTACTCGAAAACTAAAAGGGTTTCGGAAAAAACGTATTCTTTATAAGTTGTTCATTTTAGCATTCTCTACAATTATTATTAATATAAATTTGCTATAACTATTATCGTTTGATAATTTTAAACCAAAAATAAAAAAATAAAAAAATTTTTTCTCGAATAAAATTGATTTTATGAAAAATGTTTTCAAGCAAAAGATGTTCATTTCTTTGTTGTCTTCAAAGTTTGTTTAAATGTTTTTGTGATATTTTTTCATATTTAAGAAAATATTGGCAAAAAACAAAAAATAGTTAAGGTAAACGCCCACTTCCGGTGTACGAAATTTTACCAAAAGCTTTTCAGGTCTTCAGATTATCAAATAAGATGGATGGTCAAAGTTTCACATCGATTGCTCTATTAGTTTTTGAGATACAGCGCGCACAGACACACACACACACACAGGCACACACACACAGACACACACACACACACAAACACACACAGACACAAAAACTGTTTTCCAGAAATTGTTGAAATGGCATCTAGGGACCCCAAAACGGATATTTCCGTGAAGAAATTTTGAAAAAAAATCACGATCACAATACTTTCTCATACTTCGTAACGGAGAAAGTAAAAATGTTGATCTCCATGTGTTATTTTCGAAGAGCCCATAAATAGCGCATAATTCTGCATATTTGAATCCTCCAACTCAAAAATCCTGGGAGGAGATAGGTTTGGCGCGAACCTCTGCATCGCGAAAAATCGATTTTCAAAAATTCACCTCGGAGTCCAGGGGTGAGCTGGAAAATCGCGGTTTTCACGGGCCCTTAGAGGACGTTTCCGGCTTTCGGGAAAAAAATAAAATTTATCGTTTTTTTGTTTTTTGAGGGGTTGGCAACCCTTTTCTAAAAGGGTGATTCTAGAGGGTTGAAATTTTAATGGTATATTTCTTGAATTATTAGTGATTTTTTATAAAAATTTCAAATCGCCATCTATAATTGTAGTAACGTATTCTTTAAGAAGAATCCAATTATCTTTCAGATTGTATAAGGGTTCCCTGTTCCTAATCTCAATAGTTTTCTTGTATTCGGCGATTATCATATCAGGAATAAGTATTATAATCTGAAAGATAATTGGATTCTACTTGAGAATACGTTACTAAATACAGGGTGTGCCGTTTGAAAAAACGAAGTTATTCAACTTTATAAATTGGGTTTTTCTACCGCATTTTTTTATCACCCTGTATAATTTTTGATATGAAATTATGGTTGGCTCTATAGTTCGAACCTTCAACCAAATAATAGAAATGATTTTAATCGTTCAACGTCAATCACTGTGGCAAAAATAAAATTTCACCCAGACCATGCATATCAACAATTCTTCAAATATTTCGAAAACGGCAAACAATAGGTATAGGGAGTATTGAAGTAACTCACCTTTATTTTCCCCATATAATTAAAAAATGACCAAAAATATAGGGTGTTCCATTTAAAAAAACATAAGTTTGGTCTGTAACTTTGTTATAAGACACCCTGTATAAATTTAAATATTTTTAGAGCGTGCAGATCACTATTATACACAACTTTTGTATAAAACATTTTTCGAAATTTTGAAAAATAAGCACGTGATTGACCGTTCCCAGAACTCTGAAACACCCTGTATATTAATTAATTCATTGTTTTTATAGAAAATCGGAAATTAATTGTTTATTTATGAATCGCAAACTTGTGCACAGTGGTCCAGCTAGCCTGAAAAGCTGGCCAAAATCCCATATGAACTTAGATTCGAGCAGAAATTGGTATATAGGGATTTTTGAGGTCGCTGATTACAAGTCAAAATTCAAAATTACTATAAACAAAATGGCGGATCCAATATGGCGGCAAAATATGTGGAAATGAAACAAAAAATTGATGAAAATTAGTATGTGGGGGTTTTAGAAGTCGCAAATTACAAATCGAGAGTTACAATTATTTTAAACAAAATGGCGGATCCAATATGGCGGCAACATATGTGGAAATGGTATAAAAAATTGATGAATATTAGTAAATGGGGGTTTTCAAGGTCGCAGAGTATAAATCTAAAGTCAAAATTATTCAGAACAAAATGGCGGTAACATATGTGGAAATGGTATAAAAAATTTATGAATATTAGTAAATGGGGGTTTTCAAGGTCGCAGAGTACAAATCTAAAGTCAAAATTATTCTGAACAAAATGGCGGAAACATATGTGGAAATGGTATAAAAAAATGATGAATATTAGTAAATGGGGGTTTTCAAGGTCGCGGAGTACAAATCTAAAGTCAAAATTATTCAGAACAAAATGGCGGAAACATATGTGGAAATGGTAGAAAAAATTAATGAATATTAGTAAATGGGGGTTTTCAAGGTCGCAGAGTACAAATCTAAAGTCAAAATTATTCAGAACAAAATGGCGGTAACATATGTGGAAATGGTATAAAAAATTTATGAATATTAGTAAATGGGGGTTTTCAAGGTCGCAGAGTACAAATCTAAAGTCAAAATTATTCAGAACAAAATGGCGGAAACATATGTGGAAATGGTATAAAAAATTAATGAATATTAGTAAATGGGGGTTTTCAAGGTCGCAGAGTACAAATCTAAAGTCAAAATTATTCAGAACAAAATGGCGGAAACATATGTGGAAATGGTATAAAAAATTAATTAATATTAGTAAATGGGGGTTTTCAAGGTCGCAGAGTACAAATCTAAAGTCAAAAATATTCTGAACAAAATGGCGAATCCAATATGGCGGAAACATATGTGGAAATGATATAAACAATTGATGAAAATTAGTATATGGGGCTTTTCTAGGTCGCAGATTACAAATCATAATATGTTTTATTTTAATATGTTTGATTTTAATGTGTTCTATTTTAATATGTTTTATTTTAATATGATTTATTTTAATGTGATTTATTTTAATATATTTTATTTTAATATGTTTGATTTTAATATATTTTATTTTAATATGTTCTATTTTAATATGTTCTATTTTATTATGTGTTATTTTAATATTAATAAGTTTTATTTTAATATGTTTTACTGTGTTTTTCAATTTTTTTAAAACTTCAAATAACTCCTATAGCAAAAAATTTAGTGTTAAGTGTGATATTTCATTAATTTTGGTAAGTGAAAAGCTATTCAAAAATGAAATAGGATAGGATACAACTTTTTTTTTATACAGTGCGCGCCTAAAGTATGGAATATATTCAGTAAAACCGAAATAATTTTTTTTTGGAAAAAATCCTCGAACAGGTCAATTTTCTTTTATAAAAATACACATTTTTGCATGAAAGTCGATTTTCAGTCGTCATTTGTTTTCGAGTAATGACGTCAGCCATTTTGTTTTTAAATGACAACCCCCTATTTTTGTTCTTGATTTTGAGAGATCTTTTCACTGTCGAACCGGCAGTATAAAAAAGTTGCTAACTTACATAACAAATTTTTCGAGTAAATGACAATTGAAGGTGAGAACTTCATATTTAGAGTT
Organism: Ocypus olens; assembly: GCA_910593695.2. Lineage (NCBI taxonomy): Eukaryota > Metazoa > Arthropoda > Insecta > Coleoptera > Staphylinidae > Ocypus > Ocypus olens. The sequence continues at coordinate 48,404,986 of OU343058.1, forward strand.
TTTACAAAATGACCTTGAAACAATTTTTCCAAACAAAAATGATCTTAAACTTCCATATAATACAATATGGTTTCAACAAGACGGCGCATCCCTGCACTAAACGCGTTTTTCTGTTTTTTTTTTTTTATTTCGAACATGTAGAAGTTCTTCTTGAACATTTTGAATATTACCCAGGCTAATTCTGGGCATTCATCTCTCTCGCTGGCTATTCTATCGGTCCTCGCTTGCCAATCCACTTCTTCGTCAAAAAACGCGCATTGTGCAGGGTGCACCGTCTTGCTGAAAGCATATCGTATTATATGGAAGGTCAAGATCATTTTTGTTTGGAAAAAAGCGCTGGAACAAGGTCATTTTGCAAAAACTCTAAATATCAACTTCACACTTTCAATTGTCATTTACTCGAAAAATTTCTTATGCAAGATGGCAACATTTTTATACTGGCAGTTCGACAATGAAAAGATCTCTCAAAATCAAAAACAAAAATAGGGGGTAGCCATTTAAAAACAAAATGGATGACGTCATTACACAAAAACAAGTGACGACTGAAAATCTACTTTCATGCAAAAATGTGTATTTTGATAAAAGAAAATCGACCTGTTCGAGGATTTTTTCCAAAAATATTTTATTTCGGCTTTACTGCATATATTCCATACTTTAGGCGCGCACTGTATACCAACAATGCATTCTTTGTTTATGGATCTCGAGCTCTTGAAAAAAATTGTTTAAATTATTTCATTCGTATAATTTTAATCATGATTAATCATACTGTACGTTTTTAAAATTCAAGTTTAGAGCGTTGCCGATTTGCTTCCATCTAAAGCAGTGGTTTCCAAACTTTTTTGTCCTACCGCCCCCTTTCCAGAAAAAATATTACTTAGCGCCCCCTGGAATTTTTTTTCTTTAATTTTAAAAGCAATTAATAGGATCACCAAGATTGACTATTTGCAATGGTTTTTTGTTTGTTTATAAATTGGTTACCGCACTGAACCCACGTTCCACTAAATCTTCTCTTCTTTCTTCTATATTATCACTGCCCCCTTACATTTATTCATCAAATGCACCTGTGGCCATCAGCGCCCCCCTGAATCGCTGCAGCGCCCACTTTGGGAATCACTGATCTAAAGCATGGAAATTGCTTTGATGGCAAATCATAAATGCTTTGTTTATTCATGGATTTTAAGTTTTTGAAGCAAAATTCCTGGATTGATTATTTTGTGACAATTTTTCAAATCGTTGAATGCAAATTTCGTTTTTCTAGTTTATGTTTTTAAGTTTTAAGTTAAATTAACTTACCTCGATTAATAATTGGCCAACTGTCTGCCGGCCGCCCCTTGGTTCGGCACCCCCGCTAGGAACGGCCCTTGTAGTATTGCTTTGGACAACAGAACCGTTTCAGGTCGTAAATTTGTTAATCACCTCAGACGCCTTCATAGCGCGGCCAGAGTATACATACAAACATGTTGTATATAAAATATTAAGTTTTCCCTTCTCTACAGTCGAATAACTTCGAGAATAGGAAACTTTAAATCCATTAAAGATATGAATTTAAAAGATCAATAAAACACTCTTTAACTTTGTATAACACATTCATTTATTATTAGCAAATACGCTTGCCATTATTAAAACTTTAGTTTAGTTTTGATAATAGCAAGCATATTTGCCGAATAAATTAATGTTTTTTATTGATATTATAAAAATATGTATAATGAAGTAGAAGCTTCCTACATAAGAAATAATACGAATTTACATTTATTTTTATATTATACTGTTAAAAACAGATCGCACTTATAAATGCTAAATAAATAATTTATTCTTTAGCGTTAAATTAACTGACTATCTGAACTTTGAATAGAATTAACGTTATTAATTTTATCATTTACAGAAATGTGTACATCTGCGAAGTAGACGATAAATCTCACGAGCTTGAAGAACACCAATTTTTCCAAGAAAAGAAGCCGACCCTTGCTAAACAGCCGCCGTTCAAGTGTAAAATTTGTCAAAAACAGCTAAGCACCGCATACACCCTTCAATCGCACATGAAGCTCCATACGAATGAGTCCATGTTTGAATGCGACTCGTGCGACGCCCGTTATTCCAATAAAAGCAGGCTCTTAAGACACGTCGACAGCGTGCACAAGGGGATCAGATTCGACTGCAGCGAATGCGGAAAGAAGTTCATTCAGTCGAGATCCTTAGAGGTACACATGCGAAACCATAACAACGAAAAGCCTTTCGGCTGTAAAATTTGTGGAAAATCCTTCGTCCTCAATCATGCTCTAAATCTTCACGTTAAAAAACACACTAAAGAGAAAACTTGCCAAATATGTATGAAGGTATTCAGACAGGCGAAGTCTTTGATCAACCATGTGAATAAACACAAGATACAAAAAGGCGAGGATAAGTTACCGTGCCAGATATGCGGGAGGAAAATATCGCGGAAAAGCTTGAGGATTCACATGCGAAATCACAGCGACGAGAAGCCTTTCGGTTGTATAACTTGTGGAAAATCTTTCGTTACGGATTACGGACTAACTCTTCACATTAAAAGGCACAGCGATGAGCGATTCACTTGCGAGATTTGTTCGAAGGTGTTCAGGCAGGAGGCGTATTTAATCAACCATAAGAAGAAACACGATCCGCTCTACAACGAGGCAGAAGAGAAGAAGCTGAAGTGTCACATATGCCGTAAGCATTTCACGTACAAAAGTGAGTTGGACAGACACGTGCAAGGGCATGTCAATGACAAACCGTTCCCTTGCGAAATATGCGGCAAGACTTTTCTGAGGAAGGAAAGCCACACGGTTCATGTAGCAACTCATGCCAGTGACAGGAAGAAATTTAATTGCCAGGAGTGCTCGAAAAGTTTCGTTACGAAACGTGGAATTATAGCTCACATCAAAACCCATGCTGTGAAGTAAATTAATGTAATATTAAGAATTAACATAATAAAGTGTTTCGGGATAAAATAACCATTTATTTATTAACCCAGATGGTGCCAAATTAGTCGAAAAAAACATTCTATGCTTACTTTATACAAGAATACTTTTTTAATACTTGCAGTCGAGCATTGTGAATTATTTTTGCTTAGAGCAGCAATATCCGCTTTAAGGACTGCACTTTCAGCTTTTAACCCGTTCGGCCCTGGTGGTGGCAATTGCCACCGCAACATTTACTTGTCTCTACTTACTATGACAATCCATATTTTTGCTGTTTATCACTAGATAAACACTTCAACAAAGCCTCCTAAACAAAATACATGCGCGGTTTACGTCATTACTTGACTTGTGTTGTGTGTAAATAAGAGTTTTATAAAGTCGTGCGAGATGGATGCCGATAACCTCAACAATCTATTTGGTAAATAGGAATAATTACTGCGTGAAACCCAATATTGATTAAACTTTTACTGATATGTGAACTGTAAGATATGTTTGATAAGTAGAACGTAAGATGTTTGAGGATTGCCCAAATAATCCTTGTCATAAATTAGTTTTGGGACCTGCTGGTGGCATTTGTCACCACTAATTACTTCCTATACTAATTAAGCAAATGTGTTCAAATTTGGTATTTATGGTCTTAAGAAGCTCCCCATCAATAATAATTAACAAAAAAAAATATTTTTTCAAATATAAAAATCCACGGCTGAAAGGGTTAATGCGGTAATTTGTTCTGAGATATGCAAGTGCTTACTTGCTGTTTAATTTATCCGAAAAAGGGCAAGAAGTAGCTCCTAAATGCATCATCGCGAAAATAATTTAAGATTTAGGACTAACGTCTTGGTCTTGGTTAGAAGTAGAATTAGATGGGATATTCTCTGATCAACTACAGGACGAGCAAATCCATTTACCTTAACTAGATTTTAGATTTTCCGAGTGACTTAACCACCGACAAGATATGGATATTGCCAGCGGTGGCAAATATAACAATAATAATGTAAACATTAAATATTGCTCCCCATCAGAACACCTACAGACCTTTCAGGTCTCATCAGTGTACTTAGTTGCTGATGGGGAAACGTTTTTTTTTTTATGAGAGGAGAGAGAATCATTTATAGACACCGCTATAATGGGGTAGTGTTGGAGTCCTCTCCCTGACGGGCGCGGAGTATACCAACTAAAAACTCTCCTTGTATTTCAAATTTAAATTAAAGAAATTTTTCCTACAGTAACGTAGTGAATCGTGGGGATATTATACTTGACTTTGGGTATGACGTGTTAATTACGATAATTATTAATTAAATATTAATACTTAAAGAAATTTTGAAATGATATGGGTGTGTGGAAAAAATTTTGTTTAAGACCAAAAAATTTTAGAAAAGTTTAATGAATGATGGGAATTTGATTTGAAGTTAATGAATTTACTGACCCAGGTTTAGTGGGCGCTTTCTTTTCCCATGAGTGGGATTTGGTTGAATTTCGAAATGGTCTTGCAGAAGGCTCACATCGAATTTGGAAGAGTGGCTGAGGGCCAACTGATGGATGAAGTCCTGAACACTCGGCGTCTTGGTTTCGTGACGCAGTTGCGCATTTCTGACAAACCACGGAGAGCCTACGATCCGGCGGATCATGCGGCTCTGAGTAGTCTCCAGCTTACGCATCTACGTCATTTTTGGACGTATGATTGCCTTGTATAGGTGAATTTTATTGGATAGGAATAGTTGGTTGCTATTTAGGAGAAGGGATTTAAGTTGTGCAAACGCTGTGTTTGCTTTAGTTATGGCGTATTGGACGTGCTTGTTCCAAATAAGTTTACGGTCCATAATGAGACCAAGATAGCGTACATTGTCAACCCAGGGGATGGGCTGGTCATTGAAAGTGAGATTATTTGGGGGCAGAGAGCGACCCAAGGAAAAGAAGATAGCTTGGCTTTTTTCAGGGTTAATTGAAATTCGCCATTCCTGTGTCCACTCCTCGAGCTCATCGTGTGCGGACTGAATTTTGTTCATCGTGTGAGGGATGAATTTACCACGATACATGTACGCTGTGTCAACTGCATATTGAGCAGTGAGAATATCGTGTACATAGATGTTGTACAAAGTTGGAGAGAGGACGGATCCCTGCGGCACCCCGGCGGTCATTAAATGCGGGTCAGAGATTGCACACTCGTAACGAGTTGAGAAAGTGCGTTCGGTAATAAACTGTTGAATGAGCTTAACCAGATAAATTGGACAATTGAGCTTAAGGAGTTTAAAAATCAAACCTTCGTCCCAGACACGGTCAAAAGCTTTAGAAACATCAAGAAAGATGGCTAGTGTGCTTTGTTTGCGATTAAAACCTTCGACTATAAAATTTGGTTCTGATTAATTGATGATTGCAAGAAAGGCCCTTAATGAAGCCACGCTGGGTATTCGGGATGATTTGTGATCGAGAGACCATTCGCCAAGGCGCGAGTGAATGATTTTTTCGAATAGTTTATCCATGACGCAGAGCAAACTAATAGGGCGATGATTTTGCGGAAATTTAGCATCTTTACCTGGTTTTGGAGTTAAAACCATAGTAGCATGTTTCCATGCTTGTGGGAAATATCCTATTCTGAGAGTGATGTTAGAAATACAATTGCTTTGTGTGGAAGATGCTTAAGGCAGGTGTAACTAATTCTATCGTGCCCTGGCGCTTTTTTATTCGGCGCATTTTTAATGAGAGTTTTGACCTCTGTACGGGAAGGTCGATTTAGACGTGGAGTTAGGAGTTTCATTGAAACGATCAAGTGTTTCCTCTATGTCGTCGAGAAGCTCGTCGCTGGTAGTGAGAGGGTTTGGCGAGAACTGCGACTCTAGGCTCTCCGCGAAGGCTTCGGCTTTGTCTTCCGCAAGGTAGACAACGCCTTGTCTTCCATGGATTGCCGAAGTCGCCGTTCTCGCTCTGGTGAAAGTCTTAGTGAGCTTCCAAAGTTGAGGTTTATGCTGGACGGCATCGCCAATGAGCCGATTTCAGCGGTTATTACGAAGATCTTTAAGATCATTATGAATTTCCTCTAAGATTTTGCTTCGTTTGGCGACAGCGTGTGCGTTGCCATATTCTACGGACACGATTTTTTTCCCTAATTTTATCGAGAATATTACGAGGAATATTGAGCGGATCGCTCTGAGAAACAGACTTTTCCGTCGTGGATTCATCAATGGCTTTATGGATAGTCGCTGTGAGGGTTTTTACACCTTCATCGATTTCGTTTTTATTTCGCATCACCGGAATTGGTGGAACGAGGCCTAGGAGAATGTCATTGAATTTAGCCCAGTCAGTGGATCTGGCTGTTTTCTCATATCTAGAAATTTCGGTATGAATACCCATGATGACAGGATTATAATCTGAATGCAATTCGGATGCTGTCCAGACATCAATGTCGTAATCTAATCGATTCACGATAAAAAAATCAAGAATGTCAGGGCGGTAACTAGAAGAATAGTAAAAAGTTGGTTCAGTTTGGCTGATTGTTTCGAGTGGAAAACTGTGTTGAACAATGATGTCAAAAAGGTTACGACCGCGAGTATTTGTGGTGCGACTCCGCCAGCTGGGGTGCTTGGCATTGAAGTCGCCCCCAATTATGGTTGGAATATCATCAGAGAGGATGTTTTCATAGTCTTGGACTACAAAAGGTCTCGAGGGAGACTGATAAGCGCTAATGATCTTAACTTTTTCGCCATTAATGCGAACTATAATAGAAGTGATTTCAAGAGACTGGATTGTCTAGAACAGAGTAATCAAGGCCACGTTTGACATAGATAGCATTATATGTATGTCGAGACGACGGATGAACGGCTCTAGTTCAGAAAATTTATCTGTGAGACCATTATCAGCGAAAGCAGTTCGTCGATGATTCACTGACCTTGCGGATGACTACCCTCAGTTCTTTTTCCTCGTTTAGGCGGTAGGTGAAGAATGGGGCTTTAATTTGGGTGAAATGTTCGATCGTGGTCCTGAAATCTTGAGGGGTTTGCACCTGGATGCGATACCCCTCGTTGATGGTGGAGACCTAGAGGAGGCAGACTTTTTGTCCACCAGGTGTTTAGAAATTTGGATCCATCCTTCCTTTTTTTTAGGTAGATGGGAGGAGGTTTTGAGGCGAATCTTTCGATTCCCTCGATATTTTCGATCTCGTTGATCGTTGCTGGTTTACGGATATCCGGTACACGCGTGGTGGTGTATTTTAATGTTGGAGGAGGGTTTAAGCTCGGGGAAGGCCGAGCATTTTTAATGGCTGAAAGCTGCTCGCTGGCTTTGGTAGGCACAGCGGAGCAGCGGGACGTAGCGTCGATTTATTATTTGTGACAAAGCTGTCTTTCTTGGTTCGCTTTGTGGGCGGGGCGCCAAGACTAGCCGATGGACGCAGAATTTTAGCAGAGGGCGCCTCGGTGGTGAGAGCGCGAGCCTCTGTAGAAGTTGAGGGGGTGGCCGTATTAGATGTCGAGGCCGGGGGCGTGGCTTGGGTGTTAACCCTGATATTTTTTTTTGTTGACTCGATGTCTGAGTCAGAATCGGAGTGCGGGCGAGCGGATTTCGACTTCTTTTTAGCCCTTACTTTGACAAATCCATCGTTGTCAGGGGCGTCGGGTGTTGGGGGATGGAAGTAGTTCGATTTTGGGGGTTCAGGAGTGAATTCCATCGGTGTGGGGGTGCACAGAGGCTGGAGGATTAGGATGGTTGCTCTAAGCTCTTCGAGTTGAGCATTTTGGAGGGCAAGTTAAGTGCGCATTCTCAATTTTGAGGGAGTCTACAGTGACTAAATTCGCGATCGTAAGATCGATATCTAGTCATGCCTCTATAGTGGCAGGCAAAGATGGGTCTGGCGAAGCCATTGCGACGCAATGGCTCGCCGGTGAAGTTAATAGTGAATTTTAGCGGATAATGCTGAGTTTGGCTGATAGTGATCGAAATTGAATAAAGCAATGAAATAAACGTGGGGATTGAGAGGAAAGGTAGTTCTAAGGGACGGGCTTGCCGTATACGGAACCGGCACTACGATCTCCTTGCGGGGACGTATTTGGGTGCGCCCCGAAGATTACACAGCGTTCCTGTTTTATAGGGAAATCAGTGATATCGAAGGATTGCGTGTAATAGCAGGCGTGCTAGACGGCTCTCAGCGTGGTGCAATGCCAAGAAACCGTTTCTCGTTCCGATCGAACCCAGTCAGAACAGTATAATACACGTACTAACTGTGTGGACGTTCACCAGAAGATCAAACTGAAAGGGAATACTGTTCATTAGTAGATGGCACCTTGACTCTGATCAGACTTTCGTTCGAGCTGCGAACAGTTGAATTAAAAATCCAACTGTCACCGAGCAATACTAGGAGTAATGCAGGCAAGGGTGATGGCAATTTAAACTGGTAAGCCATGAGGGCCAGTAAAAATTACTTCGAAGTTTCGAAATTTAAAAATTTCGGATAAGAAAACCGGACGGAGATTAGAGCGACTTGACTGCTCTGATGCTCGATGTCGAGTGCGAAGATGGGGAAACGGAGATTACTATTGGAATATAAGTATTCCAAACACCGTTAAAGGTAAAAACGCCAAAGTGACGGAATCTATTGCCTGAATGCTGTACTGAACCAAATTGAAAGCGTGAAAGCATGTCTTCTAATTCAGAAACACCGTATACTCCGCCCCAAACTAGGGACGCCGTCAAAATAATAATAACCAGTACTAAGGCAGCCATCATCTCAAGTTGAAAATTGCAGTCAGTGAAAGTGTAAATATGTGATAGCGTCGTTTAATTGGTACCTAACGATGAATAGGGCAAATGTATTTTCCGCCTACCTGTTCTGGACGTTCATTTATCGTGTCTAAATTGCGAGATGAACATCCCAAGTGATGATCTAGCGTTACAGAAATGTTCCAATAGATGGTGATATACTTGTCAATGCGCGATACATACAAATCACTTGTGTTCTGCAATCGTTTGTAAATAAATCTACAATTATGGATGTCAGCAGCAACGATGATAGCAGTGATGTGCTCACACCACCAGAACTAAAGGAAATTGCCGCTGTCGCTTCGAATAATTTATTGCCCGCGAAATCCTGAAGTGTGCTTCACAATTTATTTATTTTACCATATTATCGGTAGGCAGAAAAATAGCATGTGTCCCGCAGGCAGAAATGCTTTAGCAGCCCTTAGTTCCTGGCGCCCTCGCTCGCTACGCTCGCTTATGCGCCAAACACCGCGGGCTGCTAATAGTTATTTAAGCAACAAGGAACGTAAGGACGTATTAACATTTGAGGTAGGCGAATACGAGCCGAGGCGGAGCCGAGGCTCGTCGCCTGCCTAAAATGTTAATTGTCATTACGTTCCGTGTTGCTTATTAATTTTTTTCTGCTACCGGAAATATAATACTTCAAAAAGATCAAAAAATATTCTAAAATACGGCTTGTAACATTTGGGATTCAAATTTTTATAGTCACCTATGCGTCCTATGGCAACCCAGCAACCGAGAAAACAATGTCGAATTTTGTTTGTTTGCGTCAATCCAGTAAAACTTTCTGTGGGCATGGATGCAAACGAAGCTGTTGATATTGCGTGTTAGAACCTGTTACCGACAAAATCGAAAAAGGTATGTGTCCTGTTACGACTCTTTTAAGCAGTGGTTATGTAAAAAGAATGCCGATGCTATAGGTATAGACGAAAATATGTTGCTCGCCCATATGTTGGAGCGTTACGTTTCTGTTTATTATTTTCCTAGGTCCGTAAGTAAAAATTAAGTTATGTCGCCAAGGACTACAAACACCACGAATGTTATCAGCCACTTACGGTACCTGTAACTATGGATGCAATGCTTATTTACGTTGTCGGCAGCGGAAAAAGCATATTTTCTGCCCTTGATGCACAATATACTATATCACCGTGATAGTGTAATACTTTTTAAAATACCGTCGTTTAATTGATAACTAACGATTAATAGGGCAAATGTATTATTCTTACATTTTAATAGATTATAATTTTCATACGAAGTATGGCTAAATCACCGAGTGACACCTTTTATATAAATTGTATGTATTTATTAGATGACGAAGGGGCACCAGGTGAAGCATGCCCGTGGCAATTCCACTGGTGTCCCGCTTCTCGGGGGCCAATTCTAGTCGCATGCGACCAGTATGTCCCCAATAAAAAAAAAGAAAGGTAAATAAGTAGCTTAAAAATCACACCGTCATCGTCAGCCCGAACTAGTGGTGTAATTGGGAAGAGTCGACTGAAATGAGTTGACTCTTTCGAAAAAGTAAAAAAGTATGAGTAAAACAAAAGGTCCCCACTACCAGAAGTACTAAAACTTTCGAACAGAAACATCTTAGGTTTCCACCCTTATAAAATTCAAACGGTGCAAGAGCCCAAGATTTCGCGACACTATTTAACGACCTTGGTCTTCTTTGCGCTAATTTGAATGTTTTGCATAATCTGATAAAGCACATTTTCATTTACGTTCAGGACCGGCCCACATTCCCAAAAAGTCACAGTGTGGTCTGGTGTATCTATGTTCGGGATACTTAGGCCTTATTTCTTCGAACTAGACTGTTACAATAATTCGCAATAATGCTTGAAAATGTTTTACCTGGGGAACTACATGGATTGGAAAGGGCAAGATGTGGCAACACATACTGTACCAGTTTTGAAAGAAAATAGTATAGTTAATTGGTCTGCAAGATCTTCTCGCGATTTCTTCTCATGGGGATATTTAGTCAAAATTTTAACTCCAACACATTGTAGAAGTTTAAACATTAGAGTGCGGATATTTTGCACCGTGTCTTGCAATAATTTCACACGGATACGAAAGTTAGGTGACAAATTAGATGGTGTATGTCATAAATACAATATATCGTGCTAAGCCCTGTGTTTCAATTAATAAGCTCATAATCATACCTTAAAATCGTAACTACCTATTGGCGTGCTCTGTATTTAACACGTGATAAAAATGTCTTTTCAAAAGACTTAACTAGTGTAGCAACCGCGTATAACACATCTGCCTGGCAATTAAATGAACTGGATTGAAGCTAACACTTTGCATGCTTCAAACTTGATGAAAAGAAAAATAATTGTAATATGGGGTGGTTTGGTAATTAATCACTTGTTATGTTTCATGTTTTGTATTTCCAGTTTTTTTAACACCTATTTCGGTGACATTAAACAATTTTCAAAGGATCATTGTAAACTTTTAAAAAATTCCTGACACGTATTTGGATTACATACAAGGTGCGGCAAAACAGACAGTGCAGTTTTGAAGGGCTATTAAAGAAATGGGGTTTATTTTATCTTAATCGGTAAATCGTGTTGTTTTATGCATTAAATCCTGAAGATGACATCAGAAAGATGATGACCCCAGCAGCGATACATTGATGAAGACGATTTCTGAAATTTTCGGCCGCATTTTGGCACATCTCGATGGGTATAGCGGCGATTTCCTGAGTTCTTCCAAGGTGCGAGGTCGATGCCTAAAAACCTTTTCCTTAAGGTAGCCCCACAGGAAGAAGTCGCAAATTCTCAGATCAGAGGAGCGTGCGGGCCACTCCACATCACCTCTCAGAGAAACGAGGCGCCCAGGGAACACCTGTCGCAGTTTCGTCATTGAAACTCGAGCAGTATAGGCCGTAGCCCCGTCCTGCTGAAACCAGATGTCTCCCAGATCTGCTTCCTCCATCAGTTCTTCCAATCGAGGTTGAAAAAAAAAATTACAACATGAAAGCATAACGTTGAGCATTGACAGTTACGGTTCGTCCGTCCTCTTCAAAATAATAAGGCCCAATCACCCCAAAAATGGAAATCGCACATCACACGGTGACTTTTTGGGGAGTGAAGTGGTCTCTCGTGAAGTTGTCTTGGGTATCGAAAATTTTGTTTATTCGCCCCTCTACAGAGATGGAAGTGGGCCTCATCACTACTGAAAAAAGTTAACCTCGCATGGATCCGGTTCAAGATTCTTTGGGAGCGATTCATGCGGTTTTCATAATCAGGGAGCATTAACTTTTGAACAATCATCATCTTGTAGGGGTGGAATGAGTCTTCATGCAATATCCGTCTTAGAGAGCGGTCAGCAATGGCTAATGCAGTTGCATGCTTCCGGGCAGAGCGCGTAGGTGACCGTTCGTTAGCTTCTTTTACTTTTGCTACATTTTCGGGTGTTCTTACCATTCTGGGTCTTCCTAAACCCCTACGTCTTTGTTTGGAACCATTTTCTTCTAATGTATACACCCAACTCGCGATTAAATTACGGTGAGGGACGAGATCACGACGCGCAAGATTGAAAGGCCCGCTGGGTGGTGACGGCAGAACGGCCATTTTCAAGAAACGTGCGGACGGCGAAGCCCCGATGTTCTCCAAACCAAACCATGGTAACGACTAAAAACGGCACGACCCCCCCGAAACAATGAGATCCCTCCCAGGTAGGTACCCCCACCACACAGTTCCAAACTGCACTGTCTGTTTTGCCGCACCCGGTCAACCATTTTCATTGTAAATCCTTTGAAAATTCCTGGCACGTATTTCGGTTACCCATAACCATCTTCATTGTAATTCCTTTGAAAATTCTTGACATGTTTTTCGGTTACATATAACCATTATCGTTGTAAGCCCTATGAAAATTCCTGACACGTGTTTCGGTTAGATGTAACCATTTTCATTGTAAATCCTTTGAAAATTCCTGGCACGTGTTTCGGTTACCCATAACCATCTTCATTGTAATTCCTTTGAAAATTCTTGACATGTTTTTCGGTTACATATAACCATTATCGTTGGAAGCCCTATGAAAATTCCTGACACGTGTTTCGGTTACATGTAACCATTTTCATTGTAAATCCTTTGAAAATTCAGGAAACTGAAAATACAAATATAAAACATAACAAGTGTTATGTTACCAAGCTACCTCGTAGAAGTTAATTAAATTTTCGAAGCGCATTTTTAACCAGAAATCATTAAAATCACCACCCTCCACATGGCCGCAACACCATACAAATTCTAACATTATATTTTTCAGGGTTGAATGTGAAGTAGTGATAAGCGAAGAAGACCGCGCATACGAAGACAAAAATGGAAGCGGAATCCGTTGTCATTTGTGCCCGAAATATTTCGGAAACGAAAGACTCTTGAAGGAGCACGTCAGAAAACACCAGAGAGAGTACGTGTGCGACTTTTGCAACACCAGATACGTGAACAATTTAAAATACGTTTGCCACCAATTCATACACATTAACAAGTACAACTGCATACATTGCGATTACACGACCTTGGATAAAAAAGACATCATCCACCACATGAAGGATCACGACCAAATGGAGTTGGTCGAGTGCCAGTATTGCCCGAACAAATACGCCAAGTACTACTTGAACAAGCACGTGAAAAGGGTCCACAGCGGGGAGATGAAGATGTATAAGTACGAGTGCCATTTATGTCCTAAGAAGATGGATAACTTAAAGGACTTCGAGGAGCATGCGAATGTTCATAAGGGAATCAAGCCGTTCAGTTGCGAGGAGTGCAAGAAACCGTTCCACACCTCCAGACAAGTGCGGACTCATCAAATTAACCACCACAAGGTGGCGGTTGATGTTCCGATCGTGTACGAGTGCCAGATTTGCAAAATCGAATTTCCGACCAAAGGGAAACTGGTTTATCACAACAGGCGGAATCACGGAAACGACATGCAGACTTGTGAGGTGTGCGGATACAAGGCCATAAAATGCCAGTTGGCCGAGCACATGCGCACGCATACCGGAGATAAGCCGTTCGCGTGCTCGTTTTGTGGTAAACGATTTTGTAGGAAATACGCGATGCAAACGCACGAGAGGATACACACTGGGGAAAAGCCGTTCAGTTGTGAGGTTTGCGGAAAGGCCTATACGCAAAGTGGGACGCTCATTATTCACATGAGGACGCACACCGGTGAGAAACCGTACGTTTGCGCGGTTTGCGACAAAGGGTTTATTTCGAAAATGTTACTCAACGATCATGTAAAATTCTCGAAGAAGCACAAGGAGTTATCTGCGGGTCAAGAAGTCGTTCCTACTAACTAAGATGTTCCTTTATTGTTATTATTATTTTCTTACATTGTAATTTAAATAAATAAACCTGATTTAGAAAAACTTCTTTGAATAAAAAAAAATGTTTTTTTTTTATCAATTAACTCTTTGCACTCGTATGTCGACTTATTGTCGACACAATACATGTTATAACTAATAAATACGAGTGCAAAGGGTTAATAGATGAGATGCAAATTATATTCTCTAAAAAGATGACATTAAGAGTTGCATCGAATCCAAAATAAGCTCTGATGCAATAGCTTATGCAGATGAGTTAGTATTTGCGAAAACAGTGGATGACTTGAGATAGATGAAGGAAAGAGTGCAGAGGTATATTGGAAAAAAATGGTTCTCTGATTGTAGGCAAAACTAAATCGATGATATGCACGAATGCGAGAGGACGGACCAAGGAAAACGAATTGAATTTCTTAGAAGTACAGATAGAGCGAGTGAGAGCGAACATATTTTTTGTTGTGCCGTTAAATTATGAGAAAAATGTCTGCGGCTTCTCTGAATAACACATCGGAGCATCAATGCCTTTTCTTTGTCCGCTGATTCATACCGCTGCATCTCAAGAAAGCTCTCTCGTCTTAAAGGTCGTTACAACTATCAAGAATCCAAGTACAGTACTCCCTCTATAATCCGACGTTTTTAGCACAGCTTCTCGCTTCAGTTTATTAGAGTGTCAATTATCCGAACTAATTGGGGGACATGGGTGTTCGGAAAACCGGTTTTTCGGATAATCGAATTGTACTAATTCGCAAATACATATTTATGTACAGGTGAATAAAAAACATATTTATTTATAATACAGGGTGCGGCATAAGTTCCGCCCCCATTTTGCACGAAAAAGCGAAGAATAGAAAAAGAGAATAAAATGTAATTTAATGAGCATGCTACAGAAAATAAGATATTTACAGCTTAGAATAAGTTTATAACAAGTGTTCAAATTGGTGACCATCTTGGTCAACGCATCTGCGGCACCGTGTGACGACAGTTTGGCACGTACGACGGAACATTTCGTAATGTTCCCTGATGTTGTCGAACTCCTCCACGATGATTCTTCTCAACTGCTGGACTGTTGTTGCTCATCTTGCGGACACGCGATCCTTCATCAGGCCCCAGAAAAAAAAGTCACAGGGTGTTAAATCGCAAGACCTCGCTGGCCATTCAATTTCCCCACGTCTTCCTATCCACGCTCCGAAGTGATCATTGAGGAATTCCCGCACAATTAAAGCGTAATGTGGGGGGGCACCGTCTTGCATAAAGTGGATGATGTGGGCCAAATCTGGGTCAGCATCCATTTGACCTCGTAGAACCTCTAGAAGTTCCAGATAGGTTTCTGCAGTCACAGTGGCATCAAAAAAGTAGGGACCAACTAGTCCTCCAGCATGAATGCCAGCTCATACGCTGACGCCGGGTGCATTAAGTTCTTGACGAATGGTTACGTGGGGGGTTTTCGGTGGCCCAATAGACAGAATTGTGTCGATTGATGGTACCGTTCAATTTAAAAGTGGCTTCATCTCTCCATAAGATCGAGCAGTAGAATTGATTGTCGTCTTCTTGGCAACCGATAAACCACTCACAGAATTTCAAACGCCGATCGAAGTCATCCTCATGAAGCGCGTGAATTAGGCGAGGACGGTACGCACGGTAATTCATACGCTTTAATATTCGACGTATGGAATGATCAGAAATCTGCAGTTCTCTCGCTAGCCTTCTAGCGCTGACGTTCGACTCTTCGACGTAGGATAGCGCCACGGTTTCCATATTCGCTTCAGTCGTCATGCTACGAGGACGACCCGCTCTCGGCGCATCAGGAACGGAGCCTGTTTGCTGGAATTTCGTGTACAGTCTCCTCACATTACGACGGTTTGGTAAACGACGATTTGGAAATTGTTACGCGAATTCTTCGAAAATTGTTTGGAAATGCTCATCATTTCTTATGTACGACGTTAACAGGAAAATTCGTTCTTCCTGCGTAAATTTCAATCCACCAACTTGCATTTTCACAATGAATGAACGTACGGACAATAATAATATACCGAACACCTTGCCACAATCGTTTGAGAACGCAAACTAACGAGGCAGAAGTTGTACTGCACCAGATTACGTCACGCTGTAAAAAGATAGTGGGGCGGAACTTATGCCGCACTCGGTATATCTTTAATAACAACAGAGAGTTTGCTTTCAATCGGCAAAATTTAGTTAATCGCGTAGTGGCAACTTGGAAGTGAGAGGTTGAGACAAGTGCGAGAGGATTGTATCGCGGGAGGTGGTAGACATGCGCGAGACACGTGCGGGCGTAGTAGTTCGGTTGAGCAGTCGTTCGGATAATCGACGTTCTACTGTATATGTATACAATAAAATATAGCGTCTGCCTTTTAAATGCGTCATCATTAGTGATTTCCAGTAATACTTCAGTGTTCAGATCCGATATCTGCCGGATTACTAAAGGAGTACTGTATTGACAAGCCCTGCGCTACCTTAAGTCAAAAGCAGGAAAAGTACATCTACTAGCGCTTAGGAATGAATAAAAGGGTAGGAAGGTGTAGATACGCGAAAAAAATATCAGGTGTATGTTCTGTGGAGGTGAACATTGGATGACTGTTTGCGAAGAAATGGATGAGCAACTAAATAGGAGTGTGAAGGTAAGTGTAAGTGAAACTGGCGAAGGGATACAGGTGTACAGGATGTTGCTCAGGATAGGGGTGTGCAGGTTGTAGGTACAACTCAGGACAGACAGTTGCAACTAGCTAGCGAAGAGATAGAGGTGTGCAAGATGTTGCTACAAGTCAGGACAGGGAGTTGAAGCTAGCTGGAAAACGGGATAGAGGTGTACTAGGTGTTGGTACAAGTCAGAACAGAGAGTTGCAGTTAGCTGATCATGCGATAAAGGTATGCAAGATGTTGGTACACGCCACAGGCAGTAGCAACTTGGACAGTGAGTTGAAGCTAGCTGGCAAAAGAATAGAGGTGTACTAGGTGTTGGTACAAGTGAGAACAGGGAGTTGTTCAAAACGTTGGCACAAGTCAGGACAGGCAGTTGCAACTAGCTAGCCAAGAGATAGAGGTGTGCAAGATGTCGCTACAAGTCAGGACAGTGAGTTAAAGCCAGCTGGACAAAGGGATAAAGTTGTACTAGATGTTGGTACAAGTCAGCATAGGGAGTTACAGCTAGCTGACGATGCGATGAAGTTGTTCAAGATGTTGGTACAAGTCAAGACAGGCAGTTACAACTAGCTGGCGAAGAGATAGAGGTGTGCAAGATGTCGCTACAAGTCAGGACAGTGAGTTGAAGCTGGCTGGCAAAAGGGATAGAGGTGTACTAGGTGTTGGTACAAGTGAGAACAGGGAGTTTTTCAAGATGTTGGCACAAGTCAGGACAGGCAGTTACAACTAGCTGGCGAAGAGATAGAGGTGTGCAAGATGTCGCTACAAGTCAGGACAGTGAGTTGAATCTGGCTGGCAAAAGGGATAGAGGTGTACTAGGTATTGGTACAAGTCAGATCAGGGAGTTGTTCAAGATGTTGGCACATGTCGGGACAGGCAGTTGCAACTAGCTAGCGAAGAGGTAGAGGTGTGCAAGATGTCGCTACAAGTCAGAACAGTGAGTTGAAGCCAGCTGGACAAAGGGATAAAGTTGTACTAGGTGTTGGTACAAGTCAGCGCAGGGAGTTACAGCTAGCTGACGATGCGATGAAGGTGTTCAAGATGTTGGTACAAGTCAGGACGGGCAGTTTCAACTAGCTAGCGAAGAGATAGAGGTGTGCAAGATGTCGCTACAAGTCAGGACAGTGAGTTGAAGTTAGCTGGGAAAAGGGATAGAGGTGTACTAGGTGCTGGTACACGTCAGAACAGGGAGTTACAGCTAGCTGATGATGCGATAAAGGTGTTCAAGATGACGGTACAAGTTGGTGCAACTAGCTAGCGAAGAGATAGAGATGTGTAAGATGTCACTACAAGTCAGAACAGTGAGTTGAAGTCAGCTGGACAAAGGGATAAAGTTGTACTAGGTGTTGGTACGAGTCAGCACAGGGAGTTACAGCTAGCTGACCATGCGATAAAGGTACGCAAGATGTTGGTACACATCAGGACAGGCAGTTGTAACTAGCTGGCGAAGAGATAGAGGTGTGCAAGATATTTCTACAAGTCAGGACAGTGAGTTGAAGCTAGCTAAAAAAAATGATAGAGGTGTACTAGGTGTTGGTAAAAGTCAGGACAGGTAGTTGTTCAAGATGTTGGCACAAGTCAGGACAGGCAGTTTCAACTAGCTAGCGAAGAGATAGAGGTGTGCAAGATGTCGCTACAAGTCAGGACAGGGAGTTGAAGCTAGCTGTAAAAGGGGATTAAGGTGTACTAAGTGTTGGTACAAGTCAGAACAGGGAGTTACAGCTAACTGACGATGCAATAAAGGTGTTCGAGATGTTGGTACAAGCCAGGACAGGCAGTTGCAACTAGCTAGCGAAGAGATATGCAAGATATCTTTACAAGTCAGGACAGGGAGTTAAAGCCATCTGAAAAAAAGGATAGAGGTGTACTAGGTGTTGGTACAAGTCAGGACAGGCAGTTGCAGCTAGCTGACGATGCGATAAAGGTGTGCAAGATATTGGTAAAATACAGGACAGGCAGTTGCAACTAGCTAGCGAAGAGATAGAGGTGTGCAAGATGTCGCTACAAGTCAGGACAGTGAGTTGAAGCTAGCTGGCGAAAGACATAGAGGTGTGCAAGGTGTTGGTACAAGTCAGGACAGGGAAGCTAGCTGGCGAAAGATATAGATTTATACAAGATGTTGTTACAAGTCAGGACAGGAAGTTGTGGCTAGGTGGAAGCTGGGGACGCGGAAATCTTGTTTCTTGTTGTGGGGGGGGGGGGTCCATTTCAAACGCGGGCTACGGTCTTGACGAGGCTTCGGACGATTCTGACTTTGCGCTTAATGTTCCTGGACCATGGTGCCAATTAGCTAAGGTCTATTCGTAGTTGGCGTAGGCACAGGGATGACTTAAGATAAGATACAAAATTACGAAGATAAAATAAATATGTTCAAAGAATAGCATATTTTCATGACAAAAAAAGACAGAGATGAAAGACAGTACAGCATTCAGGCAGTAGATTCCGCCACTTTAACATTTCTACCTCCTCATTTTAAGTTTACAATTTTCGACTTTTTTGTTCTAAAACCATCAGGTTTCACTGCTGTAACTTCTGCAAATGGTAAATACGATTTTAATAATAATGTCTTTATTTTTTTAAAGGAAATTACAACAAAAGAGTAGGCGAAGTTCAGTCATAAACAGGGCAGAAAATGTGCTTTAGCAATCCGTGGTGTCTGTCGCCAGGAACTAAGGGCTCCTAAAGCATTTCTGCCTGCGGGACACTCGCTATTTTTCCGCCTACTGATAATATGGTAAAATAAATAAATTGTAAAGCACACTTTTGGATTTCGCGGGCAACAAATTATTTGAAGCGGCAGCGGCAATTTCCTTTAGTTCTGGTGGTGTGAGCACATCACTGCTATCATCGTTGCTGCTAACAACCATAATTGTAGATTTATTTACAAACGATTGCAGAACACAGGTGATTTGTATGTATCGCGCACTGACATTAGTTTGACAAGTATGTCGCCATCTATCGGAACATTTCTGTAACGCTATATCATCACTTGGAATTCTAAACGGGATTTTCATCCCGCAATTTAGCCAACTCTGAAACAAAATTTTGTGGCTCACACGAAACAATGCAAATCTTGCTACTTGCTACTAAAATAGTTATTTGTATGGTAATACATTGCCCTTGAGAGAGAAATTAAATATAATTAAATATAAAAAGCAATAATACATGACTGTGGCGTGTGCTTATTTTCAGTGGTCAGCCATGGAATGTCGTATCCATGGTAACGGGTCAATAAAAATTGTGCAAAGTGACGTTTAGATAGTGAATTTATATTTAAAGTATATTTAAATTAAAAATGAGTGAAAATGGAGATGATAGTGGCAGCGACTTTACATGTACTCCACCCGATATTGCCGAAGTCGCGAGCTCCGTCGCTTTGGATTTGCTACCGGTGAAGTCGAAGAAGAAGTACGAAAAGCAGTACGAAATGTTCCAGGAATGGTGTAAGAAACATAAAATTAGCAGAAGTACAGAAATACAATTTAAACATTGTCAATAATAAATAGTTAAATAAAAACAATTTAAATCTGTGAATTAATTATTATTATTAATCAAATTTATTCAAGGGAGCGACAATTAACTTTGCCGCTCGCTCCTCGGGAAACGTCTACTTTGCGTTGACAAATGCAAGCGCAAACGCTTGCTTTTTACATCGGTCGTAGAAAAAATACTTACCTGCAATGTTGGATTTCTTATGACACGTGCATAACGTCAAATGAACTACAATCGTCTTTTTGCGTCTAGTTTGTAATACTTTTAACAGATACCCCTGGTAAAATAGAACAAGGTCCAGCAAAAACTGACGTCGCGAGTTTTGGAGACACCTGGTTTTGTGATACGGTGACCTTCCCTGACCTTCTGTAAGGGAGAACCGAAAAAACGAGGGTAATATCGCAAAAATAATATCAAACAACATCTTTAGTGACAAATCCTGAATGCAAATTTATAATAGTATTTGTTAACGAGATCCTTCAACCGTGTAAACTGAGCTTGTTACTTCAGAGGTTCGCCGTTATCACCCTGAAGCGCCCTTAATTAAATCCCAATGGCGAGTAGTACAGGTGATCTATTAATTATTTGCTTGACCCTCGCAGTTGCTGGTCCGGCAAACACCTGCGTTTTATAAATTTAAGTATTAATTGTAATCACCAACCAAAATTATGTAATAAACTAAATTAATTTTTTAGATTACCCAGTGATGTTGACAACGGATGCACACCGGAGCAAATATTTATAAAAGAAGACCCCGAAACAGACGAAGACGAAAATATGAACGGTAATAATCCAAACAAAGAAAGAAAACTTTACACATGCCAGAAATGTCCAAAAACATTCTTCAATGCCTCACACTTAAGACACCACGTGGAACATCTTCACGACTCCAAACAATTCCAGTGCGAATTCTGCACAAAGAAATTCGTAAAACAATGCCAACTACAAACGCATATGGGCAGGCACAATAAGGACAACATCTGCGAATACTGCAACGAACGCTTCAAAACTGACCTACAGTTTGTCGTTCACATGAGGAAACACATCGGAACGTTCACTTGTATACATTGCGACTTCTCCGGAACCCTGGCCGTGATTTCAAATCACTTGAAGAAACACGCCTATGAAAAGCCCTTCAAGTGCAAAACGTGCCTGACGGAATACTCTTCGAATTTGGCCTATCGAAACCACCTGACGAAAGTCCATCAAATCGATGCAAGGGAGTACAAGCACCAGTGCAACTTTTGCGATGAGAAATTTAACGACAAGCAGGAATTCGAGGAACACCAGTTGACCCACACTAAAGTGAAAGGGATCCCTTGCGACGTGTGCGGGAAGTGTTTCGCCACCTCTCTGCACATACACATCCACAAAATGCGGCACCTGGAAGAAGACGAAGTTCCTCCGTGCCAAATCTGCAAGAAACAATTCTCCGACAGGTGGAAATTGAAGAAGCACTTTATAACGCACGAGGCTGTGGTTTGTCACATTTGCGGCGTCAGCGTCGGGAAGACGCAGATCGGCAGACACGTGAAGAGCATGCACGAGGGTGTGTTCAAGTGCAATGTGTGCGGGAAAAATTTTGAGAACGAGGCTTTGCTGAGGGTGCACAAGAGGATGCATACCGGACCTTACGATTGCGATGAGTGCGGCAAAAGTTTCGGCCAAAAGGTTGGGCTTGTGAATCATAAACGGTTTCATGTCAGGGAGAAACTGCGCGTTTGTGTTAAGTGCAATATGAATTTTGATTCTGAACGTGCTTTTAAGAAACACATGAAGTCGCATGAAGGTGATGTGCAGTAGTTAATCAAAATTGTGTTGGATAGATAGTAAATGTGATGTTTTGATTCATTGCGGTATTTTGGAATCTTATTCGTGTAACAATTATCGTTTATAATAGCAATTATATCAACAGACCGAATTCGGTCGTAATTATAATCTTTGCCAGTGCAGATTTGTCACAAGATGTGTGTATAAAATTTGTTGGAGCACCTTACATCTAGCAGATGCAGATTTGTAAATCGTATAAATTAATAAATATATCAACTGGTCATATTATCCTTGTCAGTACAGATTAGTCTGAAGATGGAGAAACCTTCAAATTTGAGATTTTCTTCAGTACAGAATTTGCAGGAATCCGTTGCTGGGCAATCTTACTTCTAGCAAATGGAGAATCGGTTTATAATTAGCATTTTAACACAGTCGGAAATAATTAGGGGTAAAAACGTCTAATATGGGTAATTATTTTTGTATCTATTCAAACTACAAAGTGGTGTCTATATTATAGTTTTTTTTTTTAATTTCATGTGTTGATGCTTGGAGGGTAATAAATATACATCAATCCGTTTAATAATCATAAACTGTGTAAGGAATTTTAAAGTAAGTTAAGCTATTTGCTGTTTCAGTTCATCTGAAACGGAGGTTTATAAATTAGTAAATTAATATAGTTATTAAGAAATAATAACATATGGATTTTATTTTCCCTACTATCTGAAACTGTTACCTATTCTAGCTTGTAAAACTTGGAAAAACTATAGTTATAGTCTCTACTCGTGTAACTGTACACAACAAAACATTATTTTTTTTGCAATATTTTTTTAAATATGAAAAATATCACAAAAACATTTAAACAAATATTGAAGAAAATGGGCGCGTTCGTCAGAACTTTTTTTTAATTTACGCTGAATGTTGGTATTTGATGAACGCTACTTTTGTAACCTTCATTTTGGCGGCAACTTCAGCCCTATCCTACAATCCAACCTGTTGCCCACGCGCCGATATTTCCACCAATAAAAAAGTGAATCACAAGAACATAAAGTCTTAAATGTCTTTCTTACTCTTGTGTTATTAATTAATTTCGGCATGTAAACTCTTGTTGATCATCTGTAAATTGGAGGGTGGGACAGGGCCCACCCAGCCGCCCCTCGTTCCACTACAAAACTACAAAATCGCGTTTTGTAAACTTTCAACTTTTCCAATTATTTTGGCAAAGAAGTTCCCTTAACCCCAAGAGGATTTTTAGGTTAAAATAAAGTTGATACGGCGGGTGGTGGGTGGGCCCTATCCTACAATCCAACCTGTTGCCCACGCGCCGATATTTCCACCAATAAAAAAGTGATTCACAAGAACATAAAGTCTTAAATCTCTTTCTTACTCTTGTGTTATTAATTAATTTCGGCATGTAAACTCTTGTTTATCATCCGTAAATTGGAGGGTGGGACAGGGCCCACGTGTTCCACTTATATTTAAACTACAAAATCGCTTTTTGTAAATTTTCAACTTTTCCAATTATTTGCCAAAGAAGTTCCTCTAACTTAACAGGATTTGTAGATAAAAATAAAGTTGATACGGCGGGCGGTGGGTGGGCCCTATCCTACAATCCAACCTGTTGCCCACGCGCCGATATTTCCACCAATAAATATGTGAATCACAAAAACATAAAGTCTTAAATGTCTTTCTTACTCTTTTGTTATTAATTAATTTCAGCATGTAAACTCTTGTTTATAATCCGTAAATTGGAGGGTGGGACAGGGCCCACCCAGCCGCCCCTTGTTCCACTCAGATTTAAACTACAAAATCGTGTTTTGTAAACTTTCAACTTTTCCAATTATTTGCCAAAGAAGTTTCTTTAACCTAACAGGATTTGTAAGTAAAAATAAAGTTGATATGGCGGGCGGTGGGCTGGACCTCAAAGAAAGTTTCAAGCACGTGACGATTGTTTTTATATTTTTTTATTCACTTGAAAATTTTTAATTTTTAAAATGACAATATATTGTTCTCGTGTGATTATCTCTAAATTTTGTGAGGAAATGTTTTCATATTTTTACCAAATTGCAAAGTATAATAATTATTAAGTAAATTTAGAAAGTTTCAACCACGTGACGATTGTATTTATATTTTTTTATTCACTTGAAAAATTTTAATTTTTAGAATGACAATAGTTTCTGTTCTAAATTTTGTGACCAAATATTTTCATATTTTTACCAAATTGTAAAGTATAATAATTATTAAGTAAATTTAGAAAGTTTCAAGCACGTGGCAATTGTTTTTTATTTTTTTTATTCACTTGAAAATTTTTAATTTTTAGAATGATAATATTTTCTATTCTAAATTTTGTGACGAAATATTTTTATATTTTTACTAAATTGTAAAGTATAATAATTATTAAGTAAATTTAGAAAGCTTCAAGTACGTGACGATTGTTTTTATATTTTTTTATTCACTTGAAAAATTTTTATTTTTAGAATGAAAATATTTTGTTCTCGTGTGATTATCTCCAAATTTTGTGACGAAATATTCCCATATTTTTACAAAATTGTAAAGTATAATAATTATTAAGTAAATTTAGAAAGTTTCAAGCACGTGACGATTGTTTTTATAAATTTTTTAATTCACTTGAAAAATTTTCATTTTTAGAATGACAATATATTCTGTTCTAAATTTTGTGACGAAATATTCTCATATTTTTACCTAATTGTAAAGTATAATAATTATTAAGTAAATTTAGAAAGTTTCAAGCACGTGACGGTTGTTTTTATATTTTTTTATTCACTTGAAAAATTTTTATTTTTAGAATGACAATATTATGTTCTTGTGTGATTATCTCCAAATTTTGTGACGAAATATTCCCATATTTTTACTAAATTGTAAAGTATAATAATTATAAAGTAAATTTAGAAAGCTTCAAGTACGTGACGATTGTTTTTATATTTTTTTATTCACTTGAAAAATTTTTATTTTTAGAATGAAAATATTTTGTTCTCGTGTGATTATCTCCAAATTTTGTGACGAAATATTCCCATATTTTTACAAAATTGTAAAGTATAATAATTATTAAGTAAATTTAGAAAGTTTCAAGCACGTGACGATTGTTTTTATAAATTTTTTAATTCACTTGAAAAATTTTCATTTTTAGAATGACAATATATTCTGTTCTAAATTTTGTGACGAAATATTCTCATATTTTTACCAAATTGTAAAGTATAATAATTATTAAGTAAATTTAGAAATTTTCAAGCACGTGACGATTGTTTTTATATATTTTTTAATTCACTTGAAAAATTTTATAAATTTTTAAAATGACAATATTATTCTGTTTCAAATTTTGTGACGAAATATTTTCATATTTTTTATTACACAAATGCGTAGCATGATTGCAGATTTTTACGCTCAACTATAATCTCCGTTAAGAACTTTACGTTAACAACTGGTAACCAGTGTTGCCAACCCTACCGATATGTCGGTAGATCTACCGACAATTTATACCTTTCTACGATATTCTACCGATCTACTGATTTTCGCTCAGATATACTGACAATTAACCGGAAATTTGAATTTGCTTTCACATACTTATCACCAATCGAAACAAAATCGCAAATCCGTAAGTCGGTGAATCCCCTCGTTCTCTGTGCAAGTGCAGGTACCATCCGCGAATTCACCGGCCTTGCGTGGTGGCATTCTAGATAACTAATATAGATAGCCCACTCCATGTACAAAACATTTACAGCATTATTCATTAAGCACTGTACCGCATAAAGCGCTGTAATAGGCGAAAAAACGGCGGGGTCGGGGGTGAGAGGGGTTTACATGCAGGCCATAGGACCTTGAATATAATTCGAATAAAAATAATTAACTTTCTTGGTATCGCCCTTAATTTTCAATAAAAAGGACAACGGATTAAATAATTTTGTCTAAATATTAAAGAATTTCCCTATCTGTCTATTTCAAAAACTACCGACATTTCGTTGAAAGTTCGACCGACAATTACTAAACGCAGGTTTTTCTGGTGAAGTTGAAATCATGGAGAAATTGTCAACTTTTCTCTCGCGTAACAGTTGGTAACTGCGTTCGTAATGGAGAAATGGCTCCAAAAAAGCTCAACCCAATTCGTTAAACATGCTTGAACGAAAGAACCTACTATTCATTTGTATTTAATTATTGAGGTGAATCGTCAAACGATTCACCTCTTGCTTGAGAGTATATAATTCTAAAAATCGAATCCAATGTCAACGGAAAGTAAGCTCTGATGGCATTAAAAATCATTCCCTGATTGTACCTGAGGAATAAAGTTTTAGCCGCCATCTGTTGATTAGTAGATGTAGCGTAATAATAAATCTTCAGTACATTAAAAAAATAATTTAATCCATTAAAATAGTTACAGCATTAACCCTTTCGCTGCGGCGTTAGGAAAACGCTCCATGTGTGTGGTGCGACTTTAGATTGGCCTGGAACATTACATATATGTTAACAGCAACGCCATCTAGCGGAATAAGAAAACATGTCTGTTAACAGTATGCTTATTGTATGCTTATTGTTTGTGGAAAGTTAAAGAACTAGAAACTAACTTTTCGCGAAAAATGAAGAAACATGTTGACGCAAAAACGGAACGTAAATATCCGTCTACAGCAGTGAAAGGGTTAATATTCATAAAATTATTTCGATTTCACATAGTCCTATTACAAAATTGTATATATAATTCTCCTTTTACGGTATTTTACAGAGTTGGAAATATATTAATTACCAATATGGCCTTGTATTAAAATTCATGGACAGCAATGTTGAATCCTTTTTTGCCAAGAGAAATTATGCAACTGATGAATTAGTTTTTTTTTTTTTTTTTTTGATGCAGACACGTCAATGCTATTATATACACCTTAATATTAACAAATGCAAACACATTTCATTTCTTAAGAATAACATCAGCGTTGACATAACTTACACAATAAATAATGTACCCTTAGAGGTAGTAACGGAAATTAGAGATCTTGGTGTTACGCTCAACCGTAAAATGAATTTTCAAACTCACATCACTAATATAGTAAATAAAGCGATGAGAATGCTGGGATTTATCTCCAGAGTGGGTAAAGACTTTTCTGCTGGTACCCTAAAGTTGCTCTACTGTACATTTGTTAGATCAATATTGGAATACGCATCTGTGGTCTGGAACCCTTACCAGTCATACCTGATCAAAAAAATTGAAAAAGTTCAGAGAAAATTTTTAAGGATGATTGCCTATAAATGGAGAATACCGTCAATAAATATTAACTATGATAATTTATTATCTATACTCAATATCCAGTCATTAACACATAGGCGAGGTGTTGCCGATATTTGTTTTCTTTATAAAATTCTAAATTGCCAAATAATATGTCATGAGTTATTGAGTAAAGTGCATTTCTTGGTTTTAAGTGTTCGAACCAGAAGCAAAGCAATATTCAGATACAATTTTCATAGAACGAATTATGGTCAAAATAATCCTGTTTGTAGAATTATGCGTCTGGCTAATAGATTAAATGAAATTTCATCATTTCCTCTTTTCTCATATAGCTATGAAAGGTTCAAATTGTATTTATTTAGAGTAAATTGGGACATTATATTGGTTCATTCTTTTCCATGATAATATAGTATTTTAAATAAGGCTCAAATTATTACAATAGCGAGTTGATCTGTAAGATCTGTATAATATGTATTAATTATAGTAGCGTTTGTATTAGTAGTTGTGTATATATTAAGTCATTATTCATGTATAAAAACATTTATGTATTTATTGTAAAAAAGGGTACGCCCGTTAATAAAGATTATTATTATTATTATTATTATTATATGTATACTGTGCACAAGATCTTATTCAAATTTTTGACTTAAATGTATCTTATGGTATGATTGCTCAAATATTATTTCATGTAGACTGCATTGTGAATTTAATTTGTAACCATTCATAATAAATAAACTATATAGTTCTTTATCTTCTCTAACCAAATACTAATTGTACTGAGATTGAATGCACTCTAAAAATTCTAAAAAACTTGGAAATAAAAATTCCATTGTACTCGACAATTCTACTGTTGTATTTTGTTGGATATATAATGTTGATAATACACGTATTGGATTTAGAATTCTACTGTTGTACCTTAATTTCCAACTATTTCAGAAACAAAATTCTGTTATTTTTAATACAATAAAACCGAAGCAAAAAAACAAGGGCATAACCGTTAGCAAAACAGAGACTTACGGGAGAAAAGGAAGCCTGAGGCTAGAAACATGGAATGTAAGAAGTTTGAATTGTATGTACTAAATAAAAACATTGTATAATTTAGATATTTTATTTTGTGACAACTTTTACTTGCAAAGTTAATGACAGGTTAATGTTTCTGAAACTCTAATTACAAAATAAAATATCTAAGTTATACAAACAAAATAATAGTTGTTTATGCTGGAGGCTTCTACTTCGTTATACATTTTAAATATTATAATAAAACACTTTTAACTTTGTTTTGTATAACATATATTTATTTTTGTGACTTAAGTTTCGGTAATACAATTACCATTTTCAAACAAGAAGACTTCTTACCGAAACTTAAGTCACAAAAATAAATATATAAGTTATACAAAACAACTGATTGAGGTTGGCGGCACTTACTTCGTGATACATTTTTAATTAAATAAAACACACTTTTACTTAGTTAATATCACACTGTTTATTTTATTAGTGACTGCAGTTTCGATCAAACAATGATCATTATCAAACTATAAGTAACGTAATTACAAAGAAACATCTTAATTTATACCGCGTTAAATGTTCTCGCCTCTGTTTAACGCGGTATAAATTAAGATGTTTCTTTGTAATTACGTTACTTATAGTTTGATAATGATCATTGTTTGATCGAAACTGCAGTCACTAATAAAATAAACAGTGTGATATTAACTAAGTAAAAGTGTGTTTTATTTAATATACAAAACAAAGTTAAAAGTGTTTTATTATAAAATAATAGTTTTTTTATTCATTGCATGATATGTATAAAAAAGTAGAAGTCCATATCATAAACAACAAATTAAAATAAATAATTCATAAGTTTATTTATTTAAAACCTAATTTTAGGTCACTCTTCGTTTAATTATTTACTTATTATTTTTAAAAATTTAATTTAAAATTTTAAACTAGTGTTTACTCTTTTTTGATTTTTCTTAAACTGATTTCTTATGTAATATAAATCCGTCGTCCCCGTTAAAATTATTATTTTGCCGCGGTCTCAGTGGCTCATAAATGCAACCAACTTAAAAAAGAAAAAGCAAGGTAAGTTTACCATCTTGTAAACATCATCTATGCTCGTGTAGTGCAAATTTTGTGAATTAAATTTGTGACTAATTTTGCAATCAAAGACTTATTACGATCTTATTTAAGGCGCAGTTTGTTGTTCAGGAAAATATATCAGAGGAATTGGTACAGAAAATCATAACTTGGCGAGGTTAAGTTTTTAGAGGTTATATTTTGCCATTTGTTTGGAAAAAAATATGGTTATACTGATGTGAAATATTAGTACTTATAAATTTTGGGTAAGTGTAGTTACACAATGTATCATGAATAATTTTATTTATAAAACATTTCTTTAACGGGGCAAATGTAAGAATAAAAATAAGTAGACACGCTCGATCCCAAAAGCCGTCGTAAATCCATGATTTTAGTGTGATTTTTACAATGGGGTTGTAAATTAAAGCTGCGTTTTTTTTTTACTGTAATTATTTATTTAGAGTAAATTTACGAATACAAACAGAACGAAATAAACCCATATGCTGTTTGTACAGCTTTCGGTCTTGCACTAGTTTTTCAATATACTCTTGAGGTACATTTTCTGATGAATCTTATGGGCCATCCACACGTGCGAGCTTTACTTAACGCTTGCCTGCACAAACTGGTTTGCAGGGGAGCCCGTGCAGTCCTACAAACACGGCTCCTGAATCTTAAAAAAGTTAAATTTCCTTGCCGAACAATTGAAATCTTTCCTCGTAGATACCTATGATGTAATTTTAATTATTGTTAGGTTGGGTTAGTTTAGGTTAACAACTGTCTTATGCTATGCTGCCCTCTGTAATATAGGATGCAGCCCTCTGTGATTTATAGCTATTATTACAACCAGGGAAATATGAATAGTTTATTTCCCGAGATTGGCTAGTTACATCCCAGGGCGGAGCCCGAGGGATGCATAGACAACCAAGAGAAATGTATTCATATTTCCCGTGTTGTAATCAATAGTTTTTTTCTGATTGAAAGAATATTGATCTGAAAATGGGAAAATATTGGATTGTAAATTTTTGAATTTATCGGATTGGTAACGTTGCTAAGGGCCTTGTTTGTAAATATCATGGTTGACTTGTTTTGGTATTTGCGTAGTTTCATAAATTGGTGAAGTGTCAAACTATGTGTTAACGCAAGCGACGAAAGACCGTGAATGTTTGGTTCCCGTAAAATCCAAAGCTATAAAATCCATAAAGGATACCTTCCTAAGAAATCGGTGGTGTTGTTCCGAGAGCAATTAAAACAATTCTTGCGAGAAGCTCCTAATGACAATTGTTTGATGTCTATATTTCCCTAGGGAAATATAAGTGTGTTATGACATATCGTAACTAAGGCAATATCACTCAATATTGTTTCAATCAGAAAAAAAAGTAATAAAGATTTTAATTAAGAATGATAAAAATAAATTTATTAAACATCTACATTACATTTGCCAAGTATATAACATTTAAATTGATTATAAGTAGTTTCCAAATCATCATTAGTAAAAATTTCATCTGCATAATTGTGACCTAAAAAAATACTCAATTGGAAATATTCCAGGACATAAATTTCCCACCCTTACCTTCTAAAATTTCCTTTTCGGCATGTCTCATTCTCTGACGAACATTTTCCTCCGAATCCCCTCGCTTTACTAACCTTTGTTGGAGCTCTTCTAGCGATGGTGGTTTAACAAACAAATATATGGGACGTTTTTGAATAATCAAGTCGTGCCCTCGAATTTCCTGCACAGTCCTCACATTTACATCCAACACCGGTATTTTTCGTTGAAGCAAACCGTTTTCGATTGATGTAAAACTAGTACCGTACTTGTTGCCGATGTACTCGAACGTCTCCATAAATGCACCTCGTGAATTCATTTCTTCAAACTTGTCGTTATCGATGAAATAATAGTCTATTCCATTTCGTTCTTTCGGTCTTGGCGAACGGGTTGTGTGGCTTACGTTCAGGGAAAACTTGTTTTCTTCGTTTGTTAACTTTTTTATTAGAGTGGTTTTTCCGGATCCGGACGGACCATACACTACAACTAATTCAGCCATTGGACTATGTACAAACTAAAATAATTATATCGGCTTGGGTACAATTTTTTTACACGGGAATGAACTAAAATTATTTTACCTGGTTTATATATAAGGCTACAGGAGATTTATTTTTGATAAGTTTTCCCACGGAACTTGAATAGATAGTAATTAATAGATAAATATTGATTGGATTATGTGATGCAAATAAACCAATGGATTATCATATGTTTATAAATCTTATTGTTTAGAGACAATAAGTAATTTTTAGTATCTATTACAGGAAGTGAATTAATTAGTCATTTTGATATATCTGAAATACAATAGTGACAAATATGACAGTGTATATTATTTTATCAATAAAATAGCATTTTTATTAGTTGATCTTAGAAAAAATAATGTTTTTGTATGTTTCATTAAAGATAAATAATACAAATATTTGCTTTTTAAATATAATAACCAAATAACATATATACAGGGTGCCCGGATTTCGTAGGGACAACATGGGCAACTTCTGCATTTGAAGAGATAGAGAGATGGTCAAATTAGCAAAAAGGTGCAGGTTCGAGGGCTCATTGAGAATCCAACCCCAAATCCCACTTGTCATGGCCTCCACAATAAAAATTAAAAGAAAATCTGAAATTGAAAAGATTTTGTTATAATTTTTATTTTGAACAAGTGTGCTATGACAAGTGGGATTTGGGGGGTGGATTCTCAACGAGCCCTCGAACCTGCACCTTTTTGCTAATTTGACCATCTCTCTATCTCTTCAAATGGAAAAGTTGTCCATGTTGCCCCTACGAAATCCGGGCACCCTGTATATATATTTTTTGCTCATTCGATGCTCGCCATTAGTATCTCAGGAATGGTAAAAGATATGAGGTCGGTTTAATTCAACAAAAGTTGCACTTTAACATGACGATTAAGAATCTGAAAAGAAATTCAGGATATTTTGGTTGGTTCCTGATTTATCATAAAAAAAAGATTGTGAAGAAAAATCAAACTTGGTTATCTAATGTTTTTGACTACTCCGAGTTGAATGAAATTTTCTGGGCCCATTTCAAGCTTGCTTATTTTTTTTTATTCGAGTCCAATAATTTTAGATTGGAATAAAACACTTTAACTTTTTTATACCACTATATTTTATTTATGTGACTAGTTTCGACCATTCACTGGTCATTTTCAAACATAAGTAAATTAAATTACGGCTTTACATTTCTTATATATTACAGGGCTTCAAACAGGGGCGAATACATTATGTCAACCTGGTCGTTAAGCACGGAAATTCCCGGATTCCCGAATGGTCGAAACTAGTCACATAAATAAAATATAGTGGTATAAAAAAAAGTTAAAGTGTTTTATTCCAATCTACAATCAAGATGTACCACGAAGTAAACGCCGCCAACATTAAACATCCAATAATTTTTCCCATGTTAGTCATCAATATTATAACGAGCTTCTATCCATCTGTGTTTCTTTCAAAGTATAAAAAATCCCACTTGTTGAAAACAAAATGATAGATATACGCATACTTTTTATGCTATTAAATTGGAGAAATGTAGATTAAACACACACAAAAATAATTTAAAATGCAGGATATCCAGACGAACATCGCTCGAGGCAAATTACTTCAATGTATTGTGTATCCTTCTGTGATTTAATAAACGAATATCGAAAAATCTATGTGTTCTAATTTAATCGTTAAACATGCATTATTATTTAATTTTTTTGGGATTTATTAAGCAGTTATAACAAGCAAAAGGTAAGTTAAAAATTATTTAAAAAAGCGAACCAAGTCTATATTAATAATAATTTTATTATTTTAGGTCATTCATACTGGGGAAATCAATATATTTGATTGTGAGGAGCTGATCTTACGTGAGTCTACTTTTAAAATTATTATTTTGATGAAGGAATATTTAGTTTGATGTAAAGAAGATTGTATTTTTATTATAACGTAAAATAAAGAATTGCACATACTCAGAGATAGAATTACCATTATTTTAAAACAAACAATAATGAGATCCCATGGCGCAAACTTCGAAAATAGCTATTTATGTAACATTATTATAGCACTTTCTTGGGTGAGACGTTTTATGGCCGAGCGAGCAAAGGGAGAGAGGCTAATAATGGAGGCGAGTCCATAAAGTGCTATTGTGGACAAGTTACATACAAAGCTTTATGTTCAACTGCTTTTAACATTTTTGGAATTTTTTTTTTAATAAAAACAAGCAATTTATTTATATATACTTTAATCATAGTGTGCATTTGCTGCCACACTAATGTCATTCATTTTAAGTTTCATAGCAAATGGATGATTAGGTTAACACGTTCGCTGCCACCGCAATTGGGATTGCATTTACGCAAGTATAAAGTCAGGCGCACTAGCGCGTCGGTGGCAGCGAACGTGTTAAACAATATAACTCGCACAATAAACGTCCAAACCTTGCAATCTTCTTCAGCAGTAAATATAATGAATAATAGTAAGTATTATCGCTATAAACCACTATCATGGTTGATCTCTCTTTTTCATTAGTAATTTGTATTATATTTATTGGGTGTTCTAACCAAAATTAAAATGTCATTTCTGACACTGACATAAGAGTCATTTACATTATGGACTAGAAATGTATGCCATTTTGGCTTAAAAAGAAACTGCAAAGTTACTATTTTGTACAGTCGAACATAAAATATTTTATTGTTTGGGAATAACATATCCTTAGATTTGATTTTCCGCCCCCTCGAAACATAAAATCAAAATTTGGAATCAGGAACTAAAATGGATTAATTTGATGTGAAATAATGCAATAAGAATTTGCGGTATAACATGGGGTGAAGAGATCAAATTTTAAATAACACGTCCTCGTGCCGGAAAATGCTTGATTTTTCACATTTTTATCATGTTGACAGATTTAACTACTTCAAATTTCTGAGGGCCTTGGAAATCCTCGATTATAACTGTGTTTGTGAGTCATGGTGTCTGACAATTTGATGATTATCTTACCACATTGAGCGTAGTCAGATGTATGTGAAATAGGTTTAAAGTTTCGTTTTGCGTACCGGTGAATTAAAAACAACGTTTGATTTTTTACGCCACAAACAAGATTTACTTTTCAAATCACAAAACGTCATTATTATATGGCTCTCTAGAAAGGTTCTAATTGGTTTGATCTTCCACCGTCCGTCAGACGCCAGACTACACGTAACTATAGTTACAGATTAATTCATTTTAAGAGTTATTTAAGAATATTTGGAAAGATGTATTTTTGTAGAGTTTACAGAAAGTTTTCATAACAAATGAAATACTCACGCCGTTGTAAATGAATTAAATACGAATTTAAAAGTTGTACCACTATTTCGAAATACAGGCAAATGTTAGTTGTTTTAACAAGTAATTTTTTATACATTATCAAATCAAATCATTTATTGATGCTATAGACACGAAGTCTTACACAAGTCATACATAAATATAAATATACTAAGTATTATCATGGTACAATAGATATTCAATTAATAATTAACAAAAACAAATAGGCTTTACATTATCTAATCAGATACAGAAAAATACAATACTATAATACAATTAACAATATAAAAAATGAAAATAGAAATATTTAGACTTGCAACTGCGTTGTTTTAAATTATACAGGGCAGGGTTCGGACGATATATATCATGATATATATATTGGATGATATATATCATGGATATTTATGAAACACACAATACCAAAAAAATTCCCCCGTTTCTCAAATTTTTCCAGTTGCAACAATATGAATAGTAAGCATGTGCTCTAATATAAACTAGAGATGGGCGAAATGACTCTTTTTTGTCGGAAAGAGTCGATTTTTGAAGTGACTCACGAGTCCGTTAAAAATGAAAAAGTAAGTGTGAGCAAAAAAAAAAACAAAAAACGGTGCTCACTTTGAAAATTCTTCGAACGCGATAGTGGACAAACATAAAAAGCCGGTCGCAGATAACTCTATAGAGGACCGGAATAAATATAGAAATATTAACAGCCAAAATAACACCGACAATACGGAAACCCAAATGAATGAATGGCAATTCCCAAGAACAAGAAAAAGAAATAACAGGATGGATACAATCTACGGAAGCGCATCACCGGACGTTCCAATTAAAGGTGCCACAAAATGTGCACACTTGCATGTTTATAGGCTTGAACCCAATTTATCTGAAGAAGATCTTACGAGTTATTTAAAATCCAGAGATTTCATACATGTTAAATGTATTAAGATGATTTCTAAGTTTCCTGAAGAATACTCCTCTTTTAAGGTATCAGTCCCCATAACAGACCTGGAGAGAATCAAAGAGCCACAAATTTGGCCGGAGTATGTTTGCCTGAATACTTTTTTAGCAAGACTACATCGGAAAAAAACCAAGGCATAATTAGTAACACCGTTATTTACAATATTTTGCACCAGAATGTTCAATGCCTATCAAATTGTGTAAATCAATTAATCTGTTTAATAGAAGAAATTAGAAATATTTCTTTTTTATGCCTAACTGAACATTGGCAAACGAATGATCAATTGGATGTGATAAATTTGAAGAACTTCAATCTGGTTTCGAAATACTGTCGCCCTCCTGGAGAACATGGTGGAAGTGCAATATATGTCTCATCGAACTTTCATGGAAAGCCCATAAAAAAAACTAAATCGCTTGGCTTGCGCTAAAGTGTTTGAGTGTTGTAGTGCCGAAATTAAACTCGACAATAAAAATTCAGTTTTAATCTTATGCATCTATAGGCCGCCAGATTATGAGTTCAATTTATTCCCAGAGAAATTAAATGCTGCTATGGTTATATTAGCCGAATCTGGTAAAACATTTTTTATAGTGGGCGATTTAAATGTGGATATCTTAAAAACTAATACACAGAGCAATCAACTAAGAGATCTTGTAAATTCTTTTAATCTTAATTTCCTGATAAACACCCCAACCAGAATCATGGATAAGTCGAAAACATGCATTGATCATATGATTTCTAATTTACACTGGGAATATCAAACTCAAATTATATCTTCAGGTATCTCGGATCAGTTCTGCCTGTGGGTATGGGCCTCCCGCAGGGCAGTATTCTAGATCCATTATTGTTTGTTATTTACGCTATTGATCTTGCAGTTATAGTAGGTGACAATAGAATCATCAGTTATGCCGATGATACGAATTAGTTTTTCAAAGGTCCAAACCTACCTGAAATACTGAAAAAAGCAGGCACTACTTTAGATAAAGTCAAAGAGTGGCTGATGATTAATAAATTAGTTCTAAACAAAAAAAAAACGAAAACTATATTGTTTAAGACAAACCAAGTGTTGCAAACCCCATCTACGTCAAATTTTGGTGGGCATAAATGGTATTTCAGCAACAGCACAAAATTTCTCGGAATATTCCTTGATGAAACACTAAATTTTAAAGAACACTTAGAATATCTATGTAGCAAACTAAGCAAAGTCTGTTATGCATTAAGAGTATTGTCTAGGACGGTAGAGAGCAACGTGACCAATCTGGTTTACGCAGCAAACTTTTGTTCACTTCTCAGGTATGGAATACTATTTTGGGGTCTCTCTACTAATGCGGATCGGGCATTTATTATCCAGAAAAGGGCTCTAAGAATTATTACTAAAATCAGTTCTCGTGATTCATGCAGAGGAGTATTTAAGATGAACAAACGTTTAACTTTGATAGGTGTATATGTACACGAGTGTGCCAAATTTTGGTTTAAAAATAAACATAAATTTGAGAAATGCGCCTCAACATCACTTCATTTAACAAGAAATTGTAGCTCTAATTACCCAAACCATAGGTTAAATAAATTGGAAAAAGGTGCATATTATTCATGCTTAAAAATCATCAATCATCTTCCGAGTAGAGTTAAATCAATTAAAAATTATCCTGAATTTAAAACTATTGTATATAACTTGATATGTGAAGTTGAACCATACACTATAACTGAATTTTTCGATGTTAGATTAACTTAGCTTTTTTAATTTTGTACATTGTGCTTTGACTTGTTTCTGTAACCAAACATCCACTATTTTGTGTATTCTCGTATCTACAGAAATAAATGTATTATTATTATGATTATTCTATTTAAAGAAAAAACAAATCATCAGAAGCCTGGATTTCCGCTCATCTTAACTAACTCAACCTAATGCCCAGGCTTTAATTCGAAAGAATTCATTACATTTAATACAACTTGGGTTGATTTCCTGTATCCGTTCACCAGCTCGTGTAAATTGGGCAGAGGAGCTACAGAAAAATCAGTGTCCCCAGTACGTAAATAGGGACCACGGGTTGCAAATAGTGTTGCCAACTAGTCCTCAGAGGAAAAAGTCAAGGGAGACGGACAAAATTCATGAAAAAACTAAAAAAAAAAGCATTTAAAAAATGTTTCCTACAGAAAGTTTGTATTTTTTCCCCTAGAATACTATCCCTTAATAAAAAATAGGGGGGTTCTATTTTAAAAATCAAAGTTGACCTTCGTTTGACTTTGAAAATTAACGCCAAGGTCATTTTCAAGGTTACCAGAATATGTCCCCCTCTGAACCCTACAACTTTTGTCTGAAATATTTTTTGCCATGTTGCTCAGGTTTCGAGATATTTGGGGTGGCAATTTAAAATGGGACACCCTGTATAGTACTTTAATAACTATTTTTCCGACTAGGAAAATAACACAATTCTAATTAATGCAAATAGTGTTACCCTCCCAATACATAGGGCATGCACATAAATTATGCGTGTATGATCCAGATTGCCGTATCGGCAAGTGGAGTTGTTACTGATGAATTTTTCAGATACGAAGAAGACTAAGATGAATTGGAACTAGTTATGTACACTGAAGGTTAAAAAAGTAAAAGACAACAAGTTTTATACTTCTTTGCCAAGTCTTGAGAAAACTTTGGCCAATGCAGAACACTGAAGACTTAAATAACGATTATGGGTCCTGAAAATACATCAAAATCAGCAATGCCTAGTCGCCCTAGCTATGGCAAACAATAAAAAAGTAAAAACCCTTACCTGTAGGTAACGCCGATTCTATTCTCATTTAATCAGTTTAGATAACCCACCCTAATGTAAATTTACTCGCAAATTGAAACCAAGAATTAAAATCATAAATCATTCTCTTATTATTCCAGATATCGTTTTGAAAGGATATATCTCGTCCCGCAAGAATCCGACCCCGACTACACGACGAAAAAAAAAATTTGGAAATGCAAACGCTGCAACGGGCTGACCTTCCTGACCTCCACCATGCTTAAGAAGCACAGAAAAGAGAAGCACCCTCGCAAAGACGAAAAGGACGTCAAGTATAACTATTACTACGACAAAGCGCAGAACTTGTATTCTTGCAACACTTGCGATCTAGAATATGGGAGTAAAGAAGAGATGGAGAAGCACGCACTGGAGCATGTGGAAAAGTACACTTGTAAAGAGTGCAACGAACAATTTTACGAGTTGTATAAATATTCGCTGCACATTTACACCCACACCGACGCGATTATGTATAGGTGCGGTGCTTGCGATTGCACGACTAAGAACACGGTCGGTTTGTTGTCGCATATTAAGTACGTTCATTTGAAGCAGTACAAGTATCACTGCACGGACTGCCAGATGCAGTTTTCTAATGTGACACGTTTCAACGAGCACGTGGAGTGGCATAAAAGCGGATCCATTCACGAGTGCGTCGTCTGCCTGAAGATTTTCCCGTACTCTAGTAATTTGCTGATGCACCAGTTGCGCTGCCACCGGGTGTACATCGACGGCGCGGTGCCCACGACGCAATGTCCGACTTGCAAGAAGCCGTATTCAAAAGTTAAAAATCTGCAGAGGCACATGTTGACGCACACGCAGAAAAAGGAGCGGCTTAAGGTGCATCTGTGTGATATGTGTGGGAAAGGGTTTGCGGTCAAGACGAAATTACGTGAGCATTACAGGAAACATACGGGGGAGAAGCCGTTCAAGTGTAATTATTGCGAAAAGAGTTTTACCATAAGTTATTATCTGACGCAGCACGAGAGGACTCATAACGGCGAGAAGCCGTACGTTTGTGAGTTTTGCGGGAAGTCGTTTAATCAAGGGGGGCCTCTTAAGGCCCACAAGAGGACTCATACCGGCGATCGGCCTTTTACTTGTACGATTTGCAGCAGGGGATTTACTTCGAAGGGATCGTTAAATGCGCACATGATTCAGTGCGCTAATAAAGAATTGGGTCATTAGTGTTGAGTGTGTGTGTGTGTGAGAGCTCAGTTCCGGATAAGTGAATCACAATTTTCATGTTTCAGTTACTGTTCTATTAAATAAAAAAGCTGAACCTAATTTTGACAATTTTTCACTAATGTGATAGTATTTTTTGCAATCATACGACTAACTGGTCTGGTTGACCAACCATCCTCTAGTTTTGTCATAATATGAGCTTTCGTCACTTCAGATACTTGACCAGGCATTGTTAATTGATATAACAATCACTGACGGTTCGCGGGTTTTTCTCTGGTACGGCCGAGAAAAAGAGGTGGTAATACAGATAGGTGCGGTCACGCAGCCAGCCGTCTCTGCAATTGACCCTACCTATCTGTATTACCACCTCTTGTT
The DNA here is from genome assembly GCA_910593695.2 of Ocypus olens. Classification (NCBI taxonomy): domain Eukaryota; kingdom Metazoa; phylum Arthropoda; class Insecta; order Coleoptera; family Staphylinidae; genus Ocypus; species Ocypus olens. The sequence continues at coordinate 48,444,836 of OU343058.1, forward strand.
CCTCGGCCGTACCAGAAAAACCCCGCGAACCGTCACTGATAACAATAGATTTAGTTGTACTGTTGACAGTGACAGGTTTAGAAGTGACATTTACAATGTAAACCAGTCAGCTTTTTTATTGCATAGAACAGTACATCAAACCAGTGACGTCTCGCAGGGTGAAGATAGGTAGGGTCGGTTGAGAAACGGCTGGCGGCTTGACCGCACCATCTATATGACCACCTCTGGTACCTCGGCCGTACCCCACGAGCCGTCACTGCATCAGACTGTTTTGTAGTATAGTCTGATGGGATTTTATTCATTTATTTGTTCGCCTACCAAACCAATATATTTTATATCGTTATCGATACTGTAATACGCTATATATTAAGGGTAGGTTTTCTGGAAGCCAATAAAACAATTTCCTAATAATAGTTATTTATTATACGAGTGTGGATTGTACGTAATTAGTCCCTCAAGAAAAAGTTTACCCGTGAACTCGAAGAGTATAATATAACTTTTTATCCAAAATCGTCTGTAATTGCATTAAATATTGAAATAATGTTTATAAAATTTTGACAAGAAATGTTGACGTACCTGGTGTCAATTTGAATTATTTCAAAAATCTTATGAAGGATCTATGTATTCCAGTGACGATTCGCGGGTTTTTTTCTGGTACGGCCGAGGAACAAGAGGAGGTAATACAGATAGGTGCGGTCATGCAGCCAACTGACCCTGCCTATCTGTATTACCACCTCTTGTTCCTCGGCCGTACCAGAAAAAACCCCACGAACCGTCACTGATATATTCCATGAGTTCGAGTTATTCTCTCACTCGGTGGGGAATGAACAACATTACATGTCTCAAATGACCACAGTAATTCGCTTATTACACCCGATTTTGGATAAATATTGTTATTAAATAAATATGGAATTTGTAGAGCTCATCATAGAAGTGCATTGTTGGTCATTAAAACTTGCCTTCTAGCGCTGCCATTTTTGTTACTGCAAAGTTCGAATAATTTTGTTTGGGCACTTGTAAAGACAGATTATTCTAGATTAATCTGTCAAAATTTCATGTATCTATCAGTAAAAATTTAGAATTTACAAAGCAATTATTGGAAAAAGTGCATTTTTGGTCATTCAAATTGTCTTTCTAGCGCAGCTATTTTTGTCAATGCAAAGGCTGGATAATTTTCTGTTATTTAAGAATGAACTGATAACATTTCAAGCAGCTGCTGAGAGAAATGGAGAATTTATATAACAATTTCTGGAAAAGTGCATTTTTGGTCATTAAAATTTGGCTTCTAACGCAGCCATTTTTTATTCCGACAATGTTCGGATAATTTTGTTTGAGCAATTTTAAAGACACATTATTCTAGATTTATCTGTCAAAATTTCAAGTATCTGTCGGCAGAAATATGGAATTTACAAAGCAATTCCTATAAAAAGTGCATTTTTGGTCATCAAAATTTTACTTCTGGCGCAGCCATGTTTGTTCCCGCAATGTTCTGATAATTTTGTTTGAGCAATTTTAAAGACACATTATTCTAGATTTATCTGTCAAAATTTCAAGTATCTGTCGGCAGAAATATGGAATTTACAAAGCAATTCCTACAAAAAAATGCATTTTTGGTCATCAAAATTTTACTTCTGGCGCAGCCATGTTTGTTCCCGCAATGTTCTGATAATTTTGTTTGGGCAATTTTAAAGATATATTATTCTAGATTAATCTGTCAAAATTTCAAGTATGTGTCAGAAGAAAGCTGGAATTTACAAAGTAATTCCTGGAAAAAATAAATTTTTAGTCGTTAAAATTGTTTTTCTATTGTAGCTATTTGTGCTGCTGAATGATTGGATAATTTTCTTTGAAAAATTCTAGACATGTTCAAGAATAAACGGTCAACATTTCAATCATCTGCTGAAAGAAATAAGGAATTTATAGAGCAATTTCTAAAAAAGTGCATTTTTTTTTTGGTCTTGAAAATTTACCTTCTAGCGCAGCCATTTTTGTTCCCGTGGTCGGATAATTTTGTTTTGGCAATTTTAAAGACACATTATTCTAGATTAATGTATCAAAATTTCAAGTATCTGTCAAGAGTAATCTAGAATTTACGAAGCAATTCCTAGATAAACTGTCATGCAGCTCAAATTAAGTCAGGAAATTTTTCACAGGCATGTTTCCCGACTTTTTGAAGGTGACGAATTTTTTTTTTAAATTAATAAAGATGAAATATAGCCCGAATATGTGAATATTCAGGTTATATTGCATCTTTGTTAAATTTATTCTGCAATAAGTGAGTGTTTTTTTTTTTTTTTTAAAGGAAGGATGTTTGATGGAGACGCGGGTTAAGGAGAGTGAATGATATTGGGGAAATTGGCGTAAGCTACTTGGCTATTCTGCCACGACCGATTTTTACTATTTGTTAAATTTCATATTTATAATGAAATAGGACAAACACATGGATCCGAATGGCAAATTTTCATAAATAAAATTTAACCGTCCGGCGTGGGGCTCGAACCCACAGGGCTTCGCACCGAAAGCAGGTGCTAATCCACTCCGCCACGGAGCGCCCCCTGAGGTTGTCTTGAATTTACTTTTTTTTTGTTTTTTTTTGCTCATCTTTTTCCCGTTATTTTTTTTTTATTTTAATAATAACCCAACAGGCAGTTATTGCCCAATAACAGGGAAAATATAAAAATACATAGCGAAAAACAATAAGTAATACAAAGTAATTATTGAAATACAATACATGTACAAATCGCAGTATAAAAAGTTTGTTTACTATAAAGACAAAAACGAATGCTTAATTAATTAATTAATAATTCTAATCAGTAGCACTAACAAAAATCCTTTATTGGACTAAATTAAGTTGTTTTAAGTCTGCTTTTAACCTACTCATATTGCCATTAAAGATATCCAGTTCTACGCTGCAACTGACTTGATTATAAAGGCGACACATATTATTTATTGGCGAATTAAAACCTACATTAGTTCGACAACGATTTATTTTACTTTTCACTTTGTACAAGAGTGTCATGAGCCGTCTTTTTCCGGTCGACTCTTTTGCTGAGGCAACTCGCCAAAAAGAGTCATTCCGCCCACCTCTATTATGAATAGGTATGTAAGGCGTTAATCAATTCCGATTACTTGTTTTTTTTTTGGTACAATACGTGTTGGAAGGATTACGCTCAGGGTTTTTCCTATGACGTACAGTTTTTTTTTTTTCAACATACAACTTACTTTTAGGTATGAACAACTGCGGTGTATATTGTAGTTGTAGATCAAATAACAGACAGCAGATTTTTGAAGAAATTCTCTACTGTACTCATTTTATTGTAAATCTTGGTTACCGAGACAAATCACAGGACCCAAACTCACTATTGAACCGTCCATCATTTGGAAATCCTAACGCGGAGTCAAAACGACTTATTTTTGTTTAGTGAATGTACAAAGGCGAAATACAAATAATTTAAATAATGTTTATTTGATTTTCAAATGTTTTATTTTGCATCCAAAAATAAAAATATAATCCAAGGATTATATATTTAAGGTTCAAAACCATGGTAAATGTTGGGTTGGGATGTAGTTTGCATTTGGAGATAAACATTTTTAGAAACTGCCAACTGGTATTGGAATTCTTAAGAATTTTGTTTTTCTGAGTTTTCGTTTTTTTCCCAACGTAGAGTCTTGAAATCACTATTGGATGTCATTCTCTATCAGATGATTGATCTACTCTACACACCTCATAGAGAATGATCATAAATGCAATTTTGATTTCAAAATATTTTCCTATAGATTTTTGCCACCCACTGTTCTTTAAATTCAGCGGCTGCTCGTGGATTTCCGTAGATGAGGCTAAGACAGAGATGCCGCTCGTACTGCACTACTTACTCTTATAGAAAGAGCAAATATTACGCTGCTGTTTTGTTCAAATTTTCTTCCGTAGCCTCCTCGCTGAACATCCACGAGCCGCCGCTGTTTAAATTTTAGGCAAAGGCGGGCTGAGATGGTTAGCAATTGAATGAAGAGAGAAACCTGCCCTGACCACGAGAAGATTTTGACGACATAACTTCAATTCGTGATATGAACGAATTTTGTTATTCAGTCGATAGTTATTTTGTCTTTTTTTATAACAGTGTTCGACTGATTCCAATATTTATTTCTCGTTGCAATCAGACCAGTACTTTGAACAGCATATACACGGATGTTTAATACTTAATTTGCGGTGATTTTAGGGTTAAAGGGACAAATCCGCTATCTTTGTTAATTATATAATCGAGTAAAGTAAAATTATGTACAGCAATATATCTCGTAAAATCAACTACAATCGTGCATTAAATATGTGCGACGGTTCTACAACCTCTATGTCAACGGAGGCTCGTGGATCTTCATAAGCTAATACAGAGACGCCGCTCGTGCTGCAAACTTAGGAGGAAGCAAATTATCCGTTACTGTTTTGGACAAACTCTTTCTTCAACATCCTTCTCGCCGAACTTCCATGAGCTGCGGCTGTTCTATGTCTTTACTTTACACCAAATAAAATTATTTTAGTTTTCCAAACTAATCCGACACTAACATACCGTTTCTATAAGTTTCAGAGATTTTCTAAGAAACGGTCGACTCCTGGAGATGAACCAAAGTCGGAAATATAAGTGGAAGTGTAAAAAATGCGATGGACGCATTTTTAAAACCTCCACACTACTCAAACGCCACAAGAAACAAGAGCACGCACAAAAAGCCGAAACAGATCTGCAATACAACTACACCTTCAACAATCAACTCAATGCGTACACCTGCAACACTTGCGACTTGGAATATCCCGAGAAAGAGGACGTTGAAAAGCACGTGCTGGAGCACGTGGAAAAGTACACGTGCCAAATTTGCAGTGAGCAATTTTTCGAATTGTACAAGTACTCGGTGCACATCAGCAAACACAATGGATCGGACGAACAGCAGTGCGGTGGTTGTGACTACAAAACGAAATCGATAACGAATTTGCTGTCGCACATCAAATCGAAACACTTGAGCCAGTACAAGTACAACTGCGCCGTTTGCAAGAAATGGTTCAACGATCGCACCAAGTACATAGAACACTGTACGTGGCATAAGACCGGAAACAATTTCGAGTGCGTCGTTTGCAAGAAGGTGTTCCCGTACTCCAGTTATTTATCGGTGCATCAAATACGGAACCATAAGGTCTTCATCGAGGGTGAACTGGCGCCCAATCAGTGTCCGACTTGTAAGAAAATATTCGCCAAGCAGGGGAGTTTGGAGAGGCATCAGCTGCGCCACGTCAAAAAGAAGGAGCCCCATAAAAAGGTCCACTTGTGCGACATATGCGGGAAAGGGTTCGCCGTGAAAGGGAAATTGACTGAACATTATCGAGACCACACGGGGGAGAAGCCGTACAAGTGTAATTATTGCGAGAAGTGCTTCGCGAGGAGTTACTACTTGAAGTTGCACGAGCGCATTCACAGCGGAGAAAGGCCTTACGTTTGCGGGTTTTGTGGGAAGGCTTTTAATCAGGGGGCGCCGCTGAGGATTCACCAGAGGATTCACACGGGCGATAAGCCTTTTAGTTGCACGCACTGTGATAAAAAGTTTATTTCGAAAGGTGCTTTGAGTGTGCATTTGAAACAGTGCAGTTATGAGGAATTGTTCCGGTAATTAAAACTATTAGCAATAATTTGGATTTTATTTTTGGTATTTCGTTTTAAGTTTAATAAATATTTTATTCATCTAGATTTCTTATAAAAAATTCACAACGATGTATTATTGTTGTTCCCTTATTTACTCCAATGCAGTGTCGGGTGGTGACTCATGGTGCGGCAACGGTAGTAGTGGTGGCAATAATAATGGGTGAGGATTGATTGAGTCATTCACTCGATGAATGACATTCTATTAGTACGGAAGATATGCTTTGTCCAATCTCTACCATTGGTCGTATAGTTGGACAGGACAAAATTGAATAAACCCTAAACAATAAAGATCTTAAATGTAAGGGTCGTTTTACGAAGGCTGTGGTTTTAGGCATAGTCCTAGTATGTTTATGGGCGGTGTCTGTACGCTTGAAAATTGACAAGTTAAAGGTCGTTTTAAGACGATAAAGATCTTTATTGCCTAGGGATTATTTAATATTTTTTTCCTGCCAACTATACCAGAGTCACGCCGCCAGTCGCCAATGTACTCCAATGGGCCTAAACAAGATAACACATGTAGCAGCGTAAGGTTCGTATGAAAACACACACAAATAGACCCGGAAGGAGGAAAAGAATCTGCAACAATTAGGAATGCTCTTAAGCAGGGGTAACTCGCTTATTTTCCTAGCTAAGGCAAAGAGAGAGATGTTAACGTGTTTCCACGACAACCACACAACTTGTTATGTCCGCCTTCATTTTTGGGTAATAAAAATAAACACTAATACGTTTAATAGTTTAAGAAATCCTGATATTTACCCAAAATTTCTGTTCTTTGCCATTTAGGAATAACCTGTTTCCAACTATTATTATTCTAAGGCAAGCCTGAAAATTACCATAGTCCAGGTATTTGTAAAAAATCGAACCCATACGCCACGCCTAAAACCTTAGCGAAAAATTTAATACACTCTCCAACATCCTACAATACCAACAGTCTGACTTCTGTTAAATGGTTTCATCACACTCGCAAATATTAACAGCATCGATTATTGGCACAGAACGAGGGAGCACATCAGGTACCACGTGATTTTTGTCTTTTTTATGCAACAGATGAAAATTGTATTGTAAACTAATGCTCTTCCTATCTATCGACTTGTAGGATCCTTCCGTTTGTTCAGCCGACACAAGAGCCAATAATAATAATAAACTTTATTTAGCACTGCTGCTATAAAATACAATTGTTATAATATTTTGATAAAAATTATGCATAAAAATATAACATGGTATTAATATAATATATTTTACTTAAACTATAAAAATATGTAAATAATATTAAACCTATAACTATTCACTAATTTACACAGCCACCTTCAATACTTAAAATAACAAAAAATCACGAAAATCAGTCTTATATACTCCTACATGCTTCGTATATGTTCTCTTAATAATAATTTAAATTTTCTCATGTTATCTTCAGTTTTTATGTTGTTAGGAAGTATGTTATACTCTACAGCTGCTCTATAGAATAATGTATTTTGTCCCTGTCTTGCAGGGGGGGTTAATTGAATAGGGAGAATTGGAAACGCGACTTCCACGCCATCTCACAGTCATCTGGCCCAACTAACGCAATGCAACGCTGCCAAATCTATGTACAAATCTTTGTAACCAAGCAATATGGTCATATTTTTGTTGGTTAAATTTATTTTAGGTATTTAAGAACATCAGAATATCTGGTAATATTCAAAGTCCACTGGTGTTAATTGTTTGTTTAAGTCTATTTGATAAGTTTTAAAGCAAAATAGACTTTTGAATAATTTCACAAATGAGATATGACAACATCTATTTCCCATGAAATTTCCGGCCTTTTTATACATAACCTCATTAACGTCACGAGTTGAATTGGTATTCGGCCAGGTATTTATAATTCAAATTTAAGCTAATATTCTTAAACCTAAAAGAGTGTGCAATGGGTAAATTAGGTACTCTTAAGGCACCTTATTGCAGTAACGTTTATACCCGCGATTCAAATATTAAAAATAAAGCTTTCTTTACATTTCCGAAATGTCCTAATCGCAGAGATGAATGGGTTAATTCCATTGAATGTATTACTCTAAAAAAATTCCACTTTCAAAAGTTATGCACATTTGTGAGGACCACTTTTTAAGTATTTATTAATTCCTGTAGAAAATATTTAAATTGTAGTACTTCTTCCAGTACAGTTCCTGCAAAATCTTTTTTAAAATGGCCCCTTCAAGAATGTAGCTCACTACATAATTTAACATCTGCCCTAAAAAGAATTCGTTTGGAAAAAATTTCAAGCGAATCCCCTTCAACATCATTTAGAGCTTTACTTTTTGCGTTTGATTAAATCTAAGCTCTTTATAAAGCAAGTGTCTGCGATTTCCACTTTTATTTGGATGCGTCGCACTGATGAGAACCAAAAAGTTCGAAACACTTGCAAAAATGAATTGTAAAGTCGCAATTTTAAATTTCCCGCTGGCTCGATGTGTTTGGCCAGATGACTCGCAGACGGCGCTGATGGCGTTTCCAAAAGTTAACATTGAACTGTCCCTCTTTATCCTTAATGCTCTGTGCTGTCTTGTGTTCTTATGCTCGAGATAAATATTTCCTCTCCTTCGTGTATTGTGCAAATGTACATCACTAGTGTATGTATTGCAGTTTTTAAAATATGAAGGCATAATACCTTTACATATTTTATGTATGAATAAAAGTGCCTTGAATTTAATTAATTGCTCTACATTTAACCAATTTAGTTTGTTAATCATAAAATTTATACTAGTATATCTATCACAGTTTAATACTGTACGCATCCCTGTATTCTGTAATATTAATTCAATAAAACGAAATGTAGCCCGAATATATGAATATTCAACCTGTTCGTCACTCTGCAAGCAAAATTAAGTCTCACTAAGACTTTATTGAATTTATTTAATGCTTTTAAGGTTGTTTCTAATTTAATTCAAGAGCCAATGGTCGGACACAACTATAAATTAAGTTCCTTCGACATAAAGACAGCCAACACAAGGACCAATAGTCTGTAAACCAAGTAAGTAATTTTTGGATTATCGTTCGGCAATAGTCAATTGCACTCTGGTCTTGTAAGTGATCTCAAGACGTAGCATATGACTTTTTCACCTCTTCCAGGATGGAATGATGAATGACGGTGCAGTTTGATCCAGATTAATTAACCATTTGAACTATGAATAATCAGTGGAGGTTCGTGAACTTCCTTAAAGAAGGCTAAGAGAGAGTTGTTAGCGCGTCTCTATAACAATCACTCGGGATGCACGTTTTGCTAGTAGAGGTGGGCGAAATAACTCTTTTTTGTGAGTCGACTCATCGTGAACAGTGGACTGAAAAAAGCCGATTCTTTAAGTCAAAAAAAAAATCCTAGAGGTGGGCGAAATAACTCTTTTTTGTGAGTCGACTCATCGTGAACAGTCGACTGAAAAAAGCCGATTCTTGAAGTAAAAAAAAACCTCCTTCAAAATTTTACTATGCCCCGTACTTCCTAAATTTCATGACAATGAGTCAGGAAATTTACACAGGACTCACTTGACTGTCCACTCATTTCTAAGAGTCGACTCTTTTAATCGACTCACTCATGAGTTACCCACCTCTATTATAAAGCACTGTTTTCTTTCGTAACGCTTTCACAAGCCGTCCCTGTCTACATTACTTCGATAACTAAAAAAAGAAACTTAATTATATATTTAATTTATTTCATAGTTTTGTAATCTGGACAAGTTCTTTTTAACACCGGACAATTTGTGTATCCTTTCATTATTCAATACGATTTTTCGCTTTCCGTAATTCTTCACGTAAATTTCATAAGTCTTAAACCCTGAAAACAAAAAAGACTCTCGCATTACTCAATAAACGCTTTGTTTCGAAGAAATTTTTACCACTGAATGACGATCGCTTAAAATTTTCTTGAATGCTTGCCAAATCATTAATAACACCCGAAAATTCCAAAAGGCACAGATACGGACACGTTTGAATTGCAAATAACAAAAGTTCATCCAGGATTTCAGTCTTGGCGGTGATTTTAATGAATTCTAAAATTAAAGCAATTACACAGACGTTCACACTTATCAGTAAAATGGGCGTCCGCAGAACAAGGGCATTTACATTTTATGTCAGAATTCTAACTGGAAAAATATTTGAATTAAAACATAAACATTTATTTAAGCCAGGTTTTTCAGTAAGCCGGTATTATGTTTTCAACTGTGTAAACGTTCTTCATGCGTCATTGTCTGTCACTGTCAGTCACCGAATACATTTTTGAATCGTTATTGTTTAAATTAAAAATGGATCCTCAGAAGAGGATCTAAATATATAAAAATAGAAAATAATTTGTTAATAAACATTGTGAAAGAGTATCAATTAAAATATGTGTAATGTAATCCCAGAACCTAACCTTAAATTATGCATTCCGTTTACCATTTGAAAGATCGTTTACACAGCTAGTGTTGCAGTGACGGTTCGCGGGTTTTTTTTCTGGTACGGCCGAGGAGCAAGAGGTGGTAATACAGATAGGTGCGGTCACGCAGCCAGCCGCCTCTGCAACCGACCTTACCTATCTGTATTACCACCTCTTGTTCCTCGGCCGTACCAGAAAAAAACCCGCGAACCGTCACTGTAGTGTTGTCAATTTAAGCCGAAGTTATATTTATTACCACCTTTGTAAAATCCACTGTAACTGCCTGAATAACAACGATGAGTATTTAATCAAAGATATGTGCATTTCAACTCATAATAGGCGACTACGAAACACTATAAAAATAATTTGCTTGTATGAATTAATAATGGAATAAGTTCTGTAGTCTATTAAATATTGTTCCCCTATCAGAACACCTACAGACCTGAGGAAACAATATTTAATGTTTACATTATTATTGTTATATTTGCCGCCGCTGGCAATGTCCATATCTTGTCGGTGTTAAAGCCACCTGGATTTGGTTCAGTAGTACAGCATTCAGGCAATAGATTCCGCCACTTTGGCGTTTCTACCTTCTGTAGTCTACTTTAGATTAAAATCTTTTCAAGAATAGGCCCTTCTAAACTTTAAAAAAGTAATCCTGCGGTCGCCCATATACCTATAGTGTTTATAAGTGTTTATATATTACCTAATGTTCCACAATACTTATTCAAAACAAGAATGTACAAATCTTTCAGGATAATGCTTTCACTTATCCAAGTCAGATAATGCAGCGGCAGAGATCTGGTCAGTATTTTCTCAACAGTATCATAGTAGCTTATCACATCATCTGTACAATAATTGATTACAATAAGGAACGAGCGTCACACGTGAGAACTTACAAAAAGTTAGGGACACCTTTAAATCCGCAAATAATTTCTTCATACTGATCCAAGTGCTATTCGTATACAACTGAGAAGTGTTTATGTTCGTGAGATCATGTTCGGCTATTCTAATGTCCAGATACGCCAACGATTTACATTTTCCGGACAAGAATCCTTCCAGGATACTATTGCCAACTAGGCAGTCTAAGTCGATTTTTAAGATTAGTAGATTGTCCACACTGGTTAGGCAAGTCATCAATTGACTGGACAAAACGTTGAATTGCGTCGGGATTACGTGGAAGTCGTGCTCGTAATATGAGTTCTGGATGTCTAGATATTCAATGGAACTTTGGTTGGCTGCTATCGAGCTGCTCAAAATCTTGATTAGGGCTTTTTTCGAGAAGAACGATCCGTTGAAGCTGATAATTTTTATCTTGTATTGTGACCTGAAATTGTTGAACTAATCAATTAATTAATTGTAAGTTAGCTACTTAAGAAAAAATACTGTATTAAAGGGTCGATAGCCTTTAACAGAATGAATACATTTAGGTCTAACAAAACTTTTTACAGTAATCTTTGGACTTATAGAAGACACTAAATATAACGTTACATTCTTCTAAAATTAAAGCTGTTTGTATATATAGTAATTTCTTTATTATTTGAGATATCAATATGAAATTTGGTAGGGTTATACTAAAATCAAATTGTAGTTGATGATGTGTTATAAATACCTTAGGAACATTGAAAGATAGTAAAGGATCTTTTTCGATCTGTAGAAGTCACAAAAGTTGTTGAAGGATAGCTTGTGTATCTGTAAATTTTTATTCACGAATATCGACAAGAATCTGTAGGTTCTCTTCGTTATGTCCATCATTTTATAGTTGATCCATTGCATCGGTTCTTCCGGATATTCAAATCTAAGCTCCAATGATTTTATGTATTTACAAAATTCTATCGTTAACTGAATTGTGCTTACTTCTACAAGTTAATACATTCTGATTAATAATTCGCAGAACTGATCTTGAATCTATGTTTATTAGTTAATCAAAATTATTGAAGGATTTATATCAAAAACAAGTCATAAAAAGCATTTATTTATTATTTTAATTAACTGTTAGCCTCAGGCGTCTTAAACCCCTAAAATACTGTTCTGGTGATTACCTAACAAAATAACTTATTAGAGCTAATGATATTATTTTCAAAAAAAAAACTACTGCAGTTGTTTGTGACGCAAACCCTTCAGTTGAACAAACTGCACTTACCAAAAAAATCAACATCCAATCGAACAGACATGTGTTTCCACAGGTACGGGACATCCATTGCGTCTTTCCAATTTGTGGACATGCACATACATATGAACCTGTCCCTCCGCGGCAGGAACGAGAAAATTCTGGTTAATATTTCTGGAGGCATCACACCGATCAAATTTGGAGGTTCCATGAGGTTTTAGGGTATACATGTAGATTTAGATATGTCGGGTTTCAATTATTCTTCGGTACTTCATGAAATTACGTTCTGTCCCCTTTCGAAGTACTTTCCCCATGTAAATGATTAATTGAACTTGTCAAATATCTGACATTTACATCAAGCTGCATCTTGAAAAATATTTATCAAGAAATTAAGAAAGTTGTGTTGAATTCAAATCACCGTTTTTCCGTTCCGCTTTTCTTCAAGTTAGATCTTTAGTTGGCGTACAGGTTTCTCGGAAAATATTGAATTAGGCATCTGTTTTGATTTTTTTTTAAATTCGTGTTGTTGCTTACCTTTCTGAATCTGTTCTATTTACGTTGAATTTGTTAAGTAGTGAGCACAATCATAAAAATATTTATTTGTGTTGAAGTGATGTTCATTTTTAAGGCTGACATGTTTTAATATCTGAGATTTGTCTAAGCCATGAGGATGATTTTTCCGTTGATTCATTGTTGTAATGAGGTCTTGAATTAAGTACACCTACCAATGACGGTTCGCGGTTTTTTTTCTGGTACGGCCGAGGAACAAGAGGTGGTAATACAGATAGGTGCGGTCACACAGACAGCCGTCTCTGCAGCTGACCATACATATCTGTATTACCACCTCTTGTTCCTCGGCCGTACTAGAAAAAAACCCGCGAACCGTCACTGCTACCTACTGTAACTGGTCGCTAGGGCACAACTCCTAAGGTCATACAGAACATAAAAGACAACTTCTAAATTTATGTGGGTGTGCATCATCGAAGACCACGACCACCTTAAACTGAATCATATTCATTACCCATCAGAAGTACAATGCCCGTAAATATTATGTAATTTATATAGCAAAGTGCTAAATAAAGTTATTATTATTTATTATTATTACTAGGATGATGATCAACTGCCAGCAAGAAATATCAACTTGCAATTTTTATTATTTCCGATTGGATAACTCAAAAAGTTGCCAACGGATTGTTTTAAAATTTTGCATATATATATATATATATATATATATATATATATATCAATTATATTCTTATCTATCTGGTAAAAAAAAATGATCATTTTCTGAGTAGACACAAAAGATACCATTTTATTAATCATTTGTTACCTAATTTTTTCATGGCTTCTTTATTAATTAAGATTTTAACTTCAAATTACTTCATTGCCTATATATGGTTAACTACATCTCAAAAACTGTTGTTGCGTAATTGGTTCTGCATAATATCTGTTTAAAGTGAAATGTAGCTTATCCAGTGACGGTTCGCGGGATTTTTTCTGGTACGGCCGTGGAACAAGAGGTGGTAATACAGATAGGTAGGATCAGTTGCAGAGACGGCTGGCTGCGTGACCGCACCTATCTGTATTATCCTCGGCCGTACCAGAAAAAACCCCGCGAATCGTCACTGAGCTTATCCAGAATTGTGAATTTTTTTTGCGCGCAAGCACCCCAAATCGTCTGAACAAAACTTTTATTATTGGGATGACGCAGGTGTGTCAAGATAGCGGCCCCCTACGCCCAAAAATAATAATAATCCAGCTTATGTTGGTGAAGTCTTTGCGCCCATGTCAGAAATCGGGACACTTGCGCCCAGAAGGGTGTTGAGGCAGTTGCGCCCGGGACACTTGCGGCCCCCGTCAAAATTAGGGAGACTTGCGCCCAGAAATTGTCCATTACATTTTAGGTGACGGCGAAGCCGTCATGAATGCATAAGAAGCAGTTATACGGACTCGCTATGGTCGATGGCGGAGAGAAGAAACTTTAAAAGAAACATTAAAAGGGGTTGTATGGCTTGAGATATACTTTAATGCCCACTTGCACCGCAGCCACTTAATCATGATTAAAAAGTTAATCAATGGTTAGCGGAGAATTGGCTTGCACCGCAACTTAATCATGATTAAAGTCCCCAAGAAACGTCAAATATTTAATCAGCCGATTTTGGCCGATTAACTCAAAAACTGATAACTTCACGCGTAATATAGTCGTGAAGTTATTTACATTTGGCAGACGATTTTGAAATTAAAAACCTTTGTTTTGTATTTGTTATTAAAAACGATGGATTTGGGAATAGTTGAGCAGATTGATGAAATCGATGGCTTGGACGTTAATGATTTTATTAATTTTGGTTTGTTTACCTCGTCCAATAATAAGAAATAATAATAATAGTATAAACAAGTTAGAAACAACTTTACTTGTTGCAGAAAGCATTAGATAAATACAAGAAAACGAAATGTAGCCTGAATATATGAATATTCAACCTGTTCGTTACTCTGCAAGCAAAAAATCAAGTCTTACTAAGACTATAAACAAATAACTTATTGAAACAACTACTTCCCTGGCTAGTGCCACGCCGGATATTTTTTGCTTGCAGAGTAACGAACAGGTTGAATATTCATATATTCAGGCTACATTTCGTTTTCTTGTATTTAAATAATAGTATAAGTTAGTAAGCATTTAGTATTCATATTTACCGCGCATTTGTTTCCTGTGTTCTCAATAGAACAACGTAAAACAACCAAAAAAGAACTTAAAATCCCTAGAAAAACGTGTGCTCTCTATAATAATACTCCGTGGTCGATAGATGCTTAATCAGCCGACGGTGCAACAGAAATACTCTGATTAAAGTTAATCATGATTAAAATTTAATCATGATTAAGTTCTGCGGTGCAAGTGGGCATAAATGGATTACTTTAGTTTCAATGAGGATGTATGTCTTGAAATGCACTTTCAATTAATTTATTTAGTTTAAATGAGGTTGTATGTCTTGAAATGCATTTTTAATAGATTTATTTAGTTTAAAGTAGGTTGTATTTCTTGAAATGCACTTTCGATGGATTTATTTAGTTTAAATGGGGTTGTATGTCTTGAAATGCACTTTCAATGGATTTCTTTAGCTTAGTGAGGTTGTATGTCTTGAAATGCACTTTCCATTTATTTCTTTAGTTTGAATGAGGTTGTATGTCTTGAAATGCACTTTCAATGGATTTCTTTAGTTTAAGTGAGGTTGTATGTCTTGAAATGCACTTTCAATGGATTTCTTTAGTTAAAGTGAGGTTGTATGTCTTGAAATGCACTTTCTATTTATTGCTTTAGTTTGAATGAGGTTGTATGTTTTGAAATGCACTTTCAATTGATTTCTTTAAAGTGAGGTTGTAGGTCTTGAAATGCACTTTCAATGGATTTATTTAGTTGCTGGAAACAAAGACTAGATGGCGCACATATCGATTGAACATATTTCTCTGCGTATTATCAAATGTCTTGAAATGCACTTTCAGAGGTTTTTTAATTTAAAAATATGTAGTAGATGGTGAGGCATCCACAGATATGCTTAAATGATAATATAATTATTCAACACCACGGTAGAGTAAAAATGACTGCAGAATGCTTATTGATTTATATGGAAAATACAAACCATTAATTGGATAATTTCAAAATAAAAAAGCAAAAATGTTGTGGCTAATTCCAAATCATCTCCACTACTTCCATCATCAAGTTGGATGGCTGAGGTACTCTTGTTATTAGCCTGGTAATAAAGATATTCAAGAAACTTTTATGCGGCCCGTGAAAATCATCCCAAGATCACACAAAATGACCCTCGCGAAAAATGAGTTCGACACACCTTGGATGATGCAATTGAAAGATTTCAATTAAACTACAAATCACACCGTTTATTGTTGAAAACAAAATGATAAATACGAACTTTCGCAAGGCCCCCTTTAACTCGTTCAAAACTTAAATCGAATTTTCATGCTTTTTTCTGAAACATTCATATGACAGGAGTATTTAAACTAAAAAAAAAACCTTTATTGGCATGCCATTCAATCTTATGGCACTATCTTTATGATACAATACATAAGATAATCCTCATCCCTACGGTAAGCTGCTGTTGGTACAAGTGTGTGCTTTTGTTGTAACTGGCATATTACACATCTTCTGTACACAATATATAACAAATAAAGGTATCAAAGACATAATAACTAAAGGCCAAGTTAGTTGGCGTTGGTACAAGTTTGAGATGTTATAGTAACTTCTATGTAACATTACATATAAACACCCATATAGCACAAGTACGTCCTATGTACGTACTATGGACGTATTGTTTTAGAAATGCACACGTCCAATGTACGTACATCTTGGTCCGCTTTCGTCCCATGTACGTACGTGGTACGTCCATTTGGCACAA
Organism: Ocypus olens; assembly: GCA_910593695.2. NCBI lineage: Eukaryota > Metazoa > Arthropoda > Insecta > Coleoptera > Staphylinidae > Ocypus > Ocypus olens. The sequence continues at coordinate 48,461,411 of OU343058.1, forward strand.
CATTGTACCAATTCTGGACGTACACAAATTTACGTACATAGGACGTACTCAAATGTACGTATGTAGGACAAGTACGTCCTATGTACGTACTATGGACGTATAGTTTTCATCCCGTGTACGTACGTAGTATGTCCATTTGGTACAGCATTGTACCAAATCTGGATATATAAATTTACGTACATAGGAATTACGCCATTAAAAAAATCAAATTTTGTTTATGACATCCCCCAGTTTGGTTCCAATATAACAAAGAAAAATTTTGTGCCAAATTTATTAACATTAACACGTGCAAGTAATTAATCGAAATTTCCAATTCCAATCAAAGACAAAAGGGGGTTTCAAAGCCGATTTATTTATTTACAAGAAAGGCTGATTCTTATATGGGGGTGCCGTTGGCCCTGGCGCGGACAAGCCATGGTGAGAGCTTGTCGCTTCGGCTATCGGTCAGGTTTACCCAGGGGGGGTTAATTGAATAGGGAGAATTGGAAACGCGACATCCACGCCATCTCACAGTCATCTGGCCCAACTAACGCAACGCAACGCTGCCAAATCTATGTATAAATCTTTGTAACCAAGCAATATGGTCGTATTTTTGTTGGTTAAATTTATTTTAGGTATTTAAGAACATCCAAATATCTGGTAATATTCAAAGTCCATTAGTGTTAATTGTTTGTTTAAGTCTATTTGATAAATTTTAAAGCAAAATAGACTTTTGAATAATTTCACAAATGAGATATGACAACATCTATTTCCCATCAAATTGCTGGCCTTTTTAGACGTACATAACCTCATTAACGTCATGAGTTGAATTGTTATTCGGCCAGGTATTTATAATTCAAATTTAAGTTAATATTCTTAAACCTAAAAGAGTGTGCAATGGGTAAATTAGGTACTCTTAAGGCACCTTATTGCAGTAACGTTTATACCCGTGATTCAAATATTAAAAATAAAGCTTTCTTTACATTTCCGAAGTGTCCTAATCGCAGAGATGAATGGGTTAATTCCATTGAATGTATTACTCTAAAAAAATTCCACTTTCAAAAGTTATGCACATTTGTGAGGACCACTTTTTAGGTATTTATTAATTCCTGTAGAAAATATTTAAATTGGAATGCAATTCCGACAATTTTTAATATACATTCTTGTAGTACTACTTCCAGTACAATTCCTGCAAAATATTTTTTAAAACGGCTCCTTCAAGAATGTAGCTCACTTCATGATTTAACATCTGCCCCAAAAAGAATTCGTTTGGAAAAAAATTCAAGCGAATCCCCTTCAACATGATATAGAGCTTTACTTTTTGCGTTTGATTAAGTCTAATCTCTTTATAAAACAAGTGTCTGCGATTTCCGCTTTTATTTGGATGCGTCGCACTGATGAGAACCAAAAAGTTCGAAACACTTGCAAAAATGAATTGTAAAGTCGTAATTTTAAATTTCGCGCCGGCTCGATGTGTTTGGCCAGATGACTCGCAGATGGCGCTGATGGCGTTTCCAAAAGTTAACATTGAACTGTCCCTCTTTATCCTTAATACTCTGTGGGTTTACCTAACGACGATGAGCCGAAGTCTGCCCGTTGACATGCCTGCTGCCCTTTTTAAATGGCCACCGCTACCATTCCGTCGGTTTATTATTGGGGCGCCCTCTGTTTGATTTGCTTGCGGTCCATCCTGCATGGTGGGGGTATATTTATATATTCGTCCGGATATGTACGTACTATGGGCGTATATTTATGTTCGTACAGTGATGTACGTACCATGGACGTATATTTTTGTACGTACAATGTACGTACAATAATGTACGTACACTGTACGTTCATATTACCCCTATGGACGAATGTACGTAATTTGGACGAATAATGTACGTACAGTGGACGAAGTGTGCTATGTGGGCAATGACATGTTGCTGAGAGGTATATGTTATGTTACTGTGTTAGCTGGGCTTTCTACTCCCACCCACTCCTCTTTCACTCCTTCACACTCTTCCGCCAGATGTTTCCATGTATCTCTTCCCCATTCACACAAACCATATACTATCTCATATACTCTTACCCCATCCACTTTTTCTCCCTCTCTTTCCGGAGCCCTACCTGGCTCCCGCTATTACTACCCTTTCTTCTCTGCTCCAACTCTCTTCCCATAAGTATCTCGGTACCTTCCCAAACACCTGCCATTTCCTGAACAAGTCATTATACTCACTCCCATCTATCTTTCCCTGCCTCTCCTGCGGCTCAACCTCCCTTGCCTTCTGCACCCAAGCCGCCACATCCACACCTCTCCCAAACCACTCATTCCATTTCCTTTTCTAAAAAACCCATCCTTTTTCTTACTCCATTTTCCGTAATTGAGCTACGGGCAACCGTGGATATGATTACGATCAGGTATGAATGTAAAGAGAAGAAATTTTTATTTTTTTTTAAGTTATAACAATTGTCTAATTAAATATACGTTTTCTGGAGATGGTCGTATTTTATGTAAAAAAAAAATTTGGTTGTATAATACATAAAATAAAGATTTAACATGCGAAAGAAAGAAATAAATAATTGTTAATATTGATTTAAAATATATCATTTTGCATATTTCAACTTGAATTTGAAGATAATAAACTGATCATTTGTTAAACTCACACCCATGTGTTTTATTTGTCGCTGCACGTAAAATTCCTAATTGTCCAGATTATATAAGAAAAAGCTACCGCAAAAACATAACATATATCAACACCCGTTACGAACTTGTTAAATAATTAAGGGTTACTACACACACAACACAATGTAAAGAGTAATTTATTTATTTATTTATTTATTTATTTATTTATTCATACATTTCCTTCACAGGCCGAAGCCTAATTACAAGGGAAAATTTAACAAAACATAAAATTAAATAGTTATTCTAACATAAGAAATACATGTACAAAGAGAAAACCTTAATAATTAAACAAATTAAATGTAACAATAACAAAAACTACAATATTGCTGATTTTAAGCTTGATATAAATCTATTACGATCTTGATTGAAAATGTCAACTACATTTTGTACTTCGTGGTACTTTTTTAGCATAAGTTGCAGTGGTGAAAAAGAGTGATGCGTTGTTCGTGGTGTCGAGTAATTAAAAGTAAGTTTATTCCGACTTGCCAATCTAGGAACTGATATTTCCACAAGATGAAGAAAATCACGATTATCTGTGTAATGGTGGATTAGTTTGTACAGTTCATATACCATGGTATATTTATGTTTAGCTTGAATTGATAGCATATCGAATTCTAACAATAGGGACACATACGATATTGCATGGTCAGGGTAAATGCGATATTTGCGAAAATATAAATATCTCAAAAAGCGTCGCTGTACCTTCTCCAACAATTCAATGTATTTATTATAGCCAGGTGACCAAACAGTGGCACAATACAATAATTTACTCAATACAAATGAATTATACAGACGCATCGCTGGCGCGTTACTTTTGAAGTCAGAACAATTGCGAATTATAAAACCAAGCAATTTGTATGATTCACTGACTACATTTTCAATGTGACTATTAAATGATAACTTGGTGTCAAATAATACACCAAGATCTTTAAAGCAATTATCTCTCAGAATAGGGGTATGGCCTAAGGAGTAACCATAAATTAGATTATTTTGTAACCGGCCATATGATACAATACGACATTTTGAGACATTTATTTTCAGCCCATTTTCAACACACCATTCTGACATTTTACACAAGTTCCGCTGGATATTAACACAGTCATCAATGCTTTCAATTGTTCTAAACAACTTTATGTCATCAGCATACATTAAAAACTCGCAGTCCAAGACACTTGCAACTTCATTAATAAAAATTACAAAAAGCAAGGGCCCAAGATTTGAACCCTGTGGTACACCACTTGTTGCTACAAATGTCTTGGAATGGCAACCCATATAACCTACAAAGAGACGTCTATTCGTTAAATATGATTGTAATGCTGATATTACATTCGAGGCTATGTTATATTTTTTTACATATGAAATAAGTTTGTGATGAGGCATACAGTCAAACGCCTTTGAGATGTCTGTATATATTACATCCACCTGAGCACCTCGGTCCAGTTGACCAGATATAAATTGCGTAATACATAATAGATTAGTTTGCATACTTCTTCTACGAAAAAAACCATGTTGATGAGGTGTTATAAAGTGTTCAGTTTGAACACGAATGTACTCACAGATAATATAAATTAAATTTTATATAAGACCGGGGTTCGAACCATTACAGTCTTCTGTAACAAAATGTACCCCGGCGTCGATCTTTCCACTCACAGCATCCATCATTCATATATCCTCGCCCCCCATACCTCCACTCCATACATGGACACCAACCTCACGCACGTCACCCTTACATTGTTCTCCATCTACCCTCCCCATTTCCCCATGCCATCCCCCACGCTTTCCTCGCCTTTCCTTCCACCAATCTTAAGTGTTCCTCATATCCACCCGTCCCTTTAAACATAAACCCTACATACCCTAACCTCTTCACCTTCTCAATTACTTCCCCCTTCCACTTAAACTCTCTCACTATCGCCTCTCGCCCTTTATTCCTGAACCTCATCCATTTCGTCTTCCCCACATTTAAGCACAGCCCTCTTTTATCCATGTATCTCTCAACTCTTTTTAACATACCTTTTATCCTTACCCAATCTTTTGCCACTAATACCATATCGTCCGCGTACGCTAACAATCATACCTTACACTTCCCAATCACCACTCCCACCTCCTGCCCTTTCTTTAGCACCTTATCAAGCACACTGATTCTTGAAGAGCACCTGACTCAACGGGCACCCCTGCTTCAACCCCCTCCACGTCCTAAACCATTCCGACACCTCCTCACCTACTTTCGCCTTGACCCACATTTCCTTGTACACGCCTCTCACCCTTCCAACTATTTCCTCACTCACCCCTCTTCTCCTCAAACATTCTACCATACTCTCCCTTGGAATCATATCGTACGCTGCTTTTAGGTCCAGGAATACTGCAAACACACTTCCTTTCTCCTCTCTCACTCTCTCAGTCATACTCGCCAGGGTAACAATCTGATCTCTTGTACTTCTCCCCCACCTGATGCCTCCCTGCGACTTCGGTAACGACCCCTTTGTCTTCACCTCCTCCTCCAATCTGTTTTATTTACTAGTGACATGGCTATTTTGTATCCTACCCCCAGGATCGTAATACCTCTGTAATTCCCTGCCTTTCTTTCATCTCCCCCTCCCCTTTGTGTATAGGGCACGTCCTGCCCACCATCCATGACGCTGGAATGCTCAACTGCACTTTTCACAATTGATTCATTAACTCTCTGAATTTCTGCTTCCCCTTTTCCCAATCACCTTCCACATTTCAGCTTTCAGCCCGTCTCTTCCAGAGCCGCCTTCCTTGAAAGCTCTTTCCACTTCCTCTTCCGAAAACTCTTCCTCTCTGCCACCTCTCCTTCTCCAACCTCCCGGTTCTCCACTACTTTCCTTGCATTTCCTGTTCCAGTCCTCCAGTGTCACACCCTTATCTCCCTCCTCTCCTCAACACGTTCCACATCTCCCTCTAATTTTTAGTTCCCCTCAACTTATCATTTACTGGTAGATTAGCAATATGGCCAATATGCATTCAGAAAAAAAAACTTATAATTAAAAAAACCAAAATACTGCTGCTTATAAAATCTTTAATTTATTACAAAGTTAGAGTTGAAATAAATATGGTATCATATAATGCCTTGTTGTTTCATTTTCCAGCATCTTCTTTCAAGCCAACGGTTTGATTAAAGACAACCTGTAATATAAATAAATAATATAATCAGAAACTAGAGACTTCCAGCTGGTAAATTCATTTACAAATTATAACAAATTTAATTCATGATGATACATGTCATGACATACCTTTTGAGATGATGAATCGGGATCCACAGAGAAGAACCCTATCCTCTCAAACTGGAACTTATCGTACACTTTGGCCGCGGTAATTGATTTGTCAGCAAAGCTGTTCAAAATTTTTAGGGAATCCAAATTGCAATCACTTAGATATCCACCAGGAACTTCGTTGGGGTCTTCAGGATTTTTATGTTTGAACCTAAACATCAGAGAAAACATTCTACTGAGTAAACAAAGAAAATTGAGTCTGATTTTAATAAATTATGGACTTTATGTTTTGTTAATGGCAAGTTGAGTTGCCGAAACTATAGTCAACAATAAAATAAAATTTGTGTTATACCAACAAAGTAAAAGTGTTTTATTATAATTATGGATTCATTAATCCATTTCTTATGGACAATCTTTAATTATCGTTACTACATCAATCGTTTTTTTTCTACGCTAGATTTGATGGTGGTAAAAAGTCTAATTGACCAATTTTGTAGCAAAGAGTGTGTTCATGACTAATAAATAAAATAATTTGTTTGACTTACAATGATTCATAAACTCGAATCTCAATTTGCTGTGGATCACTAACCCAATGTATGAAGGCTTTCGGCTTTGAAGTTAGTCCTTCTACTTGCACGCATTTGCAAATTACTTCAGTAACATCATTTCCTTGTTTGATGATATCCGTCACTTCCAAGACATAACCAGCATGTCTTAGACCAACAGACTGCGTTTTAGTTAAACGCCTGTATCCTTTATCTCCAACCTAAAAATAAAATGTGATTATTGACATGACATACACGTCAGATGATTGAAATTTGCAAAAGTCTTTAACCTATAAATAAATACATTTTCAAAATCCTGCCATACCAAGTGGAGAATTTGTTTCATTCCATTTTGAATGAATGATAACTATTATCGCAAAGTAAATTACAAAAAATTCAACCACACAATTATTTATTTTTTGTTAAAATATTTCCGTTTAATTATGGATTTCCACTTACAGCTGTAACCATTCATTACTATTACAATTAATAAACATTAGAAAATGTTAAGCTATTAAATGAATTGATGGCACAAGGTTTAGATTGATACTGAACTGTACTATCTTAACATGCTAACATTACAGAGATTTATGTATAATAATGTGTCACTCACCTCCATAAAATCACTTTTCTCAATGTAAATGACACTTCCAAACTGGACATTATGTGAACCTAATTCCGGCTTTGATGGGAAGTTTGGTACGGGGATGGTAATCGGCTTATCATGAGGAAAGTTTGATATTGTGATTTTAAGTGGCTCCATTACAACCATTGCTCTAGAAGATTCAAATATTATTTTTTTGCCCCTACAATAATAAAAAGATTTTACCTTGGAGCAAAATTGTTTAAGTAATCTCTAACGTATGCTTCCAACATGCTGGGATCAACAGTGCTTTGAGCACCGGTGACTCCCAACTGAGCGCAGAAGTTATTAACAGCTTCCGAAGGGAATCCTCTCCTTCTCAATGCGGTTAGTGTGAATAACCTAGGATCATCCCAATCTGTAAGTTCAACCATTAGTCTAATGTTGTTCTATTTCAGTTCAATTACAATAAGTAAAAGGAAAATAGGATAGATATATCATTGTGTCTTCAGCATTTCACAAAGTGGTAACTAATGTTTTCCGGTCAGCAAATGTACTGTGCCGATGGGCCCACAGTTCGCATTTGACGGGGAAACAGTAACTATTGTTTTAACAGCTAAATGTAAATTTAATAAAGACTCATTATTTTATAAGTATAACGATTGTTGAAATTTACCTTTTACAATATTTTCATCAATAAGTTTTGCTATTTTCCTTTTTGAAACGACCGTATAGTTTACATTTAATCGGCCATATTCCCATTGCACAGGACAGTAGATATTTAAGGCGTTGCATAACCAATAATAACTGGATCTCCTGTAATAGTTATTTATGCAATGAGTTTATAATGATAGCTATTAAAGTATGAGCATGAAGCTGCACTGCTATTGGTCAATAATCTGTCTCTTAATGAACTTCATTATAGTGCAGATTTATTGAGCCCATTAAAGTACAGGAGCAGTAAAAAAATATATAGGGTTGAATTTAACATAATTAGTAGTTTGTTGTTAACCACTTCGCGCCCATGCTACTTTGATTGGGTTATACCATAATCCAGGGTTCACTGAAAAAATACTTTTTGGTTGTTGTTACGTTTTTCTGCGAAATATTATTCCACTATCATAAACTCATTTTTGCAAAAAAATATGAAAAAATATTCCATAGATGGCGCTGAAGCGGTAATTTTTTATTTTATTTGTAAAATATCTTTTTTTTGCTTGTCGCCACATGTGGCGACCTGGGCGTGAAGAGGTTAATGGGGAATAATAATTAATGCTTAATAATTCACTTTGTGTAACTTACCGGGACTGAAATTCTTTGGTACATAAGGAATGGGTGATATTTTCTATGCTGTCGCAGAGACAGTGTGTGTAGTCGTAAGTTGGGTAAATGCACCATTTATCTCCTGTACGATGATGGGGAATAAACCTAACCCTGTAAGCTACAGGATCGAGTTTACCTTCCTCAAGAGTGATCTTCATGCGTAGTGTAGCTGCTCCCTCGTCAATTTTTCCATTCTTCATATCCTAAAGCAATAAATGAATACATCTGGAATTTACATGTCTGAATTCAAACACTGTGCACTTACTTCGAACAGCTGTAAACTCTCTTCGATTGAACGATCCCTCCAGGGCGATGGTTGGGGATTGAAACCTTTCATTTCATCGGCACTCTGATGACAGACGTACGCTAATCCCGATTTAATCAATTGTACAGCCCAAGTGTACAGTTGATCAAAATTGTCCGATGAATGAGTTATTTTTGCAGGAGTGTATCCTAAAATCAGTATAAAAAAAATATTGATGTGGCCTTCATATAACTTTCTTCTGTTTTAAGGAATAAAAGGATTTTTTTTTAATATTAAAAGAGAAACCACATCCAGAGGAAAAATATATCAAACATTTTTCAGATGCAAGTTATGTACAGAAAAACATTCTTATATTTAAAAAAAAATCAAAAGAAACCGAAACAAAAATGATTTCTTATACATTTTATGTATTTTTATTTTTATTTGGAATAAAACACAATGTACTTTGTTTGTATAACATTGATTTATTCGTTTGAATGTAGTTTCGGCAAATACGCTTGCCAACTATAGTTTTGATAAAATACTAATGTTTTGATAATGGCAAGCTGAGTTGCCAAAACTGCAGTCAAACAAATAAAACGAAGTAAAAACTGTTTTATTCCATATAAAAGCATGTGTAACGAAGTAGAAGCGTCCTACATAACGAATATTTATTTTAATTGTCTGCCTATTGCCTATTCAAAGTATTAAATTATACTGAAAGTTTCATGTTAAAATGCCCTCAAAAGAATCAATTCGGGGAATACATTAAAATACCTATTTCGTACATTACCTAGCCATTCCACCATATCTCGAATTCCGATAAAGAATTTTTCCTCCTCTTTCTCAGGATTAGTGTCGTCATATCTTAGGTAACAGGTGCCATTATTAGCTGCTGCATATCCAAAATTAATATTAATAGCTTTAGCATGGCCAATATGCAGAATTCCGTTTGGTTCTGGAGGGAAACGAGTTCTGACCTAATAATTTTATTATTTATACACCACAGAAATTTATGATGATATGGCTTTGACCATAAAAGATGTAGATAAATTTTCCACAAGTAATTGATGTTAAAAGTTACTCTTGTATTGTAAATGCTAAAAACTAATTTCAAATAAAACTAACCTTTCCACCAGTCAATTTCAAATGCTCTTTAAGGAGTTGGTGGGTATTTTCGGTTATCACATAGCCGTCAGTTTTCAAATTCTCACCAGGTTTATGAAAGTTGACTTTCTTCATCACATCAAGAATTGTTAATGCCCCAACAGTATCACCTGTAAGTTAAAGTACGAAACAAAAATAGTAAACATATTAATCATCACAGTGTTAAGAAAGAAACAGACCAACGGAGCTGAAAGTTCAAGCTCGTAAATACATATTTCATTGCTTATCGTGTTTATAATGATAAAAAAGAATTTGGTATAACTTTATTCTGATTAGTTTCAATTGTGATTGACATTTCCTTAAATCATTCCTTGAAAAAACATTATTGTTATTACAAAGTTTCTATAAATTACAAATTTCCTTATACAATATTATCAAAAACAAACAAATTTAAAAACAGTTTTACTATAAATCCATTAATATTATTGTTCAGTTAACTTTTTATACCATAATATGATGTAAGGTTACTATAAATCCATTAACCTCTTCACGCCCAGGTCGCCACATGTGGCAACAAGCAAAAAAAGAAAATAAAAACATTGTACAAAAAAATTACTCCTTTAGCGCCATCTATGGAATATTTTTTTCATATTCTTTTGCATAAATGGGCAAGTTTGTGACAGTGAAATAATATTTCGTAGAAAAGGGTAACAACAACAAAGAAGTAATTGCATCATGGGCGCGAAGTGGTTAACTAATCAAAATATCTTTAATAACATATTTTATTTTTGTTAATTCCTAATATTACCTTGCGCTTCCTCTTTCTCCTTCTTAGCCTCATTTTTTGGTACACCTTTCACAGCCTTGCTCGATTTCTTATCAACCTTTGGAGGGGGCGCTAAATCCTCGTCAGTTTTCGGACCCAAAATATCTAAAACCTACAATTTGTTATGTAACAGTTACAAGCCCAAAATGTGAAAAAATTACTTGCAAATCGACTTCATTTTTAATTGCCTTCCCATCGGCCCACGGTAGTTCGGTCCTAACCTTCTGCATCAAAAGCCCCACATTGTAGCGATACCTCTTTTCCACGAGTTCACCCTTAACGGCCTTTATTTGCTTCTCAACCGTCTTCTCGATTTCCTCCGGTGAGACCACGATGCCGACGCCGCAGAATTTTTCAAATTCTTCCGGAACGATCTTGTTGACGTGACTTAACGTGTATTCAATGGCTTTGTCGACTCTGAGGGTGCTCTCAAGTTTATTTGTGACGATGTATTTTACTATTAATGGTAGATGATTGTTTATTTGGGGTTTTGTTTTTGTTGCTAGGTGATAGAGGAGCATGCCGGTTCCATCTTTTAATGCCACACCCCTTACCTGAAATAACGGTTGTTTATTATCTGTAACCTGGATTTCATATCCGAACACTTAAACGAAAAATAGCTTATATCCGTACAGTTTATTGTTAGGGAATTAATCAATATACGGCAAGGAGTAGAAAAATGCATGTTTTATGTGGGAGACTTTTCACCGATAAAACATTCAGATTATTAAACATGACCAGTAATCTTCGCCTGATGGTGCCTCATCAACATTAGCTTTGTACTAAAATATCAAAATTGGCTCGAATAAAAGCCTTAAAGAAGTCAGTGTAGGACTTGAATTACCTTCTCCAAGGTCACGGCTATATATTTATAAAATAACAAATTCCTAAAAGGTCAATCCACATCAGTTCACCCAGGGGCCATGTTACCCATCACTAATTAACAAGCGTTAAAACGTAGTAGTGTAGTGAAGACGCTTCTGGACCAAAATTTTTTTTGTCCAGAAAGTATGTCAAGTTGTCGTTCGGTCATCGGCGTGCGAATTAACCCAGATATGCCTACAGTTCTACAGGGTCCTGCATCTCACCTCTCGTCTTCTATAGCTCAGTTACTAATTAAGTTAGGATTTCTATATTTTGCAGAATATATTTGTATACTAATTGAAAAAATATATCTTGGACAGAAGAAGTGAAAGATGTACGATGGATATCAGGTCCTGATTCCGGTATTTGGTTATCAACTGTTAAAGGTAATCATTTGCCAAACATAAATAGTAAACTGTTTGAGTTTCTAAAGTCAAAGTAAAAGTTAGCATTTTGTCAGCTAAACTATTAATTTTGTTTCACATTCTGTTAGATCAAACTTCCGAGTACAGTGAAATCAGAAAGTCAAAAATAGTTGGCAACACATTTTCTGAAAATCCCTATAATCATTTTTAAATAATCTGATATTGGCTGCCTGAATTATTTCCGTGCAGTGCATGCGCATTTTATTTATTTTGACGTTACTTGTTTTAAAGACTATCGTTAAAACAAGTAACATCAAAAAACCACGAGACTTCAAAATAGACAAATTTTTTATGTACTGCACTGATCCAGGCAGCCAACAAAATTTTACATGAATTTCTATCCCTATTTTCAGAAAATGTACTGCCAACTATTTTCAACTTTCTGATCTCACTGTATATTTAAAAAAAAAGTTGATTTGATAACTACATTGCCTCACTTATTTAAAACAATTGTTTTTGAAAAAGGTGCAACATTGCAGCAATCCTTATAAATTATTGAAATCTGAAATATTCAAATTTGATGGTAGATTCATTACGTGAACAGGTGTGTTACATAAAATATATGCATTTTACAGCAATAATAAAAAAAGTGATGAAAACCCTTCAATTAATCACCAAATGATGTAATCGTTCAACATATTGATGAACACTGTGAAATTGCTGATGAAGCGAATATGTTTGCCATATGGAAAAACACCTTATTTATAGAATCATAATGCAAGAAGATCCTTTCTAATTCACGACCTAAAAATAAGAAAGGATTATTATTAGTATTTTACCTCATTTAGAATAGTTTTCAAAGTCTTGGTAACGTTGGCATTCTTAATAGTCTCCTTGGCTTTCTGTTCGCTGAGGCCCAAATCGATGAAGGATTTAAGGGTGTCTTCGTCCGTTTGTGTCATATCGGCTGCAAAACGTGAAATTTTTCAGCTAATACAATGGGACCGTCGCCTTCGCCGCACGCGAAAAAGTAAAGGTTAGCCACGTTTCGATCTGTCAGATTTTCGTGCGCGGTTGTTAGGTTGGTGGACCTGTAAGAATAAACGTGACTAATCGTCCAATTAGGTTGGAAATGACCCATAGAAAATGCGTTTGATAGAATGGCTGCCATAGTAGTAGTTTGGAATCTGAGCAAATGGCCGCTAAAGGCGCTTCCGTCGTTTCAGAAAATTTAGCCTACGTCACTGAACTCTAACTTTTCACATTTGCCTCAATCGTTCGGCATATAGCATCCCTTCCAGTATGTATAGAGTTCAGTGGCCCACGTAGAGCGCTTCGGCAGAGGAAGGCGAAAGGGAACTGTGGCCCAGTGGCGTAGCCAATGTTAAAGAGCGGGTGGACAAACTTTTCTAGGGCAACGGTTCTCATCGATTATTTGTATCACACGTATTTTATTCGATATTGCTTCGCTTCAATTTATTTCATCTCCTCCAATACAAACGCAAATTTTAAATTTTATGTACACAATTTATTACTCTGACCTATGTAAACTGTTTCTTCGGTCATAACATGAATAAACAATTATTATTATGTTATTTATACTGGAGTCTTCTGCTTCGTTATACATTTTGTAGTGACGGTCCACGGGTTTTTTTCTGGTACGGCCGACGATCAAGAGGTGGTAATACAGATAGGTGCGGTCACGCAGCCAGCCGTCTCTGCAACTGACCCTACCTATCTGTATTACCACCTCTTGTTCCTCGGCCGTACCAGAAAAAAACCCGCGAACCGTCACTGCATTTTATAAATAAATCACTATTGCTTTGTTTGTATACCTTTTGAAAATTTATTATTTCCGTGACTATAGTTTCGGCAACTTCAACGTGCCATTATCAAACTCACAGTTATTATTATTAAAGTGTATTTCAATATAAGTGCTTATTATATGTCCAATAAATCTTCTAATCAAATTATATCTGCCAAGGAGTACCTAGTATCCACAGATTGAGGAGATGTCCTAAGAAGTTTTAACATCAACTGTTGCCAAGAAGATAATTTTCGTGTTAGGAATAGAAATATGAAATAGCAACTTCCAAATGAAAAAAATGGTAATGATAATACATTAATCTATGAATCCTAACATTTAGTTTTAAAATTGGCGCTATATATTCCTCAAAAATGCTATGTGAAGAAGTTTTAGCATTAACTGTTGCCAAGAAGATAATTTTCGTGTTAGGAATAGAAATATGAAATAGCAACTTCCAAATGAAAAAAATGGTAATGAAAATACATTAATCTATGAATCTTAACATTTAGTTTTAAAATTGGCGCTACTTATTCCTCAAAAATGCTATGTGAAAAGTAACTAACGAAAATGTTTTTAGTCAGTATGAGAGATTACCATCTTGCAAATTAAATCTATTATTGATAAACTCTTCTCCAGCATTAACATTGTTATAACTATCAATAATAGTTCAAAGTTTACCTCAATTTGCGATTTAATAATCTAATTAATTATCGAATGTCAGGCTGAGGAATTTTCAAATTTTGCTTCATTAGCAGTGGCAGGATTTGACGTTTGACGTTGATACGGAGCTGTCTTCAGTCCGCTGGCTCGGAGCAAATTTCTTGCATTATATAATTTATTGGCCGATCATTTAAAACAATCCAAATCTACAATGATTAAGCAGGCCCCAATTTCGACCTACGTGAAGGCGATCAGCCAGGTGGTAAGCAACAAAATGAAGCCCCTCTCGGCCGCCGCAGTCTTGGCCAAAAAAGATGTAACCAAGCCTCCGCACTTGCTGCTCACAAGCCACAGCATTGGAAAAACTCTGCCCAGTGGGAATATCACGGTCACCTCTGGACCGGCGGCTTCGACCCAGGTCAGGTTCGCTCACACCGATGTCCAAGTGCCGGATTGGACCACTTACAGGCGTGAGGGTACCAAAGATGTGACGAGCAAGAGCTCCGATAAGGCAGACAGCCACCGTTCCTTCACATACATGGTGGCCGGTGCTACCACTGTTGCATCCGCCTACGCCGCCAAGGTTATGGTTGTCCAGTTCATCACCAGCATGAGTGCCACGGCTGATGTTTTGGCCTTAGCCAAGATCGAAGTCAACTTGAACGATATTGTCGAAGGCAAGAGCGTTACCTTCAAATGGAGAGGTATGTTTTTCTAATTAGGGATGCATGAATCTGCTGGATGAAGGTTGCATAACAAGAGGTATTGAAACTAGTACATTTAAATGATGTTCATCTTCAAGCCAAAAACAATTGATATTACCTAACCGGGTTTAAGTGTTAAGACGGAGATTCAGAGCTGTATATTTTTCATAGAATTTGCGACAAAGAAAGACGCAATTTTTATATCTACATTATTTAAGCTTGAATTACATTATACTTTTTCCATCTTTTTTCGTCTAGATTCTCATTCAAGTTTTGCTTTCGATTTCCGTTCGATTTATAGTTCATTGCATTCGAAATAGAGAGCGCCGCTAGCGGACGACGTAATTACCAACGCACTAAATAAAAAGTATTTGTGTTCGCGTGTCCAAGTCCAACTGAGGTTAAGAGTTGAGATTGTAAAAATGAATAAAATTGAAAACATCAACCGGTCACCAGGTTATGTAAGTTATGTTACTTGCACAAACAACTCATGCTTGTTGTTTTTTTTTTCGTCGTTGGCAGTACCGAACTTGGACCAATATCGAACGGGAAAATAGGACCGACTGCATATTTCTATTTAAGAAACTTGAACGGAAATTGGATGGAATTTTCTGAATACATTCATACTAGATTGTCTCGAAGCAAAATCTAACGAGAATCTAGACGAAAAAAGACGGAAAAAGTATAATGTAATTCAAGCTTTAGACTCGTTGATGCTTAGTAAGTTGTTTATTATTAAAGCCCGGATTTATATGCGCTAAAAAAAGGCATTATAACGTTTTTATATGCGCTAAAAAAAGGCATTAATTTTTTTTTTATTTGCACTAATAAAGGCATTATAATTTTTTTTATGCGCTTAAACTTAGCCAATATATGCGATAAAATTATTCAAATATGAATTTTATATGTTGTTTAATTAAAAATAATAATAAAAAATACAAATAACAACTGATGATAATTTATTTATTGGAATTACAATGTAGAACAAAAATTTGATTTTGATTTTCATTTTAGGTAAAGGTAAATGACATGGGGTTCATGTTAAAATTTATTTTGTCCTACTCGGTCTCGCCATTCAAAATTCCACAAAATATTTTAATTTTTTCGTATCCCGGATTTCGATAAATTTTCGCAGAAGTTAGGGAACTAATTTTAAATTTTCCTACAATTCTTCAATCATTTTAAAAGCCTCAATTAGAGGCATTTGAGCTGTTTCTAAATTCTTGATTGCAGTTATTAAGATGTAAAAATGAGCAATAAAAGCCAATAACATAAAATCAATTACTATTAGGCCGATCGCGCACAGGCGATTTTTATTGAGCAATTAAATAATTGCAAAATTAAATATCTCCCGACCATAATTTACTTCGCGTACAGGCGATTAAAAATCATTCGTCTTTTCATTAACACAGCAATTTTTAATTGTCTAATGCGCGCACATACATTTAGGCAAGAGTATTCTATTTTGTAGAAAACGTTGGGCTATAATTGCGTCGTCTGTAAAATAGGTCCGGAGGTAATTTATAAATCGTCGTGACTTTCCAATCGCCCGTGCGCTCGCACTCATATACTTTTGTGGGATTCATTTTGGGCGATTTAAAATTTCCTCAAAAATATCGCTCGTACGTAATCAGCCTTAATGAAAATATTGACTTTATATGCAGTTATATAAATATATAAATTACAGTAGAAAGCTTTTCCTGGAATTAACGGTTTAGCTCGATGCCCCGATCTTCATGGGGATTATTGCACTTTTCAGATTAGGGCATGTTTGGGCTATTGTCTAATGAGATTATAAAATATCTTGATCTTCACAAAAATAAATAAATGCTCATGTGCCCCGCCTCCGGACAAATCTGCTGGATCCCCTCCTGAATATAAGCGAATCACCCCAAGATGGCATATCGTCAGTGCAGCGGCAACACCACCTATCTCACATTTACCAAATTTGACAGGAGAGACAAAAAACTGATTTATAGCTTTCTGGGAAAATATTATGAACTAAAATCTCCATTTTGATAAAAATGGTGGTTAGGCGGTATTGCCGCTTCGTCAACGATATGATTTCTTATTTTAGGTCAGAACTCTTGACTCACCATTATTGCTGTATTACATTACCATTACATAAAACATGAAATTAACTAAATAGTTAACGGCTCATTGCACGTCAATTCAACCAAAAAAAATAATTAAATGTCCCATTCCTCGTATTTGTGGGTTCGAATCCCATCCGTGCGGTCACTTTTTCAGAACGAAGAAGTGGCCGTGCAGGTCCATGGATGTGTAGTGTATGTCCCGTTCATTTAAAAAATGAAATCTTCAAAAACTTACGTTAGTGGCCGAACAGCAATATCCCATCACTTCAGATTTTGATGATTTTTTTTTACAAGTTGGTAAGGCCAAATTATAAAGCCACACAAAATATTGTTGCCCTAAGTCAAGTACATTCCAAGATATTGAGGTTGAAAGTTTATAGGAAAAAGGTGTGTTGCCGTACTTGTGGCTCCGCGGCAGTCTTGCAGCCAGTACGAAAAAATTAATAACTCAGTAAGTTTTAAATTTTTACCATTTATTCTGTGAAATGTTCAGATACTGTAGAAAATAGTTTCAATGTATTGTATTTCTTAGAATCATAGTAAAAAATATAACTATATAGTATTACTTTTTTATCGTGGGCCATAGGACTTTACATGCTAAAAATTATACCTTGTGTTAGTTTATATTTTATGATATAATTTTGAAACAAATTTTAGTTAGTAATGAATCAACAATTTTTCTACTTAAACTTAAACATGTTTTATTTCATTAAAAAATGAAATTATTTAATATAAATAAATGAGCAAAAATAATCAAAGTACCTTGAATTTGAATTTGAAATGTCATTGATTAGTGAGGCAAGTAATCAAACGAATTTACAAAATGTCTGTTTATACTGTTGAATGGGTGGAATTTGTAACGGCAATTATAAAAGGTTTATCTATAGTCTGTCCACGGTACACATAGAGTTGTAAAAACGCCCACAATCCCCATCGCATCATTCTTACTGGCCGATTCGAAAAATTGCGGGAAATCCGCACGTCCAAATCACGCAGTACCAATGCAAATGGTTGACGCGATCGTCAGCTGATTGCCTAATTGTGTTGTGTTAGCTGTTAGCGTCTGTTTGCGATCGAGTACCTTTCTGCTTGTTTCATTATAATGGCTCTATCTCCATGAAAACGACGCCGTGCGAAGCATTTTTCAGTGTCCACCAAGGAATCTATACTTAATATTTTTAAGGTGTGTCAGGAAAATTATCCTGAACGCACCAAAGTTGAAAATGTGGTATTCACCGCAAATGCAGGAGGTACGTCCTTAATTTCTAAATGTACTGGTTCCATGGGCTATATTAATATATTTATAGGTGTTTGTGTGGCCAGCGTTTATAACAAACTCAGGGAACATCAATCGGCAAATAAATTTCAGCCTCCTAAAAACGTTCTACGAAACAATATACCAAGCAACATGCAGAGCACGACCAAGACAAAAACTGAACTTTTACAGTTTGGACTGTTCCTAACAGGCGGCGTCACTAGCTCTGTTGAAATAAATTTACATAGTGTAAAACATACTTTTGCTCAGAACAAATGGCGATTGTGGGCGTTTTTACAACTCTATGTGTACTGTGGACAGACTATAGCAAGGATAGTTGACAACTTTTCTGCAGCGTATCCCGATCGTCCGTTATGAGCAAAAGCACTGTTCCCAGATTCATCGCGTTTGTTTATTTACTTTCCCATCTAACGTGAAGCTGCTTTCACCGGAAAATAAAATAATATTTAAAATTCTTTCACTATCATTAATTTTGTACATCCAAAATTCACAAAATTGCATTCTTGGCAAATAATAACGTGGTAATAATTTATGTGCATTTTTTTGTACGATTTGTACGTCTCTATTTTTACACCTTTAAAGCAACTACTTTTTGAAATTTTAAATTGATCTACAAGCTGATGCAGAAGTGAAGTGGTAGTGCCCTCATCTTCGACCGTCAAAGAGATATCCATTTTCACCTCTTCTGTCAGAACCGAAGAAGTTCTTACACATTTTTTGTGCTCACAATTCACACACCGTTCGAAACTTGTTATACATTCTAAGAACAGCGCTTTTGCTCGGAACCGGATGATCAGGATACGCTGCAGAAAAGTTGTCAAGTATTTCCCTAAAATAAAAATTCCCTGACTTGTAGAAAAATACTACTATTTCCCTGCTGGACAAACGTCTTATAATGGCCGTTACAAATTCCACCCATTCTTCAACAGTATAAACAGACATTTTCTGGTATAAATTCATTTGATTTCTTGCCTCACTAATCAATCTGACATTTCGGAAATTCAAGGTACTTTAATTAATTTTGCTCACGCCCGGTATTATCAACACATTTTAAAGGACAGTTAAGACTAAACGAGATTTAAGAGTGAATGTGCAGTATTACCAACCAGTTTAAATGTCCTTTAGACGATAAATGCCCGTTAATATTAAATGTCGAAGTTTCTGCCTTTAACAATTCTAATGGTGATTTAACTTGACGTTTCTAGTTTTGAGGTTAGTTTATAGTGATTTCAGTTCGGTTTATAATCATGAATTCAAGTTTCTTTAAATTTCACCGGCGATTCTTTTGATCAATACATATTAAATTACATGATTAAGTAAAATATCCATAAGAGTTAATACGGGAGGTTTCCCAAAGAAAGGGGGCGATCCCCACCTCGTTGACCAACTAGCTCATGGAGTTGGCATTGCGATAAGAATTGCTACACCACTAAGGAAGAGGGATGAGAGGCAGAGAAGAGCGGATTCGCGCGATAACTATCGCTATTATTCACGCAGAATGACAAAAATGTTTCCGTCATTGGAGAAAATAAAAGTCAAAGACACTTCACTCAATATTCAGCTGTTCCAGCTGATCGGCGGCGATGGCGGATCAGTCGCGTCAGCGGATCGGCGGCTTTTAAAGATTGCCTACCTGCAAATATAAAATTCACCAAAAACCCGTATACAATCTATTGCCAACATATCTTCAAATGACATTTACTTAAAACTCTTTTAAAAAGATTCATAATTACAATTAATTAGGAAGTGGGAAATAGTTAGATTTTGTGGGTTAAAGTAGAAAGATTTATATTTCCGGCACAGAACTAAAATGTGGCAAGGCTGTGTGAATCAGGCTTTTCATAACGTCTCGACGAACTATCACCAGGACGCGGGGTGAACGCAACGTGACCATACCACCTATTCGGTGCGCCGAGTATAGCACCTTAGAACATACACTCATGGAACAGGAATACCTTATAACTTACGTGTATAGTACAATCGCGCAGAGGTGACAGTGACTCATCGCTCCATGTTGCCTAAATTAAGTTTCTACAGGACGGCAAATATAAGTTGGCCAGACGCGCAGAGAGCAAGCGAAAGCTCTCTCTCTACTGCCGGCCGAGTACAGTCTCTGTAATAAGCAAGCACATATTCTTCGCGTGCGCTATTCATTTACAACTCTATCGGGCGCTGTCACTTTTGAAAATGAATGTACCAGGCGCGCGAACTCTTCACGAAATCTATCGAGGGCGCCCTTCGAAGGTTCCGCCCACAATTTTGCCACTGCGCAACGGCAAGTTACGTTTGCCGTCCTGTAGTAAACGTATGTCCACAAAATAATTCGATTCAGTCTAGGCGGGAAATTTAAAAATTCGCGAGCTCGCAAATATTTTCCCGACGAAACTTTGCGAGTGCATTTTTCTGCAATCGGTAAAGACAACTGGAAATTAAATCATTAAATTTAACCTTTTTATTAATGAAATGGATACAATCAATTCTGCTCTTAACTAAATCGAAATCGGACGGTCAAAACCAGTTACAAGCACGTGAATTTTGAGGTTAGAATAGATAGAATGAGAAAAGACATACGTTGCACTTAGCCCTTGAATTTAGATATCGACATACGTTTCGTATTTCATTTCGTTTTTCTTAAGCATGCGAACGAGTATAGATATTTAAGCATGAGTCACTGTCACCTCTGCGCGATTGTACTTTACCGAAACTGTGTCTATCTGTGCGACAAGAGTAGATATAACATTTCGTTTCTTCGCTATGCGCATGCCCCAATGAATATGAGAGAGAACTCCCTGTGTTGAAAGAGTGGGATGCAGATATTGTGTGACAGTGCTACCAACTCAATTCTTATCACACACCACACACACAAATGCACGCGCAACAGACACGCGCACACATTCATAATAACCTAGGAGTGCGTCGGCCGCGCATGAGCATTTCGAGCAAAAAAAATGGAATGAGACATCTGCATCTCACTTGTTGGACACAATTCTACGCTTTGCATTCATGTTCCATAAGTATATGTTCTAAGATTAGCACCTCTGCTACCTCGGCCGTGCCAGAAAAAACTCGCAAACCGTCCCTGGAAAAGTGGCCCAGTGGCGTAGCCGGGATTAAAGGGCGGGAGGACAAAGTTGTTTGGGGCGCCGGTCCTCATTGATTATTTATATCGCACGTATTTTATTCGATATTGCTTTGTTTCAATTTATTTCATCTCCTCCAATACAAACGCAAATTATAAATTCACAATTTATTTCTCAAACTGTTTCTTCGGTCATAACATGAATAAACGATTATTATTTAATTTTTTACGTGTATTTCAATATAAGTGCTTTTTATATATGTGGTAAGTAAAACACTTGTGTTGAGAATTTTCACAAATTTTTAATGTCGAAACACTGCGACATATGTTTCGCCACACAGTGGCTTCATCAGGCAGATGATTAATGCTTTTTATATGTCCAATAAATCTCCAAATCAAATTATACCTGCCAAGAAGTACCTAGTATCTACAGATTGAGGTCCTATGAAGTTTCAGCAACAACTGTTGCCAGGAAGATAATTTTCGTGTTATGAAACCAAATGAAAAAAAATGGTAATAAAAATACATGAAAATCCATTAATCTTAACTTTTTGTTTTAAAATTGGCGCTATATCTTCCTCAAAAATGCAGGCAACATCTATGTAAAAAACAACTGATGAAAATGTTTTTAGTCAGTATGAGAGATTACCATCTTGCAAATTGAATCTATTATTTATGAACTCTTCTCCAACGTTAATATTTTTATTGCTATAAATAATAGTTCAACGTTTACCTCAATTCGCAATAATAAAATAGTAGGCTGAGAAACTTTCAAATTGTGCTTCATCAGCAGTCAAATTTATTGGCCGATCATTTTTAACATTCTCCACAATGATTAAGCTGGCCCCAATTTCGACCTACCTGAAATCGATCAGCCAGGTGGTAAGCAACAAAATGAAGCCCCTGTCGGCCATCGCAATCTTGGCCAAAAAAGATGTAACCCAGACTCCGCCCTTGCTGCTCAATGGCTACAAAATTGGAAAAACTCTGCCCGGTAGGAATATTACGATCACCTCTGGACCGGGGGCTTCGACCCAGGTCAGGTTCGCTCATAACGATATCAGAATGCCGGATTGGACCCCTTACAGGCGTGAGAATACCAAGGATGTGACGAGCAAGAACTCCGAAAGTATAGACGGCCGCCGTGGCTTCACATACCTGGTGGCCGTAGGTACCACTGTTGCATCCTTCTACTCCACCAAGGCTCAGCTCATCCAGTACATCACGTGCATGGGTGCCACGGCTGATGTTTTGGCCTTGGCCAAGATCGAAATCAACCTGTCTGATATTCCCGAAGGCAAGAACGTTACCTTCAAATGGAGAGGTATGTTTTTGTTATTAGGGATGCATGAATCTCCTAGATGAAGGTTGCATAAGAGGTATTGAAAGTAGTACATTTAAATGATGTTCATCTTCAAACCAAACACGGTTGATATTACCTACTATATTACTACCTATTAGCCGGGTTTAAATGTTAAGATGGAGATTCAGAGTTGTATATTTTTCATAGAAGTTGTGACAAGGGAGACGCAATTTTTATATCTACATTATTTAGGCCCACTTGCACCATTGTAATTAAGCTATGCTTAAAGCATTCTTAAAATTTAAGCAACATTTAAGTGGGTATTTTGCTTTAAGCATAGCTTAAGCAAGACTTTATATAAGTTATGGTAATGGACCGCTTCAAATTTAAGTCTGCATACATAACCTTCAACTCGTTCCGCCAGTGGTCCCTTGTGACAGTTATTTATGCACAATAAATTATTTTCAACTACTGACTCCTAGTACATATATTTAAAATGGTAGAATTAAACTTTGCAATGGACGATATTTTTGAAGACGATTTAGACCTCATAGATATTATTAATTTCTGTTATCCCAGGTAACTAGTTTGGAACAGAGCTGATCATTATCATGTTTTGGACGAATTGTTGTTCTTTCGGTGTATTCGTGTCCGCAAATAAACTGTGTTGAATTTACTTGGCCTGACTTTCAAAATACTGGCTAATAATGACATAACCTCTCTTTTCTACGCACCGAGATTTTTTTACGCGCGCATTTGCCTTCAAAAATATTTGTCAAAATATTATGTCAAAATCAGCTGAGAAAAAGACATGAAAGGTCACCTATGTCTCCATCGTTAAAAAGTGAAAATCTCAAGATTTTGCGATGTTGCAACACTTTGAGCTTGCTTGCTAAAGCAATTGTATTAATTCCTATGGTGCATGATGCTTTCCTTTAAGCATGACTTAAAATATAAGTCCTACTTTACAAAGTTAGACTTAACGAAAAAATGGTGCAAGTGGGCCTTAGACACATTGATAAATTGTTAATAACTTGTTTATTATACAATTACTACCGTGGACAAAAAAAATGACACCCCTAATTTTATTAATGTAAATATGACTTTTCATTTGACAAACCGGCAAATGTCAATCTTGTCAGATATGTGTTAATCATATTGATATATGAACATAAATTGAATATGCCACACCTAAGTAACACACAGAAAGCACAAATTGCTATGCAGGTCAAATGTGGCAAATATATCAATGATGTAGCAGCTGAATTGAATGTAAGTAGACGTACAGTGCAAAAAAATTCAAAAATGTGGAGGAATGAAAGGCGATTAGAGCAGATTAAAGGTTTGGGCCGCCAAAAAGTTTCAAATAACGAAGAAAATAATGCTGTGATAAACTATTTAATAGAAAATCTGTTTGAAAATGCTACAAATGCCGCATTCATAACAAATTTTCCGGGAAGTAATTATTACTGTCACTGTCAAATATTAAGGTTACATAAGTCAAATTCACAATACTAAAAAATAAGAAATTATAGACAGATGACAAATTAGGGGTGACATTTTTTTTGTCCACGGTAGTATGTGCATGTATAGATTATATTTGCATAAATTAAATTACCTAATAAAGAAAAAGTCGGTAACAGTTTTGGAAACGGATTAAAATTAGAGAAAAATTTGCAAGATGGGATTGACAGATTTAAAACTACAATAGGGTGGAAAATAGACACGTAAAAGGTTAGTGAGCGGGTAGAAAATTACAGTAGAATTAACGGTTTAGCCCGATGCCACCATCGTGGAATTATTACTCTTTTCACATTAGGCTATAGTCTAATGTGATATAAAATGTTGGTCTTGAAAAGAATGAACATGTCAAGTGGTTCATCTACGACCATATATATATAGATGTCTTCATCATGGCATTATTGCTCTCTTGACATTAGGCCATTTGGGCTATTGTCTAATGATATTATAAAATGTCTTGATCTTTACAAAAATAAGTAAATAAATTTAGAAACGCCAAAGTGGCGGAATCTATTGCCTGAATGCTGTACTGAACCAAATTTGGGTGGCTTTAACACCGACAAGATATGGACATTGCCAGTGGCGGCAAATATAACAATATTAATGTAAACATTAAATATTGTTCCCCCATCAGAACACCTACAGACCTGTTTCGACCTTTCATTTCTCATCAGTGTAGTTAGTTGCTGATGGGGAAACTGAGAATACTATTGAAATATAAGTATTCCAAACACCGTTAAAGCTGTTTGGCGTTTGTACCTTTAACGGTGTTTGGAATACTTATATTCCAATAGTAATCTCCGTTTCCTCATCAGCAACTAACTACACTGATGAGACCTGAACAGTCGAAACCGGTCTGTAGGTGTTCTGATGGGGGAACAATATTTAATGTTTAAGTAAATAAATGCTTATGTGCCCCGCCCCCGGACAAATCTGTTGGATCCCCTTCTGAATATAAACGAATCATCCCAAGATGGCATATCGTCAGTGAAGTGGCAACACCGCCTATCTCACATTTACCAAATTTGACAGGAGAGACAAAAAACTGATTTATAGCTTTTTGGGGAAAGATTATGTACTAAAATCTCAATTTTGGTCCAAATGGTGGTTAGGCGGTATTGCCGCTTCGTTCAAAACTCTGACACACCGTTATTGCTGCATACCTAACCTACAATTACATACAACATGAAATTAACTAAGTAGTTTACATGAGAGGATTTAATTGGAGATGTGGTAGATATGTAAAAGATGTCAATATGTGAAACAAAGCATTATGCTTTATATGTTAACTCTTTGAGGGGCAGTGGTACATGCATTGCACCACCTTTTGAACATGCCCAGTGGGGCGGTGGTACGCACATTGTAACACCCTTTAAAATTATATAGTTTGAATATTTTTGTTTTATACTTGGATCTATACACCAATGAAACACAGCTTTGTAAGCACTCGCCATTTTATTTTACCTCCAAAAAATTTACACTTTTATTTTATTTTTGTCTGGCCCCACTTGGATCTAGAAATGTAAGAATTTCTGGCCCTTCAAAGAAATGAAATGATATAGCAAAATTGATTGAAAAGTCAATATGTCAGTAGTTATTAATGGGCAAAAAATTACTCTGATTCTAAAGGATATGGAAATGAAATTTGATTTTATTTTCACCATTTTAAATAAGCTTTCTTTTATTCCTTTACTATATAGTGGCCATCAGTATTTTAAGACAAATAAAAGAAATTGAATGATTGTGACTGTTAGTACTTGGTAATCCAGAATTAAATTTAAAAAAAATACTTCTATTGTCATTAATAGTGGATTATAAGGTGTGAGCCACATAATTTTGTTTCAGAGTTGGCCATGCTCGAGAGAGAGGAACGTAGCAGTCATGTCTGAGAATAATTCATTTTTTTAAATCTTATTCAATAGTCTCATGACATAATAATATGCGACATACCTCATTTATCTCACAGCCAACTCTGAAACAAAATTTTGTGGCTCACACGTATCAAGGGAGAGAAATGCATATTTTTTTCCCGAGGTGCAAATTTGTATCCCGAGGGCGAAAGCCTGAGGGATACAACGCACTGTCGGAAAAATAGCATTCTCTCCCGAAATATATATACTATTTTTTTCACAAACGAGATATTTTAAGAATAAAACGTTTGTTCCTAAAACCCAACCTAGAAAAAAATTCTGTCAGACGTGACAGTTAATATAAATAATGGAACCTCGCCTGAGCATCTCTTTCCCTAGGAAGAAAAATGATCATTTCTCTCCCTAGGGAGAGAAATGATCTCCCCTAGGGAGAGAAATGTTACTTCTCTCACGATTTCGAAGGCTGAGAAATCGACTTTTTCTCCTGTTTGTGAAAAAAGTTAAATATGTAGTAGATTTTCTGATTTGATAGAATCAAATGGTTTAAACTGCTTATAATAAGCCATTAGTATGAGTACCAGTCAAGGCACACTGTTTTCTCTGTACGCTCTCGCTGAAATTTTACAAACAGTCCTTTTCGGAGTGCCTAAAGCCATATTATTTCAATTACGAAACAAACTAGACTAAACTAAACAAAAATTTCTGGTAAGTTGAAAAAATAATACGCTACGCCCCTCTTTTGCACGTTTTTTACAACGCCAAAAGGTATAGGACTAGGTTCGGCGCCACCATATTTGTTTAGCTCTCATCACTTGATCAAAACCCTGGTTATAGCATGTTTTGCAGGGCCAGAGTGGACGAGTTGGCATATACAGAGTTTTTCATTTGCTTTTCACTATTTGTCAATTGTATTTCACTATTTCTCAAATGACTTTCACGTTGTCATTTTATTGTCAAAAGGTTTCTTTATTTGTCAAATGATTTTCCTCGTTATGCAAATCAGTTTCCCATTTTCCCTTTTACGTTTCGAATAACACAAAAATAGTTCCACATTTTAATTCAATATATTTAATTCATTTAAAATAAGTACAACAATCAAATAATCAAATGAATATGTATACATGTCATCAAAAAATAGGAATATTAATTGAGAATTTCTTTATGTTGTAAGCATTTGCTTAAATATTTCTCCGTGTCGTATGTAATTTGTTGTATGCTCTTCACTAATTGTATTGGAACAATTATGTACACTTTCATACAAATCATTTTTATTGAGTGGATATGTTCTTCTAATAGCTTTTTCCATTGACAGAATAACTGTTCGATGGGATTTAGAAATGGAGAATAAGCAGGGAGCAATATATGATTATAGCCGTGAGTTTGTATTAAATTTACTATTTCTGCATTTCTGTGAAATGGTACATTGTCCATCACAAAATAAGCATCTCTAATTCCGTCTGTATCCAAATGATTAATTAAAGTAACAAGAAACTCATGATAGTGTACAACATTGTAGGGATGATCTTGAATTTTTAGTTGAAAGAGATATTCGCATATCTGGTCATTTTCTTACCGTATTAGATAAAATATTAAATTAATAATAATTTATTTACGGGTAACCCCTTTTACATAAATAAACACAAAATACAGCAATACAAAACCAAAAATAAATATTTAAATTAAGAAAAAATAGTAAAAATAATTAAATGAAATACAAATTTGGTCACTACCTACACTAAAATATAACTAAATATAAATTTACAAAAATAAGAAAGTAAATTTAAAAAAAAATGAAATACAAGTTTGACATCTGTCTAAATTAAAATGTAAGTAAAAATTGTTGTCAACTTGCTTGGCAGACATGCCTGAATTCATCGCTCGAATTATTAAATTTCTAATTTCATTCGATATTTTACTATAACTTCTTCTATTTCTATCAGCCATGGTCAATTTCTATTTGTGTGAATTAATTTGACAAATGGGGAAATGCATTTGACAAATGGTGAAACTACTTGATAAAAAGTGAAAGTCAATTGAAATATGGGAAACTCATTTGACAAATAACGAAACACAAATGATAAAAGGTGAATAGCAATTGAAAAACTCTGTAAAAGCATAATGATATGTAAACGCCTGGTACAGAAAAACTGGTAAAGTTGGAATGTACACCGGTGTCCATCATGGCCCAGGAGTAAATTCCCTAGTTATAACATCTTTGGGCCGAGCGGACAAAACCATATGTAACCGCTTGATACAGAGAGACCGGTAAAGTTAGATTATACAAGCAGACACTGATGTCCGTCATGGCCCAGGAGTAAATCCAATCTTGCCATGGTGTTGAAACTCTTAAATATATAATAAAAATGGTATCTTTAATGCTATTTTATTTGAAATTAAAAAAAAGACAAGATAGCAGCTGTTATTAAAGAGGTTAAAGATCAATTAATAGAGCCACTAACTATATTAATTAATTTGGCATTTCAAAGTGGCAAATGTACTGAAGTGATACCTGTATTCAAAAAAGGCGACGAAGAAGACATAGAAGAGTACCATCCAATTGCAGTACCCAACACCGTCTCAAAAATTTTGGAAATAGCAATTTCAAACGGGCTCTGGGAATTTATTAACCAATACAAATTAATTGGAGAAAATCAACATAGGTTCAGAGAGAAACAGCGACAATAAAACTTGTAGAAGAAATCACCAAACACATCGACGCAAGAAGATGGGTTGTTAGTTTGGTTTATGACTTCACGCAGGCTTTCGATACAGTCGACGTAAGGTTTGTGCAAGAAAAACTGTTCGCATTAGGCATCCGGGGAAATGCTTTAAATCTAATAGTGTCGTTTTTAACAGACTGACAGTTAAACGTGCGCGTAAACAAGTGCGACTTCAGTGAATAATAATATCACAAAATTAGTAGTGCAAGGATCAACCCTGGGACCTTTGTTATTTATATTATTTATTTCATTTCGTATCATAAACTTACATTTATTGTACTAAAAATCATGTTATAAAGTATGTCTTTATCTCTGCTGTCAATGACGACGGAGATCAAAACTTTACAAATACACATTAAAATAACATATCATATGAGATGCAATGAAATCCATAGCAGCATGCGGTCATCATAGGTTATGGTCCTGTCAGAATTCCAAACGTTAAAATGGACTAACAAATTGTCGAGGTATAGTTTAGCAGTAAAATCAGTGAAACGGTAAAAAGTGCGATGCCACACCACGAGGAATCACAATAATGGCAGTCTACGGAGTTTTTGTGCTGCATAAAACCACAAACTTAATCAAAACACTGCAATTTGTAAGTGACATCAATATTACAAAACTATATTCATTCTATTCTCTCGTGTTACGATTATTTATATCTGTGATATTTAGTGTTGACATCAAAGCAGTACAGACGCACTAGTTGAATCTGCAGTACAGTTTCAACTTCAAAATATCATTGATAATAATCATACCAATTGTAATATTCTGGCTTATAATAAATTGGACTTTCAAAACGAAATAAAATAAAAAATCGTATGCAACACGGAGATCAAGCTAAGTTTAAATCTTCGGAGATTTATAGTATCTCCTCAGATTTAAACTGCCGCTTGATCTCCTAGTTACATAATATTTATTATTAATGACATTCAAGAAAACATAACAAGTGGCTACGTGATTAACTACGCTGATGATACTTCCGTAATAGTCGGAATAGGAATTGACCGACAAAATCAAACAGATCAACAATCGAATAACTACGTGGTGTTTTAGAAATAATTTACTTATAAACAACAGTGAAACTGTAACTATTAATTTTTACAACCGAAAAGCTAAGACTAAAGTTCATTGTGCCTCTGATGGCGTTAAATTTCTGGGCTCTTTTGTGGACCAACAACTAACCTGGAAAGTTCAAGTGAATAACATTTGCGAAAAAATAAGCAAATCATTCTACGCTATTTTAAGGCAAAATTTTTCTACAGAAATATTGATGAATATTTACTTCGCTCTAGTGCACTCGCATCTGAGCTATAATATACTAGTCTGGAGGAGAACAAATTTAAATAATTTTAATAACCGAATCATGTCGCGACACTTTTAAACAACATAGAATTCTTACCCTTGCTGGTATATGTACTCAAAGCAGCGTTATATGCACATGGTAACATCCAATCGTTCAATAGAAACGGTACAAATCACCACTATCGATGCAGCAAACATAAAACTGCCCAAACATCATAGCACACTTCTCGAAAAATCAACAGTTTATTCCTACGGACAAAATTTGTGATGCACTTAAAACAAAAGGTTTAAAGAAAGTTTTAAAAAAATTCTCATTGAGAAGTGCTTTTATACTATAAATTATCGGCAAGATCCCAGATATTGTACCACTCGCAAATTTAGCGACTTCAGCGGCACTCAACCAGTTTCATTTTTCCCACACACAGGATTTTGACGATAGGTGCTTATGGTTAGGTTCCCCCACCCCTTTTGGGCCAACTAGTAATACGCGCGCGCGTGTGTTCGTGAGTGGATGAAACGAAACTGGTTGTGTGCCTCTGAGAATCGCAAATTTCGCGCATGCGCATTTTCGAGTGGTACGTCTGGGAATTTACCAATTATTCTAAAAATATCCATCGCTATAATAAAACAAAACAATTTTTCTCAACAGGTAAACCACTGTTCATCAGGCACAGAACACCAGAAGAAATCGCCACCGAACAGGCCGTGCCGGTGAGCAGCCTTCGTGATCCCCAACACGACAGTGAGCGCACCCAACGTCCCGAATGGCTCGTCGTTCTGGGAGTGTGCACCCATCTTGGTTGCGTGCCCATCGCCAACGCCGGAGATTGGGGGGGCTACTACTGTCCCTGCCACGGTTCCCATTACGACGCGTCGGGACGCATCCGCAAGGGACCAGCCCCTACCAACTTAGAAGTTCCCACTTATAGTTTCCCCGAGGAGGGAAAAATTTTGGTTGGTTAAATTAATTCAATTCTAACTTAATTAATATTTATTTTTCCATCCATATTTGAAAACTTCTAAATGATAGAAATACATTGTTGCCGAACACGACTTTTCTTATTTTAGTTATTGTAGTATGAATGGTCTGTAAGAGCTATACAAATTTTTGTAAATATAATTGTAATGGTGTATAATTGCAAACAGTTTCCTCTCCTTTGTGACCTTTAAGATGAAATAATAAACAATTAGGGGACCTGAAATGAGGAAATCTTACATTTTAGTCGAGCATTCTTATAAGCAGAGCAGCTGTGGCTCGTGGATCTTTGTAGAGGAGGCCAAGACTGAGATGCCACTCGTGCTGTGAAGTGGATACAATAATACTGTTATTACAATTGACTGAGTGGAAGATCCACGTTGCTATAGTGGTGATGTACATTGAGATCAGAAAGTCGAAAATAGTTGGCAGCACATTTCCTGAAAATCCCCATCATAATTCAAGTAAAATTTTATTGGCAGTCTCGAAGTCTCCAATGCAGTGCAGTGTATATATTTTTTTGTGTGTTTTTATCTACCGATTTTGCCTATTTTAAATATTATCAGTTATTTCTAGAACTGATCATCACTATTAATAATACGTTTAGAATTCATAACCTAGCAATTTTGTTTAAGTTTCAGGGTTTTCCATGCCAAAATTCCCATTTTTAGTGTCGCCACTAAGCTTCTGTTAGCCTTATACCCTAGGCACATGGAGCTATTTAATGATCATTAACTTCGTTGTGTGTCACATCAATGTAATACTAATGATCATTAATAACGTCATATAAACTTATGATCATAAGAATCGGCGATGACCTGTTTTAAACGACCTGTTTTAATCGTGTAACATCGCCAATCATTTGAAAAATATCGCTGTCATGAATGACAGTTCGCGATCAGCTGATATTACTTTACTTTTAGAAATATGCGAACGTGGAAACTTTTTCTTTACTGTTTCTGTATATTGTACCCGTGAGTTCCTCGTAGTTTTCCTACACTTTTTCTTATAAATCTTTGTTGTGAAATCACATACATTTGGGCGAATACAATTGGTTGATATAAAAATCAGCACGTGTTGGGGGGCGTTGTTTAATGTAACCCATCAATTAAATCCAACCTTTTAAATGATTATGAAATTTTTTTATATAAAACCAAACATAAACACCTGTATCTAGGTACGTATACTGTACAGGCGTGCTTTATCCCGTGTGTCACCTACATTTGTAAATTGCCAATTTTCTTAATGATCATTAGGGCTAATGATCATAAACTACCTCCGTGTGCCTAGGGTATAAGGCTGCCAAGTATTTTCGACATTTTTTATCTCACGGAAGATGTAAACGTCATGAAAAGGTTATGTTGTTGGCCGATAACGTCTAACTTGATTTTACCGATCGCAAAATGACGTTACTCATCAGACCCAATGAAATTTCTGCCTGTAGGAAAATTAAAATTTGCCATTACTTTTTATACCAACTTCAGTTCCAGTAAAAGACGCGTTCGAGTTTTTAGCAACAACTAACAAATAGGTAAGTTTAGTCTGATATCGTGATAAATACTGTAAAGCTTGAATTACATTATACTTTTTCCGTCTAGATTCTCGTTAGATTTTGCTTCGAGACAATCTAGTATGAATGTAATTCAGAAAATTCCATCCAATTTCCGTTCAAGTTTCTTGAATGGAAATATGCAGAGCCGGTCCTATTTTCCGTTCGATATTGGTCCAAGTTCGGTACTGCCAACGACGAAAAAAAAACAAGCATGAGTTGTTTGTCCAAGCAACATAACCTGGTGACCGCGGGACATCCGACCTAAATTTGTAATATTAATCATTTTCATGATGTTTGCAATTTTATTCATTTTTACAATCTCAACTCTTAACCTCACTTGGACACAAATACTTTTTATTTAGCGAGTTGGTAATTACGTCGTCCGCTAGCGGCGCCCTCTATATCGAATGCAGTGAACTATAAATCGAACGGGAATCGAAAGCAAAACTTGAACGAGAATCAAGACGGAAAAGGTATAATGTAATTCAAACTTTTTTAATTGATGTTCAAGAGGTATCTGTTGCATGTGCATGAAGACTTGTGTTAATTAATCCACCCACCGATATGAATTCTCAATAAACATATGTAATTATTACATCAGGTCGATTTAGATATGTTAGGTTAGTTTAAAATTGAAAACCCTCACTCAGAGTAAGTTGTATATTCCTGCTACGTTTCGTCTTTATTTAATTTATTTTAGGTTAGGTTTAAAAGTAAGGTGTCCAATTTTTGCTTTCTCCGTTACGAAGTACGAGGAAGTGGTGATCGTGAACATTTTTTTTGCGGAAATATCCGTTTTAAGGTCACTAGAGGCGAATTCAAAGATTTCTGGAAAAAAAATTGTGTACTATGAAAGAAATGGCAAAAACATTTTTCTTAGGAAAAATAATTACTACACGCTTTTTGTCGTTATTAAGAATCGTCATGAATTTTTTCAATTTTTTTTGATGTCCGACATATTTTGCGTGCATTTATTCCCAAGTCATCAAATGACCAAAACATTTTTCTTGGGAAAAATCATTACTTTGCACGCTTTTTGTCGTTATTAAGAACCGTCTTGAATTTTTTCAAATTTTTTTGAGACCCTATATTTTTTGCATGCATTTTTTTTTACTATGGAAAAAATGGCGAAAATCATGAAATGACCAAAAAATGTTCTTAGAAAAAATAATTACTTTACACACTTTTTTCCCGTCATTAAGAACCGTCATGAATTTTTCAAATTTTTCTGAGACCCAACATTTTTTGTTTGTATATTTTTTTATAGTAATACTATAGAAGAAATGGCGAAAATCATGAAATGATCAAAACATTTTTTTAGGAAAAATAATTACTTTACACGCTTTTTCAGGTCATTACGAACCGTCATGAACTTTTTCAAGTTTTCTGAGATCCAACATTTTTTGCATGCATTATTTTCCTGAGTAATACTATGGAAAAAATGGTGAAAATCATCAAATGACCAAAAAATGTTTTTTCGGAAAAATAATTACTTTACACGCGATTTCCTGTCATTAAGAACCGTCATGAATCTTTTCATATTTTTCTGAGACCCAAAATTTTTGGATGCATTTTTTTCCTGAGTAAAATTTTGGAAAAAATGGCGAAAATCATCAAATGACTACAAAATTTTTTTTCGGAAAAATAATTACTTTACCCGCTTTTTACCGTCGTTAAGAATCGTCATGAATTTTTTAAAAATTTTCTGAGGTCCAACATTTTTTGCATGCATTTTTTCCTGAGTAATAATACTATGGAAACATGGCGAAAACTATCAAATGACCAAACAATTTTTTTTCGGAAAAATAATAACTTTACACGTTTTTCCCCGTCATTAAGAATCGTCACGATTTTTTTCAATTTTTTCTGAGATCCAACATTTTTTGCTGAGTAATACCATGAAAAAAAAATGGAGAAAATCATGAAATGCCCAAAAAAATTTTTTTTTGAAAAAATAATTACTCGCGTTTTACCGTCTTTAAGAATCGTCACGAATTTTTTCCAATTTTTGTAATATCCAACATTTTTGCATGCATTTTTTTTCCTGAGTAATACCATGGAAAAATGGCGAATATCATGAAATGCCCAAAAAAATTTTTTTAGGAAAAATAATTACTTTACACGCGCTTTCCTGTCATTAAGAACCGTCATGAATCTTTTCATATTTTTCTGAGACCCAACATTTTTTGGATACATTTTTTTCCTGAGTAGTACTTTGGAAAAAATGACGAAAATTATGTAATGACCAAAATTTTTTTTCGGAAAAATAATTACTTTACATGCTTTTTCCCGTCATTAAGGACCGACATGAATTCTTTTAAATTGTTTTGACACCCAACATTTTTTGCATGCATTTTTTTCCAATGGAAAAAATGACGAAAATTATGTAAATAATTACTTTACGCGTGCTTTCCCGTCAATAAGAATCGACATGAATTTTTTAAAAATTTTCTGAGGTCCAACATTTTTTGTATGCATTTTTTCCTGAGTAATACTATGGAAAAATGGCGAAAACTATCAAATGATCAAACCAATTTTTTTTCGGAAAAATAATAACTTTACACGTTCCTTCCCGTCATTAAGAACATTTTTTTCAATTTTTTCCGAGATCCAACATTTTTTGCTGAGTAATACCATGGAAGAAAAATGGAGAAAATCATGAAATGACCAAAAAATTTTTTTTTTACATAATTACTCGCGTTTTACCGTCATTAAGAATGGTCATGACTTTTTCAAATTTTTCTAACATTTTGTATGAGTAATACCATTGAAAAAAGCGAAAACTGTCAAAAGACCAAACAAATTTTTTTCGGAAAAATAATAACTTTTTTCCCATCATTAAGAACCGTCACCATTTTTTTCAATTTTTTCTGAGATCCATGAAAAAAAATGGAGAAAATCATAAAATGACCAAAAAAAATTTTTTCGGAAAAATAATTATTTTACACGCTTTTTCCCGTCATTAAGAACCATCTTGAATTTTTTCAAATTTTTTGGGACCCAACATTTTTTGCAAGCATTTTTTCTTGAGTAATACTATGGAAAAAATCATGAAATGACCAAAAAAATTTTCTTAGGAAAAATAATTACTTTACACGCTTTTTCCCGTCATTAAGAACTGTCATGAATTTTTCAAATTTTTTTGGGACCCAACATTTTTTGCAAGCATTTTTTTCTTGCGTAATATTATGGAAACAATGGCGAAAATCATGAAGTGACCAAAGAATCTTTTTTCGGAAAAATAATTATTTTACACGGGTTTTCCCGTCATGAATGTTTTCAAATTATTTTGAGACCCACCTTCTAACTTTTGCTCAAAAATTGCATTTGAAATGATTTTCTGAAGAAACCACTGGTTCGATTCGGAGTTTCTATGCGTCACTGTAAAGATAACATCAAGGCCCATCAGAAAATGTACTTACAGGAAAAAATGTCAATTTGAAGCCCGTGGTGTGTTCGTAAAAAATCGTGTGCCTTTTTTTCATCATAAATTGTATCCCAACTATTAATTCGTTTCTGGTGAAATCATTTCAGAGTAACAATGTCGAAAAAGAATCCTAAATCGATGGGATACTACTACTTCGCAATTGTCGGACACAAGGACAACTTATTGTTTGACCTCGAGTTCACGAGCAACAAAGACGTTAAGATAGACGAACCCGAATTCATGATCCACTTCATGGCGCACGCCGGACTCGACATTGTCGATCAACACAAGTGGAAGACGACGAACATGTATTTGAAGGTATTGGACAAATTCTCCAACTCGTTCGTGTCGGGTTTTGTCACCGCTAGTTTGATTAGATTCGTTCTGGTTCACGAGAACAGAAACGACGAGGGGATCGGAAACTTCTTCAACGAGGTCTACGAGGTGTACATCAAGCACTCGATGAATCCGTTTTATGAAGAGAATACTCCGATTAAATCAACGGGTTTCAAGAGGAAGGCTTTGCTGTACGCTAAGAAATATTTATGTTAATGTGATTTCCTTTTTCTAATTTTTGTAAATGTTAAATATTATATTTAATAATAATAATAATGTAAACCTATTATTTTTCATTGGCACAACAAGAACTGAAGAGCTTTTGGTTACCCATACAATTTTAGACCGAGTCGATGTTGCAGCCGAATACAGTAACCAACCGTGTTTAGTGAAGTAAAAAAATTCCTGACTAAAATTTAAAAGTCTTGAAAGGACTATGCGTTTAGTGGTTACTAGAGATGGGTGAAATGACTATTTTTGTGAGTCGACTCATGAGTTCTTTGGAATAAGTAAAGTCTATCTGGAACAAAGTGATGTGCAAAAAAATCCTCACCAACAAAAATATACATTTTAACTCGCTAACAAAACCTTTACAAACATTCATGATTCATTTCAACAAAATGACCATCCAATTAATATTGAATAATTTAAAATATTGTCGTAATAAAAAAACATGGAGTTTTATACAATTAACACTTTATTGTATATATTCGTAAATCCCGCCTGGTCCGCCGTTCCCAATTTTAGTTGCGGACAATCTCACAGGTGGCGCCAAACGCAGTCCCGAGTCAGCATATGGGAGTGGGCCTTCTATAGATATATATTTTCTATGACAATGACTCCAATGAGTCGTCTCACTCATGAGTCACCTATCTAGTGGTTACCCATTTGATCAAAATATAATAAATTACGTATCCTCTATTTCTCTCTCTCTCTCTCTCTTTACGTGTGTTTTGTTATTAAAACAATCAAAACTTGAAAATGTCTAAAATTTTGACATAATGTCTACAATTATATTACGTGAATTTGTTCAATCAATAACTTAGCCCTTATAATTATTGATCAAACGCACGGCAAGACGGAATTAGCATCATTCAATCATACCTGTCGCGGCCGTGACAAGTGTAGCTGTTTGGCAAACAAATTATCTTGTCGTTTTGGAGAAGCATGGTAAGTGGAAAGGAGTTCCGCGAAAGTTTACACCGGCCCCTACCAGGGGCGCCAAGGCAGAAAAAATGCAGGGTCGTCCCGGCGTTCACCATGCAGTCCCTGCAGAAAGGGATTTGCCTGCTACCGCCACCTTCCTGTAATCCCTACAAGGAGCGCAAGCCGAAGAAAGACAGTATCTTCAAGCAGGCGTATTCGAGGGGGGAACTTCCCGTAGCGCTCGATGCCCAGAGAAAGAGTTTGACTTGGAAGGTAAGTTGATGTAAAGGGATAAACTGTTTACGTAAGAAATAAAACACTATTGCTTTGTTTGTATAACTTTTGAAAATGTATTATTTCCGTGACTGTAGTTTCGGCAACTTGGACGTAACGTAAGAATAGGGTTGGAAAAACTGCAACCCGGGTCACACTAGAAGATTGTCCTCTATTATGAACTCTGCCCGTTGCAATCTAAATTCAAATCAAACATTTTTTTTATGTTATTAAAGATTATTTTAGTGTTATAACAAAGAAAGTAATCATTTACACTTTACAAACGACAGACTGCAGTTTTTGAGGCTGTTGCGACTTACCTCCAAGGTTTTCCAGTAGAGTGCTCTACGAGTAAAGTGTTGCGTCATTTTGGCAAAATTACGTAACACGGCCATTGTTCCATTGAATTATTCCCTACTACGCATGAAGAAGTTACGCAAAAGTATAATATAAACAAAATGCACATGCTCTGCACTGGAGAATTCCAATCGGCTAATATAATACTCCCTCTGTCCGGAAATATGGTATACATTTCAAAAAAAATCGTAGATTATCGTGAATATAGAAAACAAATGACAACATTCATTATATTATTCTAGTATATATTCATGGTAACATAACAGAGACGGTTCGCGGGGTTTTTTCTGGTACGGCCGAGGAACAAGAGGTGGTAATACAGATAGGTGCGGTCACGCAGCCAGCCGTCTCTGCAATTAACCCTACCTATCTGTAATACCACCTCTTGTTCCTCGGCCGTACCAGAAAAAACCCCGCGAACCGTCACTGTAACATAACCTAATATAATTGACATGTGTCATGTTCTTCTTGGTTCAGAACTTAACGATCAAAGATCGGTTTTTTTAAGATAATTAAAATTGGTACCGTTGCAAAACGAATATGGAAAATTCCGATGAAGAATTGATAAACTTAGAAAGAAGAGATTCCAAATATATAATCATGCTACTAACGGAAATTTTCTTTTTGATGATTTTTATGACTACGTTCATATTGATGAGAAATAGTTTTACCTTACGAAAATTAAACGCTCTTATTACTTAATGCTAAACGAAGAAGTTTAGATGTTTATGGCTGCAGTGGCTCGACTACGCTTTGATACACATCGAAAGCATTATTTTGATGGTAAAATTGGAATATGGCCATTCGTATAAAAAAATATTTATGTTCCAAAGAAGCGTACAATAAGGCCAAATCATATTTTAATTAAAATTATACTCATGTAATTATAGTTTTTCTAGAAAAGTTAACACAATATACTTTTCATGTTAATTTTTAGTTTTATTGTATTTTCTTTGCAAATGTATACTATATTTCGGGACAACAAAAACCGCGAAATGTATACCATATTTCCGGACGGAGGGAGTAATATATTACTTGAATTATAATAGGGATTTTCAGAAAATGTGCTGCCAACTATTTTCAACTTTGATCTCACAGTATATTACAAATTGATCTTAGAAATTTGTTGTTTTAAAATTTACATAAAACGTTTTTCAGGTTGACATCAATAAAATTGATTACTGTTTCTATCTGCCGGTATTCTTCGAAGGATTGGTCGAACTTCAAGAACCTTACAGATTTTTGGCGCATCAAGGCATTGATGACATGTTGAATAAAGGTGGTCAAAAATTGTTTCCGTGTGTACCTCAGCTTATTATTCCTTTGAAAAGTAAGTAACCGGAATGCCTTTAACAGTTGTCTCTTGTCCCGGGAATCAAAAAAAATGTCGAGACCGAGCAACCCATTTACTTGGTTCAAGTGTTTTATGAATTTTCTGAAGCTAATTTGTTGCAAATACTGCAAAATCATTACTTGCATTCCGTTAGGATAACAGTAAATGTGTAAATTAATTTTGGGTTTAAGCCCTGGATTTTTAAATTTGAAAAAAACATTTTTTTTTGTTAATTATTATTGATGGGGAGCTTCTTAAGACCATAAATACCAAATTTGAACTCATTTGCTTAATTAGTATAGGAATTAATTAGTGGTGGCATTTGGCATATTTCGAAAACGGCAAACAATAGGTATAGGGAGTATTGAAGTAACTCACCTTTATTTGCTACATATAATTCAAAAATGACAAAAAATACAGGGTGTTCCATTTAAAAAAACTTAAGTTTGATCTGTAACTTTGTTATGAGACACCCTGTATAAATTTAAATATTTTTAGGGCGTGCAGCTCACTATTATACACAACTTTTGTATAAAACATTTTTCGAAATTACGCACGTGATTGTGCGTTCCCAGAGCTCTGAAACACCCTATATAATTAATTAATTTCAGATGCTTTGCACACAAAGAACAAAAAAATCATGTGCCAAACCTTGAAAATTCTGCAGAATCTGATTAAGTCCTACGCCCTCATTGGAGAAGCCTTGGTTCCCTATTACCGACAGTTGTTACCGCCGCTCGGATTATTCAAGGAAAAAAATGGTATTTAAAACTATTCAATTGCCCTTTCATACGTACCGTATAACATTCTATTCCAGTCAACTGCGGCGATCGAATTGACACTACACAACTGAAGGGCGAAAATTTGGCGGACGCGATCAACGATACGCTGGTGATCATGGAGGAATATGGAGGGGAGGATGCCTTCATCAACATCAAATACCTGATGCCCACTTACGAATCCGCTGTGCAAAATTGATGATGCAAATGCTTTTATTACGAAAAACGTTTTTTTTTTAATTTATTCGAAATTAATATAAATACACTGCAAAAACTACAACGACAGCAAATATTGTATCCTGAAATGTGAATGGAGAATTAAATTATTATTAGAGCCGAGTTGGTTTCGGAGATTACTCACATTCATAAATATTTCGCTTGTGTAACCATCAGTGTCTGAATCCCACAAACATCTTAATCCTGATTTAACGCCTGCGCCTTTTAGTTCTCCTATTGTTACTTGCACTATATGTTTATACCTCTTCATATGTAAATCTGAAAAATTATAGTTAGTGAATGGTGGTGGATATAAAGGTTTAGCTGTATATGTAATTGTTTTTTTTTTGTTAACCCATTAATGCCCGAGTTTGTTTTTTATTGAAATCAGTTTTTCTTTGTATATTTTAATTACAGTAATTTATAAATTCTTTACAAAGGCAGAACATCATTCATATGATTTTTAGTATACGAAATATTGAATGTGCCATAAATGGAACGCTAGTCATAAAATAATAAAATCCAAGATAACCTTACTATTTTGTGTTCCTTATATGGCACACAGGGTAGTAATGGGTTTAAAGTATGCTACACCCATACATGTTATGTTTGTAAGTTTTATTTTTACCCGAAGAAAATTATTGTTTATTAACAGACAATATACCCTTATTGGCTGTTAAGCTTATGGACTTATAAAAAAATTCGAATTGTTTTTAGATGTCTAAATAAGTGGTAACTGGTGGAGTGATTCATAGTACAGCCACGGTAGTAGAGGTAGCAATAAAGATGGGAGCTGGTCGGTTGACTCATATCCTAATGTGGTCGAGATGTGTTGTCCGGACACTTTTGCTGGCTGCACCATGATTCACGCCACCAGCCGCCACCGAAAGAAACAATATACGAAACTTTGTTTTACCAACCTCTTATATTTTGATTAATTGTATTCGCTATATTAATAGTCCAGTTTTTCGCATTATCACTATCATAAGTTTTTCCTCCGAGTGTGGAATTCAGAATTTGCAGTATGATATCGCTAATTGGATAAGCTTTGAACCTGAATAATGAAACATCATGTATAATAAGGCATTGATAACAATACAGGAGCATTCCATGTTAAGTCTGCACACCTAGTGATGATTTAATATGAAAATCTGGTTCGACTGTTACATAGTAATAGATCATTTTCAGGTAATTTAAAATATCAAAAGATGTTTAATTTGAAATTACCAGTACAGGTCGGCAAACATAACTTGCTGTTGCGCAGTGGCAAAATTGTGGGCGGTACCTTCGAAGGGCGCTCTCGATAGATTTCGTGAAGAGTTCGTGCGCCTGGTACATTCATTTTCAAAAGTGACAGTGCAATGGTTTTCCAAAGTAAATTAACTTGTGGCCATGCTCTTGCCTGTTAATCTCGTGAGATAATTCTCGTACATAATTATTTAATTATGTGGAGGAGAGCGCCCGATTCAGTTTTAAATGAATAGCGCACGTGAAGAATATGTGCTTGCTTATTACAGAGACTGTACTCGGTCGGCAGTAGAGAGAGAGCTTTCACTTCCTCTCTGCGCGTCTGGCCAACTTACATTTGCCGTCCTGTATTTTAATAATTTTTTTAGTTAAAATTGAATGTATTTTTCAACCATTTTCTTGGAGCAATTATGAAAAAAGAAAGTGGTAATATAGGATTGTCCACCAGATTCTCACCTAAATATCTATGAAACAATGCAGATACAAATACGTACTTTTCTTCAAGAGATGGCTTTATTATGTAAGAATGCTGGGGATGAAGAGAATCATGGCTTTTGACTTCATGGATAATTGGTGCATCTTCATCTGATTTTGGCATAGAAACACCCTTGTTTGTCCCTTCGTCCATTCCATCACCAATTTCACCAATATTACCTTCTTCATCCATTTTACCTGTTAATCAGGAAAAAAATGCATGCATAACAACTTTGTGTATTGACCCGCATGTTACTTTGTTATAATCATGTGAAAGTATGCAAATTAATTTGAAGAAAACCAAATTTACCTACACATAATATTTTTATTCAGTTGGAACCAATTTAACACGTTCGCTACCACCGACCAACTTTATACTTGCGTATGTGCAATCCCAATTGTAGTGGCAGCGAACGTGTTAAATATTAGTGAAGTTTCTTATGTTATTAATATACAAAAATTATAATCTGTTCACCTTAACTCTTATGCTGTAGCATATAATTTTGAAAAACTGCAGAATTGCGACTTACATACAGATTAGTGCTGCGGGTTTCAAATGTAAAAGTGCGATATTTTTTGCATAATTACCTAGTTCCCGCAGTGAAATTTTCAGGTCGATAGTGAAAAATATACAGTTACATTAGTTGCCTAGCAACTACTACAATGACTACAATTAAAATGTGACATTATTCTGCTATTCGAAAAAAATTGTTTACTATTTTACGTTAAAGTAAAAGAGACAAATAACGTCATTAATGAGTCAATGGCAACCACTGAAATTGTTATTTAAACACTAAATAGCAAGTGAATCAAATAAGACTATTTTAATTAACATAAAACTAAATGACCTCTCCCAAATTTAAGGTTAAGTACAAATGATAAAAGCCTGGCATTTTTACTTTACAAGCATAACTGGGCAATAGTCTGTTTGCCGGAATCTGG
Organism: Ocypus olens; assembly: GCA_910593695.2. Taxonomy (NCBI): domain Eukaryota; kingdom Metazoa; phylum Arthropoda; class Insecta; order Coleoptera; family Staphylinidae; genus Ocypus; species Ocypus olens. Next base: position 48,504,543 of record OU343058.1, read on the forward strand.
CGGCTGAGATCGTAAAACGGTCGGTCCGCCCTGAAAATCGATGCACCCTCAAAGAAAAGGTATCGGTGGTTCGTCTAATTGCATCCCATACATTTATTACTGTCCTTCGCTCCTTTTACACCAGTACTTCTCAACAAAGATTGGTTTGAGATAAAAAATATTACGTCCCCTACTGATCGAGCACCGACCTTCTTTTATGACCATAACCGCCAGATTCCAGAGAACGGGCTATAATAATGAATTATTGGGAATCTACGATAGCAATACACCCTGCACACTTACTTTCATTCAAACCTTGAAATCAAGTAATAGAACTTCATGTGTGAATACTATTTATAAAATATATACTGCAATTAACAAATTGCTATTACACTTACCTAGTTCAGTCTACGAATATTTAACTCTTACAATTACAATTAATTTTGACAGAATGTATTACGAATACAACTGGCGGTTTCACCATGACGACGTAAACTGAAGTAAACAAATTTGGTGGAAAGTGAACTAATGCTAGTGCTGCCAGCATTATGTACCATAATGATTACATCTAATTTCGATGTATATAACGTTGTGCACGAGAAAGACACACTGGAAAATGTGTTTTTTTAAGAGCTATCACAAACGATATATGATACAGTTTCAAGGGTAAACCCAAGGATTTCGAATCCTTGTGAAAATATCACATAAAAATAACGTTTCAATGCTTTCACCGATGATATAAACAGTACTAGAGCGCCATTGGCAGTTTAGTTCGTACTCCTACCGACCATGCGCTCAAATATACCGCACCCGCAAATTACAAACAATCACTTTGCCCTTCTAAAAGTAACTAAAATATCGGAAAAAAAAACAAAAAGCAGTTAAGGTAAACACCCACTTCTGGTGTACGTAATTTTACCAAAAGCTTTTCAGTTCTTTGGATTATGAAATAAGATTTACCAGTATGTTTAAAGTTTCATATCAATTGCTCTATTAGTTTTTGAGATACAGCGCGCACAGACACACACACACACACACACACACACACACACACACACACACACACACACACACACACACACACACACACACACACACACACACACACACACACACACACACACACACACACACACACACACACACACACACACACACACACACACACACACACACACACACACACACACACACACACACACACACACACACACACACACACACACACACACACACACACACACACACACACACACACACACACACACACACACACACACACACACACACACACACACACACACACACACACACACACACACACACACACACACACACACACACACACACACACACACACACACACACACACACACACACACACACACACACACACACACACACACACACACACACACACACACACACACACACACACACACACACACACACACACACACACACACACACACACACACACACACACACACACACACACACACACACACACACACACACACACACACACACACACACACACACACACACACACACACACACACACACACACACACACACACACACACACACACACACACACACACACACACACACACACACACACACACACACACACACACACACACACACACACACACACACACACACACACACACACACACACACACACACACACACACACACACACACACACACACACACACACACACACACACACACACACACACACACACACACACACACACACACACACACACACACACACACACACACACACACACACACACACACACACACACACACACACACACACACACACACACACACACACACACACACACACACACACACACACACACACACACACACACACACACACACACACACACACACACACACACACACACACACACACACACACACACACACACACACACACACACACACACACACACACACACACACACACACACACACACACACACACACACACACACACACACACACACACACACACACACACACACACACACACACACACACACACACACACACACACACACACACACACACACACACACACACACACACACACACACACACACACACACACACACACACACACACACACACACACACACACACACACACACACACACACACACACACACACACACACACACACACACACACACACACACACACACACACACACACACACACACACACACACACACACACACACACACACACACACACACACACACACACACACACACACACACACACACACACACACACACACACACACACACACACACACACACACACACACACACACACACACACACACACACACACACACACACACACACACACACACACACACACACACACACACACACACACACACACACACACACACACACACACACACACACACACACACACACACACACACACACACACACACACACACACACACACACACACACACACACACACACACACACACACACACACACACACACACACACACACACACACACACACACACACACACACACACACACACACACACACACACACACACACACACACACACACACACACACACACACACACACACACACACACACACACACACACACACACACACACACACACACACACACACACACACACACACACACACACACACACACACACACACACACACACACACACACACACACACACACACACACACACACACACACACACACACACACACACACACACACACACACACACACACACACACACACACACACACACACACACACACACACACACACACACACACACACACACACACACACACACACACACACACACACACACACACACACACACACACACACACACACACACACACACACACACACACACACACACACACACACACACACACACACACACACACACACACACACACACAGTTGTATAGTGTACTAGGTTTATAGATAATAACAAATAATAATAATAATAATGTTGAAGACATGAAACAAAATAAAATAGAGATCAGCGGCTAATGACTTTAGCAGACGATGCCGCCAAACACAAAAAATAATAATCAGTTTTACAGTATTGAAATAAATTAGGTATTTCGGTCAACATGCCTTTTTGAAGCAGATATAAAGGAATCTAGAAAGGAGAGTTTACTAAATAATCATTGGTCACCACTCGAAATGTTGCATATTTATATGCATAAATATGCCCATTATTATCAAATATACAGGGGTTGCCCAAATTGTACTATGGTATTTCATAGTAATTGATTGGTTCAATAAAGAAACAGAATGATAGCGAATTTGCATTTTGTATAAAATTCATTCATTATTATTATTATTCAAAAAACAGCCAGATTCTTTGTTACAAATTAATTATAAAAAACATGGACGGACGAATAATGTTTACCATTTAATTTTCTCACAGCACTGTTCATTTAAAGTACAAATAAATCGAAAAGAAAAGACTGTACACTAAAATAACTTACCAGAATTTTTACATCTGATTGGAACAGCGTTAGAACATAAACGTTTTCTCCTCTTAGCAACGCGGTAATCACTTCTACGAAAATGTTTCTCGCAAACAAGTAAATGTTTGAGTTCCTCAATTTCAAAAGTTAACAACTTTACGTTCCCGGAATTTTTGACCCATTTTCTACACCTGCTCGCATTTTGAATTGGAAAACGGAAGAAACTTATGTTACTTCTCTTATCTCTGTTTTTATTTTTGCAATTAAAATACACACAAGTATGACACGCGGTACTCATTTTCAGATTTCAAAATGTAATTTCTAAAGCCGAATATGTTACCCGTCCTAAAATTTTTGCTGCCGGGCAACAGCGAGAGGGGGGTAAGAAATTACTCGAAGAGGCGGCCGAACAATTGCAAATGTTTACGTTACTCATTTTTTATATTCATCATGGCCGATGAACGTGATGGCTTGAGGAAGTGGATGTAAATAATAGTAATTGTAGTGAATAAAACAAAGAGTACTGTGTCAGGACAAGATTACAATGTTCTGTTTGTAAAACGTATAATCACATCGGCTGTGTGACAGGAGTGAAGACGTGTTGGGGTTCTGCCATTCTGCGATAACCATAGAAAGATGTATCTATAGAAGGTCCACTCTATATGCTGGTGGAGACTGCGTTCGGCGCCTCCAGAGAGAGAGTTTCTCCAACTAATCTTGGAAGCAGCGGTCCAGGTAGGATTTACAAATATTTCAAATAACCTGTATTTTATAACATTTTATGTTTCTTTATTACGACATTTTTTTTTAAATTATCCTATATTTATTTTCAAGTAAATAATTTGAAAATAGTAATTAATACCGTCGCAATCAAAAAAGAGAAATTATATATAATTTAGATAATATAAAAAAATCAATATTTTTTCCTAAAGTGAAATAAATTCATTTATGCCCACTTGCACTGCAGCAATCATGATTAAAAAGTTAATCAATGGTTAGTGGAGAATTGGCTTGCACCGCAACATAATCATGATTAAAGTCCTCAAGAAACGTTAAATATTTAATCAGCCGATTTTGGCCGATTAACTCAAAAACGAATAACTTCACGACGAATATAGTCGTGAAGTTAGTTACATTTGGCAGATGATTTTGAAATGAATAACCTTTGTTTTGTCTTTGTGATTAAAAACGATGGATTTGGGAATAGTTGAGCAGATTAATGAAATCGATGGCTTGGAGGTTAATGATTTTATTAATTTTGGTTTGTTTACCTCGTCCAATAATAAGAAATAATAATAATAGTATGTTAGTTAGCATTTATTATTCATATTTACCGCGCATTTGTTTCCTCTGTTCTGAATAGAACGACGTAAAATAACCAAAAAAGAACTGAAAATCCCTAGAAAAACGTGTGCTCTCTATAATAATACTCCGTGGTCGATAGATGCTTAATCAGCCGACGGTGCAACAGAAATACTCTGATTAAAGTTAATCATGATTAAAATTTAATCATGATTAAGTTCTGCGGTGCAAGTGGGCATTATATTATGAAAAACAACGAAGAACCTAATTTTGAAAGTTTATTAATTTTATAATAATAAATATGCAGGTCTTGAAATGTAATTTCAATGGATTTATTTAGTTTAAATGAGGTTGTATGTCTTGAAATGCACTTTCGATGAATTTCTTTCGTTTCAATCAGGTTGTACGTATTGAAATGCACTTTCGATGGATTGCTTTAGTTTAAATGAGGTTGTATGTTTTGAAATGCTCTTTCGATGGATTGCTATAGTTCAAGAGAGACTGTATGTCTTGAAATGCACTTTCGATGGATTTCTTTAGTTTAAGTAGGGTTGTATGTCTTGAAATGCACTTTCGATGGATTTCTTTAGTTAAAATGAGGTTGTATGTCTTGAAATGCTCTTTCGATGGATTGCTATAGTTTAAGACTGTATGTCTTGAAATGCACTTTCGATGGATTTCTTTAGTTTAAGTATGGTTGTATGGCTTGAAATGCACTTTCCATCGATTGTTTTAGTGTAAGGAGGTTGTATGTCTTGAAATGCACTTTCAATGGATTTATTTAGTTGCTGCGAATAAAGTCTAGATGGCGCCTCATATCGTATTATTTCTCAATATCAATCAATATATTTAATTCGCATAAATTTTGGATGTTGTCCTGCGTCTAAAGTTGGATGGCTGACTGGTATTGATGTTATTAGTCTGGTAATAGGATATAGGTTTGTTCCAACCGCGACAGTATGCCAGATCTTTCAACCGAAATTAGGTTGTATGTCTTGAAATGCACTTTCGATGAATTTCTTTAGTTTCAATCAGGTTGTATGTCTTGAAATGCACTTTCGGTGGATTTTTTTAGTTTAAATTAGGTTGTTTGTCTTGAATTACTCTTTCGATGTCTTGCTGTAGTTTAAGAGAGACTGGATGTCTTGAAATGCACTTTCGATGGATTTCTTTAGTTTAAGTAAGGTTGTATGTCTTGAAATGCACTTTCCAGGGATTGTTTTAGTTTAAGGAGGTTATATGTCTTGAAATGCACTTTCAATGGATTTATTTAGTTGCTGCGAACAAAGTCTAGGTGGCGCCACATATAGTATTATTTCTCAAAATCAATCAATATATTTAATTCGCATAAATTTTGGATGTTGTCCTGCGTCTAAAGTTAGATGGCTGACTGGTACTGTTGTTATTAGTCTGGTAATAGGATATAGGTTTGTCCAACCGCGACAGTACGCCAGATCTTTCAACCGAAATGAGGTTGTATGCTTGAAATGCACTTTCGATGAATTTCTTTAGTTTCAATCAGGTTGTATGCCTTGAAATGCACTTTCGGTGGATTTTTTTAGTTTAAATTAGGTTGTTTGTCTTGAATTACTCTTTCGATGTCTTGCTGTAGTTTAAGAGAGACTGGATGTCTTGAAATGCACTTTCGATGGATTTCTTTAGTTTAAGTAAGGTTGTATGTCTTGAAATGCACTTTCCAGGGATTGTTTTAGTTTAAGGAGGTTATATGTCTTGAAATGCACTTTCAATGGATTTATTTAGTTGCTGCGAACAAAGTCTAGGTGGCGCAACATATCGTATTATTTTTCAATATCAATATTTCAATATATTTAATTCGCATACATTTTGGATGTTGTCCTGCGTCTAAAGTTGGATGGCTGACTGGTACTGTTGTTATTAGTCTGGTAATAGAGATATAGATTTCTTCCAACCGCGACAGTACGCCAGATCTTTCTGTTCCAACCGAACTTGGAATCGGCACCCGACTAACCGCCATAAACCAGTTTTCGTTCGTGCGCAGGATTCTTCTCTATTCAAACGTATTCTACTTGCTTTGTAATTTTTATCTAGAAATTTATTACCTGCACTGACAGGATTTTGTGACATTATGGGTTGTTTAAATTGGTAGATTTTGAAACCAGATCTAAAGATTGTTTGGATGACATTTCCTCAAATGCTGAAGACCACAGCATCACAACACACTCACTTGATCCAGGATTTTCCGATCATATTAAGGTAAACACTTGGACAATCCGCCCAATAACTAAAACGGGTAAGTCTCATCTTCATAATTCTCTTGAAAATACTAATCGGAGCTTTATTCAAGAGCCTAACGTTGATATAAAAAATACTTTATTAACACTACAACAGTATGTATATTAATCGTTCCCTCATAAATATAATCGGAGCTTTATTCAAGAGCCCAACGTTGATATAAACAATACATGTGATTACTTTATTAACACTCTACAACAGTATGTATATTAATCGTTCCCTCATAAAGAAATTACTGGTAAATAAAATATTAAATAGTTTAACATGATTTGAAACAGATGAGGGAAACACTATTATTAATGCAAGATAGCTGTAATAGGTTACTTAAAATTAGAAGCAATTATACAGGGTGTCTCGTTTGAAGTGGGCCAAAAGAAAGCAGGAAGTAGATAATGTCATTCTGAACAGAAAAGTTAAAATAAATTTTGATTTTTTACTGTTATCGAGATAAATAATCTTAAAGATTTTTCGATCGCAAAAAAAATCTATACAAAACTAAAATAGCCCATAGGTGTAAGATCTGAAGTTCGTGGCCAGGGAAAAGTAAATTTCTGATATTTCTTGCATAATGGGGAGGTGCATATTCAAAATTACTTACAGTTGACATAATTAACAAACTAGCGAAGCAAATAAGTTTGTATAAACAACTGTTAAATAAACATTAACTAATCTGCTCAAATATTTGTGTTTGAATTCATGTCAATCTAAAGCGGCCCTTACACGTTCATTAATACTGACATTACTTTCAGAATGACATTAATAATGATCGTGTAACGTCAACAAAGTTGGAATGATGCGAATCCGGATTTTCTGATCTCGGCACATCATTTACTGTCATTACTGGTAATGTCATTATTAATGACCGTGTAAGGGCCGCATTATAAATTTATACTGAAAATTTGTAAGATTTTCTTATGATCGAAAAATCTTTAAGATTATTTATCTCGATAACAGTAAGAAATCAGACATGTTTATTTAAATTTTTCTGTTCAGAATAACATTATCTTCTTCCTGTTTTCGTTTGGTACATTCAAAATGAGACACACATTATAATTATGCTCTCAAATAAGCTTGAATAAATGCCAACCATAATTGTTTAAAACAATCCAAATTTACGCCCCAGCCTATGTGGATGATTATAAATGCTAGTCATAATAAAATCAAGCCTAAACCTACCTGCGATATTGATCCAAATGATTTTAATCTATTTTTAAGTGCTGCTGAAACATTAATTAACAACTTACTTGAGCTTGAAACTGATCCAATAACTTATGTTCAAACCTGGCTCAAAATGTAAATACACCGTATTTCTCTTTTAACCCGCCATAGGTGACGCCGGTCTCCCGCACCAGGGTTTTCAAATGAAGATTTTTCGAAACGTGTTACTAATAGTTTTTTTTTTAAATTTATGCTCTTTGACAATAAAACAAAGATATTTAATCAATTTAAGCTCTGTAATGCGGCAGCTACTAGAAATTGCAATAAAAAACAATAACTGAGAATAAAGTTATTCGATAAACCCGGTCTCACAGACCAGTAGGTGGGTTAAGGTGATAAGTTCTGCAGAAATTAGGAATATAGTAAAATCGTTAAAAACCCAAATAACAAAAGCATTAAGTTGTTTTTTTATGAACACGTTTTACATTTTTATGGCAACCATAATAAAGCATATGTACGTGAGATCCCAGTCACATGTGCCCTTAGCTTTTCCAAAGGTCGAAATAGGTAGGAAGTAAAAAAAAGCAATTAAGCATTATTTTGTATTTCAAATACAAAATACTGTGCTGCATTATAATAATATATGAATAACACATTTGGAATATAATATATTACACATTTAACATTTTTAAATGCACTGATGGGGTTTGATCAGCAAGTTTATGAAAACAATCTCTACCATTTTATAGATGTAACAAATTTAAATGTTAATGATTAATACCATATCGTAACAACAAATACCTGTAATTAAAATAATATTAGTTTCCTTGAAATGTTAAAAATGTAGTAGCGATTAAAACAACTGAAACCAAAATCAAATGCACATGATAAATACAACGAAAACAACGTACAAAAAGTATTACAAAAAAAAAACACTCCTCGGAAAGGTTGTTATTCTCATGAAGCTTCGTAATCACAGAGTCGCGTAAAATTTTCAAACGTGTATAAAAATAACTATCCCTTTCCACCACACTATAAGGATCTATATGTTATATAAATAACATTAAGTGAATTTCAGTCTTCTAATCGTCCTTCTTGTCCCCGGCCGTCGTCACTTGTTTCTGGAGTTTGCTGTGCTCCTCGGCCAAGCGGTCGTACTCCTTGGCCAAGTTTTCCGATTGCGACTTTAAGGCCAACTTGTCTTTAGACTCCAGCTTGAGTTCCTCTTCCAATTCCTTGATTTGCTTCTTGAGGCCGTTTATCTAGAAAAGTAAAAAGAAGAAAAATAGTAATTTGTTTATAATAAAAACACTTTTACTTTGTTGGGATAACACAGATTTTTATTGTTGACTATAGTTTCGGTAACTCAACTTGCCAACATATGCTTTAAAAACATAATTATGTTTTGATAATGGCAAGTTGAGTTGCCGAAACTATAGTCACCAATAAAAATCTGTGTTATATCAACAAAGTAAAAGTGTTTTTATTATATTTACAACATGTATAACGAAGTAGAAGCCTCCACCATAAACAATAGTAAGTTATATGTCGAGGGAGACAAATGTGTTATTTTTTCTTAGGTGCGCCGAGGAAAAAATGGCACTCTCTTCCGAGATATATATACTATTATTTTCACGGAATATTTTAAGAGTAAATAAAACGTTCGATTCTAAAACCTAACCTAGAAAAAACCGGTGGCATGTGTGACAGTTAAAATAAATAATGGAATCTCATATGAAAAGAAATGATTATTTGTTATTAAATGTTAATTCTCTCACGATTTCGACAGCTGAGAACTCGATTTTCTCTATCGCTTGTGAATTTTTTTTTTATTTTCGTCTAACTGCAGCAGATATAATCAAAAGTAAAATTTGATTTTCTGCACTGTATTCATATATTTAAACATAAGTAGCAATTAACATGTACAAATTAGTAAATTATTGCAAATTTATAAAACAAAATGACACCAATATTGTTTTGGATGTATTGCATCCATAGTAGGCTAAGAATATATCAATACACCATCATACTTTTCATTAAAATTTGTATTTGGAATGATATGGGCCGACTGTTATATTTATGATAATTGTGTAGTTCACTGTTTGATAGCATACAGTAGCAGCAATGAGTTCTAAATATTTACACACATAAATAAAATTTCTGGAAAATGTTATATCTTATCATTACTGTTTTTAAATTTTCAAACCGTATCTGCATGACTAATGCTGATAACGTGTATTATATAAAATGAGATTATAAATAGAAAATGCGTTGGAATAGATTATGAGCGCAAGAAAGATAGAAACACAATACTGAAATATTATGTCTATTTAAAGTTGTTCAAACATTAGTCACCAAAATAAATTAACAGATTACTCAAGTTAACGCAGATTCTGTTGTTTTAAGTTAACAGTATTTTATTTGTACTTTGTACACAAATATGTCTATAGTCTATTTTTCGTAAGATTACCGTCAAGGAAAGATGGGACCAATTTGATATTGTTCAGTGATTGGTTGAAATTGTGGGAAAACTCACACTGGACACATTCTATTCTCCATCTTTATTTTGTCTAGTGATCTTTGTCATTTTGATAGTTGGTAAGTATAACATTCTGTCTGTCTGCGTCCGTCATTATATCCGTTCACGTGTTGCTGTTTTGTGTTGTTCAGTGTTTTTTCTTATTGTTCTGTGTTGTTTCTTGACTTTTATATTTATACCATGTCCGATAACGAGGTTCCGTCGAGTGTAACAAAAGTTATTAAAATCCCGCAGGGAAAATCTATTCGAAGTGGGCAGCAACTAATGGCCTACAACATTTATTTAAAATATAAATCCGGTTCAATGAAAACTGAAGCCATACGACTTGCCTCTGCAGACGTAGGAATTTCAGAGATAATCATTTTTTCTATATCCGTTAATAAAATTCATAGTTTTTACATTATACATGTAATCCACTAGATTTGAATTTGGCACCAATATTCGTCACCAGATTCACATATTTTAATGGTGTAAATCAGTCTTCTAGTTACTGTAATCTTAAAAAAAATACTATAGGAGTATATATCATATTTAAAAACAAAATTATGTCCCCTACTTGGGGAAACAAGTAATAACGATCCCAGTGGTGCAACGAGCATTTATAATACAAATTAAAAAGTAAAATGCTTAAATGCTCACCAGTACATGTTTTTTTTAACACATAATAAACTATGAAGAAATGGAAAATGTAGATATAGCCGAGGAAAGCCAGTTTACTAGGATATGTTTATTATCTTTCAGATTATAATAATTATTCGCTGAATACAAGACAACTATTGAAATTAGGAACAGGGAACCCTTATACAATCTGAAAGATAATTGGATTCTACTTAAGAATACGTTACTAAATACAGGGTGTGCCATTTGAAAAAACTTTATAAGTTCGGTTTTTCTACCGCATTTTTTTATCACCCTGTATAATTTTTTGTATGAAATCATGGTTGGCTCTATAGTTCGAACCTTCAACCAAATAATAGAAATGATTTTAATCGTTCAACATCAATCACTGGGGCAAAAATTAAATTTCACCCAGACCATGCATTTCAACAAATCTTCAAATATTTCGAAAACGACAAACAATAGGTATAGGGAGTATTGAAGTAACTCACCTTTATTTGCTCCATATAATTCAAAAATGACAAAAAATACAGGGTGTTCCATTTAAAGAAACATAAGTTTGGTCTGTAACTTTGTTATGAGACACCCTGTATAAATATAAATATTTTTAGGGCGTGCAGGCAGCTCACTATTATACACAACTTTTGTATAAAACATTTTTCGAAATTTTGAAAAATAAGCATGTGATTGACCGTTCCCAGAGCTCTGAAATACCCTGAATACCAGTTAAAAAATGGATGAATATATCACTAGGTATCACAAAGTGATTAGTTATTTTTTTGGTAAATAAATATTTTTGCATTGAATTAGGCATGTTTTATGATGCTAGAAACTATTTTTTTTTATTTATCAGCCTTTTTCAATTACAATTAATTAGGTTAGATTATTTTCAACTTGTGAGATCCTACTTTACCGACAGAGAATACAGAACCAGGGGAATAAAATCATTTCTGAGAGCTTCCCCATAGACTCTGTTATTCCTTAAGATAGTGCTATTGGATCGTTATTCTATAAACTGTATTTAACATTAAACGGTAGTCTATTTTATATAAACAGCAATATTGCAAATGTTCACTGTGTAAAGATTACATTATTAACAGTGTTTTATAATCTATCGATGAGTCATCATTTGTTTTCTACAATGCCGAGGTAATTATGTACAATAAAGTGTAAACAATGTTTAGATTAAATTACATAATATAAAAAATATTTTATAGCTAACAGATTTAAAAAATTATTTTATCGTTGGATACAGGATGACAATAAAAACCTTGTGGGCTATTTTTTGAACTTAAAAAATTATTACCCCTCATGTCCTTGAAAAATTCACCCCATTTGGTATTTGTGCCAAAAATATATGTACATTTTTCAGGTTTTTAAAGCAATTTTTTTTTGGGGGGTTTCAAGGTCATATCTTGGCAAAAAATATGGTTATACAGTATGTATTTTTTATCGTGGGCCATAGGATTTTACATGCTAAAAATTATACCTTATGTTAATGTACATTTTATCATATAATTTTGAAACAAATTTTAGTTGCAATATAAATCAATTATTTTTCTACATGATGCGCTGCATTAGAATAACTTAAACATGTTTTATTCCATAAATAAAACATACTGTATACAAAGCTCAAATAAAAATAATCATCACTGAAATATTTACAATAATTTCACAAAATTTTGTTGGTCAATTGTTGATAGTTATATAAAAATTGACAAATCTCATTTTTTCATTTTTAAGGATGTAGCAATAAACATTAAAAGATTTAAAAAAGCATGTAGACAGTATTTATTTATAGCAATCATATGATCACATATAAATTTTCGCCGCTTTAAACCTTGTGGGCATTTTTTTAAACTTTTTCTTGGTGCCCTAAATTACCTTCAAAAAAATTCACCTTATTTGGTATTTGGGTCAAAAATATATAATTTTTCAGGTTTTTAAAATAATTCTTTAGTGAAAAAAAACCCAATTTTTAGGATTTTTGGGTCATGAAGGGAGTGAGTATAAGGCTGCCTTTGTTTAAGGCGACAAGTAATGATATTTTCTTATTTATTTGAAAATCCGTGTCGAGTGGCATTTTGACCATTTTAACCCAGGATTAATATTCAGCATAATAAGTCTCTGAAGTAACAAGTCGTTATTACAAAACTTACCTCTTCCTCGGATTCCTTATCTTTCTTCTCCCCAGCGCCCTTGTCACTCATCATGCTTCTGGCGGCTTTGGAGGCACCCTCGGCTTGTTTCAAAGCGGCTTCAGACTGAGCGAGGAGTGCGGCTTGAGACAAAATCAAACCAACAAGGCGTCTAATAACCTATCAAGAAAAATCATTCATGTTAGCACCAAGCAACAGAAAGATTTTTAGGTTTGGGTCAAGCAAATATTTGTTTTACTTATTAAAATATTTGTTAAAAAAAAATAGTACAGTGAGGTAATAACAGTGATTTTATATCTAGTCAGTGACGGTTCGCGGGGTTTTTTCTGGTACGGCCGAGGAACAAATGGTGGTAATACAGATAGGTAGGGTCAGTTGCATCTGTATTTCCACCTCTTGTACCTCCTCAGCCGTACCAGAAAAAAACCCGCAAACCGTCACTGTATCTAGTAGATACCAAATGCTGAATTAGTTAGGATGCCAACATCACAACATATGAAATGCTTGGTACTTTTATTCACCATTTCACTCAGATAATGTACTTGGGCATAAATCTGTCTTTCTCGTGATCACGAATCCCATGAACCAATAGCAGTGCCGGGATACCCCTGCTCAAATCAAACGAAATAAGGCGCTAAAAGTACTGGAATGACATCGCCAATTAAATTTCTTAGGAAGCACCACGAACAATGCACTTCCGGCCCATTTTGTTAGTATAAAGAGATAATTCAACTAAAAACGCACTCACGGAATACTATAAATAAATGACAGCTGATCCAGGTTATGTAAGGTTACGTGTGGGTAAACGCCTAACTTACGTCGTAGGCTTGCTAGCTCAATTCGTGTTCGTGAGAGAGATATCGTGCTAGGAACTAATGTACAATAGAATGACGAGGGTATAAAATGGCACGTTGTACATGTTTGCTCCATAGGTGTATTATATCTATTTGGTATCTACTTATACAAAATCACTGGGTAATAATTATAAAAAAATATTGGTTTATAGTAACTCGTAATGGAGAAAGTAAAAATTCAAATTCTTGAATTGTATTGTCTGCACTGTCAGGTTGTCAGACGATTCAACCAAATATTTAAAAACAATAGATCTTCGGAAGACAGGCATTAGAACACGAATTCAACGGGTTAGCAATTTTCTGGAGTACATCAATTCAAAATTTTCGGAGTATTTCATACCCGGAAAAAACATATGTGTATACGAATCAGTCATCAAATTCAAAGGAAAGATTTGTTTTATAACATATAATCAAAATAAACCTACCAAATGGGGCATAAGAATTTACATTTTGGCGGATTCAGAAACTGGATATGTGAACTTAAACGTTTCTTATGCAGGAGAATTTTTAAACTTGATTTTTACAATAATTGCAGATGGCATAAACTACAAATCTTCTAGACATAGGTACTTAAAAGGTCCAAAATTTTATAATCTATAGAAAACAAAAGTACTTGATTAGCTAGTTTTTCTGGAAATTTGAGTTCAACTTCAACTCTTCTGAATTTGTTGTAGAAAAATTTTAAAACACAATTTTTGCAAGAATTAAAGTGGGCAGGGACTTGAAACTTTTCTGCACATACTCAAAATCAGGGTTCGGAATATATTCGACATTTATATAAATATCAAAATATCGGTATATATATTCGATATACACTGTGGGCAAAAAAAAAGATACAAATTGTTTTGTACTACAACGTGAGTTATTAATATTTTTAAATCATTATAACACTAAAAAGCCCAATTTCTATATATAAGTACTTGCTCTAAAGAAATAGTACTTAAACTTGTGCCCAGACCAAAGCGCGATTTTTGTGGTGTTATGCGTTCCATAAATATCCATGATATATGTTGGAGTTTATAAATATCGATATATATCGTCCGAATCCTGTTGCGAACTGAGAAGGAATGTTGTCAAAATTATTGGAACTATATAAGACAAAACTAGGTCATGAAATCATACTTTCAGAAAATCTTTTCTTCTAGTATTATGACCTGCCCAGGTTTTACTGTAATCATTGACTTGAGCATTAAATCCCCTGGTGATTATCATAGAGTCATCACCATCAGCCAGCGAAGTATATTTCACGCGTCAGTATTCCCAACAAATTTATCTATTATGTTCGTTATTGGGCGCGTTCATCAGAATTTTCAACTGTCAATATTTTTATTTTTATTTACGCTGAATGCTCGTATTTGATGAAAGCTACTTCGGCCATTCTGATTGCAGTGCTTTGTTTGTGTACTTTTAATACAGTGCGCGCCTAAAGTATGGAATATATTCAGTAAAACCGAAATAAAATATTTTTGGAAAAAATCCTCAAACAGGTCAATTTTCTTTTATAAAAATACACATTTTTGCATGAAAGTCGATTTTCTGTCGTCATTTGTTTTTGAGTTATGACGTCCGCCATTTTGTTTTTAAATGGCATCCCCTATTTTTGTTTTTGATTTTGAGAGATCTTTTCATTGTCGAACTGGCAGTATAAAAATATTGCCATCTTACATAAGAAATGTTTCGAGTAAATGACAATTGAAAGTGAGAACTTGATATTTCGAGTTTTTGCAAAATGACCTTGCTCCAAATAAAAATGATCTTGACCTTCCATATAATCATATAATACAACATGGTTTGAGCAAGACGGCGAATCCCCGCAATAGGCTTTTTTTTTTCTCGAACAAGTAGAACTTTTGAATATTTTCCAGGTTAATTTTGCGCATTCATCTCTCTCGCGGGCTATTCTATCGGTGCTCGCCTGCCAATCTGCCTAGTGCGGGGGTGCGCCGTCTTGCTGATACTATATGATTATATGGAAGGTCAAGATAATTTTTGTTAGGTCATTTTACAAAAACTCTAAATATCTAGTTTTCCCCTTCAATTGTCCTTTACTCGAAAAATTTCTTATGTAAGATGGCAATTTTTTTATACTGCCAGTTTGACAATGAAAATATTTCTCAAAATCAAGAACAAAAATAAGGGGTTGCCATTTAAAAACAAAATGGCGGACGTCATAACTCAAAAATAAATGACGACTGAAAATCGACTTTCATGCAAAAATGTGTATTTTTATAAAAGAAAATCCACCTGTTCCAGGATTTTTTCCAAAAATATTTTATTTCTGTTTTACTGAATATATTCCATACTTTAGGCGTGTACTGTATAATTTAAATTAGCAGTGAACTCCCAACCGTTTTGTCTGAAGAACGCGCCTATTGTTAGAATCCATCAGATTGTCTTCATGCTTAAAATTGCACAATTTTACTTTCTCCATAAAAAATAAGGGGCAAGTATTGTGATTGTGAAAATTTCTCAAATTTCCTTTTTAGTTAGTGGAAATATAAATTCTGAGGTCACTACAGGCCATTCCGACAATTTTTTTGGAAAAATTGTTTTGTCTGTGGGCCTGTATTTCTAAAACTACTACATATTTAAAAAATTATGAAATGATGTAACATCAAACATACTGTGAGATCAAAAAGTCGAAAATAGTAGGCAGCCCTTAAAACATAAGGTATTTGACAGAGGTTCAGTGGCAACACTAAGAATGGGAAACTGCTAGAAAATGAAGGTTAAATGTGTTATTAATAATGGTAATCAGTTCTGAAAATAACTACCAATACTTAAAATAAGCAGAATTGGTAGATAAAAACACACAATACTATTTTTAAAACGAGTAACCTTAAAAAAATCACAAGATGTCAAAATTAACAAAATGTACACTGCACTGCATCGGAGAATTCCAGACAGCCAATATAAATTATTATAGGGATTTTCAGAAAATGTGCTGCCAACTATTTTCGACTTTTTGATCTTATGGTATATAAAAAAGTTCAAAATTCCACGATGGCTAACTTATAGAAAGCAAATTTTTTCGAAATCCCACTAATTTTTGAAAAAAAATCAATAAATAAGTGAAATATAAAAATTCTACTGTGCATAAATGTACCTTTGACTATATACTTATGGACTGCTAGCGCCAACTTCATGTGTGTCTCCAAGCAACGGTGGCGCGGCGGGAGCCTAAGTGGTTGCGGTATGTTACTAAATTGGTAGCTATTTTGTGTCTATGACATATGACTCTGTGAGCTCGTATTGCATATTGTGATACCCTGCAATTTATTCACACCTTTGAATATATAAACATTTATATTGTCAAATATTCACACCATGTCAAAATATTGCTATGCAAAAGGCTGCAATACGTCCACGTATATATGCCAACGCGGTTATAATACTCGTCAGCTGATGTACACGACAGTTGACTTTTGACTTATAACCTAAAATTCTGTATTAGATTTCCATCGAATCTGGAACTTCGCAAATTATGGGTTGATGCTTTGCTTGTAAAGAACAGGCAGGAAAGTGGACCCGAGTTGCCGAAATATGCTCGCATTTGCGTTCTCCACGTTGCTGATGAATACATCGAGAAATATTTTTTTTGCTTTCCGGTTTTTAAATTACGCTCCATTTTCGGCTCCGGGGCGGGACTTATATCAGGCTCCGGCTCGCGGGCAACTTTTAGAGCAGTGATCATATGGGAAATGGAGGGGGACTAGCAGTCCATAAGTATATAGTCAAAGAAAGTTCAAAATTCCACGATAGCCAAGTTTTTTCAAAATAATTTTTGAAATATAAAAATTCCACTGTGTAATACAGATAGGTAGGGTCAGTTGCAGAGAAGGCTGGCTGCGTGACCGCACCTATCTGTATTACCACCTCTTGTTCCTCGGCCGTACCAGAAAAAAACCCGCAAACCGTCACTGGTACCGAGAAAGTTTTGTATTACTCAGATCAGCCGCGCCTGACAGAAGGTTAATGACTTAGAATAATGGTTATTAACCAGGACATAAGTGCTCAGCAACTTCATTGCAAATATTACATCATTTCGCAAACTTAAACTTCCCTGACCTCTCAAAACATAATAACTGCGTTTTCTTTAATTTTTATACTTGCGACTCTAATGAAATATCAACCCAACCCCCCATGATAAAAAAACTGTGCTATAAATTATAATCATAAAAGGACAACATTTCTTACCAACGACAAGAATAAGGAGAACCCGGAGATGTAGAAATTCCTCTGCGCCCTGAAAAGCCGCATGTTGCCCTGCATCTCGGCGTCCAGGTGTTTGTGGTCACCTTCGGAATCTAGAAATTACACACCGTATACTCAACGACTGAATGAGGCCAGTACGTACCTTGGTTGGAATATTTCCTCATCTCTCGGATGGCGTCCAGCAGGAACAGGACCAGGATCGCCAGAAGCACGATGAAGTAGAAGCCGGCCTGCTGCTGCAGCCCCTGCAGGAACCGCGATCGGAACACGTTCGCCCATCTTTTCGGGCTCGCGATGGGCAAGACCAGAAGTAGCACGATCGCTATTTCCACGTACAGGAATCCGGCTATCAAGGTCCACTGGAGACTCATCTTTGGGGGGCGTTTAATCGATCGCGGTGTGAAACTCACTGGGGTGTTTCGGGTCGCCGATACTATTTATAATTTCAACTGTGCAAAGTTCGACAATAGATGACTCGAATTTAGTGCTGCCAACCTTTGCGGCTTTATCTTTATATTACCGAAGTGACCGGAAATTTTGAATGTTAGGGTGAAATTTTTAAAGAGCGGGTTAAAATTGTCTCACTTGTATGAAAAATTACCTGTTTTGGTATTGTTTTTTTTCAATTCACGTCGAAAATTCCGTAAAAAGGGAGAATTTCTTTGTGTTGGCAACACTGACTTAAATTACTTCGGCCAACAGCGCGCGGTAGTTTTCTCTTTTTTACGGGAGAATGACGTGGTGTATGAATTTAATTAAGATAATAATATGAAATGTTTGTAAATATTGCTTAATTCAAAATGAGTCATTAATGATTTATAAAATATAATTTCTTGCACATTAATTTTTTAAATAACTTTTCAACCTCGTTCTTTTATTGTCACAAATACTTTAAATGAAATGCTGCTGGATTTTAGCAGTGATTGTATTTGTTGGGCTAACTCTAACCTTTCTTAAACGAAGACTATCAATCAATAAGGCAGATCCGTGATTCTCGCGTGTAAAGCAGTTAATTCAGTCAGAATTGTATCCTAAAATTTCGAGCAAAAACGCGAAACGTTTATTTTCTTAAAAAAAAAAATTGTACGATTGCGACGATCTACACGACCTTTCCAATGCACGACAAGGTCAATTTGTCCAGCATACACAATTGTTTAAATCATTTCTTAAAAATGACTGTTATGGCTAATTTCATATTCGAGGTGACTAAATAGCCTTCTGTTCGAAGTCCAACCCTTCTTATCCCTTCAAGGCACCCCAGCCATCCAGCACGTTTCTGCCTTATAGACTCAACAACCTCTCCCAGCAATACTCCTTGATGGGTAACAATAATAATGGATGATATGCATAAAAAGTTATATCTTCAAAACTTAAAGAAAATGCTTTCGCGCAAGGGCAAACTTAAATTTAAAGACTGGTGTGCTTACAAATATAATTAGAAAATGTTAAAACTTGAAGTTTTAACTTTGTCCGTTTCTTTACCTTTAAATCAGTGACGGTTCGCGGGTTTTTTCTGGTACGGCCGAGGAACAAGAGGTGGTAATACAGATAGGTAGGGTCAGTTGCAGGGACGGCTGGCTGCGTGACCGCACCTATCTGTATTACCACCTCTTGTTCCTCGGCCGTACCAGAAAAAACATCGCGAACAGTCACTGCTTTAAACACCCCCTCCGTATTACATCATGCACCTTAGACTTTAATTTTATAACAATAGACTGTCACAAATCCACTGACCACCAAACCTGTGACATTATAATAATAATCATCTTAAAGGCTTTATACCCCGTGCTGAGAAGGTATACTTTAACTCCTTGGATACGTTACCTGACAGTAGCAAAGCCACTACTGCAAGTCTTCGTTACACTTGCCCATCAACTTCCTCAACTATCAAATAAAGTATAATCAGATTGGTTGATTAATCATTTTACCACCATTAAATAAAATACACGGTATGGCTATAAAGTTTTAAGACAGGTCAGAAAAAAAAATTGAAATAGTCAGAATGTAATTTTTTAAAAATTTTATTCAATGTACACTCCTCCCACATCAATAAAGCACTGGGCGCGATCCGCTAATCATTTTAGAGCTTTAGCAAAGACTTCTTCCGGCACCTCATGCAGCTCCCTTGTCACAGCATTTTCAATGGTCGAAATATTGTCAAAATGACGGCCTTTTAAATGCAACTTAATTTTTGGGAATAAGAAATAGTCGGCCGGAGTCAAATAAGGCGAGTGGTGCAACACGGAAAGGACCCCGCAGTATTTCAATGTAAAATGGGTTTCATCGAAATTGTCCAATTTTTTGCAGGGAGCTAGCTTTTGACATCCTGAACAAAAGTCTTTATGGGCGGAACTAAATCCTATGTAAGGATTTTGAGTTATCCGCCAAAGAAGGTCTCATTTCACCGATACTCGAAAATCGTAAAAACGGAGGGAAGAACGCATACAACGATATTAATATCTTCATGTTTGGATTGTTTTGGATCTAGAAGTTCTTGTACAATGCTCAGCAGTCATTGCTGGGGACACTGAGCATGGGTGCCCACCATTAGGCAATAAATAGGAATAAAAAGAAGATTGTCCGGTGCAAAGTTTTGTAACTTTTTTGAGAGTGCCTATGATGAACCATTGAGAGAACAGATGGTCCATCGATGGTCAGACCTTTTTAGGGCCTTTCCACCCGTGGAATTGATCTTCCAGTCCAAAATATGAGTTTCAATTGAAGTTTTGGTATAAAGTTTCGTTTTTTTCCTGAAATGTTCATGGCCGCCCTACGAGTTGTCTACCAGCAATGACTGCTGAGCATTGTATAAGAACTTCTTGGTTCAAAGCCATCCAAACATTAACATCATTGTATGCGTTCTTCACCCCGTTTTAACGATTTTCGATTATCGGTGAAATGTGACCTTCTTCGGCGGATAACGCAAAATCCTTACATAAGATTTAGTTCCGCCCATAAGGATTTTTGTTCAGGATGTCAAAAGCTAGCTCCCTGCAAAAAAGGGACAATTTCGATAAAACCCATTTTACATTGAAATACTGCGGGGTCCTTTATCTGGTCAAGAATTGTCTAACAATGATGGCTCTATGGGCTGGTGCATTATCAGATTTTATTTTTTATCCTAGTTCTTTCGTGATTATTTGACGAACGGTTTCTTTGTCCATATTTAAGTTATCTGCTGTCATTCTGATAGTTGATTGACGATCAGAATTCAGCGCACAGCGTAAATGTTTTCGTTCTTTCGGCTTGTGCGAGGACATCTCGTCCTTTCATCATCCTTCACACTGTCACGGCCATCAAGAAACCTTCTGAACCACAGAAAGCAGTTGGACGTGATATGAACTCTTCACCGTAAGCCGTTTGTAACAGTTGATAAGTTTCCTTGGTTGTTTTACCGATTTTAAAACAGAACTTAATTGCTGTACGCCGTGTGTTTTCATGATGAGGATAAAAAACGCGCTTCACGAAAAACGTTATAATTACGGAATGGAGACACGTGTACTGATGAAATTTTCACCAGTTTCTTGGAAGGCTTCCCACTACATAGTACCGTTGACCGCATATAGATAGAGCCACTCAATTCGCCACAATAAAATTAGTCTTAAAACTTTACAGCCACCGTGTATAATCTGCTTGGTTAATTAAGCATTTTACCACCATCTGGTGTCTAGCGTGGGAAACTCCCTTACTATTGCTGCACTGATGAGGATCAATATTCCGAAATCAGTTTATAAGTTATAGCTTGTGTGGAATGCTAGTTTAACACGTTCGCTGCCACCACAATTGGGATTGCATTTACGCAAGTATAAAGTCGAACGCACTAGCGCGTCGTGTTAATGTTTAAAACATAATCAATTCATCATATACTTACATCAATGAAACGTAAAGGAAATTGCAACAAACCCAATAAAATAATTGTTATTGTATATTTATATTAATAAAATGTACTAAAATATATAATCAATATACACATCATTGCCACCAAAAATTCACGGAGAAACTTCTTTCAAGTGCGGTAACGTGATGCCACCATTTAGGAGGTATATAAAGCATTTCGCCGGGATTCAACAGACACTTATACATGGTAGCCTTCTCAAACTCTGGATACTTTTCCAAGTCGGGGCTAATCGGGTCCACTTGAGCCGTGTTGCTCAGCAAAGTCAATTCGTGAGCGTACAGATAATCACTATCACTTGGTGCGAATAACAACACTTGTTTTATTCCAAAAATCTAGAAGATAAAAAGATACAATATTTAATTTAAAGATAATTCGTTTAAATCGTACCTGACAGAGGAGATTATCTTTTGGATCGTGATGTAGAGAAGACAGAGTTCCCTTAGGTCCAAACCAAGCGTTAATTTCTGGTTCGAACAAGTTGTCATCGTCAAAGTTTCTACTTGTGCAACAGTACTCTGGTATTCGGATATCACTTTTAAGATCTGGTACCTAATAATAATAATAATAATAACAAATGTGCATGAATTGCCCAAAAATTCGGAAATCACTTTTAAGATCTGGTAGATTACGTTTGAATAGAGAAGAACCTTGCGCACGGACGAAAACTGTTTTTTAGCAATTAGTTGAGTCTATTATGCAGAATAGGGTGTGGCAGTGTTTCATTAGCGTAGTTGGTTCCGAGTGCCGAGTGTCATTCTGCTCTTTATTGTTCGTTGTTTTGCTTTGATTCGTTTTTCCTGTGTTTATAAAAATCAGTTCTTTTCAGAACTTACTAGTTAGTGAACTGTACGATAGTGGTTTATATTAGTTGTTTTATTTTTGATTAAATCATTTATCGCTGCATTCCTATCGCCGCCGAAAGGAAGTGTTTGTTGGGGAAACGTGGACAAGTAATTAACTCTCAATCTCGTGAAATTATCTGTACAGAGTTTATGGAATTCGAAGCAATATAGATGCTTTTGAAGGCGGCACCTATATTGGGATTTTCACGTATCATTTTCTGCCCTCCCAAATATATTTACTTGAAACGCGCACGCCACTGGCACAAGCGACCGTTGAAATCTCGCGCAACCTTGGGCTCTTCTCTATTCAAACGTAATCTACATGTATTGCTCAAAAATGTTTAACCATTTATTGTTAAATTTGTACCATTGTAGTACTATTATCTATATACATCTACTCATAGATTAGAATTTTTTGACATCTTGAGTGACAGAAACCCCACGAGGTTGCCGAACAACTCTCGCCACCAAAAGTAGTACTTACGAAAATTTATTTATTACTCAATAATCCTACCGCATAGGTGTGTAGTTGGTTCGTCACATCATTTAGAACGTTCTCCATGGAGGAAATCAAGAACAATAACAATAACAAACCGTCAATAATGTGTCAGCTGGTGACGTATTGGAAGTATACCGGTACCAACCTAACTTGCTGTAAAATTACATTTTTCCCATAGCCGTGTTGGTACTCTTCATTTTCTAGTGTTTGTCACTAAAGATGTCAAAAAAGTCTAATCTATGAGTAGATGGAGTATACTTGTGAAACAACATGACACAAAAAAATTCTATTACTTACTTGATTCAAAAGATCGTGCTGGGCCAAGTAACCTAGGTCTTTACTATTGTCATAATAATAGGTTTTGATGAACTCACGAAGCGTCATCAATTTTTGGGAAAAATTGGTATCTGAGTATGAAGATCCTATTTCGATTGGCACCGTCCTTTCTCCAGCCGTTTGTAGTAAATAATCTATGTCCGGCCATTTTTTACAAGCAGGCCAGTGTGACATACAACCTAGTTAAAGAAATCAATATGTTTATCGATTACCTATAAAAAAAATGAAAACACACAATGTCTCCCATACAAAGTGGTTTTAGAAAGAAAGAATGAAGAAAATATATCTTTACCATCAGAGATTAGAAATAAAAAAGGACCTAAAGAAAGACGTCATGTTAACCAGTGACGGCTCGTGAGGTGACTTATGGTACGGCCGAGGTAGCAGAGGTGGTACTACAGTTAGGTAGAGTCGGTTGCAAGTGACTGCACCTCTGTATTACCACCTCTGCTACCTTGGCAGTACTGTGAGTCACCCCACGAGCCATCACTGATGTTAACACATTGGCTGCCAACAATTTTTTTTGTAAAATGTCAAAAAAAGTTTTCTTTGTTTTTAAGTTTTATTTTATAAAATGAGTAAGAATATGCTTATTTAATTCATTTTGATGCATTTTTTAGACGAAATTACGGGTTTTTTATGTACCAGCTGTCAGTCATCAGTGACTGACGCGGTCCCATTGGAATACTTCCGTGTCAGTCACTGGTGACTGACAAAGCGGTCAACGTGTTAACAAAAGGAAACTAGAAATGTCAAATGCATAAATGAGATTTTCAAGAAAAAAATGGTTGGATCATTGAATTTTAAAATATGCATCGGGTCTGAGAAGAGTGCAAGAAGAAAAATAAAAAAAAAGGTAAAGTGCAAGAAGAAAAATAAAAAAAAAGGTAAAGTGCAAGAAAAATAAAAAAAAAAAGGTAACCTTCCAGTTTATGCCGCTAATGAATGGACTGAAGTAAATGCAACAACTTCAGGCCAATATTTGTGACGTTGCCAGATTTCTTGTAAAATATAATATAATTAAACTACTGTGGGTGAAACTACTAGTCGGTCCAAACCTCACCCTAACCTAAGCATAAGCA
Organism: Ocypus olens; assembly: GCA_910593695.2. NCBI lineage: Eukaryota > Metazoa > Arthropoda > Insecta > Coleoptera > Staphylinidae > Ocypus > Ocypus olens. Next base: position 48,529,839 of record OU343058.1, read on the forward strand.
CAAATTATTGTAAATGAAACTGAAAGTATTTCGTACTGAACATACCCCGATTCAAATAAAGAGACGTGACAACATAGCATACCGTCCGCATGATTTTCGCGCATGCGTATTGTCTAGTATCACAAACTGGAAAATTACCCAAAAACAATATTGAACAAACAGCAGAAACACAGATTTGACTGCAAAATCATGCTGGAGCCTTCTACGTTGTTATACCCCTGCCACACACTCGACGAGTGGCATGGAAAGTAGCAAGGAAAGGAGGCAGAGACGTAGTGTGGCAACATTACTCATCATGCTCCTCGTCATGCCCACTGCTCCCTGTTTTGTCGGTTTTTGCGTGCGAGTCATAGGTCTGGCAATATGAACGCGTACGACCTAATGCGGAGCATTGTGATTAATTGCGCGAGTACAGCAGTGTGTGGGCAGAGAGGGCAACATCGCGGTAGCGCGAGGAACATCGCGTGGCTGAGGCATGTAACATGTTAGATGCGAATAAAAAAAAAGTACCTCTAATCACTAAAGGCTTCTCTGGTAGAAAATACGACTTGTAAAACTCCTCCAATGGCACAAGATTAGCGGAATCCACTTCGATGCCCTTTAAATTCGTATACTCGTCATCCAACTTAATCCTCTTCCTGGGACTCTCATCGCTAACTTTATCGCTGCAACCGCCCAAACTGCTCGTCAAATCCCGCGCGCAATCCGTCAAAAGATTAGCGTTCTCTTTCAACGGAAGCCCCAGCAGGAAACCCTTATCGATACATTTTATGGCCTCTCGCATTCGCTGCTCGTCCTCTGAAGACTTCAATACAATCACGGCTTTCACGAATGAAGCGCTCGTGAACGCCTGCCTCTGGTGTTCGGGTACATCGCTCCAGATGCCCGTGTTCAGGTGATCGTGCAAGTAATTCAGCACGTAGTCAATTTTCTTGCTGTGCGATTCATCGTACACCTTGGCGGGGTCGAAGGCTAGGCTGGCACATTCTCGAAACGGTTCGCTGATGTGCGGATGCAGTTTGCTTAAACTGTTTAGAATTTCTTCTTTATTGTTTACATGATCTGTGAGTGTTTTTATTATTGGCATTATTCTTGATTGATTACGAGGTTATGTTTGACAGTAATAAGGCTCGCCAACATTACTTATTTGGTGTATGTGAACTACTGATCTCCAGAAATAGTATTTCGTAAAGTAAATTATTTTTTTATTACACGTTTAATTCTTACTGGTAGCAATATATACATGCAATGGTTTAGTAGTCGATAGTTTTAAGTATCTGGGCCGCTTGGTGTTTATTTGGTTGTCTGTAGTTAATTCATTATCTTCTTGGCAACATAATTATTCAACACATCATTGGAGTAAATGAATGCTCATTGATTTATATGAAAAACACAAATCTTTAATTGGATCGTTTCAAATTAAAACAGAAAAAAGGTTGTGGTAAATTCCAAATCATCTCCACTTCTTTCATCAGATTCAAAATCACTATCTCTCAATCACAAATTAATGAACGCGGCAAATCGCCGTTTGCACACAAGAAAAATACAGTGCTGAAACGATCGTACGGGAACCGATCCAAGCAACGATTGTTCGGCCCTTTCACGGTTCGAACAAAGCTGATCTCTATTACCGGAATAATAACAACAGCAGCAGTCAGCCATCCAACTTTGGACCCAGGACAACAACGCCCAACATTTACAACTATATTATATATTAAATTAAATAATAAATTGAAATTGGACGCAATATAAGTACCGCCACCTAGTTGTGTTCGCAGTGACTACAGAAATCCATTGAAAGTGCATTTCAAGACATACAACCTCAATTAAACTGCTGCCTGATCAAATGAAAGTACTTTAAAATCCAGCGGAAGGGTGTAAATGGATTTTCATGAAATCATAATCTCGAATACATTTTTAGTTATTCTAGAAATGGTTTTTCTATTTTTTTCGAGTCGGCGAACTTATTAGAAATTTTCACAACTTCGCCGCCTGATAAAAGGCGGATAAATAAAAGTATTTCAAATTCCAGTGAACTCAAAAATTAAAATTCAAGAATAACCCTCCGTCGAGCTGTTAATATCTAAAACACCGAACAATGTCACCGGTGGAACTGGAAAATTTTGCCAGGTGCGAACCGCCGTATCATTTGACCCCGGAGGCAATTAACATCCGGCAAAAACACATTCTTCCGTCGTCTGTTATCAATCCTTATCTACGATGCATGAACGCATTCCAGATTAAATCTCGGCAGTTTACCTTCCACCGGGTGAGTGAGTGTTCGCGTGTTTTAGTGTGTGCAGAATATTGAAAATTACATTAATGGAAATGGATGATCAGTTATGAAGATAGTTCTTACTGTTGGTAAGCGATTAAATGAAATTAATTAAACTTTATTGAATGAATAATTTATTGTGAATTTTTCAATGCGATTTAATAATATCTCTCAACACAAATAACGATAGTAGAGAGACCATCAGGTCAATAGCTCATTTATGTAAAATTTATTGAATGAATTATTCACAATAATGGTTTTTTCAATGCGGTTTAATAATATCTGAATACAAAAATAACGGTGTAGTAATAATTTATGTTATGCTATAATAATGTCTACAAAAATATAGGGCATTAGTAGAGAGACCATCAGGCCAATAGCTCATTGACAAATCGTACAGAATTTTATAATTACATTTACCTTCTTACCAAATATCACTTGCAGTTAGCTTTCTCACCATCGAATGGGTTTATTTTCTAGAGCTAATCAATTAAAAACAAAATATTAATTCAATGATTAATTTTTTAAATCGTACAATGTTCGTGTTTCTTTTCAATCTCGGATTTGGCACTCATTTTTATTCGAAATCAGAAATCTATAATTTTTTCAATTAATTTTAAACTCTTAAAACGAATTTCTCCTTTCATTATTTTTTTTTCTATCCTATGCAATTTTTGTTTTCCCGTTTTCAGTTTGGAAAATTGCTGTTTTCTTGTAACCTAAGATGAGAAATCAAAAATGTTTATTTTTTTACATAGAAGTTGAACTATTAATAAATTTTTTACTACTTTTAAATTCGTAGAATGCATATTTCGTTTCCCCAGATAAGTTTACGAAAGAAATTCTAAGTCCTTCTTAAAGTACACTTAATTGGCTATATTTTCACGTTTGAATCATCAAAATCGAACAACGCGTTTGAGACGAGAAATCAAGGATTTTAAATGTCAGAATTTTAATAAATGCGATTTTTCATTTTGTGCTACGTTTACGAAAGAAATTCCTCGATACACCTTAAAGTACACTTCTTTGGCCATATTTGCACGTGTGAATCATCCAAAGCAAATAACGCGTTTCGAAGTTATGAGATTTCAAAAATCAAAATCGTGATTTTAAATGTTCGAATTTTAACAAAAAATGCCAATGAAATTCTTAGCCCATCTTAAAGTACACGCAATTGGCTATATTTTCACATCCGAATAATCAAAATCAAAGAACGCCTTTGGAAGTTATGAAATTTCAAAAATAAAAATCGCGGATTTGAAATATTCGAATTTTAACAAAAATGCATTTTTTTTATTTTGTGTAAAGTTTACGAAAGAAATTCTTAGTCCGTCTTAAAGTATACTTAATTGGCCATATTTTTACGTCTGAAGTATCAAAATCAAACTACGCGTTTGGAAGTCATAAGACTTCAAAAATAAAAATCGCGGATTTTAAATGTTCGAATTTTAACAAAAATGCGATTTTACATTTTGTGTTTAGTTTACGAAAGAAATTCCTCGATACATGTTAAAGTAAACAAACAACGCGTTTGGAGGTTATGAGACATAAAAAATAAAAATCGCGGACTTTATATATTCGGATTTTAACAAAAACACATTTTTTTCATATTGTGTAAGGTTTCCGAAAGAAATTCTTAGTACATCCTAAAGTACACTTAATTGGCCATATTTTCACGTTTGAATCATCCAAAGCAAACAACGCGTTTCGAAGTTATGAGATTTAAAAAATCAAAAATCGCGATTTTAAATGTTCGAATTTTAACAAAAAATGCAATTTTTTCATTTTGTGTTAAGCTTACGAAAGAAATTCTTAATCCATCTTAAAGTACACGCAATCGGCTATATTTTCACGTCCGAATAATTAAAATCAAACAACGCGTTTGGAAGTTATGAAATTTCAAAAATAAAAATCGCGGATTTTAAATATTCAAATTTTAACAAAAATGCGATTTTTTCATTTTGTGTTAAGCTTACGAAAGAAATTCTTAGTCCATCTTAAAGTACACGCAATTGGCTATATTTTCACGTCCGAATAATCAAAATCGAACAACGTGTTTGGAAGTATGAGACTTCAAAAATCATAATCGCGGATTTTAAATGTTCGAATTTTAACAAAAATGCGATTTTTTCATTTTTTATTAAGTTTACGAAATAAATTCTTAATCCATCTTGAAGTACGCTTAATTCGCCATATTTTCTCGTTTGAATCATCAAAATCGAACAACGTGTTTGGAAGTATGAGACTTCAAAAATCAAAATCGCGGATTTTAAATGTTCGAATTTTAACATAAATGCGATTTTTTCATTTTTTATTAAGTTTACGAAATAAATTATTGATACATCTTAAAGTACGCTTAACTCGCCACATTTTCTTGTTTGAATCATCAAAATCGAACAACGTGTTTGGAAGTTATGAGACTTCAAATATCAAAATCAAGGATTTTAAATGTTCAAATTTTAACAAAAATGCGATTTTTGCATTTTGTGTTAAGCTTACGAAAGAAATTCTTAGTCCATCTTAAATTACACGCAATTGGCTATATTTTCACGTCCGAATAATCAAAATCAAACAACGCGTTTGGAAGTTATGAAACTTCAAAAATAAAAATCGCGGATTTTAAATGTTCGAATTTTAACAAAAATGAGATTTCTTCATTTTTTTATTAAGTTTACGAAATAAATTTTTAATCCATCTTAAAGTACCTTTAACTCGCCATATTTTCTTGTTTGAATTGTTTGTCACACAAAGTTGTGGCAATTTAAAATTTGAAATTGTAATTTTAATTTTTGTATTTTCATATTTTATATTTTGTTTTATATTCTAATTAATACTTAAATGTACAGGGTGAATCCTGTGAATATATTATTATTATTATAAAAATCGAACAACGTGTTTGGAAGTTACGAGACTTCAAATATCAAAATCAAGAATTTTAAATGTTCATATTTTAACAAAAATGCGATTTGTTTTATTTTGTGTTAAGCTTACGAAAGAAATTCTTAGTCCATCTTAAAGTACACGCAATTGGCTATATTTTTACATCCGAATAATTAAAAGCAAACAACGCATTTGGAAGTTGTGAAACTTCCAATATAAAACTCGCGGATTTTAAATTTTTGGATTTTTAACAAAAATGCAATTTTTTCATTTTTTGTTAAGCTTACGAAAGAAATTCTTAGTCGTAAAGTACATTTAATTGGCCATATTTTCACGTCTGAAAAATTAAAATCAAACAACGCGTTTGTAAGTTATGAGACTTAAAAATACAAATCACGGATTTTAAATGTTCGAATTTTAATAAAAATGCATTTTTTTCTATTTTGTGTTAAGTTTACGAAATAAATTCGAAGTCCCTCTTAAAGTACACTTAATTGGCCATATTTTCACGTTTGAATCATCCAAAGCAAATAACGCGTTTCGAAGTTATGAGATTTCAAAAATCAAAATCGCGATTTCAAATGCAATGCAATTTTTTCATTAAGAAATTCTTAGTCCATCTTAGGACCATTAAAAGACAAACGATAACTTATAGAACTGTATTGGAAAGGGTTTCTTTACCTTCAAGAGACTAGGAAGTTAACTTTATCTCGTGACAAGAATAAAACTTTTCACTGAGGTGTGTGAACTATTTCTAATCATTTGTTTTCATGATTAAAATTCAGGTTAATGTCGCTATAAAAATTTATTTCATCTAGTTGGCGGTTTTTTCATAGCATTAACGTCAAAACAAATCAAATAAACGCCAGTTGATAAAATGAGGGTGGGAAGTAGCGGTCAGTAATGTGACACTTCCCAACGTTTCAAAGGTCAATAATGTCAATATTATACATGCCGTTGTGAATAAACAAAATAAAACGGACAATGTAACATCTACTCTCAAGTAAGTGTGTTAAATTTTCTTTTAAACTCGCAAAATCTATTTTATTTATGGATTTTGCTATATTATTTTCAATCGATAAAATTAATTAAAGTCGATTTTGAGTTAAAATTTTCTAGAATTTTTGAAATACAGGGTGTTTCAGAGCTCTGGGAACGGTCAATCACGTGCTTATTTTTCAAAATTTAGAAAAATGTTTTATACAAAAGTTGTGTATAATAGTGAGCTGCACGCCCTAAAAATATTTAAATGTATACAGGGTGTCTCATAACAAAGTTACAGACCAAACTTATGTTTTTTTTTAATGGAACACCCTGTATTTTTTGTCATTTTTGAATTATATGGAGCAAATAAAGGTGAGTAACTTCAATACTCCCTATACCTATTGTTTGCCGTTTTCAAAATATTTGAAGATTTGTTGAAATGCATGGTCCGGGTGAAATTTTATGTTTGCCCCAGTGATTGACGTTGAACGATTAAAATCATTTTAATTATTTGCTTGAAGGTTCGAACTATAGATCCAACCATGATTTCATACAAAAAATTATACAGGGTGATAAAAAAGATGCGGTAGAAAAACTCAACTTATAAAGTTGAATAACTTCATTTTTTCAAATGGTACACCCTGTATTTAGTAACGTATTCTCACGTAGAATCCAATTATCCAATCAAATTAATCAAGCCGGCACTGTAGGTGCCATATTGAACGCATAGACGTATTCATGCCTGCTGATCCTTTCGACAAGTCTATCTGCTATTGTATTCCATGACCCAAATCCTTGATAATACCTTAAAAACACTTAATTGTATTGCTCACACATGCTTAACAATTTTTGAAACACGTGAGGTACATAATGTAACGTTTTTAATATCCATTTGTATTTATATTTCAAATTACAGATTGCGACAAATATTGCTATTTTAAAACATGTGTAAAACAAAGTATCCATTCATACCTACAACCTAGAGATGCATGAACATGTCAATAAAACCGAATGTCGAAACGATGATTTTCTTTTAATATAACTATGTATACATACAGGGCATGTACAATGAATGAAAACGATAGAGCCGCGTGCGTTTTAAAATATAACATCAACAAAAATATGTATCTTTTTTTCCAATCGTCTCGTCTCCTTATTTACATCAATTTTTTTTTTACACACAACTGTTATAAAACTTAGACTTAGCTGAGGGGGGAACATAACCTGCAAAAATAGTTTATTCATTTGCGTTCTTTTTTTTTTTAGGTTAAGTACGTCGACCCTAGAATACATTTAGATTTTAGAAATTTACACATTTTTTTGTACTTCCATTCAAGTACCTTTGGAACATGAGCGTCATCGCTTCGGATGAGGATCATTCACATACAAAATATATTCTCAATTCAAAATAGCTTTTCATCTTTTAAAAGGCGTAAAAATGCGCGCGCTGGAATACTGGTTTCTCGTAGTTTTTAGGACAAGTACGGGTTTTTGGTGAGATTAGTGGTGTTCCATTTTTCTTTTACAAAGAGAAACCAGCACCGCAGCACAATATACAGCGTAATGGTTTTTTTTTATATTCATATATGGAATCTATATAGTGCATTTATATTTGTTCAACAATTTATATATCTATGTACCTAGAGTTTAATTACACTTACTCATAAGAATAGCTTTAAAAAACATATAATTATTGCAAACAAGCATGACTAGATGGCTGCTTTCGCACTCTTTACATCAGCCAACACTGGCAGTGTTAACAATTCAAATGACAACGATTGATTCTTTTCTCTTTACATCCAATTTATTTACTTTTTTTTTTGTATAAAATCAAATCACAATTGAAGATTCAAATGGCAGGATAATTTTTTTCGGTAAAGACAAGAGAATTTCGCGGAATGCATTTGCTTGCCGAGTTTCTAAAATATTTTCACCCTGCATCTTCGCACTTCCGGGGGGTGGTGGAGGGGGTGGAGTAATCAATGAAAACCGTTTCGTTTCACGTTACCTCCTTAGACGTTAGAAAAATCAGAGCACAATTCCAAGCGTTTCTTGTTTAAAGACTTAGCCTAATAATTATCGATTACAGCACAACTAAATAGAAAACTAAAAACGATTTTTTGTACCTACGGAAAGCTCTTTTTCTGATTTATTTATTTTTTTTAATTCGAGGCTTCGAGATCATAAAATAATCGACTAAATTACAACTAGGGCTGGCGCCAAACCGCACCACCGAAATACGAGATTATCAATGTTTTTCTTTTTTTTTGAGAAAGTGAAAATCTTCACAATTGTTAATTTTTTTTATCTGAAAGCCTCACAATCTTTCTTAATACATTGGTGTGAAAGCCTGAATCGTTTGTATTCAACTTTCAAGTGCTTGACTTCAAATTTCTTAAAAAATCTTTAAATTCATTTTTAATAATTATTCATCACCCTTGAAGTTTTTTTTTAAGGGAAGGATGGTTGACGGGAATTCGGGTTTAGGGATTATGGACGATTTGGGACATTGGCTTCATTCAGCAACAACTGATTTGTAAACATATATATGTGAGCCACAAAATTTGGTGTGAGATAAATGAGGTATTTCGCATATGATTACGTCATGACTAAATTAGTTCAATTGATTTAGGTTTAAAAAAATTAATTAATCTCAGACATGACTGCTATGTTTCTCTCTCTCAGGCATGGCCACCTCAGACGAGATTCAGTGGCTCGCATCTTATAATTCATATTTAAAATGAAATGGACACAAACTAAATACCCATGTCCTTGCCAGGCTTCGAATCCATGACTTTAGTTCCGCAGTTTTTCAATTTCTAGACATTAAAGTTTTACCTTAAAAACCATCAAAATTATTAATAGTTATTCATTTTAGAACATTTCAAAACATGTCAGTGTGAAAGCCTTCAAAAAATATTATTCCTGAAAGCCTTGATAGTAATCATATTTCAAAATTATGAATAGTAATTTTTCATCAAGTCTTCGAAACGAATCAGGAATTAAACATATTTCTTCACTGAAGGATTTCTCGATTCACGTGGTAAAAAATTATTCCTGAAAGCTTTGACAGTAATCATGTTTCAAAATTATGAATAGTAATTTTTCATCAAGTCTTCGAAACGAATCTAATTCCTGATTACAAGGATTTCTTGATTCACGTGGTTGGTGTTTCCGGGGTGGTGGTTTGGAGCCGTTTATTTTCTTCTCTTTTGATGCTTCGTGATTACGCCAGGCAGGCTAAGCCGGCGATGGCTGCTAATATTGCAACGAACATAATACTTGGACGTTTGTTTGTGAATGCCGAATTGCACAGATTCTTCGTGCAGGCACAGTAGTACACGAATACGTCGTGGGTTCCGGTCCTTCTCATGCACTGCTTGTCGTCCCTCTCGTCCGGGACGTAGCCGCAACCTCTGATCACGCGGAGTTTTCCGTAAACTGAAAAGAAATAGAAATTGGGAATTAGTTCAATCACATACTAGTATAGTTCTCTAGTAATCTGGGCACAAAATGTCAGTTTTTGATCATCAAGTTTTACTTTAGACCAGCGCCATTTTATATTTCAGAGCATTTGTAAAATAGTTAGTTACTAAACCTTTATTAAAACCTGGTTTTGTCCAGGGTTTTAAAGGACAATTGACTAAAGTCTTTCAGCCCTTTGTAAAATATTTAATTGATTATTTAAAAAGACGAGTCTCTCAGGATGGCTATAATCTGTGTTCTCGTGGTTATTTCGAAATTTTGTGGATGAACGTTTCTAGATTTGTATTGGTTTATGGAGCAGAGTCTATTTTGAGCAAATCTGTACATTTTCAAATCTATGGCAACTCTTTTTGCATTTTTTCCAACCATCAGAAAGTGAGCAAATTCAGGATGACTATAATTATGTTCTCGGATGATTATTTCGAAATTTAGTGGAGGAACGTTTCTGGATTTGTATTGGTTTATGGAGCAGAGTCTATTTTGAGCAAATCTGTACATTTTCAAATCTGTGGCAACTCTTTTTGCATTTTTTCCAACCATCAGAAAGTGAGCAAATTCAGGATGACTATAATTATGTTCTCGGGTGATTATTTCGAAATTTAGTGAAGGAACGTTTCTAGATTTGTATTGGTTTATGGAGCAGAGTCCATTTGAGCAAATCTGTACATTTTCAAATCTATGGCAACTCTTTTTGCATTTTTTCCAACCATCAGAAAGTGAGCAAATTCAGGATGACTATAATTATGTTCTCGGGTGATTATTTCGAAATTTAGTGAAGGAACGTTTCTAGATTTGTATTGGTTTATGGAGCAGAGTCCATTTGAGCAAATCTGTACATTTTCAAATCTATGGCAACTCTTTTTGCATTTTTTCCAACCATCAGAAAGTGAGCAAATTCAGGATGACTATAATTATGTTCTCGGATGATTATTTCGAAATTTAGTGAAGGAACGTTTCTAGATTTGTATTGGTTTATGGAGCAGAGTCTATTTTGAGCAAATCTGTACATTTTCAAATCTGTAGCAACTCTTTTTGCATTTTTTCCAACCATCAGAATGTGAGCAAATTCAGGATGACTATAATTATGTTCTCGGATGATTATTTCGAAATTTAGTGAAGGAACGTTTCTAGATTTGTATTGGTTTATGGAGCAGAGTCTATTTTGAGCAAATCTGTACATTTTCAAATCTATGGCAACTCTTTTTGCATTTTTTCCAACCATCAGAAAGTGAGCAAATTCAGGATGACTATAATTATGTTCTCGGATGATTATTTCGAAATTTAGTGGAGGAACGTTTCTAGATTTGTATTGGTTTATGGAGCAGAGTCTATTTTGAGCAAATCTGTACATTTTCAAATCTATGGCAACTCTTTTTGCATTTTTTCCAACCATCAGAAAGTGAGCAAATTCGGGATGACATAATCTACGTACTCGGGTGATTATTTCGAAATTTAGTGGAGGAACGTTTCTAGATTTGTATTGGTTTATGGAGCAGAGTCTATTTTGAGCAAATCTGTACATTTTCAAATCTATGGCAACTCTTTTTGCATTTTTTCCAACCATCAGAAAGTGGGCAAATTCAGGATGACTATAATTATGTTCTCGGGTGATTATTTCGAAATTTAGTGGAGGAACGTTTCTAGATTTGCATTGGTTTAGGCAGCAGAGTCTATTTTGAGCAAATCTGTACATTTTCAAATCTATGGCAACTCTTTTTGCATTTTTTCCAACCATCAGAATGTGAGCAAATTCAGGATGACTATAATTATGTTCTCGGGTGATTATTTCGAAATTTATTGGAGAAACGTTTCTAGATTTGCATTGGTTTATGGAGCAACGTCTTTTTTGAGCAAATCTGTATATTTTCAAATCTATGGCAACTTTTTTTGCATTTTTTCCAACCATCAGAAAGTGAGCAAATTCAGGATGACTATAATTATGTTCTCGGGTGATTATTTCGAAATTTATTGGAGAAACGTTTCTAGATTTGCATTGGTTTATGGAGCAACGTCTTTTTTGAGCAAATCTGTATATTTTCAAATCTATGGCAACTTTTTTTGCATTTTTTCCAACCATCAGAAAGTGGGCAAATTCAGGATGACTATAATTATGTTCTCGGGTGATTATTTCGAAATTTATTGGAGAAACGTTTCTAGATTTGCATTGGTTTATGGAGCAACGTCTTTTTTGAGCAAATCTGTATATTTTCAAATCTATGGCAACTTTTTTTGCATTTTTTCCAACCATCAGAAAGTGAGCAAATTCAGGATGACTATAATTATGTTCTCGGGTGATTATTTCGAAATTTATTGGAGAAACGTTTCTAGATTTGCATTGGTTTATGGAGCAACGTCTTTTTTGAGCAAATCTGTATATTTTCAAATCTATGGCAACTCTTTTTGCATTTTTTCCAACCATCTGAAAGTGAGCAAATTCAGGATGACTATAATTATGTTCTCGGGTGATTATTTCGAAATTTAGTGGAGCAACGTTTCTAGATTTGTATTGGGTTATGGAGCAGAGTCTATTTTGAGCAAATATGTACATTTTCAAACCTGTGGCAACTCTTTTTGCATTTTTTCCAACCATCAAATTCAGCAAATTCAGGATGACTATAATTATGTTCTCGGGTGATTATTTCGAAATTTAATGGAGGAACGTTTCTAGATTTGTATTGGTTTATGGAGCAGAGTCTATTTTGAGCAAATTTATACATTTTTAAATCTATGTCAACTGTGATTAATCTGATACACTCTCATTCAATTGTTATATTGGATTCGGAAACTACAATCAAGTTTTAACCAAATCCAGTTTTTGATCATCAAGTTTCAGTTTGGACCATCGCCATTTTTCTTTCAGGGTAGTTTTGAAAGATTTAATTGATTATTTAAATAGACACGTTTCTTAGGATTAATCTGTCACATTTTTATTCAATTGCTATATTGGATTCGGAAACTACAGTTTCTATAAAAGACTACCCGTAGTTTTAAGCTCAGCAAGAATTTTTAATTAGTTCTTAAAACACTTTTTCGCCTAGGAAGATAAATCGTTCTTTCTTTCTTAAAAAAAAGCAGGGGGTATATTGTATAAGTAGCTGTACCATCGACATGTTCCACGAGCCGCCACTGATCAAAATACAACAAGTTTTGAATAATTTTTGTAACGGGCAAGTCTGCACTCGTCATAGTTTTGGAAAAAATCGTAATCTTTTATTTTCGTTGCAAATAACGCGTTTTATTAACTTAAATTTCTCGAAAATTTATCAAATAATGTTTTAATTTTTTTTTAGAATCATTTTTATACAATCAATTTTGAATAATTTTTGTAACGGCAAACCTGTACTTGCTATGTTTCGGCAAAATTCATAACCTTTTGTTATCTCTGCAGAAAAATGTTATTTCTCATCTTAGCATTTAAATTTCTCAGATATTGATCAATCGATGTTTTTATTTTTTTCATAGAACATCAAAATACAACAAATTTTGAATAATTTTTGCAATGGGCTAGAATGCACTTGCCACAATTTTGACAAAATTCGTAATCTTGTATTTTTGCTGCAAAAAATGCGTTTTATTAAACTCTTGCTTCAATTTTTCGAAAATTTTATTTTTTCAAAGAATTTTTGTAACGGGCAAACCATAGTTTTGGCAAAATTTATAATCTTTTATTCTCACTGCAAAAAATGCGATTTTTCACCTTGGCGCTCAAAATTCTCAAAAATAGATCAATCGATGTTCCTATTGTTTCATAGAACATCAAAATCAGGGGCGGTGCGTTATACAGAGTCAAGGAGCCATGGCACTCTCTGCAGTTTCAAGCGCAGCAAGAATTTTTAATTAATTGTTAAAACACTTTTTCGCCAGTTATTTTGGTCTAGGAAGATAAATCGTTCTTTCTTTCTTTCTTAAAAAAAGAAGGGGGGTATATTGTATAAGTGGCTCTACCATCAACATGTTCCACGAGCCGCCACTGGTATATAGAAACTGTTTCAGTAACAATCAGTTTTTGATCATTAATTTTCAGCCATTTTTTTTTCTAGTTCAATCGGAAAAGATTTAATTGATACTTAAAAATACACACTTTCTAGGATCGTCAAGTTTTAATTTAGACCAGCACCATTTTTCTTTCACAGAAATTTTAAGAAGTTTAATTAACTATCTAAAAAGACACACTCCTCAGGACATGGCTCGTACCCCAAACTTGCCTTCGTGAGATATGGGCATCATACCCACTCTTGTTGTACAATATAGTATATCCCAAGAATAGTTTTATTCCGTGCATGTAAAATCGGCCCTAAATATTGTTCCTTAGTGCCCTCTATGAAAGTTCACGAGCCGCCAATGGGACATAAAGTCAATAGAGGCCTTCCGAAAGGAAGCACTTTTTGCTGTCTTGTTTTTATGTTTATTTAACGGGCTCACGGTCCCTTTTTCTGGGCCGTAGGCCATCGATTACCTCTTTTATGGCAATGTTTACCTTCAGGGTAAGTGGGAAATTAATTTTTATTCTGGCGTGAATCTTAAGTTTAGTATAAGTTCAAGGTCTTCATAAAACACCATTTTTGGGTCAAACAAAAATAAGGGTAACGTGCTTGAGTTTCTAAGCACTTCAAGATAGATAAGATGAAGTAAATCTTTGATGAAGTTTGCCTTTAGGGATCTAACCTTGGGTACTGATTAGAGTCACTGTATGTGTCCTTGATCGTTAGCCTTGAGAACATAATTTGGGTTTTATAGAGCGCTTCGATAACTTTGATCATATAAAACAAGGAATTATATAACTTTACACCAGAGCAAAAGTAGTTTCATTGATCCAGTCAATAAGACAAACACAAAGAAAGTAAAATAAAGTCTCAAAAACATAATCGTAAATTATTGTTTAAAATCAGTGAGAACTGTAGACCGGTTTCTGGCTACTGACCGTACAGTACAGTACGTTCGTTGATGAGAACACGCTTTACGAGGATTATTAAGCAGTTGTCGTTTTAAAATAGTGGAATGATTTTTGACTATTTTAAAAACTAAAAGCACATACTAGAAAACCAGACATAATAAATAGAACAAGCTACAAACACGTTATAGAAGTTTATAGTATCATAAATCGAGTAAAGGATATCAAAAATAATAATAAAATATACAACTAAAAAACACAGAATAAATGTACCAGTAAATCAGCGGCGGCTCGTGAAAGTTTGGCGAGGAGGCTACGGAATAAAATTTGGCCAAAAAAGCAGCTTCCTCCATAAGAGTAAGTTATGCAGGACGAGCGGCATCTCTGTCTAGCCTCCTCTACGAAAATCCACGAGCCGCCGTAGCAGTAAATCTACATATAAGTGCCGTATCACACCAGGCCACCATGGCGGTGGCACCAGTGGCGCCACCAGTACACTGTATTAAGTGAAATGGAACATAAGGGCTCTATCACACCAGGCCACCATGGTGGTGACACCAGTGGCGCCACCAGTCAAATGTATTAAGTGAAATGGAACATAACACACCTGGTATTGGTCTGGTGGCGCCACCACTTTGGTTGCGCCACCAGTCCAATCCGGTCGGCCAGACTTTACTGGTGGAACAACCAGGATGGTGGCGCCACCAGCAAATTGTAAAGGACTCAATGAAGGCTCTCACACTAATCCACCAACTCGGCGTCGCGTCGCCGCCATCACTCAGTCAGTACCCGCACAAATCATTTTTGCACAAACATAGTAATTCGTCAAACTATGCCACTGACATACGAACATAGTTAATAAATTTGTTTAGATATTATCGTAAATCAGCGTACAGGGTTATATGCACTCCACTTATAAAACGGTCAGCAACGAAAGGGTGAACCCAATGTTTTCTATATTTTTTATATTTTTCAATCATTCGTTTACGTCTCACATACATAACAAGTGCTAACTCTTCCACGTCCATCTTAGCAATGCCGACTGCCTGGTGTCTCGACTGGTTGCTTTACTTGTTGGCTGGATCCACCATGGTGCCGCCACTGGTGTCGCCACCATGGTGGCCTGGTGTGATAGAACCCTAACACACCTGGTATCGGACTGGTGGCGCCACCACTCTGGTTGCGCCACCAGTCCAATCCGGTCGACCAGACGTCGACTGGCGGAACAACCAGGATGCCGTCTGCCTGGTGTCCCGGCTGGTTGCTTTATTTGGTGGCTGGATCGACCATGGTGGCGCCACTGGTGCCGCCACGGTGGCCAAGTGTGGTGCGGCACTAAGGAGTGGTGGCTGATGATGTGGGTATATCTAATAAGCCTTGTCTTATAAAATAAAGCAAATGTAAGTTATTTCCTTGATTATCTGATAGGCTCCCTTCAAAACCAATAAAAAGATAATTATTCCGGTGCGAGGAAAGCAGCGAGAGCTGTTGTTGGATATCGGATATCCAGGAAATTTAGGAGCATAAAGCTAACTAAGCTGTGAAAATGATAATTCTCTTATTAGTACGATGTGTTTCAAAAAGAAATGTATAAATTCAAATGCGCATGTCTCTGATTACATGTAGTCGACATACAGACAGTAAACGCTGACCATTGTGCAAAAAAGTAAAACCGCGTTAATAATAATAATAATAATAATAATAATAATAATTTATTGGTGCTTATACTAATTACAGTTTACACAAGTCCTACAAGATATAACAAGAATAATCAATTGTACATGATTATTCTTAATTATTTGAGATAACCAATATAATATAATTAAAATAAATTAGCGAAGTATAGAATAAAATATAGAATAAAATAATTTCTATCACAACGAAATAAAATTAATGATAAAAAACCATGCGCTTAAAAGTAAATTTGAATTAAAATAAAATAAAAAAAATAAAATTACAAGAATTAAAAATTCAAAGTATAAATGATTAAAATGCTTTGAATTTCTAACAACCATATGTATATTACAACAAATTAAAATTGAATGATAAAAACTCATCAAAGTTATAAAAAGCATTTTTAAGTAAAATTGATTTAATTTTAGTTTTGAATTGTTTCTCTGATAGTTTTCGTAGATCATGTGGCAGGGTGTTATAGAATAGTATTGTATAATACTTGATTCCTGTTTGAGATCTACTAAGTCTGATGTTTTGCGGGCAGACCCGCTAGTGTTATGTTCGTGTATAACGCTATGTTTTACATATTCACTAGAGTTCTTTTTGATATACATCAAGCACTCGAGGATATATAAACATGGCAGCGTTAGTATTCCAAGTACAACAAACTTCGATTTACAGTTGTCGCGGAAACCTATCCCAGATATGATTCAAATAGCTCTTCTTTGCAGATTAAATAAGCGATGCCTTATACTAGAATGTCCCCATATGATAATTCCATATTGTATATGTGTTTAAAAAAATGAAAAGTAAGCTGATCTTACCATAGCAGTTGGAAGGTTATGGTAAAGGTTTCTTAATAAGTAAAGAGTTTTATTTAATTTCCTTGCTATCTCATCGCCGTGTCCATCCCATAGTAGTGCATGGTCAATGACTACGCTCAGAAATTTAACGTCAGGCGAGTCCCTAACATCTAAACATTTATTTAATGTAAATATTTTAGTGACCGTCTTTTCTGCATTAAGACATAATTTGTTGTTTGCGAGCCAATCAGTTGCTTTGGACATCGCAATATCACTCTTTGCTTTGGCTTCTTCTACATTTTTCTGAGACACAACTAATGTTGTGTCATCAGCAAATTGGACTACATTAGCACCGGTAATGAAGTTTGGAAAATCATTGATAAAAATGATAAATAATAATGGCCCTAATGTGGACCCTTGAGGTACCCCGTGTTCTACAAGCAAACTGTCAGGAAAGATATTATTATAATGTACAATTGATAACTGTTATTATCGAAATTATAGTTTTTTAACTTATCTATTAAATTAATATGCGTGACGCAGTCAAAAGCCTTTGTGAGATCAATGAATGTTGCAATTGCAATTTCACCTTTTTCATAACTTTGAGTCAGTTTATCAGATAGTTCTAAAATAGCGTTTACCGTGGACATTCCTTTTCTAAAACCATATTGATGTTCATTAAATAACTTGTGCGTATCAAAGAAAGTTACGATTTGATCAAACAATATTTTTTCGATTATTTTAGAACAAATGGGAAGTAAGGCTATCGGTCTGTGATTATTACGGTCATTCATATCTCCTTTCTTATGAATAGGTAGAATTTTAGCTATTTTTAAAATATCCGGAAAAATATTAGTTGAAATAATAAGATTAATAAGTTTAGTAAGGGGGACAATTATAACGTCCAATACAGATTTTACAACATTCATTGATAAGCCATATATATCTGTACTATTCCTAGGTTTAAAACTATTAACTGCATCACGCACACCAACATACGACACATTTAGGAAGGAGAATTTAGGGATATTACAATTAACGTCATTAAAAGTATTAAAAGTTGGATCAGTATCACAGTTATTTATTGTTTGAATAATTGAATTTGCAATATTACTAAAGTAAATATTGAAATCCGTTGCTGATATGTCACTTACTTTACTTTCAGCTACTATATTTCTTTTGTTATTTATGAGTTTCCACATTGCCTTATTGGGGTTATTAGATGAACGAACAAAATTTTCATTTGCACATATTTTCGATTGTTTTATGGCAATTCTATATTCCCTCTAACAGTTAAAAGGTCAGGATTATTATACATTCTGCATGATTCATCTACTAGTTGGAGAGTTTTTCTCATATTATTTAACTCAGGTGTAAACCACTGGACTGTATTATTCTTTCTTGAATTTGGGATACTTTTCAATGGAAAGACGTTTTCAAAATGACTTACTATTATACCGTTAAACTTTTCCCATGCTTTGTTGACGCTCAAACAAACATCAAAATCCCACAGTTCGCATTGCAATAAATTGTAGAATTTACATTTACCGCCCAAAGTGATAGGTCTGATAATACGATTTTCTATTTTTGGACTATTGGTTATACGACTAGAAATTGATTTTACTTTATCATACAAATTTGAAAACACTCCATCTATGAATTTTGAAATATTCCGACAATACGAAATAGAGTTGCTATTCTGAGGCTGCAGTTCAATCATTTATAAAATATAAAAACAAAAAGCTGAAATACAGGCCGGGCCTTTTAGGATGGCGAGAGACTTGGGTGCGCAGCGATGTCGTGCTGCCGCTAAATTAAAAAATCCTCAGTGGCGGCGAACCATTATAACCATTTACGTGGTAGGTACACACATGCTTACGTGATTAAAATGATAAATCAATGGTAAACAAATTTTATATTCAAGATATATTTTATTTATATTTATTTCATTATAAATCAACACAATGACCAAAAAATGATTCCCTTATCCCCTACGTTACGCTAGTGTGCGCCGAGCAGAAACTTTTAAATCTGCCGAACGATGGTAAACGGCGCATTCGGAGCTATTCCGGCTGCGCCGCTTCTCGCCATCCTAAAAGGCCTGGCCTGTATTTTAAGTTTACTCAACATTCGATGGAATTTATGATCCAGTAAAACTCTGTGATTATCGCACAAGAACAGAGGCTGCACTTCTTCATAATCGCTTATAAAATATAAATTGCTGTCAAGCTGAAATTAATAAAAATTTACTAGAAATTGAGTTTACTTTATGGTCCAGTCAAAATTTGAAAACTTTCTTCACTGAATTTTAAGCTAAATGCACAAAAACAAAGATAACTATAAGTTTAAGACTGCACTTCTCCCCGGCCGTTTATAAAATATAGGAACAATTTCCAGCAAGCTAAATTTTTTAAAACTTACTCAATACTCAATATTGAGTAAGTTTTAATTATAGCAATCGATATGAAAGTTTGAACATACGTTTTTAGGTCGCGTGCACTTTGGATGCGCTTTCGTACGAATTTTATTCGTGTGAATTCGCATGAACAATCCCGATCTACCAAGTACTATGGGAGCGCGCAGACTGCGTGCGATTTGTCGTACGTATACGTGCGTTTGCTTACGACGTCCGAAAACTATCCGAACTTGTTGGGATTTACGCTATATCACCGGGACACTGCCTATTTGACGAAGAAAAACGTATTTTGTGTGCACACTCAATTCGTACGAAGAGTATTCATTCGTTTATGCACGATACAATTCGTGTCCAAAGTGCGCCCGGACATTTGATAATCCGAAGAACTGAAAAGCTTTTGGTAAAATTTCGTACACCGGAAGTGGGTGTTTACCTTAACTGTTTTTTGTTTTTTTCCAATATTTTTGTAAATATGAAAAATATCACAAAAACAATTAAACAAATATTAAAGACAATAAAGAAATGAACATCTTTTGTTTGAAAATATTTTTCATAAAATCATTGTTATTCGAGAAAAGGATTTTTTTTTTGTCATTTTTGGTCTATAATTATGAAACGATAAGAGTTACAGCAAATTTAATAATAATTGTAGAGAATGCCAAAATGAACAACTTATAAAGAATAAGTTATTTTCAAAATCTCTTTAGTTTTTGAGTAAATTGAGTTTTTGAATTTGAAGTATATAATTTTTCCATCTTTCACAATTTTGACGTCAGTTTCATCCGAGTCTACAAAACGCCCGATGTACATTTAAAATATGATTTAAATTGAAAATAAACCATGAAAGCGTAAAAATAAATGATACCATCAAGTCGGAGAAAGTAACATGATGGCCACTCACCATTTTTTTAATTGTAAAATACTTCGCTGGACGGATATAATTTCGGTGCCGTTTTCCCAGACCTAGTATGGTCCAATATAATCTTTAATATATAACACTAAAATAATAACCAATACGTAGCCTTGCTACCTTTTTTTCTTTTTTTTTTAAGCGACAATCTGTTGGGTCAGGTTAGGTGAGTGGAAGGTAATCAACCAAAGAATAAGATGTATCATTTTGTGAGATGTTGTTAAAACAAAAAACAAAAACAATTAATGCATGTGAAAAAGTAAACTATTGTTTAAAGGTTTGGTTTCAAACTTATTAATGGCCTTTTGGACTGCCCTGATTTGCTTGAAACCATTGATTTCAATGCTCCGCCCGGAATAACTACACGTTAAAAACATTTATTTCGCCAAAAATTTCATTTAACCAACTATGGCCTATGCAATCCCCTATGTAGAATATTACGATTTCTTAATATTCTTCTGGATAAAGATAATCATATTATTATATTTAACATTCAACTATCCTCTTTTAAATATCAACTGAGACGCATTGACTTATCAATATGTGATCCCTAATTTTGTACTAAACTGTTATTTCTGTATCGCTGTTGTAGTCTCTTTTATCTAGTTTTAGTTCTAAAATTTGTTTGTGTCCTTCACTGTAATTAGAATAAGATTAATGTTTAGTGTAAATGGAGTTATCCGTTAATAAACAAATAAATAAATAAATAAGTCGGGATTGTATGTCCCTACTGTAAATAAGAATTGTTCAAAAGCATTTTTTTGTTGATTTATATCCTTTTTCTGTCATTTTGCGGATTATCTGCGGAACTCACTTATTCGCAGTTGCGCGCCACCCTATTCCGCATACAACCTGGAGTTTACTGGATTTAGTATGTAAAAAATTCTATTATTAATTAATCCACAGTGGATAAAAGAAAACAAAGCAACGTAAAATATTCGAATATAATAGGCAATTATTTGTTAACATTTTACATTATATACGTATAATAAACGTATTTCACGTAGTTTTGTGCTAAGTGAGAGATAAATACCGGATCTAGCGGCCGTTTGATAAAAACTTTTAAGGTAGCTTGTCTCAATGTATTTTAGAGCAAAAGTGATATTTGTTTGGTTGCTTTTACAAAATAATACCACAGTGTGCATTGTGAAGTTTTAATTGATTATTATTCTGAAACCAGATTTTGAACCTTGGAAACTGGGACACTGTATCCTTCGTCGAGTATAAAAAAGTAATAAATTTGTCCATTACATAATTAGGTTATGTAACTTCGATATCGTCGTGTTGGTAGTCGTGATATAAATGTCAATAAAAACTATATTTCTAACCTTTTGGCCCTACGCCATAATCGATACGACCCTGTTCTCGATGCACACGTGTAGTTTCACATGACTATTTGGGCGTACCCAATATTCATGTTGACTCTTGTTACTCTAACGAAGAGAATGTCGATCGTTACTAACTGGTAATCCAAAATTAAACCGAGTTGAAAAATTAATTGTTATATCTATAACTAAAGTCAAGATTCTATTGAACAAAATGATGCGATTAAGATATTAATTCCTGATTATACATCGCCTTTCTTAATCACTAAATTGCGAAAAACGATGCTTTTAGTCTTCTACAATGTAAGAGTCTTTATCAATGGATTTACATGTTAAAATGTTTATATATGTTGATAATGACAACTAAAATAATCTCATAAAATCTAAAGGCGAGCGCATGGCGTAAAGTTTAAGTTCCCGGCGCATCCACCATTCGGTCGATTCATGTATGAACTCATTTTAATTGTCTGTAAAGCGATGGTTGTGACTATTATAAATCAGTCGAAAATACTAAACAAAATTAATTTATGTTGCCTAAAAGTATCACCTAAAAAATCCACAGAAAGTGCATTTCAAGACATACAACTTCCTTAGAACATTAGTACAAGTTACCTCTTTTCGTTCCTAGTCATCTGACATAAATTTCTTAATGACTGGAAAAAGCGTGTGGAGTAATTTTTCTTAAAAAAATTTTTTTGGTCATTTTTCCATAATAGAAATGTTTTGTCTCAGAAAGATTTGAAAAAATTCATGCCGGTTCCTAATGACGGGGAAAAGCGTGTAAAGTATTTATTTTTCCGAAAAAAAGTATTCCAACACTGATGTCAACATGTCATTCGCTAATTAACCCATATCCGTAATTTCGGTAATGTAGTACTCGACCACTCAAATTTTCGAGCGTCAATCACTCACGATGCTATTAATTAGTTTAATTAAATGATGATAGATGTCCGCCTAAATTAATCACAAGTTCTGAATAAATGGTCCTTTATGTTAGGAGCAATCTGGGCGACCATTTGGGCCATAAAAATAACATTATTTTGTTTGTGTCGCGAATTCAGGTCACCTATCACCACTAGGAAAACCTTCTTAATTATCGTAGATCAATACCGACGATTTTGCGATGAAAATAGGGATGACATAACCAGAAGAGGAGTGGCGTGATGTGTATAAGATGATAATTTTATTTAGTATTGAACATTAAATATTGTTCCCCCATCAGAACACCTACAGACCGGTTTCGACCTTTCAGGTCTCATCAGTACAGCATTCAGGCAATAGATGCCGCCTCGTTGGCGTTTCTATCATTTAGTATTATTTTACCTATACTTTTTTTTAACTATTTTTAATTTTTCAACTATTAGTAGAAAGGGTTTGTTTACTTAGGGGATATTATATACCGCAAAAGTGATTCTAAGCTTAAATTTTGAAGATTTTTTTTTATGAAGCCCGAAAATGTCTGCATAATTCCTTATATTACTAAGAAAACAATATTGAATTATCAAATTAAATTCGTTACTTGAACTTGAATATACAACATGTCCGTAACACTGGAAAATTGATGCAGTGAGGGTTTTCAGCTTATTTCAACAATTAATATACATTTTTGTTAGATAGACTAAATTTAAGACCAAAGTTTGGGTTTAAATTTGTTTTATATTTAATATATTTGCAAATAGTTAAAGCTATTTACTAAAATTTAGTATTTACCTTTTTGTATTGTTTTTCTGCATAGCGTAGGCTTCCTATCTTTCATGTGCTCTAAAGGTTTCTTCATTGAACAATTTACAGTTCCTAATGTGTAGGGGTCGAATGGATCTCCGCATCGTGGGTCGTATTCTGAATTACATTGGTAGCATGTGATTGATTTGTCTTCGTTTGCTTGACCTGAAACAAAACAAAAATATATTATAACATCATTTGTAAAAGGAATTCTATGGAAATAACCCTAAATATTGTTTGAATGAGGGAGGCTTTGCAATTACCAAAATGCTGCTGACTGAGCAGACCAGACCTTGAGGAATTCCCCACCGTGTGTGGGTACGTAAATACGTACAATTCTTTTTCCGCCTTGGGGCCGGAACTGCACCATCAGGTGCGGCAGTCGCCAATGATGACAAACAAAATTTGTAAAATCGGGAGAATCACCAATAACCATCACCAGTTAACACTTAAATTTGAAAAAAACTTCTGGAGAAAATCCCGATGGCTGTTTCCTGGAGGATTTACCTAAGAAGATCTTCTCCGTGTGTGGGCGTGGGCTTGATCGAGGAAATCCTCTAGAAAATCCCGAATGCTCTTTCCTTGAGGATTTCCTGTACGTGTATAGTTACCTTTAGTTTAAACAACCATGGCGACTTCTGACGATCCACTAGCTGTTGTTGGATGTTTTTCAGCAACAAATTGTATCAAAAGTAGCGTAAAAAATGGTGATGAGGCCATCATGTTACTTTCTCCGATTTGATAGAATCATAGTTATTTATATTTACGCTTTCATGTTTCTTTTAAATTTAAATCATATTTTAAATGTAAATCGAGCGTTTTGTAGAATCGGATGAAACTGACGTTTAAAATAATTTCAAAATTATGAAAGATGGAAATGACAAATTATACTTCAAATCTTCGAAGTTTTTCGCCCTCAAAGATTCATCAAAATCGATTGAAAATACGCCGAGTTTTGGCGGTTTGAAAATGGTCGAAATTTCATGAATTTCAAGTGTTTCATTTTTTTTCCACCAGTATATTTAACAATTACAGAATGTAAAAAAATCGTAATAATGTCGGGATTTATTTTTAATATCGAGCAGTTCAAAGATCATTACTTAAAAAGGGCGCTAAAAAATTAATATTTCCCAACATTTTCATGGTTTTTTGACACTTTGTATTTTTATGTATATTTCCAGAAAGACGCTGTGTAGATCAAATTAAAAACTGGTGGATGCGCCGGAAAATCAGTAGCTGGAAATTGATGGTTAACTTCTCGTCGCTCCCAAAGACATGATTCTGGTTCATATATTTTAATAAATTCTTCAAAATTGTCTCGGCACATGTTCATTACTCTGACACTGACACAACTTGTTTACAACATGGGCATGACACGGTGTATGAGAACCAGTTGTGGTAGCTGCGTTTAGATGGCGACAGAATAGAAATGCTATGGATTCCTGAAAATTGTTTGTCGGAAACACTAGATGGCGCTTTTCCATTTCACTTTATCTATATGCAGTGTCTCCTCCTGTTATTCCACCAAGTCTTTGAAGCATCGGGTGTGTGTGTGTATGTATTAGTATAGTTCTAGTAACTGTATTTAGATGGAGCTTATCTATTCCAATCTTTGACTACATAAACATGGACTGCTAGTCGCCCTCCATTTTCCATATGATCACTGCTCAAATATATGTCCGCGAGCTAGAACCCGATATGAGTCCCGTCCAGGGCGTAAAATGGCGGGTAATTTAAAAACTGGAAAGCAGAATCTTTACAATTTATGAAGCAGAAAATACAGTGAAATTATTTTAAGGTTATACAACGGGGTGTAAAGAAATTGGGTAATATACTAGTATATTGTACAACGAGCATATAATGATTATATGCTCGTTGTACACTATACTTTGTTCACGAAAATTAAAATCAAGATCAATAATTTAATTTAAAATTACAATTAGAATTAAAATTAAAATCAAAATTGAAGTTATAATTACAATTACAATTGAAAAAAATTTAAATATAAACGCAAATGCGTGTTTAATGAAATGAGTGTTAAATGTACCCCATTAATGCTGCCTATACAATTAAATTATGCGCACATTATAACATTTTCGTCAACAAAAATAGTTTTATTTATTGTCCTTTAAACAATTATTGTTTTCGTTAGGTTGGCAGCATTTTTGGTTAAAAATTAACTTACTCGTACATCGGTCAACGAGTATTATTATCGCGTCGGTGGCATACATAATCGCCTTCAACAAAGCAATATATCGCCATGTTATTAATAAATTTCACAG
This sequence comes from Ocypus olens, assembly GCA_910593695.2. Lineage (NCBI taxonomy): Eukaryota > Metazoa > Arthropoda > Insecta > Coleoptera > Staphylinidae > Ocypus > Ocypus olens. The sequence continues at coordinate 48,555,487 of OU343058.1, forward strand.
TATCACAATATTAAAGCGATTAAAACGCAACAAATTACCCTGCCCAGTCGCGAGCTCATCGAGTCATATGTCATAGACACAAAATGGCTACCAATTTAGTAACATACCGCAACCACTTAAGGTCTCGCCGCGCAACCGCTAGGAGACACACATGAAGTTGGCGATAGCAGTTCACATTTATATAGTCAAAGCTCGGCACATATTCGTTACTCCGACACTCACAACTTGTTAACCAGCGGATAAGAAATTTAGTTGTGATAGCTGCATTTAGATGGCGCCAGAATAGAAATGCTATGGATTCCTGTAAATTGTTTGTCGGAAACACTAGACAGCGCTTTTCCATTCCACTTTATCCATATGCCGTGTCTCTTCCTGTTATTTCACCGAGTGTTTGAAGCATCGAATGTGTGTGTGTTAGATGGAGCTTATCTATTCCAATCTTTGACTATATACTAATGGACTGCTATTCCCCCTCCATTTCCCATATGATCACTGCTCCAAAAGTTGTCCACGAGCTGGAGCCCGATATAAGTCCCGCCCCGGAGCCGAAAATGGAGCATAATTTAAAAACCGGAAAGCAAAAAAAAATATTTCTCGATGTATTCATCAGCAACGTGGATAATGCAAATGCGAGCATATTTCGGCAACTCGGATCCACTTTCCTGCCTGTTCTTTACAAGCAAAGCATCAACCCATAATTTGCGAAGTTCCGGATTTAAAATTTGGAAATCTAATACAGAATTTTAGGTTATAAGTCAAAAGTCAACTGACGTGTACATCAGCTGACGAGTATTATAACCGCGTTGGCATATATACGTGGACATATTACAGCCTTTCGCATAGCAATATTTTGACATGGTGTGAATATTTGACAATATAAATGTTCATATAATCAAAGGTGTGAATAAATTGCAGGGTATCACAATATGCAATGCGAGCTCATAGAGTCATATGTCATAGACACAAAACAGCTACCAATTTAGTAACATACCGCAACCATTTAGGGTCCCGCCGCGCCACCGTTGCTTGGAGACACACATAAAGCGGCGCTAGCAGTCCATTAGTATATAGTCAAAGATTTCAATCTACCCACATGCCTGTCGCTTTCTGCTATTCCGTGACACGCCCAGTTTATTCTGTACAGTTCAGGTCTGGTTTTTCAATTTAATACGACTGCAAAGTCCGCCAGAACTGTTCAGTTTTTCCCTACGAAATCCTCAAGGCAAGCTCTGCGCAGATTTTCCTCAGAGGATTACCGGAGCGTGTATGGGGCCCTTAAGGAATCCAATCTCTAGTCAGATTTTTAGACATTCTTTAAAAGTTGTTTATTTAGGCAATTTTTACTATTACTGTCAATGTAAATTTGATGTAACTATTATATACTTTATAATAAAACACTAATGTTAGAATTTAACATTCCACAAAGTGTGCATGAGGTGGGGGGAAATTTCATTAACTATTATAATTTCATAATTAAAGTGCTTATTGTAAAATAATAACAAGAGACTTTTTTTTAATTTTTTCTTGAAATATTTTCAAGTTTTTTCTCCCACGAATCATATAAATGTTCTACACACAAATACACTGTTTTTATCTTATAATCTGGCTAAATATGGGTTCTCAGGTGAAAATCCAAAAAAATCAAAGAAATAAAAAAGAAACTGTTGACATTGCTGACCTTGAAAATTAGATCTGTTTTGTGATCAACTGATAGGAGGGTAGGTTAGTGCCCACCCAGCACACTTCGTATTAACTTTAACTAAAGCTATTAAACTTTGTTTAGTTTAAACGAAATTTCGTTGTTCTTTCATTAGAAAACATGGATAGATAAGAAACACTGGAAACAATGTTTGAAATTGAGGTCTAATTAAACTAGAAGGTATAGTACAATCGCGCAGAGGTGACAGTGACTCATGCTTTTTCGATCTAATAATCGCATCTGGATAAATATCTATACTCGATCGCATGCTTAAGAAAAAACGAAATGAAATACGAAACGTATGTCGATATGTAAATTCAAGGGCTAAGTGCAACGTATGTCTTCTCATTCTATCTATTCTAACCTCAAAATTCACGTGCTTGTATCTGGTTTTGACCGTCTCCGATTTCGTTTTAGTTAAGAGCAGAATTGATTGTATCCATTTCATTAATAAAAAGGTTACATTTAATGACAAATTTACAGTTGTCTTTACCGATAGCCGAAAAATACACTCGCAAAGTTTCGTCGGGAAAATATTTGCACGCTCAAGAATTTTTAAATTTCCCGCCTAGACTGAATCGAATTCTTTTATGGACGTTCACTAGAAACTTAATTCAAGCAATATGGAGCTATGAATCACCGTCACCTCTGGGCGATTGTACTATAACGAGTACACAGGGTGACGACTGTTCCTTAGCCGTCAATCCGATCAATTAAACAGAAAATATTGGTTTCAGCAAAACAAGGAAATAAAAAAGAAAATGTTAACTTTGTCGTGATTAAAAATAGGAAACTATTACCTTGAAATAAAAAATAAAAACGCTACAAAATGTTGACACGATATGTATTATTAGTCGAAGTAAATAATTCCACCGGGAATGGGTGACTATTACCGATATGGTTGAAAGGTAATTTCAAACGAGTTATTTTAAACGATGTCATATTTACACGCAATTTATATAATGTTTAATAACAGTACTCAACAATGACAACAATAAACACAATTTATTCGTTATTTTCAATGACAGAGTTGTTACATAACAATTAGTGTTCGTGTTTAACGTTAATTGATGCCAATGATGGCTCGTTTTGGCCGGTCAGACGTTTGTGTAATTATAAGAAAATAATTGCAGGTTTCTTGCTACTGGTCGTCATCAGTACAGTATGTGTCAGCGGCGGCTCGTGGATCTCCGTAGGTGAGGCAAAGACTAAGATGCCGTTCATGCTACACTACTTACTCTAATAGAGCTAATTTTGACCTAATGTCAAAATTAGCTAAGAATATATTCATTCTAAGCAGCGGCGGCTCGCGGATGTCCGTAGGGAAGGCAAAGATAAAGATGTCGCTCGAGCCGCACTACTTACTCTTATAGAGGAAGCAAATATTTCGTTGCTTTTTCGGTCAAATTTTCTTCCGTTCTTGTAACACAAGCCATCCTAACAATCCTGTGTTCAATCGCTCAAACCATCTTCTATACTCCACAACAAAAATCTCCCCTATAGAAAATCATCTGCTTCACTTCTCTGGGAAATTTGCAAAAAAAACTTCTAACTTCCAATTTTGAATACGTCGTAATCCAAATGTTGCCCGAAAATTTAAGCATCCTCCATTTACCTTATTTGAATTCATATCATCATTTAATCCTTGTAAACGCCACTGCAAAACTCATTAACAATATCTCATTTCTGCGTCAACTGTAGAACTGTTTCTAACATTAAAACATATTCCTCTGATGGGTACTCATTCAGCGACTCGAACAGACAACTTACATGGGAATATCATGGCAATAACCTCATGTCAAAATTAGCTAAGAATATATTCATCCTTAGCAGCGGCGGCTCGCGGATTTCCGTAGGGAAGGCAAAGATAAAGATGTCGCTCGAGCCGCACTATTTACTTTTATAGAGGAAGCAAATATTCCGTTGCTGTTTCGGTCAAATTTTCTTTCGTTGCCCCACCGCCGAACTAGTGACGGTTCGCGGGGTTTTTCCTGGTACAGCCGAGAAACAAGAGGTGGTAATACAGATAGGTGTGGTCACGCAGCCAGCCGTCTCTGCAACTGACCCTACCTATCTGTATTACCACCTCTTGTTCCTCGGCCGTACCAGAAAAAAACCCGCGAACCGTCACTGCGCCGAACATCCACGAGCCGCCACTGATCCTAAGGAACATCGTTAGATCATGCGACGGAAGTACTTCTCTGTTTACTATCAACTAACATATGGCATCGTTCTGCGTGATGCTGAAGGGATCAAATCAGATTAATTCTTCGTCGGCGTGAAAACAATAATAATTCATGTGCAAACAACAATTCAATTGCAGAGTATTTCCCATACGTTACGCGCCGCTAAAAAACAAGAATTGATAATCAACAAATTATTTGCTTTGTTGAATTGTCCTTGGTTCATCAATTGTTAAAAAATGCACGTTATGGCCGACTGGATATATAGTGAAAATAACAATTGACGATTTACAATGCACTAGATACCGTGAGCTCTAGTAAAAAATGTTACAAGCAAGTAATATAATCACAATGGTATGTTAATACTAAAAATAAATATGCAATATAACATACAAATAAATATGCACACATACCAGCGGCGGCTCGTGGATGTTCGGCGGTGAGGCAACGGAAGAAAATTTGACCGAAAAAGCAACGAAATATTTGCTTCCTCTATAAGAGTAAGTAGTGCGGCTCGAGCGACATCTTTATCTTTGCCTTCCCTACGGAAATCCGCGAGCCGCCGCTGCTAAGGATGAATATATTCTTAGCTAATTTTGACATGAGGTTATTGCCATGATATTCCCATGTAAGTTGTCTGTTCGAGTCGCTGAATGAGTACCCATCAGAGGAATATGTTTTAATGTTAGAAACAGTTCTACAGTTGACGCAGAAATGAGATATTGTTAATGAGTTTTGCAGTGGCGTTTACAAGGATTAAATGATAATATGAATTCAAATAAGGTAAATGGAGGATGCTTAAATTTTCGGGCAACATTTGGATTACGACGTATTCAAAATTGGAAGTTAGAAGTTTTTTTTGCAAATTTCCCAGAGAAGTGAAGCAGATGATTTTCTATAGGGGAGATTTTTGTTGTGGAGTATAGAAGATGGTTTGAGCGATTGAACACAGGATTGTTAGGATGGCTTGTGTTAGTACGCTTTCCAAGAGATTCACGTTCGTTTACATGAATGCTTTTTATAGTGGGGTTTGGTGAATGAAGACAAGGATGGATGCGTAATCTAAGAGGGGGTTACATACTCATTAATTAAAAAAATATATGGCAGATCGGTCAATAGCCAATTATTTACTTGTATTTATTATCACATTGGCAATAAAGTTTTGTTACATATACATTATATTTTTTCCAATTTCAAGCATTAATTATTTTAATTACATCATCTTGAATGTATGTTGTTTTGCATACATACATTTGTATGATTATACATACATGTAATGGAATGGATTTATTTATTATTATTATTTATTTAATGAACAAGGATGGAAGACTTTAGTCGATGGACTTTTACAGCTTTGATGTATTAGAATTTAAATAGATTGAATTATTATTATTATTATAAAAGAGGATTCACAGTCGCAGCACATATAATTAATTAGTAAAGGTCATGTTTTTCATTCTGATTATGCAATCAAAATATGATAAACTCATCCTAACCACTTGAATACGTATTTCCGTTCATAACGGAAACAGAAACCTCAATACGTAAACACGAATGCAATAATAAATAACCGAAACAGATTAAGCAGAAAATGTTATTATGCTCTACAAGTGATTTTTTGTACTCGTTTTTTTTTTAAATTTATTTAAATTATCTGCATAAAGTTAGCATTTTATTGTAATTTAAAACCATGACGTACCTAATAGTTTGTAGTCAATTAAGTTTTATTTTTACTTTCTCCGTTACGAAGTACGAGAAAGTATAGTGATCGTGAAAATTTTTTAAAAATCTTTTTTTGCGGAAATATCCGTTTTGGGGTCCCTAGATGCCATTTCAGCAATTTCTGGAAAAACAATTGTGTGTGTGCGTGTGTGTGTGTGTGTCTGTCTGTCTGTGCGAGCTGCATCTCAAAAACTAATAGAGCAATTGAAATTAAACTTTGAACATTAGTCTTATTTGATAATCCAAAGAACTGAAAAGCTTTTGGTAAAATTTCGTACACCAGACGTGGGTATTTACCTTAACTGTTTTTTATTTTTTGCCAATATTTTTTTAAATACGAAAAATATCACAAAAACATTTAAACAAATATTGAAGACAACAAAGAAATGAACTACTTTTGTTTGAAAATATTTTTCGCAAGCCTAGGAATTGATTACATCGTTGAATTGCACAGAAAATTCTCTACAAAAAGTTAAAATTTTTTTTTTTGTTAAATTCGCTTTTTTTCAAATACCTATCCATAACTTTGTGCTAAATCGTCGTAGGAACTTCGTTTTTTGAGTCCTGCACAGGTAATTGAACACATTTCAATGCCCTTTTGTTGGATCGAGTCGACACATTTTTTCCAACTCGGTACACGTTGGCAAAGTTGGACATGTTTTCCAGAAACAAAACAAAAATTTCACAGGGGGGCTAGAGGGGGCAGAAGGGGTTACACTTAATTTCACATGCATGACTTTAAAGAAGACACTGCAATGTTTTTCGCTCTCAAAGATTTATCAAAATCGATTGAAAATACGTCGAGTTATGACGGTTTGAAAATGGTCGAAATTTCACGAATTTCAAGTGTTTAATTTTTTTTTTCTTCAGTATATATGCTCTATATATTCGTAATGGGTCGCTTACGATTGGCCACGGAGCCATGGCACCACCTGTAGTTTCAAACACAAAAATGTTCTGCAATTAAAAAAATTGGAAAATTATTTTGAGCAATATAGCAATTTTCTTACTAAAATATTCTTCATTTTTTATTATTAAGCCTGTACTTTCGATTTTTTTGATGTAAATTTTGGATCATATTTCCTAAATATTCTTTATTTAGACCTAAATATTCGATTTAATTGTTACAATTTTCGACGTTTTGGCCAGAATTTTTGATTTTCCCGTCGGATTTTTAATTTTTAGATTTTTGACCTGTATTTTCAATTTTTTTATTTGCCCTAACTATCCATTATTTTGACCTAAATTTTCGAATTAATTCTTAAAATTTTTGATTTTTTGGTCCGCATTTTTGATTTTGCGGGCAGAATTTTTAATTAATTGTTTTAGTTACAATATCTATAAACTGAATATTTGATTTATGTGCGAGTTTTTTTTTATTTTTTCCGGTATTTTCTGTATTTGTTATCTTTAGGCCCAAGTTTTCATATCTAAATTTTCGACTTTATGACCAACATTAAAGATTTGTATTATTTCTTTTAAATCTTTTCATCTAAATTTTTCTTTATTTTGACCTAACTTTTCGATTTTGTTGTTAAAATTTTCGATTTTTTGGTCCGCATTTTTGATTTTTCATTTAATCTACATTTATTATCTTTAGGTCCGATGTTTTCAAATTTTTTGGCCAAAATTGTAGATTTTTATTTTTTGTATCTTTTGCCCTACATTTTTATTAATTTTCTCTTTTTGTCTGTTAAAATTTTTCTTTTCTTGGTCCACGATTTTTATTTTTAGGCCTAAATTTTAGATTTTTGGTGTAAATTTTTTATCGTATATTTTAGATTTTTGCTCTATTTTTTTATCCTGTATTCTAGATTTTTTTTTTAACTTGGATTATTGATTTAATTTCGTATTTCTTTTTCTATTTTTTTCGAGGTTCTGGTCAGAAACTTATTTTTGGCGGCTGAAGTAGCAAATTATTTTTCTTTTACTTTCAATTTTTCGGTTTGGGGCCGCGGTGGTAGAGGTCCGGCCTCTGGACCCCGTTGGTGTGGGTTCGAGTCCCGTCTGGACGGTCACTTTTTCAACACGAAATATGGCCGTACGGGTCCCTGGGAGTCTAGTGTTTGTCCCCATTTCATTTAAATATGAATATTATTAATGGAAATTGGTTGTGGCTGAATGCCCTCGCTGGCTAAGCCAAGTACCCATCATTCTTAATTCCCTAATCTGAACTCCTTTCAATCATGTTTCCTTAAAAACAAATTCGGTCTGCATTTTTATTTTTAGATCAGGTTATTTTTTATTTTTTTCCGATTTTTTAGATTTGTTCCAAATATTTGATTTTTTGGCCAAAATATTCGATTTGTTTGTTGAAATTTTGGATTTCTGGGTCTGCATTTTTTATTTTTAGACCTGAGTTTTTGACATTTCGTCCTAAATTTAGGCAAAATATCGAAAACCCAGGCGTAAAGATAAAAAATGCAGTAAAAAAATGAAAATTTCAACAAACATACCGGAAAAAAAATCTCGCATATAAATCAATAATTCTGGGCGGAAAGACCTTGGTCGATAGCCCGTTCAATAACAATATATTAAATAAAACTTTTTAGATATAAGAACTTGAATGTACATATATTTATATAGTTATTGAATAAATATGTTCTCTCTCTGTCTCAATAATTCTTTATTTTGGCCTACATTTTCGATTGGTTTGTTGAAATTTTCGATATTTACGCATTTTCGATTTTCCGTTTTGGCTAAAATTTTTCATTTTTTTGTCCTTAATTTTAGACCTGAATTATTTATTTTTACGTGGAAATTTTTGATTTATTTGCGGATTTTTTTGGGGGGGGGGCAAAGTTTTTTATTTTTGTCCTTTATTTTAGATTTTGCCACTTACATTTTTGAATTTTTTGACCTGTATTTTCAAGGGTTTTGTATTCATTTCAGGTTATTTATTTAATTATATATTTTTTGTTTTGTTTGTTTATAAGTTTTGAGTTTTTACTTTCTCCGTTACGAAGTACGAGAAAGTATTGTGATCGTGATTGTTTTTCAAAATTTTTTTTACGGAAATATCCGTTTTGGGGTCCCTAGATGCCATTTCAACAATTTCTGGAAAAAAATGTGTCTGTGTGTGTGTGCGTGTCTGTATGTGTGTGTCTGTGTGTGTGTCTGTGCGGGCTGTATCTCAAAAAGTAATAGAGCAATTGATATGAAACTTTGAACATAAGCCTTATTTGACAATCCAAAGAACTGAAAAGCTTTTGGTAAAATTTCGTACACCGGAAGTGGGCGTTTACCTTAACTGTTTTTTGTTTTTTGCCAATATTTTCTTAAATATGAAAAATATCACAAAAACATTTAAACAAACTTTGAAGACAACAAATAAATGAACATCTTTTGCTTGAAAATATTTTTCATAAAATCATTTTTATTCGAGAAAAAAAATTATAATTTTTTTAAAAATTTTATATCTTTTATAATTTTGACGTTTTAAACGTCAGTTTCATGCGAGTCTACAAAACGCTCGACGTACATTTAAAATATGATTTAAATATAAAATAAACCATGAAAGTGTAAACCATCAAGTCGGAGAAAGTAACATGATGGCCACATCACCATTTTTACTTTCTCCGTTACGAAGTACGAGAAAGTATTGTGATCGTGATTTTTTTTCCAAAAATTTTTTTTACGGAAATATCCGTTTTGGGGTCCCTAGATGCCATTTCAACAATTTCGGGAATTTTTTTTTGTGTCTGTGTGTGTGTGTGTGTGTGTGTGTGTGTGTGTGTGTGTGTGTGTGTGTGTGTGTGTGTGTGTGTGTGTGTGTGTGTGTGTCTGTGTGTGTGTGTGTCTGTCTGTGCGCGCTGTATCTCAAAAACTAATAGAGCAATTGATATGAAACTTTGAACATCCGTCTTATTTGATAATCTGAAGAACTGAAAAGCTTTTGGTAAAATTTCGTACACGGGAAGTGGGCGTTTACCTTAACTGTTTTTTGTTTTTTGACAATATTTTCTTAAATATGAAAACTATCACAAAAATATTTAAACAAATATTAAAGACAACAAAGAAATGCACATCTTTTGCTTGAAAATATTTTTCATAAAATCATTGCTATTCGAGAAAGAAAGTTATTATTAATTTTTTAATTTCTGGTTTATAATTATGAAACGATAATAGTTACAGCAAATTTATGTGAATAATAATTTTAGAGAATGCCAAAATGAACAACTTCTAAAGAATAAGCTTTTACCTACGACAACTTGGATATATGCTCATTACATGCTTGTTAATGATTAGTATATGTAGTGCATTGCTCGCGCATTTCATTCTCGCATCGATTATCAGTGCTAGAATATATTCCAACACTGTACTGTCAGGCGTAAAGCCTAACCTTCAATGTGTCAAAATGACGGAGTAGATTTAAAGATGTTTGCTTCGCCGCTTCTACATACATGGGGCGTTAGTTGTAGCACCTCGGCAAATATGTTGTTTTCGATGTTTGTTTCCATACTATTTATATATATTTTTAAACACAAAGAATGTATAAACTCGAGAAATGATATGAACCATAAATAATGTTGCGGCTGGCGGCTTGGTTTTTGACTGACATTTGTTTCCACGGTAACGTTAAGCAGGTGCCTCTGATAAAAGTTATTGCTTACGAATTGTCCGCTCTCGGTTTTTAATTATCTTGACTATCACAATGAAGCTCAACAAAGTTGTCGTAGGTAAAGCATAGTGTACAACTCGCATGGAATGACTATTTCTCGCTCTTATGAATTGCAGCATTCGCCTTTCGGCTCATGCTGCAAACTTCATACTCGCGAGAAATGTATGTCATTCCATGCTCGTTATACAATATACTATTTTCTAAATCTCGTTAGTTTTTGAGTAAACCGAGTTTTTAATTTGAAGTATAATCTTTCATAATTTTGACGTTTTAAACGTCAGTTTCATCCGAGTTTGCGCAACGCTCGATGCACATTTAAAATATGATTTTAATTGAAGTTAAACCACGAAAGCGTAAATATAAATGATACCATCAAGTCGGAGAAAGTAACATGATGGCCACATCACCATTTTTTATCATAAATCTTCTTCTGAGACTCCATTTCGAATTTAAGTAATAATGAATCAAAAATGTATTTGACGCATAAAGAACGTTTACACAGCTGAAAATATATTACCGACTTACGAAAAACTTTAGTTTCGTTTTATTAGTGCATTTCCAAGAGAAGTTTGAAATACATTTATTGACAGAAATATACTTGTCATTAAATGAAATTCCGAAAATACTTCTAGCACATAAAATTAATTACGCCCATATAGTATTACTTGCGCATTGACGTAGTTAATAAAGCATTTCATGGTATTTGGATATTCGAAGGAGCTGTAATGAAAAACTGATGAAGAGAAGCTCTTAATTAGTTGCAAATTTTTGTACAAATTGACAAAACGTTGTTATATTTTTTGTACAATAAGTAAGTACTTTTGGTTGAAATTAAAACATAATGCATGTTTAATTTCCTCATTATAATTAATGCTACTGCATGATACATTCTAAATCACAAATATTTTAATTATTGCAAATTTTTGTAGTGATTTATACAATTATCTTTGTTATGTAATACTTTTTACAATAAATTAAAATATTGAGCATTTTTAATTCAGTCAAATATTATGATTAATGCTACTTTGTGATACATCTTAAATTACGAAACCTTTAAATATTGCAAATTTTTGTAGTGATTTATAACAGTTATACAACACTTTTATTTTATCTGAAATATCAAGCACTTTTAAATTAAGTTAAATATTAATTATTAATGCTTCTATATGATCCGCATTGAATCAGAAAAGTTTAAAATAACATCTTAACAAGATTAACGTTAATACTCTTAATCTACTGTAATTATTCAGGTTAAATTTGCATAAATTCAAGTCTAAATTCTCTACGCAAATTACAAGCTCTAATTCTTGTTCTTCAGCCATGGCAGTTGCAGTCAGGCTTCGACCTCATTTTTCCCACTCAGTTCTGCCATGTCAAAAGATCCGGAAACGATTTACAATGCAGGGCTAGAATTCCGAATGACACAATGCATTTCCGGTTTCCACACAAAACCATTTTTTTATCAATTTCAATTATATAATCAATATTCAAAAGATGATTTCAATTAAATTTTTCAAAATTGGAAATTTTATCTATAACTGTATGAGACTGTAAAACCAGTTTTTTTTTATCAATTTCAATTATACCATTATCAATATTCAAAAGATGATTTAAATTTAATTTTTCAAAATTGGAAATTTTATCAATAACCGAATGAGACTTTTAATCAACTCAGTTATTGATAAAATTAACAATTTTGAATTCTTTGTACATCGATGATGATATAATTCAAATTGGTAAATTGGTTCCAACCCAGCGGAAACCCGGAGGGTTACACCCAATTTCCTCACGAATTAATCTAGATTCTGGAGAAGCGTGACACACATAGATAACCATCGGCATCTATATTTAGTAAAACAAACGAAGACGAGCACGATACCTTCGACCCGTAAAATGGGGAAAAAACGGGGGTAGCTCTCAGCCTTGGCAATTTCGAGAAATATCACCGTTTCGCGATGAAAGGTCAGCAGAATGCCACGGCCTAAACCTCAAAAGCAACGATTGCATCGAGTTAACAGCCAAGGAATCCTTTCAACCTAATAGGATTCCACGATATCGATTCCGGCAATTAAACAATGAGCACGTTGCATGCTGTAATTACGAAAATATCCAGGGGTTGATTACCGGTGTCGGTGGTGCGTTTTTTTTTACTTTTCTTGTGTTAACAGCAATTTATTTTTTATTGATTGCTATAATATTGGTCAAGCTTTTTAGGGGCATCTAACCCACTTCCTTAGTCCTGTCAGTTCAAGGCTGTGTTACATAAACCCTAGGAACAAGACTTTTTTTTTCGCTACAAGCTATTTTTTTTTAAAGTAATACTCACATGATATAAGAATACATCCAAGGAGGTATAGAGTAGTTAAAAAAACCCATCCACTTCTGTCCATGATTGCTAGCTATAGTTAGTCCACCTCATGCACCACCGTTACATACACCGACCGCGATATCGACGCCTTCCTGTCTCTTCGACATTTAGCGGCGCTCACTGGCGTCGTGACGTCACCGTTTCCTCCTCCCCCACCATGGCATCCTAGCGTGACGTAACGCGCGCTCGATCGATCAAACTAACCCACTTCGGTGGAACTACAGAAAATTTAAGAAAAAAAATACAGCAGCAACGTTCAATATTGGAAATACGAGAATTTTATTGAGGAATAAATTGTACATTTAAAAGTGGCCACATCAACATTTTTTAATAGTCATCGTAGACCATTAAAGTGTACCCTTTTTTCATCAGAAAAACGAGAAAAATCGATTGGCGTTAAAAAATTCCACCTCTCTTAAGTAAATTTTGCTCAAAAATTGCATTTGAAATGATTTTCTGAAGAAACCACTAGTTCGATTCGGAGTTTCTATACGTCACTGTAAAGACCTCACCAAGACCCATCAGAAAATGTACTTTCGCAAGAAAAAGCGTCAACTTGAAGCCCGTGAAGCGTCAGCAAAGCAAACTCAAAAATGGAAAAAATCGAATTTTTTTTTTTTTAATAATTATCATAGATCATTAAAGTGTACCTATTTTTCACCAGAAAAACGAGATAAATCGATTGGCGTTAAAAAATTTCATCCAGAAAAAATTGTAAAAAAGTTAGCAAGTTTTTTTGAAAAAAGTCGATTTTTTCAGACTTTGAACGGCCATAGCGGCTAAACGAAGAATGCAAATCGAACGCGGATTTCAAATCTGTGCAAATTAGTCGGATTTAATTAAAATTGGCGATTTTTAATTATTGTCGAACACGTGAAATCCATTGACGTTAAAAAAATATCACCCAGAAAAAAATGCAAAAAAGTTAGCACGTCACCACGAACTTTATGGAAAATTTTGAAAAAAGTCGATTTTTTCAGACTTTAAACGGTCGCGGCGGCTAAACGAAGAATTCAAATCGAACACGGATTTAAAATCTGTGCTCCTCGTATGTAAATTAGTCAGATTCAATTAAAATTGGCGATTTTTAAGCCAAAAAAACGTGAAATTTTGTTCAAAAATTGGCTTTGAAATTATTTTCTGAAGAAATCATTGGTTCGATTCGGGGTTTCTAGACATCACTGGAAACATCCCCTCCAGACGCTTCAGAAAATATACTTTTGCAAGAACAAATGTTAATTTGAAGCCCGTGACGCGCCAGCAAAGAAAACTCGAAAATGGAAAAAATCGAAAAAAGCAACTTTCTTACTAATCATCGTAGACCTTTATGTAATACCTTTTCTTTCATCAGAAGAACGATTTAAATCAATTAATATTAAAAAATTTCATCCAGATATATTTTATATATCTTACATATTTTTTAGTTTATATGTGTATGTTACTAAATAAAGATTATATTATTATATATAATTTTAAGATTATTACATTATCATTACTAAAATTGTTTTAAAATTTTATATATTGTGCATATTTTTTATTTTAAGTGTGTATTTAGATAGCTTATTGCTAAATAAAGATTATTATTATTATTATTATTATTATTAGAAAAAATTGTAAAAAAGTTGAGAAGTCACTTTATAGAAAATTTTGATTTTTTCAGACTTTGAACGGCAATAACGGCTAAACGAAGAATCCAAATCGAACGCGGATTTCAAATCTGTGCTCCTTGGGTGCCAATTAGTCAATTCAATTAAAATTGGAATTTGTCGAAAACGTGAAATTCGATCTTACTTTTGCTCAAAAATTGGCTTCGAAATGATTTCCTAAAGAAACCACTGGTTCGATTCGGGGTTTCTATACATTACTGGAAAGATCCCTTCAAAACCCTTCAGAAAATGTACCGGCGCAACAATAAATGTCAATTTGAAACCCGTGACGCGTCAGCAAAGAAAACTCGAAAATGGAAAATATCGAAAAAATCAACTTTCTTAATAATCATCGTAGACCTTTACAGGCGCGCACCCAGGGGGGTGGCTATCGGGCTTGAGCCCCCCCCCCCAGACATTAATATACCGAATGTTAACCACCTAACTTGGCCATAGCAAAACAGTGCTTTTTAGAATTTTATTTAATCGCAATGCCATTGCCATATTGCACTTTTATTTAATGTCATATTCACGATTATCAGTTTACACATATGTTTGTATTTGAGGTATTACATGAGTGGGACCCCGAAGTCAAATTTCTGGGTGCGCGCCTGTCCAAAATTGGTTCTATTTTTACAACTTTACACAAATTCAAAATTTTCAAAAATCCAGTATAATTACGAATGTGGCATTTTAAGATATCAATTTTGAATTCATTTTGAGTGATTTTGAAAAGTTTCACTCTGATAACATCAAAATATCAAAAAATCTAGATTTGGTGCGAATACAGTTTTTTTTTAAGAAATCAATTTGGAATGAATTTCGGGAAGTTTGATAGTAATTGTTTTTATATTTATTTTGGGTCTCCAAATTTTTTTTTCAATTTCACACGAAATTCGCTTGTCTTTACCGAAAAAAAATATCCTGCCATTTGAATCTTCAATTGTGATTTGATTTTATACAAAAAAAGGAAATAAATTGAATGTAAAGAGAAAATAATCAATCGTTGTCATTTGAATTGTTAACACGGCCAGTGTTGGCGATCACATCAAAATTTCCAAAAAGCTAGAAATGGTGCGAATACAGTTTTTCAAGAAATCGACTTGGAATGAATTTTGAGTAATTTTGGAAAGTTTGAAGTCGATAGCAATTGTTTTTATATTTATTTTGGGCCTCCAACATTGGTTCTATTTTTTATAATTTTACACACATTGAAATTTTCAAAAATCCAGTATACTTACGAATGTGGCATTTTAAGATATCAATTTAAATTGAATTTTGAGTAATTTTGAAAAGTTTCAAGTCGATAGCAATTGTTTTTATATTTATTTTGAATCTCCAAAATTGGTTAATTTTTTTTTCAATTTTATTTTACATCAAAATTTCAAAAAATCTAGAAATGGCGCAAATATAGTTTTTTTTAAAAACCAATTTGGAATGAATTTTTAAAATTTGGAAAGTTTGAAGCCGATAGCAATTGTTTTTATATTTATTTTGAGTCTCCAAAATTGGTTCTATTTTTTACAGTTCTACACACCGAGCATATCAAAATTTTAAAATATCTAGTAACGTTGTGAATGTGGCATACAAAAATTAAATTGGATTTGCAAATCATTGTTTTATCAAACTAAATCAAGTTTTTAAAAATCCGCTAATTATTTCGAGAGTTGTGAATTTTTGAAAATTTTAGTTTTCGAATTGTGTAATACTCGAGCAAAAAATAAAAAAAAAACAATATAAAACGTGTCAACGAAATTCTACAAAAAATAAATTGGATTTGCAAATCATCGTTTTATCAAACTAAATAGAGTTTTTAAAAATCCGCCAATTATTTCGCGAGTTGTGAATTTTTGAAAATTTTAGTTTTCGAATTGTGTAATACTCGAGCAAAATATAAAAAAATATATAAAACGTGTCAACTAAATTCTACAAAAATTAAATTAGATTTGCAAATCATCGTTTTATCAAACTAAATAGAGTTTTTAAAAATCCGCCAATTATTTCGCAAGTTGTGAATTTTTGAAAATTTTAGTTTTCGAATTGTGTAATACTCGAGCAAAAAATAAAAAAAAACAATATAAAACGTGTCAACGAAATTCTACAAAAAATAAATTGGATTTGCAAATCATCGTTTTATCAAACTAAATAGAGTTTTTAAAAATCGGCCAATTATTTCGCGAGTTGTGAATTTTTGAAAATTTTAGTTTTCGAATTGTGTAATACTCGAGCAAAATATAAAAAAATATATAAAACGTGTCAACTAAATTCTACAAAAATTAAATTGGATTTGCAAATCATCGTTTTATCAAACTAAATAGAGTTTTTGGAAATCCGCTAATTATTTCGAGAGTTGTGAATTTTTGAAAATTTTAGTTTTCGAATTGTGTAATACTCGAGCAAAATATAAAAAAAAATATATAAAACGTGTCGACTAAATTCTACAAAAATTAAATTGGATTTGCAAATCATCGTTTTATTAAATTAAAAAGAGTTTTTAAAAATCCGCCAATTATTTCGCGAGTTGTGAATTTTTGAAAATTTTAGTTTTCGAATTGTGTAATACGCGAGCAAAAAATAAAAAAAAATATATAAAACGTGTCGACTAAATTCTACAAAAATTAAATTGGATTTGCAAATCATCGTTTTATCAAACTAAATAGAGTTTTTGGAAATCCGCTAATTATTTCGAGAGTTGTGAATTTTTGAAAATTTTAGTTTTCGAATTGTGTACTACCCTAGTGTAAATTAAAAAAAAATATAAAACGTGTCGACTAAATTCTACAAAAATTAAATTAGATTTGCAAAGCATCGTTTTATCAAATTAAGCAGGGACAGCTCATCACATAGAGCCAAGGAGTTATGGCACTACCTGTGGTTTCAAGCTCAAACACTTTCGCTAGTTGCTTTGGTCTAGGAAGATAAATCGGGGGGGGGGGGATGTTGTATAAGTGGCTCTACCATCAACATGTTCCACGAGCCGCCACTGGTTAAAATTTAACCTAAGAAAAATATTGCGCTGAAGTTACGCCACCGCTGCTTTATTGCGGACGTGGAAATTTTCGGCACGCATAACTTATTTAATACACGTCCACCTTCTTTTGCGTTTCTTATATAAAGAATACGCAGCTTATAAATTTTGCATTTTAACGCTAGTCACATTCAAATATGAATTTATCTTATAAGCAATTAATATTTCACACAGGGTACGGAACAGGATAAGTGCTGGGCCGCTTGTGCAAAATTTATTACTAATAAAAATCGTATAATTATCAGAGGGTCTACTTTTTCGACTTGCCAGTCGGCCAACCTGGGCGTCGGCAAGTGTTCCGCGATCGATGATTACAGTAACGGAGTGCCCGACTGCATGCTCATACAGCGTAATCGAGATCCGCGTCCGCAACATGCTCGCTTCTGGTGCGTATTCCATTTTGCACGCGCCTAAGTAATTAAAAATTACTATTTACTATAACTATTAGGGATGGACGATATTTCACGTACCTGTGATTTTTCACTAGTATTAAAAAATCACAGGTCGTTACTGTTACTAATAGGCGAATTTCGCTGCTACTTAAAATCACCGCTACTTAAAATCACTGTTATTTAAACTGTGACTTAAACTGTGATTGCTCCTTAAAATCGCAACTGTTACCTAAAAACGTGATTGTAAGAAGACAATGGAGAATAGCATTTACTACTGTTTACTCACATTTACTCGTACGCTCATGGTCAAATTAAGATTTTCATCAATTTAAAAACAAATATATAAAAACAATTTCTACAAATAGTAAACCTAAAATGACTCAAAATTCATTTTAAATTTAAGAATCAGTGCGAATATCTAAACATTGAAATAATACCATGAAACCAATTTTTTAAATTGCAAACTTCATTAACTGAAAATTAAAAATAAAAACAATTCACCAAACTGCGAAAATCTCCAATAAACCCATATCTCTATTGAAAATCGTTGAATTTACAAAAACGAAATTGATTTTGAATAAGCGGTACCTCGACCATTGATAATGATTTTTTATGAAATTTTTCCTGCGTTTTTTATATTTTTTCTGCGATGTTTTTGTTCAGGTGTTCAGAAAATTAAAACAAAAATTTTCAAAAATCCATATCTCTATTGAAAATTATTAAATTTGCAAAAACCAAATTGATTTTGAATAAGCGATACTTCGGCCATTGAGGATGATTTTTTATGGAATTTTTCCTGCGTTTCTTATATTTTTTCTGCGATGTTTTTGTTAAAGTGCTCAGAAAATTAAAACAAAAAATTTCAAAAATCCACATCTCTATTGAAAATTATTGAATTTACAAAAACAAAATTGATTCTGAATAAGTGATACTTCAGCCACTGAGGATGATTTTTATGGAATTTTTCCTGCGTTTTTTTATATTTTTTTCTGCGATGTTTTTGTTCAGGTGCTCAAAAAATTAAAATAACAATTTTCAAAAATCCATATCTCTGTTGAAAATTATTGAATCTAAAAAACCAAATTGATTTTGAATAAGCGATACTTCGGCCATTAAGGATGATTTTTTATGGAATTTTTCCTGCGTTTTTTATATTTTTTTCAGCGATGTTTTTGTTCAAGTGCTCAAAAAATTAAAATAACAATTTTCAAAAATCCATATCTCTGTTGAAAATTATTGAATTTAAAAAACCAAATTGATTTTGAATAAGCGATACTTCCGCCATTGAGGATGATTTTTAATGGAATTTTTCCTGCGTTTTTTATATTTTTTTCAGCGATGTTTTTGTTCAGGTGCTCAGAAAATTTAAACAAAAATTTTCAAAAATCCATATCTCTATTGAAAATTATTGAATTTGCAAAAACCAAATTGATTTTGAATAAGCGATACTTCGACCATTGAGGATGATTTTTTATGGAATTTTTCCTGCGTTTCTTATATTTTTTCTGCGATGTTTTTGTTAAAGTGCTCAGAAAATTAAAACAAAAAAATTCAAAAATCCACATCTCTATTGAAAATTATTGAATTTACAAAAACAAAATTGATTTTGAATAGGCGATACTTCGGCCATTGAGGATGATTTTTTATGGAATATTTCCTGCGTTTTTTATATTTTTTTCTGCGATGTTTTTGTTCAGGTGCCCAAAAAAATAAAATAACAATTTTCAAAAATCCATATCTCTGTTGAAAATTATTAAATTTACAAAAACCAAATTGATTTTGAATAAGCGATACTTCGGCCATTGGGGATGATTTTTTTATGGTATTTTTCCTCCATTTCTTATATTTTTTTCAGCGATGTTTTTGTTCAAGTGCTCAAAAAATTAAAATAACAATTTTCAAAAATCCATATCTCTGTTGAAAATTATTGAATTTAAAAAACCAAATTGATTTTGAATAAGCGACACTTCGACCATTGGGAATGATTTTTTATGGAATTTTTCCTACGTTTCTTATATTTTTTCAGCGATGTTTTTGTTCAGGTGCTCAGAAAATAAAAACAAAAATTTTCAAAAATCCATATCTCTATTGAAAATTATTGAATTTGCAAAAAAACAAATTGATTTTGAATAAGCGATACTTCGGCCATTGAGGATGATTTTTTATGGAATTTTTCCTGCGTTTCTTATATTTTTTCTGCGATGTTTTTGTTAAAGTGCTCAGAAAATTAAAACAAAAAATTTCAAAAATCCACATCTCTATTGAAAATTATTGAATTTACAAAAACAAAATTGATTCTGAATAAGTGATACTTCAGCCACTGAGGATGATTTTTATGGAATTTTTCCTGCGTTTTTTATATTTTTTTTAGCGATGTTTTTGGTCAGGTGCTCAAAACATTAAAATAACAATTTTCAAAAATCCATATCTCTGTTAAAAATTATTGAATTTACAAAAACCAAATTGATTTTGAATAAGCGATACTTCGGCCATTGAGGATGATTTTTTATGGAATTTTTCCCGCGTTTTTTTATATTTTTTTCTGCGATGTTTTTGTTCAGGTGCTCAAAAAATTAAAATAACAATTTTCAAAAATCTATATCTCTGTTGAAAATTATTAAATTTACAAAAACCAAATTGATTTTGAATAAGCGATACTTCGGCCATTGGGGATGATTTTTTTATGGTATTTTTCCTGCATTTCTTATATTTTTTTCAGCGATGTTTTTGTTCAAGTGCTCAAAAAATTAAAATAACAATTTTCAAAAATCCATATCTCTCTTGAAAATTATTGAATTTAAAAAATCAAATTGATTTTGAATAAGCGATACTTCCGCCCTTGAGGATGATTTTTAATGGAATTTTTCCTGCGTTTTTTATATTTTTTCTGCGATGTTTTTGTTCAGGTGCTCAGAAAATAAAAACAAAAGTTTTCAAAAATCCATATCTCTATTGAAAATTATTGAATTTGCAAAAACCAAATTGATTTTGAATAAGCGATACTTCGACCATTGAGGATGATTTTTAATGGAATTTTTCCTGCGTTTTTTACATTTTTTTCTGCGATGTTTTTGTTCAGGTGCTCAGAAAATTAAAACAAAAATTTTCAAAAATCCACATCTCTATTGAAAATTATTAAATTTACAAAAACCAAATTGATATTTAATAAGCGATACTTCGACCATTGGGGATGATTTTTTATGGAATTTTTCCTACGTTTTTTATATCTTTTCAGCGATGTTTTTGTTCAGGTGCTCAAAAAATTAAAATAACAATTTTCAAAAATCCATATCTCTGTTGAAAATTATTGAATTTACAAAAACCAAATTGATTTTGAATAAGCGATACTTCGGCCATTGAGGGTGATTTTTTATGGAATATTTCCTGCGTTTTTTATATTTTTTTCTGCGATGTTTTTGTTCAGGTGCTCAAAAAATTAGTACAAAAATTTTCAAAAATCCATATCTCTATTGAAATTAATTAAATTTACAAAAACCAAATTGATTTTGAATAAGCGATACTTCGGCCATTGAGGATGATTTTTTATGTATTTTTTTTGCGTTTTTTTATATTTTTTTCTGCGATGTTTTTGTGATCATGGTCACAGTTTAAAATCACTGATATTAAAAAGTAGCAATCACAGGTAGCAACGTGATTCAAAAGTAGCAGTTTTGCCCATCTCTAATAACTATTTACTATATAATACTAAATGCAAGACAAATATAATTAATTACGAGAAAACGGAGAAACGTAGAAAGGTGCAATTTTCAACAAACGTTCGAAATCTCAAAGGAGAACATTTTAACCTGTGTAAACGATGTAATTGCACCAATAAACATATCTATCTATCTATCAACCCCCCAAATCAACCCCCCGCGAAAATGAAAAAACACCCTTTTTGACCATTGCGGCTAGAGTTTATAAAATTTCGTATTTTTTTTTAATGCAAAACTGTGCCTCTACAATTTACGCAACTATCCATATTTATCCGGTCCTCTCACTTCACCCCCACTCCCCAGGGGAACCTATTTAACACTTTTTTCCCGTTAAATTCTATCTTCTTTTAGGGTTTTCGAGTTAGAGGATTGGTTTGTATCTCAAAATACTCACAAACTATCCCTCCACGGATTGTAGTATCAGATTTTTTATTTTTTACCGTGTTCTCGAGATATGATTTTTTCACTCCCTGGTTGCAAGCAAAATTAATTGTAACGAAAAAATTCAGGCCGACATAGCGCGTTCAGTTTTGAAGATATCGCAAAATTGTATTGATGTTTATTGTAGGAAATTCTTCCCTCTAAGGTTACCTATTATCGCTGTTTTCATAACGGTTACTTTTACGGAGTTATTAGGGGGAGAATACCCCATTTCTTACATTTTAACCTCTACAACGTCAGCCGTTATCTCTAGGAGAAATTATTGCTATGAAAAATTGTAAAAAAACATATTGTGAATAAATTTGGCAACCAGTATTTTATACGTACGGCAAACCGTTTATAATAAAGTCTGGCCGCGCTATGAAGGTATCTGAGGAGCAATCTGTAACCTTTTAAAAATCACTGATGTATAAATAGCTAGCAAGTAATGTGTAAACATTTGTGAATGTAAAGTAACAAAATATCCAATCACTTCGGCGGTCCTTCCGACCCTTTGTTCACCTCAGACGCCTTCATAGCGTTTTTTTTTTTATATATATATGACCGTTTTTCCTTGACCTTGCAGATTTTTTCATTTCACAACCCCTAAATCACTGAAAACGTCTGGCGTCAAACGTCAAACATGACATGTACTGCCAAATCACATAAAGATTTTGCATATCTCAAATATTTTAATATAAGGTGTTTATATATTTCAAAATAATTACACACGCTATAATAAATAAATACGTTACATTCGAATCATCGCCAATCTTCCTTAATCAAATCGGCACCTTTTTCTCCAATCATAACGGAAGGAGCGCACGTGTTTCGATTAGTAATTTCCGGCATTATGCTAGCATCTACAACCCTTAATTTTTTTACACCGTGTACCCTCAGTTTGTGGTCAACAACAGCTGAATCGCTCGAAGGTCCCATCCTGCATGTTCCCACAGCGTGACAACTAGTCGTGCCCACATTCCTCATGAAACATTTCCAATAATCGTCGCTGTCAAAGTGATGACACTTACATTTCGGAATATTCAACTTTGCCAATTTCGCCTTGTATTTTCGCATTATTGGCGTTCTAAGTAGGTCTTTTATGTATAAAATTGATGACTTTAAAGCTTCTACGTCTTCGCCGTTTTCATCGGATAAGAAGTTTTCGTAGATGATGGGCTTGTCGAACGGGTTCCTGGATCGTAGTTTTACTCTACCTGTAGATTTTGGCGTTGAGTGCACCACTGCCACTGAGAATACATCGCGTTTGTTGTTTACCTCTTCAATACTCGAAGATGTTATATTGTTCATCCCGTAGTTATCCACGTAGGTCTTTAGCGCCGCCCCGTTTCCTTTTGGTGAGTAGGTGTAGTACATTTGAATGTTCGGTATTGTTAAGTTGTTTTGGGTGTTGATGGACCATTGGATCGCGCTTGCGCCGTAATTGCTTAACGTTCCTCCGCGTGTCAGGCAGTAATCAAGCGCTGTTTCCGCGTCACAAGTATAGTTTAATGGTTTTGGGGGCTGTAATGTTACAAGCAAACCTTGTATTTCGTAATGATCCTGTAATCGAACACCCACAGGAAGATCTTTTACGACGGGGATGCCCAACTTTTCAAGATC
Source organism: Ocypus olens (assembly GCA_910593695.2). Taxonomy (NCBI): domain Eukaryota; kingdom Metazoa; phylum Arthropoda; class Insecta; order Coleoptera; family Staphylinidae; genus Ocypus; species Ocypus olens. The sequence goes on from OU343058.1 coordinate 48,578,905, forward strand.
GTTTTTAGGACCTATTCCTGATACCATTAACAGTTGAGGTGAGTTAATAGCACCTCCTGATAATATCACTTCTTTTTCTGCTCTAATCTCTACTGATTTTTTACCAGCTGATATATACACACCAACAGCTGTTTTATTCTGTATCATAACCTTAGTGACGAACGCATTGGTCGCTATGTATAAGTTAGGACGGTGGTGTTCCTTCGTTAGATACGCTTTGGCCGTACTAACACGAGTTCCGTTATGAATCATGCGGAAAGCTTCGAAAAATCCGATACCTCCTTCTTCGTCGAGCATGGTGAAATCCGCTTGTTTTAACGCTTTCAATATCAGATCGTACCAAGGATCATCGATCTTTTCCCGCGATATCGTGAAAGGGCCGTTGGTTCCAAAATTCGGCGTTACGTCTCCAATGGCTCCTTCAGCTTTCTTGTAGTATTTCAGCACACTCTTCCAGTCCCATCCGGGATTCCCCATCTCGGACCAATTGTTGTAATCCGATACCACTCCTCTCACGTACAGCATCCCGTTGATGGAGTTCGTACCGCCGAGTACTTTTCCTCTTGGCAGTCTGGGATCGTCGTAAGCCAAGCTGAAGGTTTCTCCTGGTTCCGTGGGATAGTCCCAGTCCACCTCCGTGCGTTGATTTGCGGAGTAGTAATAAGGTATCTAAAAAGTAACGCAAGGAATTAAAGAAAATCTTTTTATATTGTTCCCCCATCAGAACACCTGCAGACCGGTTTCGACCTTTCAGGTCCCATCAGTGTAGGGGAAACGGAGATTACTATTGGAATATAAGTATTCCAAACACCGTTAAAGGTAGACACGCCAAAGTGGCGGAATCTATTGCCTGAATGCTGTACTGAACCAAATCCGGGTGGCTTTAACACCGACAAGATATGGACATTGCCAGCGGCGGCAAATATAACAATAATAATGTGAACAATAAATATTGTTCCCCCATCAGGTGTCCATATCTTGTCGGTGTTAAAGCCAGTGGCGGCTCGTGGAACATGTTGATGGTAGAGCCACTTCTTCAATACCCCCCCCCCCCCCTCCTTTTTTGAATAAACAAAGAACCATTTATCTTCCTAGACCAATCGAATATTTAGGCCAAAATATCAAAAATTTTGAACAGCCGAAGATCTAAAATATCGGCCAAAAAATCAAAAATCCTGGTTTAAAAATAAAAATGCAGAAAATACAAGCAAAGGAAAAATAATTTGCCATTTTCAGCCCCAAAAATACCTATTTTTAGCTTAAAATAAGTTCCAGCGAGAAATTCGAAAATGATAGCAAATATAAAAATTTAAAAAAATTCGCACAATAAAATCAATAATTCAAGTTAGAAAAATCTAAAATATGGGACAAAAATAAAAAATTAAGACCAAAAATCTAAAATCCGTACCAAAAAATCAAAATTTTTAACAAACGAATCGAAAAAAATTAAGTATTGTTTATGCTGGAGGCTTCTACTTCGTTATACATTTTAAATATTATAATAAAACACTTTTAACTTTGTTTTGCGTTTCATATTCATTTTTAATTTTTTGCACTCGAGTGTTCGTCATTGAAAAATATACATTTGCAAAAATTCATAACTCGACTGAAAATTGCTGCAGATTCAAAAACCAAAATTATTTTGAAAGAGCGACGTCTTGTGAAGTGAACTTAATATTTGCAGGATTTTATCACTGCGTTTCATATTGATATTTAATTTTTTGCACTCGAGTGTTCCTCATTGAAAAAAAAATACATTTTTAAAAATTTATAACTCGACTGAAAATTGCTGCACATTCAAAAACCAAAATTATTTTGAAAGATTGACGTCTTGTGAAGTAAACTTAATTTTTTCAGGATTTTATCACTGCGTTTCATATTAATTTTTAATTTTTTTGCACTCGAGTATTCGTCATTGAAAAAAATACATTTTCAAAAATTCATAACTCAACTGAAAATTGTTGCACATTAAAAAACCAAAATTATTTTGAAAGATCGATGTCTTGTGAAGTGAACTGAACTTTAGTAGGATTTTATCACTGCGTTTCATATTGATTTTTAATTTTTTGCACTCGAGTGTTCGTCATTGAAAAATATACATTTGCAAAAATTCATAACTCGACTGAAAATTGCTGCAGATTCAAAAACCAAAATTATTTTGAAAGAGCGACGTCTTGTGAAGTGAACTTAATATTTGCAGGATTTTATCACTGCGTTTCATATTGATTTTTAATTTTTTGCACTCGAGTGTTCCTCATTGAAAAAAATACATTTTTAAAAATTTATAACTCGACTGAAAATTGCTGCACATTCAAAAACCAAAATTATTTTGAAAGATTGACGTCTTGTGAAGTAAACTTAATTTTTGCAGGATTTTATCACTGCGTTTCATATTGATTTTTAATTTTTTGTACTCGAGTGTTCCTCATTGAAAAAAATACATTTTTAAAAATTTATAACTCGACTGAAAATTGCTGCACATTCAAAAACCAAAATTATTTTGAAAGATTGACGTCTTGTGAAGTAAAATTAATTTTTGCAGGATTTTATCACTGCTTGTCATATTGATTTTTAATTTTTTGCACTCGAGTATTCGTCATTGAAAAAAATACATTTTCAAAAATTCATAACTCAACTGAAAATTGATGCACATTAAAAAACCAAAATTATTTTGAAAGATCGATGTCTTGTGAAGTGAACTGAACTTTAGTAGGATTTTATCACTGCGTTTCATATTGATTTTTAATTTTTTGCACTCGAGTGTTCGTCATTGAAAAATATACATTTGCAAAAATTCATAACTCGACTGAAAATTGCTGCAGATTCAAAAACCAAAATTATTTTGAAAGAGCGACGTCTTGTGAAGTGAACTTAATATTTGCAGGATTTTATCACTGCGTTTCATATTGATTTTTAATTTTTTGCACTCGAGTGTTCCTCATTGAAAAAAATACATTTTTAAAAATTTATAACTCGACTGAAAATTGCTGCACATTCAAAAACCAAAATTATTTTGAAAGATTGACGTCTTGTGAAGTAAACTTAATTTTTGCAGGATTTTATCACTGCGTTTCATATTGATTTTTAATTTTTTGTACTCGAGTGTTCCTCATTGAAAAAAATACATTTTTAAAAATTTATAACTCGACTGAAAATTGCTGCACATTCAAAAACCAAAATTATTTTGAAAGATTGACGTCTTGTGAAGTAAAATTAATTTTTGCAGGATTTTATCACTGCTTGTCATATTGATTTTTAATTTTTTGCACTCGAGTATTCGTCATTGAAAAAAATACATTTTCAAAAATTCATAACTCAACTGAAAATTGATGCACATTAAAAAACCAAAATTATTTTGAAAGATCGATGTCTTGTGAAGTGAACTGAACTTTAGTAGGATTTTATCACTGCGTTTCATATTGATTTTTAATTTTTTGCACTCAAGTGTTCGTCTTTGAAAAACATACATTTTCAAAAATTCATAACTACACTGAAAATTACTGCGTATTCAAAATCCAAAATTGTTTAAAAATATCGACGTCTTGTGAAGTGAACTGAATTTTTGCAGGATTTTATCCCTGCGTTTCAAATTGATTTTTAATTTGTCGCACTCGTATTCGTCATTGAAAAAAATACATTTTCAAAAATTCATAACTGAAACTTAAGTCACAAAAATAAATATATAAGTTATACAAAACAAAGTTGAAAATTTAAGTCAAAATAAAGAAAATTGCGGCCAAAAAACCAAAAATTTAAACCAAAATAATCGAAAATACAAAATATAGGCCAAAAAAGTAACTATCTACAATAGGGCCTAAAACGGTGAAAATGTAGACAAAATATCGAAAACGAGCGTAAACTTAAAAATTGCAGATGAAAAAAAATCGAAAATTTCTACAAACCAATCGAAAGAAAACTAAAAAGAAATGGAACAAAAAAATCAAAAATACAGAAATCTAAAATATGGGCCAAAGAATCAACAATCCTGATCTGAAAATAAAAAACGCAGATGAACAATCGAAAACTTAGGTAGTTGCAAAATAATTTGCCAAAAATAAATTTCTGACTAGAAATAATAGCAAAAAATTTAAAAAATCACTAATCCAAGTTAAAAAATCTAAAATATAGGATAAAAATAGACCAAAAATCTAAAATATACGATAAAAAATTGAAAAAATATATGTGAATTTTTCAGATTATTATAATAATTTTTAGTGGTTAAAAAAATAAAATCTTATTTTTCGAGGGTTTCAAGGTCATATCTTGGCAAAAATGGGTTTATTTATACGAAACTGAAATAAAATTATTAATACCAAAATATTACCAATAATTTTAAGTAAAATTATAAATAATAATAGCAAAAAATTAAAAAAATCACTAATCCAAGTTAAAAAATCTAAAATATAGGATAAAAATAGACCAAAAATCTAAAATATACGATACAAAATTGAGACCAAAAACATAAAATTCTGGCCCAAAAATAAAAATAGTGGCCCAAGCAAAAAAAAATTTTAACCGACAAATAAAGAAAAATTTAGGGCAAAATCCACAATGTTGGTCAAAAAGTCGAAAATTTAGACAAAACATCGAAAACTCGGTCCTAAAGACTATGCAGACTAAACGAAAAATCAAAAATAGGGGCCAAAAAATCGAAAATTTAGGTCAAAATACAGAAACATTTAGGTGAAATGATTTAAAAAAATAATACAAATCTGTAATATTGGCCAGAAAGCCAAAAATTTAGACAGTATATCGAAAACCCGGGCCTAAAGATAATAAATGCAGGCTAAAACATTGAAAATTTCAACAAACAAAGCTCGAAAATACCGGAAAAAATAAAATAAATCTCGCATTTAAATGAATAATTCACGTTATAAATATTTTAACCAAAATAAAATAAAAAAAATTGGAACTAGAATTAAAAATTCGGTCTGAAAAATAAAAAATGTGGACCGAAAAATCACAATTAAATCGAAAATTTAAAATGAAGAATATTTAGAGCAAATGATCAAACATTTAGACCAAAAAAAAATCGATAATACAGTTCAAAAATCTAGAAATTAAAAATTCGGCTCGAAAAATCAAAAATACGGACCAAAAAAAAAAAACGAAAATTTCAACACATTATAAAGTTAATTATTTATATAATAGCCTAATTAATCGAATGTTAAGATCGGCTAATAAAGTAAACTCGTATGACTGGTTTAATTTATTTGATACAAAAAAATATGCGTTTAAGAAAAACTTAAATAAACATAACACTCTGATTAGGTAATATTTGTTGTAGTATTAGTTTTAGGTTTAATTTTAAGTAAAAAATTGTAACATTTGTATAGATGAATTTATGTAAAATGGGGATTCCCGTAAATGGATAAATAAATAAATAAATAAATAAACAATTATATCTAAAATGTATGTTAAAATCAAAAATATTTAGGTCAACAGATCGAAAATTCAATCCCAAAAGAATCGAAAATACAGGTCAAAAATCTAAAAATTAAAAATTAAAAATGCGGGCCAAAAAGTCAAAAATTTAAACAATTAAATCGCAAAATGTCAAAATATACTATATTTAGGGTAAAATTTTGACCAAAAATATCGAAAATACAGGTCAATAATTTAAAAACTAAAAATTCGTCGGGAGAAATAAAAAATGCGGACCAAATGGTCAAATTTCAATTTTAACAATGAAATCGAAAATTTTGATTAAAATAAAGAATATTTAGGCCAAATGATCAAAAATTTAGACAAAAAAAAATCGAAAATAGAGTGCAGAATATTATAGTAAGAAAATGGTTTTAATTAGTCTTAAAAATCAAAATATTTTTTTCAAATAGGAAAATATATATATTTTTTTAATTTTCGCTTTAATCGTTCAAAAAAAGTGAAAGTAATTTGAAACAGAATTCAAATAGAACCATTAACTTTGTTGGGATGACCTTATTGTTTCACCTTTTGTGCCGGCAGTTTCGACAACTTTAGATTTAGTAGAATAATTCAAATGAAACAATTCACTTGGTTAGTGTGATTCTCAGTAGCGGCTCGTGGAACATGTTGATGGTACTTTTACAATATGGGGAGGCCCTCGCCTCATTTTTTGAAGAATGAAAGAAAGAACGATTAATCTTCATAGTCCAAGATTATTTTGAGTTGTAAAGTAAAGGTTCATAATTTCAAACAGCCAAACAAGCTGAAAATATGATTTATGTATACTTTCGATTTATCGTGCGTTTACATTTTGTGCACTAAATCTGTAACACCATTCTTCGTCTAAGTAAGAATTAATTAAAAATACTTGCTGAGCTCAAAACTAGAGGTAGAGCCATGGCTCCTTGGCTCTATATAACGAGCCGCCCCTGGTTAAAGCCACCCGGATTTGGTTCAGTACAGCATTCAGGCAATAGATTCCGCCACTTTGGCGTTTCTACCTTTAAAATCTTTTTAGGTTGTGCAAGTTGTAGACCTGTTTTTGATAAGCGATTTTTGCATTGATAATACAGATAGGTGCGATCTGGCTCTTGGCTCTACAAAAAAAAACCCGCGAACTGTCATTGAATTGCAGCTACTATAGTTTGATCAACGGATCTTTGCGAAAACTGAGTGTCATTGCCTTGGTAGACATGCGAAACAAATGATCACGTTCAATTTAACTTATCGTAGAGGGAGTAAACGCATGAAAAGTTCGGGTGTCTATGACGTACACGCAAATATCCATTGATCAAAGTATACTCATATAATATAATTGATTGAACACTATTTTAAAACAAATAACTTGAAGATGTTTAATTTTTTTTTTCGAATTAAGGCAAGAAGCAAAATATTGCAAAAATTCAATTGAATATAAAACACACCATGAAGGTAAACCGCAGGTACGTGTGAAAGATCATCAATGGAATGAACTCATTTTCCACGTAAAATCAGAATTTTGGTTAATTTTTTTTGTACACTAATGATTTGGCATGTTACAATAAATAAATTTAAAAAAAAATAGTAAGGGGCAATTTACCTCAGTATTAATATTTGGATACCCTCCAGCTTCCACCAGCAAAACACTGCATTCCGGATTTTCTGATAAACGATTGGCGACAACGGATCCAGCAGTTCCACCACCGACCACGATGTAATCAAACTTTTGGCCAGTTCTCAAAAACGGCGTGTGACTGTCTTGGTACGAAGATCTAGGATCTAGATCGCAGCGTGTTGCAAACAACACACTGATGAGATTCAGTATATCCGCCATTTTCTACTACACTGCAAAATACTTAAATATGAACACTTGGTAACTAATTGCAACTTGCAAATAATTTATATTGTGACCAAACATAAATGGTTATATATTTCATGCGTTATCAGAGTTATTTGCAAGTCTGATAACCGCATTTTGTTCGAAAGTAAGTTATCAGTGGAACGTGTAGATATTTTTTTTATTTTTTTGAGCTCAATTGAATTAAAAGTGGGCTAGTCTGCTTGCATTTTAAATATGCGCAGTCCTGTGATTTGCATAATTATATTATTTATCTACAAACAGGAATACAAATACATAAATAATAGAAGAAAGGTACAAAGCTGGTGCAAAACACAACCTCGGCACGAAATATATTCATGATTTGATTATCAACGATTTTTGTTATTAATATATGAGCAGTGGTGGCTCGTAAATATTTATAGGTGAGGCTACGAAAAAAAAAACGTTGAAGCGAGAGCAACATAAAAATTTTGAAAATCAAATATTTCTTCGATTCACTTCAGTTGTGACGAGGAGGTAAAATACTTCCTAACAACGTGGCTATATATATTCTGGATGCCAATATTTGCAAAAAGCATCTGCTTCGACTCCTTCAATTTCATCTAATTCACAAAGTGATGGTAATAATGATATTGATATTGAAGAAGATATGTATATCCAACATGAGAAACAAACTGGTCAAGATGAAGAGGCTGCTGTTAAAGCCCACACTGCCTATGCATCGTCCACAGAAGAAATGGAAGTAAAAGAAAACTTAAAAAAATAAACCCAAGTATAAGTTTTGTTCCATGTTTAGCACATAGCCAGAATCTCGCTGTTAATATTATTATTTAAGACTTCGAAGATTCGGAGTTTCGAAGATTCGAAGATTCGGAGTTTCGAAGATTCGAAGCTTTGAAGTTTCGAAGATTCGAAGCTTCGAAGTTTCGAAGTTTCGAAACTGCGACTCTTCGAATCTTCGAATCTTCGAAACTTCGAATTCAAAACTTCGAAACTTCGAATCTTCAACACCTCTAAGCTTTGAATTTTCGAAACTTCAAAACTTCGAACCTTCAACACTTCTAAACTTTGAATTTTCTAAACTTCAATCTTCGAAGATTTTGCTATGAATCTTCGAATATTCACAAAATATTACAACATTACATTTTAAATAAAGTTATACTATAATTTCTTCAAACAAAACTATCGCTTAGTACAAATTAAAAAAAAAATTTGGTTTGTATTTCGCACTGTGAACCAACAATTCCGATATCTATGCAATGAAATAAATTCTCTTCCATGAACATTTTTTCTTATTATTTTTTTTACTATCGTCATATTTCTTTCAAAAACTGCCTGTACTGATGAAAGATCGAAACTTCGAAAATTCGAAACTAAAAAAAAATCGAATCTTCAAAACTTCGAATCTTCAACACCTCTAAGCTTTGAATTTTCGAAACTTCAAAACTTCGAACCTTCAACACTTCGAAACTTCGAATCTTCAACACCTCTAAGCTTTGAATTTTCGAAACTTCAAAACTTCGAACCTTCAACACTTCTAAACTTTGAATTTTCGAAACTTCAAAATCTTCGAAGATTTTCTATGAATCTTCGAATATTCGCGAAATGATACATTACATTTTAAATAAAATTATACAACAATTTCTTCAAACAAAACTATCGCTTAGTACAAATTAAAAAAAAAATGTTGTTTTGTATTTCGCACTGTGAACCAACAATTCCGATATTTATGCAATAAAATAAATTCATTGCCATGAACATTTTTTCTTATTATTTTTTACTATTGTTATATTTTTTTCAAAAATTGCCCGTTCTGATGAAACATAAAAACTTCGAAACTAAAAAAAAAAAATCGAAGCTTCAAATCTTAGAAATTTCAAATTTCAAAATTTCAAAACTTCTAAACTTCGAATCTTCGAAATTTTGAATTTTTGAAGCTTAAATCTCCGAAGATTTTCTATGAATCTTCAAATATTCTCGAAATGATACATTACATTTTAAATAAAGTTATACAACAATTTTTTCAAACAAAACTATCGTTTACTACGAAATAAAGAAAAATGTTGGTTTGTATGTCGCACTGTAAACCAACAATTCCGATATTTATGCAACAAAATAAATCCTTTGCCATGAACATTTTTTCTTATTATTTTTTTTTTACTATCGTTATATTTCTTTCAAAACTGCCCGTTCTGATGAAATATCGAAACTTCGAAAATTGGAAACTAAAAAGAAATTCGATGCTTAGAAATTCCAAATCTTAGAAAGTCCGAATCTTCGAAACTTCGAATTCAAAACTTCAAAACTTCGAATTTCAAAATTTCTAATCATAGAATCTTCGAAATTTTGAACTTTCGAAACTTTCTACGAATATTCGCGAAATTAAACAGCATTACATTTTAAATAAAGTTATACGATAATTTCTTGTATTTCAAGTTTTGTATTTCGCACTGTGAACCAATAATTCCGATATTTATGCAATGAAATAAATTTTCGGCCATGAAAATTTTTTCTTGTTATTTTTTTACCATCCTTATATTTCTTTCAAAAACTGCCTGTTCTGATGAAACATCGAAAAAATTCGAAACTAAAAAAAATCGAAGCTTCGAATTTTCGATACTTCGAATCTTCAAAATTCCGAATCTTCGAAACTTCGACATTTTGAATTTTCGAAAGAAACTATTAATTTATTAACGGATCTTTAGCTTGCGGAGCAATTTCCTTGATCGATTAACTTTGTACTATTTTTCAAATCGTTAAATTAATTTTTCGATTTCGCAGTTTAACTTTGAAACGTTGCCGTTTTGTTTCCACATGCCAATTATTTCGATTGAAAATCATAAATGTATCATTTGTTTATGAACCTTAAGCTTTTTAAGCAAATTCCCCGGTTTATTAATTATTTACAATTTTTCGAATCGCTAATTGCAATTTTCATTTTTCCAATTTAATTTTGGAGCGTTGCTTTTTTGATTCCACCTAGTTGTTTCTTTAAAGATCTTGAACTTTTGAAGCAAATTCTTTGGATAATTAACATTTTACTATTTTTCGAATTGTTAAATGTAATTTTCGTTTCCCAAGTCGAGTTCGGAGCACTGCCGTTTTGTTTCCACCCAAAGTATGGCAATTGTTTTGATGGCAAATCACTAATGCAGGGGCGGCTCGTTATACAGAGCTATGGGACTACCTGCAGTGTTAAGCTCTGCAAGAATTTTAAATTAATTCTTAAAACACTTTTTCGCCAGTTACTTTGGTCTAGGAAGATAAATCGTTCTTTCTTTCTTCAAAAAATAAGGAGGGGCTCGGGGGGTGTATATTGTAAAAGTGGCTCTACCATCAACAAGTTCCACGAGCCGCCACTGATAGTTGGAAATAAAATGACAACCTACAAAAGTTGAAAAGCAGAGAAAAAAATTGCAGTCTGCGCTTATAAAAATTACAAAAAATTAATTTCGGCCAAAATGTGCTTCAAAATTTCAAAATGCATCCAGAATAATCCACTTCAATATTTGACACATCATAGCTGGAAACAAAATGACAACCATCAAAAGTTCAAAAGCAGAGAAAAAATTGCAGTCTGCGCTTGAAAAAATTGAAAAAATTCATTTCGGCCAAAGTAAGCTTCAAAGTTCCAAAATGCATCCCGAATGAACCTAATTTTGACAATCCACTTCAATATTTGACACATTATGGCTGGAAATAAAATGGCAATCCTCAAAAGTTAAAAAGCAGAGAAAAAATAGCAGTCTGCTCGTATAAAAATCAAACACTTATCCAAGTTTTGCTATCTCACACTTTAAACAGCTGAACACGAACAAAAGGTTTACATGGAGAAGACAATGAATAATATTTTATTCATTTTTCTTTGTTACAATGCAAAAATAATATTTCTAAATAACAATAAACTTATAATCTTACAGGTACTTGGATTGCAAAAAAAAAAATGATATTTGTCTTTGCTTGCAAAAACCCTGGGCGATAATAAACTGGTTGGATTGTAGGATAGGTCCTACCCTTCACCCTTGGATTGTAGGATAGAGCCTACCCTTCACCCTTGGATTGTAGGATATAGCCTACCCTTCACCCTTGGATTGTAGGATAGAGCCTTCCCTTCACCCTTGGATTGTAGGATAGGTCCTACCCTTCACCCTTGGATTGTAGGATAGGGCCCATTCCCCACCCTTGGATTGTAAGAAAGGGTCCACCCATAGCCCTTTCAGTTTATGCCTTGATCTATAAACCCTTTTTCTCATGTTTCCTCTGCTGGTCAGTTGATCCTCCGTTCTTGTTCTGCTTGGAGTTCTGGCAGTTTCGTTTTATGTGACCCAGACCTCCGCATCCGTAGCATCTAAACTTCCCTTTAAACGCGTTGTTTCCAGGCTTGTCGGACTTCTTCGCCTTGTCTCGCATTCCAGTACTACCACCTGAGATACTAGCCTTTGACGCCATTAATGCCACCAACTCCTCTTGCTGACCCTTTCGCAGATTTCGTCGCCTCTCATCTGAAGTCAGTCCACCAAGTTGATCAGCGTTTGTTGATCATTAGCTCTTGCCCACCAGGATTGTCGAAGACTCTCGTAGCTCTCGGGCAGAGTGTCCAAAAGCCTCACCATCAAGGATCCTTCATCCGGTTTTACGTTGAGTTGCTGCATCCGAAGAACCAAGCCTTCGAAACGTGCGATATGCGTTACCATATCATCACCTGGAACTAGGCTGAAACCGAAAAACTCAGACTGGACCGCATGACTGGCTTGTTTCGTCTGCTGTTCGAATACCGCATGCAACTTCAGCCACATATCTCGTGCAGTTTCACAGGCAACCAGTAGAGCCATTACTTTTGACTCCACTGATTTAACACGATGACTTGACAAGCGACTCGATCGGCCTTATCCCACGTCCTGAGAGAGACCTCATGCGCTGCCAACTCGTCCCGCGTAGCGTTTCCTCCAGGTGCATTCAGTTTTGTAAGCTCTCCGGCACACACCTCACAGGCTCCATCCGTTGCTCGCAACAAATTCGTGACAGCGAACTTCTAAATTGTCCAGTTTTCAGCGTCGCATAGCTTCTCGATTTAATGGAAATCCATTGCTTCCTCTGCGAAGTTGCCGGCCAAACCTGAACGCTTAACCACTGCTTCAGTGCAAAAATTACACTCGAGAGGCGCCTGCAGTTTTGTCCGCAAATTCAAATTGCTCAAAGTGAACCACGCTCTGCTACCATGTTGTGGATTCTCTCAATATGCTTTAATTAGACACAGCCAGACAATTCGTAACGTCAGTTTTTTTATTTGACAGACAGGAATAACAAGTTAACAAAAGGAGGGGGAAGTTCAAGGTTGAATGTTTGATAAGTGTTCCAATTGAAATGAAAAACTATAGTAGAACTTCAACAGTGTCCACCGTCGGCTTAATACATTTCCCGCCTCCGCCTCCCTATCCAACGCACTCCTGATGGACGATGTGCTGCCCGTGATGCTGGCCGTACTTGCACATGTGGGGCCCGTTGATCGCAGACTGGATAGGTCCAACAACTTGCCAGATGTCTACGCTACGAAGCGTAGTCGGGGTGGTCTTCGCCTGCGCATCCCCCGTTGAGTAGGTCCTCTGCCGCATGGGTGAACGGGCCAGTCCCCTTTTTGCAAAGGGGTTGAGCTAGGGTTACATGCCCCCTACGTCTTGTTTGGCTGAACCGGAAGAGGTCGGCTCCTTACCAACCGCAGCAAATAATGAAAAGTTGCCCCCCTCAGCATCCAAGAGGCTGTACACCGAAGTGTAGTGGGATTCCCCGGCAGTGCCGGAACCCGAGGTCGTTTCTCTAGGTTTTTAGACATTTTCATTTATTCTTAGATGTTCCAGTTTATGGCTTCTGGCAGCCGCGCTCCCTGACAGGTGTTTAGTTGTGCTGGGTTTCACGAAGGTGAGATTTGCAGAGAGAGAGACTCACCTAATAGAGTCGAAGTCGGAAGGAACAAGAGTTAGCTCAGGGGAGCAGAGAGGTCATAGAGGTAGAGAATAGGCAGGAGTGACCCCTAGCTCTCAGGTATTCTTAGAGCATTAAGGTCGGAAAGCAAGAGGTAGTGTTGTCCTAGTTCGGACGGAAAGACAGATTACAGATGAGACACCACCCTAGACTAGTTGAAACAAAGCGTGGTCCCGTGATAGGCCCCTCCTCCTTTGCCCGGGCTTGGGACCGGCGTCAGGAGACTCCATTAGATGCTAGTGGCCATCCCCTGCTGCGGAGTTGTGGGTTACATTATAGTTATTGCGAAGGGTGGTCGTGGTGGACCCTGTCAACAGTTGAATACGAGCGAGGGTTGTACTTGTAGTAAGCAATGAACAATATAGAAAAATATTAGATGTATCTTTACTCTTGTAAATTAATTTATTTACAACAACCCTGGGCGATAATAAATTAGGTAGATTATAGGATAGGGACCACCCACCACCAGGATGGTCCCCCTTGGTCCCCCTTGGTACCATCCTTGAATTCACTTTAATAACATACAAACTCTGTTTGGTTGAATGAACCTATTTTTCGTCCCTTTGGTTATGTTGGAAGTTTGATGGGTAGTTTAAATTAATTCGGAAAGTGGTTGGTGGGTGGTGTGTGGGCCCTATCCCACCCGTCTGGTGGTAGATGGGCTCTATCCCGCCCTATAAAATAACTGAACACGATCGATGATTTTACATTTACAAAGCAATAAATAAAATAAAAAAATATTAGATTTGTCTTTGCTTCTGTAATTTTATTCATTTATAACAACCCTGTACGATAACAAACTGGTTGGATTATAGGGTAGGAACTACTCATTACCCTTCAAATTCACTTTACTTGAATCTGTACTCTGTTTGAATTAAATATATATATATATATATATATATATATATATATATATATATATATATATATATATATATATATATATATATATATATATATATATATATATATATATATAATTCCCTTTTGAACCCTTAAGGTGTAGGGATTGTCTTTGTCCTCTCCTATGTTTCTTGTATAAACTGCTTCCAGTCCTTTCTATTACTTGCTAGCTTTTTGGCCTCCATCCATGTTTTACCTTTTCTTGTTAAGTTGTTTTGTATTATTTTATTCCACGTTTCTTTTGGCCTTCCTCTTTTGTTTTTACCTGCTACTCGTACTTCCCATATTTTCTTTACTGGTGTGTTGTCATCCATTCTTTGCATATGTCCCCACCATCCTAGCTGTCTTTCTTCTATATATTTTTCAATTGCGTCGATGTTCAAATCTGTTCTTATGGATTCATTTCTAATTCTGTCCCTTCTAGTTACCCCTTTTACCCTTCTAAGGTATTTCATCTCGATCGCTTGTATTCTACTTTTTTGTTTTTGGTTTAGTATCCATGTCTCACAACCGTATGTTAGTATAGGCCTGAATATGGTTTTATATACCTTTATCTTTGTTTCTTTTGTCACTTCTCTTTTTCCTACGAACGAGTTGTTTATTGCAGTATAGATTGTTCGCTTTTTCAATTCTATGATTTAGATCTATTTCCTGTCTTCCTCTTTCCTCAAACTTTACTCCTAAATATTGAAAGTCCTTTACCTGTTCTATCATCACTCCTTCTATCTCTATATTTATTCGTTCTGGTTCGTTTGATATGACCATCACTTTAGTTTTTTCCTTGTTCATTTTCATACCATTTTCTTTCATAATTTCATTCCATGTTTTTAGATTTTCATTTAAGTCTTTCTCACTTCCTGCTACCAGTACCACATCATCTGCGAATGCACATTCCTGTATTTGCACTCTTTTTAACTTTGTGTGTCCTAATATTAATGGTTTCGTTTTTCTTTCTGCTTCTCTTATTATTTCATCCATAAATATAATAAATAGTAATGGGCTAAGCCCTCCTCCTTGTCGCAATCCTTGTGTCGTTGTGTAGGTATCTGATTTTTTGTTATTTTTTATTATTCGGTTTTTTGTTTCATTGTATATGCTCTTAATCACTCTTATTAGCTTTTTATTTATTTTTCTTCTTTCTAGGATCTTCCATACTGTTTGTCTGTTTACTCTGTCGAATGCTTTTTCCATGTCCATAAATGCACAGTATACTTTCTTTCCAATTTTTAATCTTTTGTTCGTTATTTCTTTTATTGTGAATATATGATCATGTGTACTTCTTCCTTTCCTATAGCCACTCTGCACTTCGTTTAATTCCTTCTCTATTTTGTTCCTTAGTTTTGTTTCTAAAATTTTTTCATAGATTTTTATTATTGTACTTAGCAGTGTTATTCCTCTGTAGTTATTACAGTCTCTCCTATCCCCTTTTTTATAAATTGGTACAATCAGCCCTATTTTTAAGTCTTCCGGTATGTTCTCTTCTGTCCACATTTTGTTCATGATTTCATGTAGAATTTCTAGACCTTTATCATCTATATTCTTTATCATTTCTGCTGTTATTCCATCTTCACCTGGTGATTTGCCATTTTTTAGAGCTTTTATTGCCTCTTTCAATTCTTGTAGTTGTATTCCTTCATTACTTTCTTCATTTTCTTCGCCTATTTCTTCTTGTTCGTCTTCTCTATTTATGTTCTTATTTATTGTATTTTCTGTTTCTAGTAGTTTTTCAAAATATTCCTTCCACCTTTCAATTACCCTGTTTTCATCTTTTATTATTTCCCCATTTTCCTCTTTTATTCTTGTGTTGGTCTCCTTCTTCTTGTTTTTTAGGTTTTTGAGTACCTTGTAGAATAATTTTTGATTGCTTTTACTGTCCTTTTCCAGTTTTTCTCCAAATTCTATCCATTTCTTTTTTTTTGCTTCTATTATTGTTCTTTTAACCTTTGTTCTTTGTTCTTTGTATAGTACAAAGTTTCTGCTGGTTTTAATTTTCAGATATTTTTGCCATAGTTTCTTTTTCTGTTTTACTTCTTGTCTTATGTTTTCATCCCACCATGCTGTTTGTCTTTTGCCTTCTATTTGTTTGTAAGCTCCACATACACTTTTTGTGATTTTTGTTATTGTTTCTTTAAACTCTCGCCACATCTCTTCTAGTTTTCTCTTGTGTCCTTTGGTATTTGTTTCTTGCCACGCCTTATTTAACATATTTTTGTATTTTTCAGCAGTTTCTTTATTTTTTAGCTTATATGTTCTAATGCTTTCGTGTTTTTGTTTTTCCGTACTTTTGACATTTCTGGTTCTTTCAAAGAGTTCTCTTATTTTAGCTACTACTAGGTAGTGATCGCTTCCTATTTCACTTCCTCTCTTAACTCTTACGTCTAGTACTGTTTTCCTATTTTCTTTCTCTACTAACACGAAGTCTATTATCGACTTTTCATTTCTGCTTGGTTCTTCTCTTGTGTATTTGTGTATATTTTTATGTTCATAAAAAGTGTTTGCAATAATCATGTTCTATACAAAATTCTAATAGTTTTTCTCCATTCCTGTTTCTTCTCGCATCTCCATATTTGCCTACTACTGTTGTATATATATTATCCCTTACTCCTACCATCCCATTAAAATCGCCTAATACATACAACTTTCCTTTAGCTTTTTCCACGGTGAGTGTTAAATCATTCCAAAATTTGTCTTTATTTATCACCAATTCGTTTTCATTCGGCCCGTAGACACCTATTATTGTATTTATCTTATTTTCTTCTTTCAATTCTATTGATATAATTCTTTCTGATATAGGTTCCCACTTGTTTACATAATCTTTGTGTTTTTTGTGCAGTATACACCCTATTCCCATTGCCGCTCTTTCGTTTTGTTGAACTCCGCTCCAGAATAATTCGTGCTCATTGTCTAGTGTTTCTGTTCCATTTCCCTTCTTTTTCGTTTCTGGAATTACAATTATATCTAAGTCGGCCTTTTCAAATTCATATATAAGTTCTTGTTCTTTATTTCCTATGCTTCTTGTGTTCCGTACTCCCATTTTTAATATTTTTGGTTTCTCACTTTGTGTATTCTGTATCTTTGATGTTTCTGTGTTTGTATTTCTCATCATATTTGATGTCTCGTCTGTTTGAATTAAATATCTTTTTTAATTTCGTTGGTTATATTTGTTCCATTATCATTTACGGACTGCATTTCAGTGATGCCTCGCGGGGTGACTCATGGTACGGCCGAGGCAGCAGAGTTGGTAATACAGATAGGTGCGGTCACGCCGCCAGCCGTCTCTGAAACCGACCCTACCTATCTACTACCTCGGCCGTACCATGGGTCACGCCGCCAGCCGTCTCTGCAACCGACCCTACCTATCTGTATTGACACCTCTGCTACCTCGGCCGCACCATGAGTCACCCCGCGAGCCGTCACCGCTGGGTATGTAGGTTAAATTAGAGTTAACGCATTGGGGAGGTGGGTGGGACCTAATCCACCCTCTAAACAGTTGAACAGGAACGAGAGTTTACGTGTAGATGGCGATAAATTAAACATTTACGTATTTTGTGGATTTATTTGCAATGACATTAATTTCGTTTCGACTTTCTGTAAGACGAAACGATATTCCTCTGCAGGGCTGCGGTGACGGTGAGGCGACTGTCCAGGTGCAATTTTGATTTCTGGTAGATAGATCATGCATTGTTTTCTCAAGGAGCACAAGCTCGAGTTTTTGCTCCAAGCGCAAGATATTCCTATTTCCCTTTAGAGAACGGTTAGAAAAGATAACTAAATATGTTACCATAGGTTTGAGAACACCTATCAAATGGCATTTTATATACGTAAACTATGTATCACACCAACCCTTAATTTTTTAATACCGTATCCTCTCAATCAATTATCAACAACAGCTTCAACACCATCACTCGGTCCCATTTTGCAACTTCGGAGGCGGTCATTAGTAAATGCAACGCACCTCATACCACCGTCCATAGCGCACTCTGTATGAGCTAGAATGACCGATTTTATGACCGAAAATTATAATTTTGGTCCCAGGCGTAAGATTTGCCCTACTGGGCTCCTGTTCCTTTGGCGGTATTAGGAAATTATTAGAAAAAATAATTTAAAAAGTTACACTAATAAAACGGCATTTAACAAACATAAACTATGTACATTTATTTATAACAACATTCAAAAATCGACTACTAATAAAGTTCCTACTTAAAAATTAATATTTCACAGCACACAAGTTAATAACAAAATTAATCCCAATCTTCTCGAATCATTTTTGCACCTCTTTCCCCAATCATAATAACAGGCGCCATCGTATTTCTATTAGTAATCGTGGGCATTATACTCGCATCAACAATCCTCAAACCTTCAACACCGTACACCATCAATCTATGATCAACAACAGCTTCAACGTCATCACCGGGCCCCATTTTGCAACTGCTCGCCATGTGACATCCCGTGCTACCCAAATTCCTCATAAGGCACGCGTAATACTCTTCGGTATCAAATTCAATATCGTTACAATTTGGCACGTCAATTTTCGCAATTTCGGCGTTGAATCTCTTCATGGTCGGGGTTTGCAGGAATTCCTTCAGTTGCGATATTGACGCGATCATGGCTTTAATATCCTCGCCTCCTATATCCGAGAGGTAATTGGCGTAGACGAACGGTTTGTCGAACGGATTTTTGGATCTTAGCTCTACGTATCCTACGGATTTCGGTGTAGCGGTCGCTATTGACAGCGAGAATACGTCGAATTCCGCGATCAATTGATCGAAACTTGAAATGCTCTGGTTGTTAAGTCCGAAGCCGCGGAGGTAAGTTTTGACCGCTCCTCCGTTACCTTTCTGCGCGTACATGAAATATATTTTTATGTCCGGTATTGTCTCATTTTTAGTGCTGAGCGACCATTGAAGAGCGCTTGTTCCAAAATTTATCATCGGTCCTCCTCGTTGAAGGCAGTAGTCCAGAGCCGCATCCGCTAAACACGTGTTTGTGTTATCCGAGGGATTTAATTTGACGAAAAAACCTTTAATCACGTAATGATCGAACAATTTCCGCCCAACTGGTAAGTCTACTTTCACCGGAATCCCCATCTTCTTCAAGTGCTCGGCAGGACCAACGCCGGATAACATTAAAATTTGCGGAGAATTAATAGCGCCCGCGCTTAAAATTACTTCCTTGCTAGCATACACCTTAATTATTGTACCATTTCTCGAAAACTCCACTCCAACAGCCTTTTTATTTTCAATTAAAATCCTCGTCACATGCGCATCCGTTGCGATGCATAAATTGCAACGTTTTAAATAAGCTAAATACGCTTTAGCAGTGCTACATCTAGTTCCGTTATCCACGGTGCGAAACGCTTCGAAGATACCGACTCCTCCTTCTTCACTCAACACGGGAATGCCCGCTTCTTCGGACGACTTCAAAACAGCATCGTACATCGGATCGGTGATGTTAAGTCTCGATATAGTTAGAGGTCCGCTTGTTCCAAAATTCGGTGAAGTTTTTCCGATCGCCCTCTCCGCTTTCTTGTACGAATTTAACACGCTTTCCCAATTCCAACCGGGGTTTCCTAATTCCGCCCACGTGTCGTAATCTGATGGTAGACTTCGCACGTACAACATCCCGTTGAAGGAACTGCAGCCCCCTAAGACTTTACCCCTGGGTAGTTTCGATCTAAGGTTGGTATAAGCCAAGCTGTGGTTCGTGCCTGGTTCAATCTCATAATCCCAATCGATTTTGGTTTGAAAGGTTTGAGTCCAAAATCCCGGCACCTAAAATTAGAAATAGGGCGTTGTTGTTCGGTGAAAAATTGATTTACGTTTTACATACTTCTGTGATGACAGTAGGGAATCCTCCAGCTTCAAGCACTAACACTTTATTCCTTGGATTTTCTGATAAACGATTGGCTACAATAGCTCCTGCAGTTCCACCTCCGATGACTATAAAGTCAAACTTTTGACCATTGTATAACTGATTTGTGCAACTATTCTGGTACGACGATCGTGGATCAAGATCACATCGCGTGTAAAGTAAAAGGTTGATAAGTGCTAATGTATTCATTGCTGCAATTCAAAGATTTCGTTATTGTAGTAAGAACTGCTCGTGGGGCTTATATATTCCCCTTAAAAAAAGTGGTAATCTTAATTATGCAGGCATTGTCTGAAACATTTGCGTATTTCGCGTAACAAACAACGCTTATCACTAATGTAAACACTTATCAGTAAAACGTCGGTTATGTGGAATAGTCATTCATTGATTTTGAGTTATTTGTTAAAAAGGACTCTAAATAACCTGGGAGAGTAAGCTTATAAGAATTGCCGCTAGAGGGCAGTTGTGACACTCTTCGAGGGAAAAGACTATGTTCTAACAAATAACTCAAAATCGGGCAGAAAGACATTCGGTCGATAGCCAATTGACATGAGGAAAAAAGAACTCAATGTATTTACTTGTTTATGTATTTGTAAAAATTTGTAACTACTTTGTAAATAAAGATTTTGTATATACAGGATGTTTTAGAACTCTGGGAACGGTCAATCACGTGCTTATTTTTCAAAATTTCGAAAAATGTTTTATACAAAAGTTGTGTATAATAGTGAGCTGCACGCCCTAAAAATATTTAAATTTATACAGGGTGTCTCATAACAAAGTTACGGACCAAACTTATATTTTTTTAAATGGAACACCCTATATTTTTTGTCATTTTTGAATTATATAGAGCAAATAAAGGTGAGTTACTTCAATACTCCCTATACCTATTGTTTGCCGTTTTCGAAATATTTGAAGATTTGTTGAAATACATGGTCTGGGTGAAATTTTATTCTTGCCCCAGTGATTGACGTTGAACGATTCAAATCATTTCAATTATTTGCTTGAAGGTTCGAACTATAGAGCCAACCATGATTTCATACAAAAAATTATACAGGGTGATAAAAAAATGCGGTAGAAAAACCCAACTTATAAAGTTGAATAAGTCCGTTTTTTCAAATGACACACCCTGTATTTAGTAACGTATTCTCAAGTAGAATCCAATTATCTTTCAGATTATAATAATTATTCCTGATATGATAATCGCCGAATACAAGAAAACTATTGAGATTAGGAACAGGGAACCCTTATACAATCTGAAAGATAATTGGATTCTACTTAAGAATACGTTACTAAATACAGGGTGTGCCATTTGAAAAAACGAAGTTAAATAACTTTATAAGTTCGGTTTTTCTACCGCATTTTTTTTATCACTCTGTATAATTTTTTGTATGAAATCATGGTTGTCTCTATAGTTCGAACCTTCAACCAAATAACAGAAATGATTTTAATCGTTCAACGTCACTCACTGGGGCAAAAATAAAATTTCACCCAGACCATGCATTTCAACAAATCTTCAAATATTTCGAAAACGGCAAACAATAGGTATAGGGAGTATTGAAGTAACTGTCCTTTATTTGCTCCATATAATTCAAAAATGACAAAAAATACAGGGTGTTCCGTTTAAAAAAAAACAAATTTGGTCTGTAACTTTGTTATGAGACACCCTGTATAAATTTAAATATTTTTAGGGCGTGCAGATCACTATTATACACAACTTTTGTATAAAACACTTTTCGAAATTTTGAAAAATAAGCACGTGATTGACCGTTCCCAGAGCTCTGAAACACCCTGTATAACTCAAAATCAACGAATTTTTGAGATTTTATACTATTCCATGAAATCGACGATGTATACTTCTCAGATTTTCGAGGGTTTATGTTTACAGAAATTATCGCTGTTCTTTTGGAAACGTATGATCATATTCAGTGGTGTTTACTTAAGTTGATCAAAAGATGTTATTTTTTTGTGACAGGCGAAACATATCCATTTTTATTCATAGATTAAATTGTTTTTTTAATCCTTCAATTAATTGCCTAACTAAATTGCCAAAATGCAAATTTCTGATAGTTAGGCAAGTTCATTGACCTGAATCCTAAAAATATGTAAACACGTATGAGTATTAAATGAAGGAAATGTCAGAAAATTATCAAAACTTGTCAATTGAAGTTCTGTTATCGCGTTATACGCGAAAAGTCGTAAACAAGAAAAACAGACAAACATATTTCAGGGCATACTAATTTCTGTGCAGTATGCATTATGCAGGATATTATAATACAATATATGAGTATTAAATGAATGAACTGCCACGAAATTATGAAAACATGTCAGTTGAATGTCTGCTATCGCGTTACACGCGAAAGGTCGTAAACAGAAAAACAAATTTCAAAATAGACTAATTTATGTGCATTATACATTATGCAGGATATTATAATACATATGCGAGTATTAAATTACTGAAATCACACGAAATTATCAAAACTTGTCAGTTGAAGGTCTGTTTTCGCGTTATACGCGGAAGGTGGCAAACAAACAAAAAAACAGAAAAACAAATTTTGAGTGCATTAACTTCTCTGCATTATACATTATGCAGAATATTATAATTTTCCAATAACTGATCCTCTTCATCTTAAAGAAAGCCATTAATGTGTTTTGTTCATGAAAATGTTATAATGTGCGCATTATTTAATTGTATGGGCAACATTAATGGGGTACATTTAACACTCAATTTCATTAAACACGCATTTGCGTGTTTAATATGCTTATTAAACACGCACACGCATATGCGTATTTAATATGGTCATTAAACACGCTAATTCGTGCTTTGATTCACACAACGCGATTTATGATAATATTTTGTTTACCCTATTTAATATTGAATTTAACTTTAATTTTACATTTTTTTCAATTGTAATTGTATCATAATTACAACTTTAATTTTGATTTTGATTCTAATTGTAATTTTAAATTAAATTTTGATCTTGATTTTAATTTTCGTGAACAAAGTATAGTGTAATGGCTATTAATCACGAGAACGAGGTTTGCGGAACGAGCCGTAGGCGACTGGAGCAAATCATTATATGCTCGTTGTACAATATACTATTATTGTTTATTATTAAACCATTAATACCTCTGTACAATTACAATTTGAATCATTAAAATCAATTTAACCATTAAAAAATTGCTGCGGCAATATTTATTATTGCAGGATTTTTACAGCACTTTTATTTCAAAAGATTAAAGGATTATATGTTTGGCGGTCATTTAATGCTTACATTATCAAAATCATCCCTTAGAATTGCTATCTAGAAACTTTTAAACATTTTTCGTTCGGATTTCCGCGCCTCGTCGCTATCTATTGGACGGTGGCTGAACTGCTAAGTGATGTTTTTGAACAGCGCCAAAATGCTCGAACTTAATACTTATTGTCAAAGTGTTAATGTTTAGTAATGCGCTGTGCATGAAACGATAGACGATTTAATTTTTAATCGAATGGTGTATAAAATAGCTGAGGAAATTTATCGGTTTTTCTGTAATTTACGAATGAAAATTAAGGACGACACACTTACCGACATTTACAGCTCGCTGTAACATAAAAATTCAATAAAGAAGAATTTGCTATATTCCTCAATCAAATACGGGTTACAATACTTATTCCTGATTAATCATTCAACTATTTATATTGTTAATGCATTACAATAAGAGAAATATACGAGAAATCATAATCTAAGTAGAGGGCTCTACCTGTTATCGTGGGGATAAACTACTTAATAATTTGTGGATGTAATAATTGTTGTGATAATAAAAGAATATTTAAAAACTTAAAAAGAATGTTGTCTCATAATTAAATAAATTCACTTGTGGATATTTACGTACGTACTTAAATTGCAGAAACAATATTTTATAATATACACGCCTAATCCGAAGCAACCCGATATACGCATAACTCGAATTAATTTTTTATTAAAAACTTCTAATTTTATACGTAACAGGGATAAAACCATAAGTGTAATCCTGAGTAAAGCTTCAAAAATAGTGGGAATATTTAAGTATTTAAATTGCGGAAACAATGGTATTATATAAACGCCTACTTGTAGGCAACCCAATATACTATAACTAATATTATTTTTTATTAAAAACTTCTAATTTTAAATATAATAGGGACACAAGCATAAGTGTAATCCTTAGCAATGCTTTAAAAATATTACACTTATGGGTTTGTCCCTGTTACGATTGAAATTTGAAGTTTTAAATAATAAATCATTATTAGTTATACGTGTATTGGGTTGCCTGTAAGCAGGCGTTTATATAATATAATTATTTCTGCAATTTAAATACTTTAACATTCACATTATTTTTTAAGCTTTGCGGAGGATTACACTTATGGTTTTGTCCCTGTCACGTTTAAAATTAGAAGTTTTTAGTAATAAATTAATATTACGTATGCGTGTATTGCATTGTCTGTAAGTAGGCGTTTATGTAATATAATTATTTCTGCAATTCAAATACTTAAATATTCGCACTATTTTTGAAGCTTTACTGAGGATCACACTTATGGTTTTGTCACTGTCACCTTTAAAATTGGAAGTTTTTTTATAGTAGTTATGCGTTTATCGGGTTGCCTGTGATTAGGCGGATATATTCTAATGTATTGTTTCTTCAATTTAAATACGAAAATATCTACAAGTAAATTTATTTTATTATAAGATAACAGTCTTCTTAAATTTTTAAATATTCTTTCATTATTAAAACAATTATTAAATCCACTAATGAAAACGTAGTTTATCCCCACGATAACAGAGGGTACCCTCTATGAAGATTAGGATTCCTCATATATTTCTCTTATTGTAATGCATTAATAATATAAAAAGTTTATTGAATAATCAGTAATAAATTGGGACCCGTATTTCATTGAAGAATATAGCAAATTGTTGTGCATTTCATTTTGAAGTTACAGTGAACTGTAAATGTCGGTAAGTGTGTCATGCTTAATTTTCATTCGCAAATTACAAGAAAACGGCTAAATAGCCTCAGCTATTTTATACACCATTCGATTCGGAGTTAAATCGTCTATAGTTTCGTGTACAGCGCATTGCTAAATATTAACACTTTGATTATAAGGTTTAAGTTCGAGCATTTTGGCGCTGTTCAAAAACATCACTTAGTAGTTCGGGCATCGTCGAATAGATGGGGAATGCGAACGTAAAATGTTTAAAAGCTTAAATAGTAATTCTGAGGGATGATTTTGATAATTTGAACGTTAAATCAACGCCAAACTTGCAATCCTTTAATCTTTTCAAATAAACGTACCCGTTTATATTGCCAGTCCTTTGACTCGCGCCCAAAAACCGACAAAACAGGGAGCAATGGGCATGACGAGGAGCGTGATCACAGTATAGGGTTGGTTTAAGTCCCCCCCCCCTCTTTAGGACCGACTGGTAGTTTAATTATTTTTGTTCACGAAAATGTTATTATGTGCGCATTATTCAATTGTATGGGCAACATTAATGGGGTACATTTAACACTCAATTTCACGCACTTGCGTGTTTAATACGCTTATTAAACACGCACAGGCATTTGCGTGTTTAATATGGTTATTAAACACGCTAATTCACGTTTTAATTCACAGAACGCGATTTATGATAATATTTTCTTTGCCCTGTTTAATACTGATTTTTTTTTTTTTAAATTGCTATTGTAATTACAACTTTAATTTTGATTTTAATTTTGATTTTGATTTTGTTTTTTTATATTGATTTTGATTTTGATTTTGATTTTAATTTTCGTGAATAAAGTATAGTGTACAACGAGCATATAATAGCTATTAATCACTCAAACGATTTGCTCCACTCGCCTACGGCTCGTTCCGCAAACCTCATTCTCGTGATTAACAGCCATCATTATATGATCGTTGTACAATATACTGTTCTCCTGCTGCCATCTTTGATACAGTAGTATCGTATGTTAATTTAAAAAAAAAACCTCAAGTGTGCCATGACTTTTTCGTTTTAAAAATTTAAGTTGGCACACTTATTAGGAATTGACATATAAACGTCAGATTTTTCTAGAAGTCACAATTATTCCGTACTCACAATGGTTTACAGCAACCAGCAAAAAATGTTTCCAATTGAAAGTTATTTCTGAGTTGTCATTATAGCGTGCGACAACATGGCATGCACGAAGCGTACGCCACTGGCAACCGATCTCGCGGTTCTTCTTAATTCAAACGTATTCTACCTGGGTTGTAACCAGTGATGGTTCGCGGGGTTTTTTCTGGTACGGCCGAGGAACAAGAGGTGGTAATACAGATAGGTAGGGTCAGTTGCAGAGACGGCTGGCTGCGTGACCGCACCTATCTGTATCACCACCTCTTGTTCCTCAGCCGTACCAGAAAAAAAACCCGTGAACCGTCACTAGTTGTAACCATACTGTATGAATAAATAATCCTATAAAAATAAACATTTCAATGAATAAACAAAGGCACCGAAAATACCACGACGAATTAATAATATTATAATTTTGTTTGTGTTTTTTTTTTGTTCTTTCTTATTATTTATACTAGAATGAATAGTTGTTGTTTGTCAAAAATTAGCCTACTTGATTAATAATAATAATAATACATTACATTTCTCAAATAAATCCACTGATAATTTTATTTCGATTTTCTTTAATTTTCACTCTTACATAAATACATTTGAACACAAGGTCGAATATATTTTTTAAAGATGATATTTACGTCAGTTTTAGAATTTTATAAAATTTAGAATTAGTTATTTTCAATACCTCTCTGATGGCTAATGGTTTAATTACCAAAGCCAAAAAAAAAAAGAATTTTATAAATAATGTTTTTTTTCTGCTTACCTCCGTCTTTCACCTTCTTCGATTGCAACGTAAATTTGGAAACAAGCTTTTATATAACTTAAACAAAATCTTCCATGTGGAACAGATTTACCAACTTCCCATCACATTGAAATCATTGAAATTGAAATTAATTGATTCATCGCACAGGCACGCGCCTGTGGCCTCCAAATAGCACCGGCTTTAATCCAGCCCCTTTAAAGGCGATTTTGCTAAAACATGTTGGTTACTACCGAGGACTGAAGAGAACGTGCACGTGGTGGGGGTTTGTTTTCGTAAACGTAAGTGCATTATTGGCGACTGCCTATAAAAACTAGTTTTGCCGCAGTGGCCTCTAAAGCAGGTTGCGCCTCAGGCCTCAAGAGTGCATAATCCGCCACTGATTCCTCAAAGTGTATTTTTAGCTTTAAACAAACAAGCAAATAATGAAATACGTAATTGTGGTCGTTTTATTTTGAACATTTCAATATGCAAGAAATTTTATTGCAACCAAACATTTTGGTTCCAACAAACCTTGCTTGCTTATAAAAGGCTGAATTTGTTGATTAAGTCACAAAATATAATTATTATCGATAATTTTACGAGGCTAAATCAAGATGGTATCTACAACATAGGCCAAATGCTACAGACTTGATCTCCTGCAAAACCCGGGTTTTCATATCAACATGTCACCATTTATAGTGAACCTATGCAACCCAGTTAGCACACTTGTATTAGTAACATATCTGAGTAAGCTCAAACTGAGAACAAGTACTAGTGAACAGTGGTGTATTGGTAAACTAAGAAGTAAGCTTTTTTATTCTTACTATACAAAATATTAACAAACACAAACGCGTTCCGTTTCTGAAAAAAGGTGCCGGAACGTCGTTCCCCCACGTTCCTCCTCCAATACACCACTGCTAGTGAGTAGTAACATATCTGAGCAAGCTCAAACTGAGAACTAGTATTAGTGAGTACTACTCAGTTTGAGCTTACTCAGATATGTTACTAATTACAATAAGTGTAGTAACTTGGAAGACATTAACTTGAATTTAAAAAAAAATCAGACTTGACTGCTGTTTCTCTCTCATGCATGGCCATCTTAGCAGCAAAATTCAGTGGCTTACATCTTCTAATAATCAAACACTTTGGTTTAAAAAAAATAGCTTGCTAAGACATTTTTTTTTATTGAGTCGCCTGATACTAAAGAATATTTTATTGTAGTTTAATCTAGCATACATATCCAACGACTTCGAACAATTAGTTAATAAGTAAAATCTTTTTATTTCGTAGTTAGACTTATGTCACGAAAATGTTTGTTTTTTTAAATCAAAATCAGTTTGTAGTTTAAATAACCCGCCATAAGTACCTCAAAAGTGCTACCAACGAAATACTTACGTTGGCATAGTTTGTGCAGAGAAAATAGTTCCAATAACCCAATCTACACCATTTGCATTACAATTCCAAGCATTTGCCACAGCTTCAGATTTCGCCTTTATAAACTTTACCATTGCTCGCATGGAAATGGTAAAATGGATTTAGTAAATTTAATGAACTCATTATCGGTCAACGAAACTGAAACGGACAAGCGCAATTCCACATTCAACATTGTTTCGGTGATCATAAACAACGAACGCACAGACATTGTTTTCGGTGAGTTCACAAACCGGTTGATGGTGATTGCAACGCAGTACGAAAAAGTTGGATCCCTCGTAAAGGTAACAATAGACTTACCGGAAGACAACTCTGATATATCCGACCCCGTGTATTCCATCCACCATCTCTTCGGCACCGAAAGTGCAGAACGGGACGCCGCCGCAAGGTACATTGCGGAGAAATTAAACACCCGCAAGACCTTGTTAATTTCCCTTGGGCTCAAGAACTATTTACCTGAAACGGTGAGGAGTCTCGCCGAAGCACTACTCAATATCCCAGAGAAAAAATAAGTAAGCATGTCGGTTGTAAGACAACCGAAAATAGCCCAAGCGTTCTTCGGGCAGCTGGTAATTGGCCCCCCAGGGTCTGGAAAAACTACATATTGTGCGAAAGTATACGAATTTTATAAACAAAAACTTAATAGAAAGGTAGATGTCATCAACCTCGACCCTGCTAATGATAACATGAACTACAAAGCTGCTATCGATGTGATGGAATTGGTTTCGGTTGAAGACGTCATGTCTAATTTATCCCTTGGCCCGAATGGAGCTCTGATGTATTGCATGGAATATTTAGAGCAAAACTTTGATTGGTTGTTGGGAAAATTAAACGCAATCAAAGATAGTTATTTAATTTTTGACATGCCCGGGCAAATTGAGCTGTACACACACCACAGCGCTGCCAAACACGTGTTTGAAAAATTGCAAAATTTAGGATATCATTTGTGCACCGTGCACATGATAGATTCTCATTACTGTTCGGATCCTGCGAAATTCATCTCTACACTATTGCTGTCTTTATCAACGATGCTGCAAATTGGATTACCTCATGTGAATGTTTTAAGTAAGGTTAGTACTATGGATTAATCTTATTTCTGGATCTGGACTGTTTAAAACATTCACTGCTCAATGATGACATGATGCCAATGTATAAACGGAATAAAAATCACTTCGTTTGCCAGAATAATCTAGAAAACTCAAATTTCTGGCTGTTCGAGAGATGCAGAAAGGGTAACGAAAAGAGCACGTTTTCTTATGTTTTGTATTTGTGTTAAGATAATGAAATGTTTTTTCTAGAACATAATATTCTTGCAATAATATAAAAGAAATTGTAAACATTTAGAAAATGATTTCCATCAAGGACTTATTGTGTTTTATGCATTCTTGATGTAAATCATTCGTTATGCTCTACTTAATTCCATTCATTGTTTTTGTAGGCTGATTTATTAAGGGAACATTCAGATAAGCTCGATTTCGGCGTTGATTTCTACACGGACGTGTTGAATTTAGATTATCTGCTTGAATTATTGGATGATGGGCTGTTCACCAAGAAATACAAAAGGTTGAACGCCGCTTTGGTTAGTCTGGTGGAGGATTACAGTCTGGTTTGCTTCGTGCCTCTGGATGTTAATTCGGATAAGAGTTTGCTCACTTTAAAGAGTGCAATTGATAAGGTAAGAGGTAACTCAAGTAAGTTATTTATTTTACGAGTGCCGAATGTACGTAATTAGTCCCGCAAGAAAAAGTTTAGCCTTGAGCTCAAAGAGCGAATGGGTAATTTTTTCAAGGGACTAATGAGTAATTCCACCACTGACGGTGGTACGGCCGAGGAAAAAGAGGTGGTAATACAGATAGGTGCGGTCACGCAGTCAGCCGTCTCTGCAACTGACCCTACCTATCTGTATTACCACCTCTTGTTCCTCGGCCGTACCAGAAAAAAACCCCGCGAACCGTCACTGAATTCCACATGAGTATAATATAAAATTTTATCCAAAATCATATGTAATTGTATTAAATATTGAAATAATGTTTAGATCAATGTATTCCGTGAGTCCGAGTTATTCTCTCACTGGGGGGTAATGAACAATATTATGTCATTCAAATGACCACAATAATTCACTTATTACACAAGATTTTGGATAAACTATGATTTATGCCCTTTCCGCTATATTGGTTATAAAATGTGGATTTATTTTGATTATAAATATTTTGCAACAAACAGGGGCGACTCGTGGATTTCCGTAGGTGAGGCAGAGACAAAGATGCCGCTCATGCTGCACTACTTACTCTAATACAGGAAGCAAATATTCCGTTGCCTCACCGCCGAACATCCACGAGCCGCCGCTGGTAACAATGTGTTACCACTAATATATTTATATTATTTGATTTTAGGCAAATGGATATGTGTACGGAAGTGGTGAGGAAAGGAGTATTCAAGCATTGCTGTCCTGTGCCGTCGGAGCTCGAACGGAGAGTGAAAGGTTCGATGCCGATTATATGTAATAATGGTTTTAAATTATGAATAAAATACTTATCAATTTACATTTATTAAAAAAAGAAACATTATTAATACTTATTTACAATTAATTCGCCTTTCCTTTCTGCTTATCAAGTTGGGCTCTGAAACGGTAAAGAAACAGTCATTTCAACTTCACGAATTTTTTTATAAAACGAACCTTAATTGTTTATTGAAGTCATCTTCAATATTATCATCCTCCCAGTTGTCTTCCCAGACACTGATATCCTGCTCATCCTTTTCTTTCCCCGTCCAGTCTGTAAAAGAAAACGAATTATTACCTGTGAACAAAGTACGACCTAGAAATACAAACCTTCGACGGGAAATTCTTCAAATTCATCATCTTCCTCCAATACTCCCAAGTCGAGCTTTGATTTTTCAGCAGACATGATTAAATTTCAATATTCACTTTGGGAAAAGCACGGCAGCACGAAATTTGCAAATAATGGTTGCACTGTCAAAATTTACGAAACACCAACTGTAGCATTGAGAGGCAACTTTTGCGCCTACTGGATTTAGTTCGAACAAATACCAACCAGTAAATAATCAAACTCCCCAAGAAAACCGATGCGCAAAATTAGGAACAAAGATATAAAAGGCTACTTTTCGTCTTTATTTAATTAATATAATACGTCTGCAACAAGTGAGAGTTTTCAATTTTAAGTAAATATTTTACTTTCCTGGATAATACCTCGTCAAACAGGGAACTACACGATAGGTAATTTATATGTTGTAGTAGACCAAATTAGTTACAAATTGGATAGTGCATGGATTACATCTTTTCTAGGTGCAGTTAATACTATGAATTTAATAGTAAGGAGCAAACTTAAACAATTAGAAATTACCCTTGAAATGCCCCTCGATGGATATTTAGTTGGTGTGAACGAAACCTAGAGGGCGCCACTAAACAAAATTGTAACATTGGATTTTTAGTATATAATTTGTAGTTGAGGTATTTATATACTTAAATATTCAACAATCGGTAGTACTTTAATATCCTACGTGACTACTCCTATATTATTCACGCTTCCTTACTCGATTTCATTATTATAATACTTCTGCAACAAGAGAGTTTTCAATTTTAAGTAAACATTTTACTTTCCTGGATAACACCTCGTCAAACAGGGAACTACACTAAATTTGATAGTGCATGGATTGCATCTTTTCTAGGTGCAGTTAATACTATGAATTTAATATTAAGGAGTGAAAATTACCCTTGGAATGCCCGTGGATGGATATTTAGTTGATATGAACGAAACCTAGAGGGCGCCACTAAACAAAACTGTGAAATTGGATTTTTAAGCATATATATTTTTAACGCGTTAAATGCGACACATGGTTATAACGAAATGTATGTAATAATAATTGCTGAATTATTCTTAAATGTATCCTTCTAAATCTGAATACATAAATAATAGCAATTGAGGTATTTATATACTTAAATTTCAACAATCGGTAGTCCTTTAATATCCTACCTGTCTACTCCTATTTTATTCACGTTTTCTTACTCCGAATTACCATCAACCATTGTTTTCCACAAAAGTTTTGGGTTTAAATAAAATTTACATTTTCGATTAATAAAGTTGACCGTCTTGAAATGCTTTATCGTTGATTTATTTTAGTTAGCACAGGTAAAACATAGGTGGCGCCACTGACAAACTTTGTTCTCTTGAAATGCTCTTCGATGGATTTTTAGTTGCTACGAACGAAACTTAGAGGACGCCGCTAGACAAAACTGTAGCGTTGGATTTTTAAATATAATTATAACGCGTTATGTAGAGTTTATTTGAATGTAACACGTATGTTCCCTATTTGAATGCCTTTAGTTCGTATTATTTTTTACCCTCCCAAATAGTATATTCACTTGAATTGAGTTACCTCTACGATTTCGCGCAGGCTGAGGTCTTCTCTATTCAAACGTACTCTACATTAACACGAATGTGGGTAAATAGGATTTTGAAACTAGATCCTAAACTTTTAAAACTATTCTATTGTAACACCGCTGCTTCAAAATTACTCAATCCAATTGTTAAAAATACGGACTCCGTATCAATAAAGCTTATAAACAATTTTACTTTAATACAAACATAATTATCTCTAGTTGCACCACTGGACGTAAAGTATTCCATCCCTGTCATTCGCACTGCCAGACTCAATTATACAAGAGCAATGCCACATATTCATGGCCATCATTCATGCAAATTGAAATGGAGTCGTGTCATGTTGGCATGCCAGTTACTAGACGTGCCGCCGGACGGACCGGTGGTTTTACTCTAAAAATGGGGTTATCCCGTTATAAATTAAAATGTGAAATTATTTTCGCGCAAAATTACTCTTTCCATTTCTGCGATCCTATTACTCCTAGTGGAAATTTTTGTATCAAAATTTTGTTAAAAATAAATTAAAACGTAAAATTATTTTCCCGCCCAAATTACTCTTTTCATTTCTGCGATCCTGTTACTCCTGATGGAATTTTTGTGCGAAAATTTTGTTGAAAATAAATTAAAATGTGAAATTATTTTCGCGCCCAAATTACTCTTTTCATTTCTGCGAACCTGTTACTCCTGATGGAATTTTTGTGCGAAAATTTTGTTGAAAATGAATAAAAATGTGAAATTATTTTCCCGCCCAAATGACTCTTTCCATTTCTGCAATCCTGTTACTCCTGATGGAATTTTTGTGCGAAAATTTTGTTAAAAAAAAATTAATAAGTGAAATTATTTTCGCGCCCAAATTACTCTTTCCATTTCTGCGATCCTGTTATTCCTGATGGAATTTTTGTGCGAAAATTTTGTTAAAAATAAATTAAAATGTGAAATTATTTTCCCGCCCAAATTACTCTTTTCATTTCTGCGAACCTGTTACTCCTGATGGAATTTTTGTATCAAAATTTTGTTAAAAATAAATTAAAATGTGAAATTATTTTCGCGCCCAAATTACTCTTTTCATTTCTGCGATCCTGTTACTCCTGATGGAATTTTTGTATTAAAATTTTGTTAAAAATAAATTAAAATGTGAAATTATTTTCCCCCCAAAATTACTCTTTCCATTTCTGCGATCCTGTTACTCCTGATGGAATTTTTGTGCGAAAATTTTGTTGAAAATAAATTAAAATGTGAAATTATTTTCGCGCCCAAATTACTCTTTTCATTTCTGCGATCCTGTTACTCCTGATGGAATTTTTGTGCGAAAATTTTGTTGAAAATAAATTAAAATGTGAAATTATTTTCGCGCCCAAATTACTCTTTTCATTTCTGCGATCCTGTTACTCCTGATGGAATTTTTGTGCGAAAATTTTGTTGAAAATAAATTAAAATGTGAAATTGTTTTCCCGCCCAAATTACTCTTTTCATTTCTGCGATCCTGTTACTCCTGATGGAATTTTTGTATTAAAATTTTGTTAAAAATAAATTAAAATGTGAAATTATTTTCCCCCCAAAATTACTCTTTCCATTTCTGCGATCCTGTTACTCCTGATGGAATTTTTGTGCGAAAATTTTGTTGAAAATAAATTAAAATGTGAAATTATTTTCGCGCCCAAATTACTCTTTTCATTTCTGCGATCCTGTTACTCCTGATGGAATTTTTGTGCGAAAATTTTGTTGAAAATAAATTAAAATGTGAAATTGTTTTCCCGCCCAAATTACTCTTTTCATTTCTGCGATCCTGTTACTCCTGATGGAATTTTTGTATTAAAATTTTGTTAAAAATAAATTAAAATGTGAAATTATTTTCCCCCCAAAATTACTCTTTCCATTTCTGCGATCCTGTTACTCCTGATGGAATTTTTGTGCGAAAATTTTGTTGAAAATAAATTAAAATGTGAAATTATTTTCGCGCCCAAATTACTCTTTTCATTTCTGCGATCCTGTTACTCCTGATGGAATTTTTGTATTAAAATTTTGTTAAAAATAAATTAAAATGTGAAATTATTTTCCCCCCAAAATTACTCTTTCCATTTCTGCGATCCTGTTACTCCTGATGGAATTTTTGTGCGAAAATTTTGTTGAAAATAAATTAAAATGTGAAATTATTTTCCCGCCCAAATTACTCTTTTCATTTCTGCGATCCTGTTACTCCTGATGGAATTTTTGTATTAAAATTTTGTTAAAAATAAATTAAAATGTGAAATTATTTTCCCCCCAAAATTACTCTTTCCATTTCTGCGATCCTGTTACTCCTGATGGAATTTTTGTGCGAAAATTTTGTTGAAAATAAATTAAAATGTGAAATTGTTTTCCCGCCCAAATTACTCTTTTCATTTCTGCGATCCTGTTACTCCTGATGGAATTTTTGTATTAAAATTTTGTTAAAAATAAATTAAAATGTGAAATTATTTTCCCCCCAAAATTACTCTTTCCATTTCTGCGATCCTGTTACTCCTGATGGAATTTTTGTGCGAAAATTTTGTTGAAAATAAATTAAAATGTGAAATTATTTTCGCGCCCAAATTACTCTTTTCATTTCTGCGATCCTGTTACTCCTGATGGAATTTTTGTGCGAAAATTTTGTTGAAAATAAATTAAAATGTGAAATTATTTTCCCGCCCAAATTACTCTTTTCATTTCTGCGATCCTGTTACTCCTGATGGAATTTTTGTGCGAAAATTTTGTTGAAAATAAATTAAAATGTGAAATTATTTTCGCGCCCAAATTACTCTTTTCATTTCTGCGATCCTGTTACTCCTGATGGAATTTTTGTGCGAAAATTTTGTTGAAAATAAATTAAAATGTGAAATTATTTTCCCGCCCAAATTACTCTTTTCATTTCTGCGATCCTGTTACTCCTGATGGAATTTTTGTGCGAAAATTTTGTTGAAAATAAATTAAAATGTGAAATTATTTTCCCGCCCAAATTACTCTTTTCATTTCTGCGATCCTGTTACTCCTGATGGAATTTTTGTGCGAAAATTTTGTTGAAAATAAATTAAAATGTGAAATTATTTTCGCGCCCAAATTACTCTTTTCATTTCTGCGATCCTGTTACGATTTTTAAAGAGTAAAATACCTCTTTTCGTTCATAGTCTCCTGTTACAAATCATGAAAATTTGTCGAAATTATTTTAGGGTAGACATTCTGAACCGTAAATTTTCGATCGATTTTTGAAGAGTAAAATACCTTCTTTCGTTCCTAGTCTCCTGTTACAAATCATGAAAATTTGTCGAAATTATTTTAGGGTACACATTCTGAACTGTAAATTTTCGATCGATTTTTGAAGAGTAAAATACCTCCTTTCGTTCCTAGTCTCCTGTTACAAATCATGAAAATTTGTCGAAATTATTTTAGGGTAGACATTCTGAACCGTAAATTTTCGATCGATTTTTGAAGAGTAAAATACCTCCTTTCGTTCCTAGTCTCCTGTTACAAATCATGAAAATTTGTCGAAATTATTTTAGGGTACACATTCTGAACTGTAAATTTTCGATCGATTTTTGAAGAGTAAAATACCTCCTTTCGTTCCTAGTCTCCTGTTACAAATCATGAAAATTTGTCGAAATTATTTTAGGGTGGACATTCTGAACCGTAAATTTTCGATCGATTTTTGAAGAGTAAAATACCTCCTTTCGTTCCTAGTCTCCTGTTACAAATCATGAAAATTTGTCGAAATTATTTTAGGGTAGACATTCTGAACCGTAAATTTTCGATCGATTTTTGAAGAGTAAAATACCTCTTTTCGTTCCTAGTCTCCTGTTACCAATCATGAAAATTTGTCGAAATTATTTTAGGGTACACATTCTGAACTGTAAATTTTCGATCGATTTTTGAAGAGTAAAATACCTCCTTTCGTTCCTAGTCTCCTGTTACAAATCATGAAAATTTGTCGAAATTATTTTAGGGTACACATTCTGAACTGTAAATTTTCGATCGATTTTTGAAGAGTAAAATACCTCCTTTCGTTCCTAGTCTCCTGTTACAAATCATGAAAATTTGTCGAAATTATTTTAGGGTGGACATTCTGAACCGTAAATTTTCGATCGATTTTTGAAGAGTAAAATACCTCCTTTCGTTCCTAGTCTCCTGTTACAAATCATGAAAATTTGTCGAAATTATTTTAGGGTAGACATTCTGAACCGTAAATTTTCGATCGATTTTTGAAGAGTAAAATACCTCCTTTCGTTCCTAGTCTCCTGTTACAAATCATGAAAATTTGTCGAAATTATTTTAGGGTAGACATTCTGAACCGTAAATTTTCGATCGATTTTTGAAGAGTAAAATACCTCTTTTCGTTCCTAGTCTCCTGTTACAAATCATGAAAATTTGTCGAAATTATTTTAGGGTACACATTCTGAACTGTAAATTTTCGATCGATTTTTGAAGAGTAAAATACCTCCTTTCGTTCCTAGTCTCCTGTTACAAATCATGAAAATTTGTCGAAAATATTTTAGGGTGGACATTCTGAACCGTAAATTTTCGATCGATTTTTGAAGAGTAAAATACCTCCTTTCGTTCCTAGTCTCCTGTTACAAATCATGAAAATTTGTCGAAATTATTTTAGGGTACACATTCTGAACTGTAAATTTTCGATCGATTTTTGAAGAGTAAAATACCTCCTTTCGTTCCTAGTCTCCTGTTACAAATCATGAAAATTTGTCGAAATTATTTTAGGGTGGACATTCTGAACCGTAAATTTTCGATCGATTTTTGAAGAGTAAAATACCTCCTTTCGTTCCTAGTCTCCTGTTACAAATCATGAAAATTTGTCGAAATTATTTTAGGGTACACATTCTGAACTGTAAATTTTCGATCGATTTTTGAAGAGTAAAATACCTCCTTTCGTTCCTAGTCTCCTGTTACAAATCATGAAAATTTGTCGAAATTATTTTAGGGTACACATTCTGAACTGTAAATTTTCGATCGATTTTTGAAGAGTAAAATACCTCCTTTCGTTCCTAGTCTCCTGTTACAAATCATGAAAATTTGTCGAAATTATTTTAGGGTGGACATTCTGAACCGTAAATTTTCGATCGATTTTTGAAGAGTAAAATACCTCCTTTCGTTCCTAGTCTCCTGTTACAAATCATGAAAATTTGTCGAAATTATTTTAGGGTACACATTCTGAACTGTAAATTTTCGATCGATTTTTGAAGAGTAAAATACCTCCTTTCGTTCCTAGTCTCCTGTTACAAATCATGAAAATTTGTCGAAATTATTTTAGGGTGGACATTCTGAACCGTAAATTTTCGATCGATTTTTGAAGAGTAAAATACCTCCTTTCGTTCCTAGTCTCCTGTTACAAATCATGAAAATTTGTCGAAATTATTTTAGGGTAGACATTCTGAACCGTAAATTTTCGATCGATTTTTGAAGAGTAAAATACCTCTTTTCGTTCCTAGTCTCCTGTTACCAATCATGAAAATTTGTCGAAATTATTTTAGGGTACACATTCTGAACTGTAAATTTTCGATCGATTTTTGAAGAGTAAAATACCTCCTTTCGTTCCTAGTCTCCTGTTACAAATCATGAAAATTTGTCGAAATTATTTTAGGGTACACATTCTGAACTGTAAATTTTCGATCGATTTTTGAAGAGTAAAATACCTCCTTTCGTTCCTAGTCTCCTGTTACAAATCATGAAAATTTGTCGAAATTATTTTAGGGTGGACATTCTGAACCGTAAATTTTCGATCGATTTTTGAAGAGTAAAATACCTCCTTTCGTTCCTAGTCTCCTGTTACAAATCATGAAAATTTGTCGAAATTATTTTAGGGTAGACATTCTGAACCGTAAATTTTCGATCGATTTTTGAAGAGTAAAATACCTCCTTTCGTTCCTAGTCTCCTGTTACAAATCATGAAAATTTGTCGAAATTATTTTAGGGTAGACATTCTGAACCGTAAATTTTCGATCGATTTTTGAAGAGTAAAATACCTCTTTTCGTTCCTAGTCTCCTGTTACAAATCATGAAAATTTGTCGAAATTATTTTAGGGTACACATTCTGAACTGTAAATTTTCGATCGATTTTTGAAGAGTAAAATACCTCCTTTCGTTCCTAGTCTCCTGTTACAAATCATGAAAATTTGTCGAAAATATTTTAGGGTGGACATTCTGAA
Organism: Ocypus olens; assembly: GCA_910593695.2. Classification (NCBI taxonomy): domain Eukaryota; kingdom Metazoa; phylum Arthropoda; class Insecta; order Coleoptera; family Staphylinidae; genus Ocypus; species Ocypus olens. The sequence continues at coordinate 48,617,736 of OU343058.1, forward strand.
CCGTAAATTTTCGATCGATTTTTGAAGAGTAAAATACCTCCTTTCGTTCCTAGTCTCCTGTTACAAATCATGAAAATTTGTCGAAATTATTTTAGGGTACACATTCTGAACTGTAAATTTTCGATCGATTTTTGAAGAGTAAAATACCTCCTTTCGTTCCTAGTCTCCTGTTACAAATCATGAAAATTTGTCGAAATTATTTTAGGGTGGACATTCTGAACCGTAAATTTTCGATCGATTTTTGAAGAGTAAAATACCTCCTTTCGTTCCTAGTCTCCTGTTACAAATCATGAAAATTTGTCGAAATTATTTTAGGGTACACATTCTGAACTGTAAATTTTCGATCGATTTTTGAAGAGTAAAATACCTCCTTTCGTTCCTAGTCTCCTGTTACAAATCATGAAAATTTGTCGAAATTATTTTAGGGTACACATTCTGAACTGTAAATTTTCGATCGATTTTTGAAGAGTAAAATACCTCCTTTCGTTCCTAGTCTCCTGTTACAAATCATGAAAATTTGTCGAAATTATTTTAGGGTGGACATTCTGAACCGTAAATTTTCGATCGATTTTTGAAGAGTAAAATACCTCCTTTCGTTCCTAGTCTCCTGTTACAAATCATGAAAATTTGTCGAAATTATTTTAGGGTAGACATTCTGAACCGTAAATTTTCGATCGATTTTTGAAGAGTAAAATACCTCTTTTCGTTCCTAGTCTCCTGTTACCAATCATGAAAATTTGTCGAAATTATTTTAGGGTACACATTCTGAACTGTAAATTTTCGATCGATTTTTGAAGAGTAAAATACCTCCTTTCGTTCCTAGTCTCCTGTTACAAATCATGAAAATTTGTCGAAATTATTTTAGGGTACACATTCTGAACTGTAAATTTTCGATCGATTTTTGAAGAGTAAAATACCTCCTTTCGTTCCTAGTCTCCTGTTACAAATCATGAAAATTTGTCGAAATTATTTTAGGGTGGACATTCTGAACCGTAAATTTTCGATCGATTTTTGAAGAGTAAAATACCTCCTTTCGTTCCTAGTCTCCTGTTACAAATCATGAAAATTTGTCGAAATTATTTTAGGGTAGACATTCTGAACCGTAAATTTTCGATCGATTTTTGAAGAGTAAAATACCTCTTTTCGTTCCTAGTCTCCTGTTACAAATCATGAAAATTTGTCGAAATTATTTTAGGGTACACATTCTGAACTGTAAATTTTCGATCGATTTTTGAAGAGTAAAATACCTCCTTTCGTTCCTAGTCTCCTGTTACAAATCATGAAAATTTGTCGAAATTATTTTAGGGTGGACATTCTGAACCGTAAAATTTCGATCGATTTTTGAAGAGTAAAATACCTCCTTTCGTTCCTAGTCTCCTGTTACAAATCATGAAAATTTGTCGAAATTATTTTAGGGTAGACATTCTGAACCGTAAATTTTCGATCGATTTTTGAAGAGTAAAATACCTCTTTTCGTTCCTAGTCTCCTGTTACAAATCATGAAAATTTGTCGAAATTATTTTAGGGTACACATTCTGAACTGTAAATTTTCGATCGATTTTTGAAGAGTAAAATACCTCCTTTCGTTCCTAGTCTCCTGTTACAAATCATGAAAATTTGTCGAAAATATTTTAGGGTGGACATTCTGAACCGTAAATTTTCGATCGATTTTTGACGAGTAAAATACCTCCTTTCGTTCCTAGTCTCCTGTTACAAATCATGAAAATTTGTCGAAATTATTTTAGGGTAGACATTCTGAACCGTAAATTTTCGATCGATTTTTGACGAGTAAAATACCTCCTTTCGTTCCTAGTCTCCTGTTACAAATCATGAAAATTTGTCGAAATTAATTTAGGGTAGACATTCTGAACCGTAAATTTTCGATCGATTTTTGACGAGTAAAATACCTCTTTTCGTTCCTAGTCTCCTGTTACAAATCATGAAAATTTGTCGAAATTATTTTAGGGTAGACATTCTGAACCGTAAATTTTCGATCGATTTTTGAAGAGTAAAATACCTCCTTTCGTTCCTAGTCTCCTGTTACAAATCATGAAAATTTGTCGAAATTATTTTAGGGTACACATTCTGAACTGTAAATTTTCGATCGATTTTTGAAGAGTAAAATACCTCCTTTCGTTCCTAGTCTCCTGTTACAAATCATGAAAATTTGTCGAAATTATTTTAGGGTGGACATTCTGAACCGTAAATTTTCGATCGATTTTTGAAGAGTAAAATACCTCCTTTCGTTCCTAGTCTCCTGTTACAAATCATGAAAATTTGTCGAAATTATTTTAGGGTACACATTCTGAACTGTAAATTTTCGATCGATTTTTGAAGAGTAAAATACCTCCTTTCGTTCCTAGTCTCCTGTTACAAATCATGAAAATTTGTCGAAATTATTTTAGGGTAGACATTCTGAACCGTAAATTTTCGATCGATTTTTGACGAGTAAAATACCTCTTTTCGTTCCTAGTCTCCTGTTACAAATCATGAAAATTTGTCGAAATTATTTTAGGGTAGACATTCTGAACCGTAAATTTTCGATCGATTTTTGAAGAGTAAAATACCTCTTTTCGTTCCTAGTCTCCTGTTACATTAATTATTTTAGGGTACACATTCTGAACTGTAAATTTTCGATCGATTTTTGAAGAGTAAAATACCTCCTTTCGTTCCTAGTCTCCTGTTACAAATCATGAAAATTTGTCGAAATTAATTTAGGGTAGACATTCTGAACCGTAAAATTTCGATCGATTTTTGAAGAGTAAAATACCTCCTTTCGTTCCTAGTCTCCTGTTACAAATCATGAAAATTTGTCGAAATTATTTTAGGGTACACATTCTGAACTGTAAATTTTCGATCGATTTTTGAAGAGTAAAATACCTCCTTTCGTTCCTAGTCTCCTGTTACAAATCATGAAAATTTGTCGAAATTATTTTAGGGTAGACATTCTGAACCGTAAATTTTCGATCGATTTTTGAAGAGTAAAATACCTCCTTTCGTTCCTAGTCTCCTGTTACAAATCATGAAAATTTGTCGAAATTATTTTAGGGTAGACATTCTGAACCGTAAATTTTCGATCGATTTTTGAAGAGTAAAATACCTCCTTTCGTTCCTAGTCTCCTGTTACAAATCATGAAAATTTGTCGAAATTATTTTAGGGTAGACATTCTGAACCGTAAATTTTCGATCGATTTTTGAAGAGTAAAATACCTCTTTTCGTTCCTAGTCTCCTGTTACAAATCATGAAAATTTGTCGAAATTATTTTAGGGTAGACATTCTGAACCGTAAATTTTCGATCGATTTTTGACGAGTAAAATACCTCCTTTCGTTCCTAGTCTCCTGTTATAAATCATGAAATTTTGTCCAAATTATTTTAGGGTAGACATTCTGAACCGTAAATTTTCGATCGATTTTTGACGAGTAAAATACCTCTTTTCGTTCGTAGTCTCCTGTTACAAATCATGAAAATTTTTCAAAATTATTTTAGGGTAGACATTCTGAACCGTAAATTTTCGATCGATTTTTGAAGAGTAAAATACCTCCTTTCGTTCCTAGTCTCCTGTTACAAATCATGAAAATTTGTCGAAATTATTTTAGGGTAGACATTCTGAACCGTAAATTTTCGATCGATTTTTGACGAGTAAAATACCTCCTTTCGTTCCTAGTCTCCTGTTATAAATCATGAAATTTTGTCCAAATTATTTTAGGGTAGACATTCTGAACCGTAAATTTTCGATCGATTTTTGAAGAGTAAAATACCTCTTTTCGTTCCTAGTCTCCTGTTACAAATCATGAAAATTTGTCGAAATTATTTTAGGGTAGACATTCTGAACCGTAAATTTTCGATCGATTTTTGAAGAGTAAAATACCTCTTTTCGTTCCTAGTCTCCTGTTACAAATCATGAAAATTTGTCGAAATTATTTTAGGGTAGACATTCTGAACCGTAAATTTTCGATCGATTTTTGACGAGTAAAATACCTCCTTTCGTTCCTAGTCTCCTGTTATAAATCATGAAATTTTGTCCAAATTATTTTAGGGTAGACATTCTGAACCGTAAATTTTCGATCGATTTTTGAAGAGTAAAATACCTCTTTTCGTTCCTAGTCTCCTGTTACAAATCATGAAAATTTGTCGAAATTATTTTAGGGTACACATTCTGAACTGTAAATTTTCGATCGATTTTTGAAGAGTAAAATACCTCCTTTCGTTCCTAGTCTCCTGTTACAAATCATGAAAATTTGTCGAAATTATTTTAGGGTAGACATTCTGAACCGTAAATTTTCGATCGATTTTTGAAGAGTAAAATACCTCTTTTCGTTCCTAGTCTCCTGTTACAAATCATGAAAATTTGTCGAAATTATTTTAGGGTACACATTCTGAACCGTAAATTTTCGATCGATTTTTGAAGAGTAAAATACCTCTTTTCGTTCCTAGTCTCCTGTTACAAATCATGAAAATTTGTCGAAATTATTTTAGGGTAGACATTCTGAACCGTAAATTTTCGATCGATTTTTGAAGAGTAAAATACCTCTTTTCGTTCCTAGTCTCCTGTTACAAATCATGAAAATTTGTCGAAATTATTTTAGGGTAGACATTCTGAACCGTAAATTTTCGATCGATTTTTGAAGAGTAAAATACCTCCTTTCGTTCCTAGTCTCCTGTTACAAATCATGAAAATTTGTCGAAATTATTTTAGGGTAGACATTCTGAACCGTAAATTTTCGATCGATTTTTGAGGAGTAAAATACCTCTTTTCGTTCCTAGTCTCCTGTTACAAATCATGAAAATTTGTCGAAATTATTTTAGGGTACACATTCTGAACTGTAAATTTTCGATCGATTTTTGAAGAGTAAAATACCTCCTTTCGTTCCTAGTCTCCTGTTACAAATCATGAAAATTTGTCGAAATTATTTTAGGGTAGACATTCTGAACCGTAAATTTTCGATCGATTTTTGACGAGTAAAATACCTCCTTTCGTTCCTAGTCTCCTGTTATAAATCATGAAAATTTGTCGAAATTATTTTAGGGTACACATTCTGAACTGTAAATTTTCGATCGATTTTTGAAGAGTAAAATACCTCCTTTCGTTCCTAGTCTCCTGTTACAAATCATGAAAATTTGTCGAAATTATTTTAGGGTACACATTCTGAACCGTAAATTTTCGATCGATTTTTGAAGAGTAAAATACCTCTTTTCGTTCCTAGTCTCCTGTTACAAATCATGAAAATTTGTCGAAATTATTTTAGGGTAGACATTCTGAACCGTAAATTTTCGATCGATTTTTGAAGAGTAAAATACCTCTTTTCGTTCCTAGTCTCCTGTTACAAATCATGAAAATTTGTCGAAATTATTTTAGGGTACACATTCTGAACTGTAAATTTTCGATCGATTTTTGAAGAGTAAAATACCTCCTTTCGTTCCTAGTCTCCTGTTACAAATCATGAAAATTTGTCGAAATTATTTTAGGGTAGACATTCTGAACCGTAAATTTTCGATCGATTTTTGACGAGTAAAATACTTCCTTTCGTTCCTAGTCTCCTGTTACAAATCATGAAAATTTGTCGAAATTATTTTAGGGTACACATTCTGAACGGTAAATTTTCGTTCGATTTTTGAAGAGTGAAATACCTCTTTTCGTTCCTAGTCTCCTGTTACAAATCCAGAAAATTTTTCGAAATTATTTTAGGGTACACATTCTGAACCGTAAATTTTCGATCGATTTTTGACGAGTAAAATACCTCTTTTCGTTCGTAGTCTCCTGTTACAAATCATGAAAATTTTTCAAAATTATTTTAGGGTAGACATTCTGAACCGTAAATTTTCGATCGATTTTTGAAGAGTAAAATACCTCCTTTCGTTCCTAGTCTCCTGTTACAAATCATGAAAATTTGTCGAAATTATTTTAGGGTAGACATTCTGAACCGTAAATTTTCGATCGATTTTTGACGAGTAAAATACCTCCTTTCGTTCCTAGTCTCCTGTTACAAATCATGAAAATTTGTCGAAATTATTTTAGGGTACACATTCTGAACTGTAAATTTTCGATCGATTTTTGACGAGTAAAATGCCTCTTTTCGTTCCCAGTCTCCTGTTACAAATCATGAAAATTTTTCAAAATTATTTTAGGGTAGACATTCTGAACCGTAAATTTTCGATCGATTTTTGAGGAGTAAAATACCTCCTTTCGTTCCTAGTCTCCTGTTACAAATCATGAAAATTTGTCGAAATTATTTTAGGGTAGACATTCTGAACCGTAAATTTTCGATCGATTTTTGACGAGTAAAATACCTCCTTTCGTTCCTAGTCTCCTGTTACAAATCATGAAAATTTGTCGAAATTATTTTAGGATACACATTCTGAACTGTAAATTTTCGATCGATTTTTGACGAGTAAAATACCTCCTTTCGTTCATAGTCTCCTGTTACAAATCATGAAAATTTGTCGAAATTATTTTAGGATACACATTCTGAACTGTAAATTTTCGATCGATTTTTGAAGAGTAAAATATCTCTTTTCGTTTCTAGTCTCCTGTTACAAATCATGAAAATTTGTCGAAATTATTTTAGGGTAGACATTCTGAACCGTAAATTTTCGATCGATTTTTGACGAGTAAAATACCTCCTTTCGTTCCTAGTCTCCTGTTACAAATCATGAAAATTTGTCGAAATTATTTTAGGATACACATTCTGAACTGTAAATTTTCGATCGATTTTTGACGAGTAAAATACCTCCTTTCGTTCATAGTCTCCTGTTACAAATCATGAAAATTTGTCGAAATTATTTTAGGATACACATTCTGAACTGTAAATTTTCGATCGATTTTTGAAGAGTAAAATATCTCTTTTCGTTTCTAGTCTCCTGTTACAAATCATGAAAATTTGTCGAAATTATTTTAGGGTAGACATTCTGAACCGTAAATTTTCGATCGATTTTTGACGAGTAAAATACCTCCTTTCGTTCCTAGTCTCCTGTTACAAATCATGAAAATTTGTCGAAATTATTTTAGGGAACACATTCTGAACTGTAAATTTTCGATCGATTTTTGAAGTAAAAAATAACTCTTTTCGTTCGTCTTCTGATAATCTTGGCTAAAATTTTTCAATATTTTATTAAGCAGTTTGATCTGTCATTGTTTAAATACATCCATACATTCATTCATTCATTCATTCATTGACATAGAAGAATCTTAGAATTAGTTAGTTTTAATGGCCCTTAAAAGGGCCGTTGTTTTCGGGGGTGGGGCTGTATCTCTAGAAGATGCTGGTGTGGTCGATCACCTTCTCCAGGGAGCCGGTTTCTCGTGACGGTCATCTTCTTCTCATCCTGTCAATCTTTGTTCAATTCTTGGATGCGTTTTCAATTATTTTATTGGGTCACAATTATTTAGGTAGGAAATGATTAGGGTATTAGGTTTTATTTATATAATTCACCAAGGCTTCTAAAAATATCCACCTGAAAATGGTTAAAAACGTCGACTGGAGTTTAAGTCGTAAAGACAAAATAATTTTAACTTATACTAGAAGTTGCATTCAACTAAAAGCAATAAAGTCCAATTTTCTGAATCATATTTTATCAAGTTGAACACATATGAACACACACAACATTTTTCCCGAGTGATGGAATGGAAAAAAATGGTGAAAATGATTAAATGACCAAAACTTTTTTTTTCCGAAAATAATTACTTGACACGCTTTTTCCCGTCATTAAGAACCGTCATGAATTTTTTTAAATCTTTTTGAGATCAAACATTTTTACTTGCATTTTTCCATGGAAAAATTACGAAATCGTAAAATGTTGAATTTTTTTTTTATATAAACCTCTACTGCCGTGGCTTGGCCTCTCTTGCCCGTTGACTCTGTCAATATGCCAACGGGCACGAGGATCAAAAGCCCGCTCTTTCCGTCCGCATGTGTGGGTTTAGCCTGAGAACAGATATGGCCGCGGGCCAAGACTGCACATTTTAGATGTTTTTCAAGCGCGGTTTCATCCCGTTGTTCTTGGACGATGGGCCAGGCCCGACGTTCAAACCCGTCCTAGAAGACTGTACGAGGCCCTATTAACCCTTTGCACTCGTATTTATTAGTGATAACACGTTTTGTGTCGACAATAAGTCGACATACGAGTGCAAAGGATTAAAGCTAATGAAATAATGATTAACCAGATCGTTGATTTTGTAAATAAAAACACACATTGAAATTTTTTTAGTGATACGGAACGTTTGTGAATATCGTTCCTCCATCCATTCGCGGTTACAAATATGTATTATCCAAAGGGTGTTTAATTAAGGTTCGATCAGCGTGTCATTGACAAAGCGAAATCAATGACTATTATTTCCCGCGCTTATGTAATTGGCGGTGGTGATCAATGCCACAGTAATTAAGTATTGAAATTTCATCACTTTCACGATTCTCTAAGTGAATGTTATGATTGTTGACGTTGCATGGTTCATTTTATTTGCGTTACAGCGCAATATAGAATCCTTATGATATCGATATCAACGTAATATTTGTAGAAGATATCTTTACGAGTTCAATAGAACGGTTATTGCGGATCCGGATATAACTTGAACGGTTTTCAATGATCGAACAGTCGTATAAGAATGTAATATTTATAAAGCAAGGCTCGTTTAAATGCGGTTAGAGTGGTAAATATCAAAATACGAAGGAGTGGAAATACTTTAAATAATTAATCCAAAGATTTACCAGAGTTGCAAGACTTTTAAGGCAGACACAATAAATTTAAAAAAAATCTCTATCCCGCGAGTTTCCGCCTCTTGGCTTCGTGTCTGCGGGTTCAAATCCCATCCGGGAGTTAATTTTAACAACAGAAAATAATGATCGTGGTGTTTGTCCTATTATGAATATTTACAAATAGAAAATGGCCTATACTAATTCTCACACCATCTCAGCTTTCTGAATTCTATTAAAAAAAATCCCTATAAATTTCTTTCACATTATATATTTAAATAAAATATATGAACAAAACTCTTAACAACGCAAACTTAAGAAGCAACAAACATTTTACATCTGAAAATAAATATGTTATTCTCCGCTCCGTCCACTAATTAGAACATTTACAATTAAGGGAAATCTTGACGATATTTTAATTATACTGACATTCATGTATGTATATCATAGGAAAGGCAACATATAAGGGTCTTTATTAACAGCCTACACGTAGTCTTACTCATGTAACATTAAATATACTTTATGTCTAGTTTTATTTTTTTAGATACACACTAAATAGAAAACACGTTATTTTTACAAAATAATAATACGTCTTGTCAAATATTTTCAAAATCGGGCTCAGTTAATTAAAAATATTTGACAATTTTGATATAGCATGTATACACAAAATATATGTTTTTTTATTTTATTTACAGTACATACAGAAACATTGAAACAATTATAAAAAGCTATGCACACTCTTCTCTCCTACATGTTTCTTTTTAATAATACTTTAATCATGTAATAACTCAACATTATCGGGATGGTTACAATATGAACGATAGTTTTTTTTAATATTATTACTTTAAATAAACATTTGATCATTATAATTTCCGTATAAAAAAAGAAATAACAAATCATGGATTTAATTTACAGTACGGTTTCGTTAGTGCACGTCCTGGGACCGTTAACAAGGGAATATCTGGACGATCCGCCGTTTCTGTTGGTGACCGTTCCCCTGATGAATAATTCCTTGAACGTCTCCCGAAACTGCCTCGACATTCCGCAATAAATGGCGAAATTGATAGGATAACTGAGGATGATGAAGAAATTCGTGAAGAGTATCAAAACGTTGGCCACGTAATAATCCAGTATTTCTCTGAACACGCTGGAGAACACGTGCAGAAGCGTCACCACCGCCAGAGGAATTTCCACGATGAGGAAGACCGTGACGACCACGATCAGCATCAGCGTCGTGCAGTTCGAGTCGCGCAGCTTTTTGCATTCTGATTTTTGGTTCTTTTTCGACAGCAGCATGTCTCGCCTCCGCTGCGCCTGTTTCAGCGCCCTGAAGAGGAGCACGTTCAGCACCACCAGTGCTATGCACGGTGCCAGGTGCACGAATATTATGCGAAACACGAAGTAGGAGAGATAGTAGACGTCCTCCGTTAGGTAAATCTTGATCCAGTTTGCGGTCGTGGTGTTACACACGGAGGCCGTGCTGTTATTCCAATTTACCTGCATCTGAAATGTATACAATGCATTAGTAACAGCCAATTAATAATTGAGACCGGACAAAATGAAGGTCTATTCTGTTTTCGGTAAGCTCCGCCGAGCTATCATACCGCCACCTGCGTCCCTCAACTGGATTTGCGTCGGTTCAAAAAATGCCTTTTTGGGACGGGCAGACTTGGATTTGAAGACCTTGCGCACAAAATTTAAAAAATCTGAAATATATTTTACTAAAAATGTTACAATTTGACAAATTTCGTTTGCCAAAGCACGAACGGACAATTTATAATTGTAACCCGAATTGTACATGCTATTTTTTCTATTTCGTGAATAATAATCTAGATCGACGAGTTAGACATAAATTTCTATGCCATGGATTTCCCGGCGCATCCACCAAAAACTACGATTTTTAAATTGTATTTTTGCAGTGCCTTTCTGTAGGTATATTTGATAAATATAAACTGTAAAAAAAATCAAAATTACTAAAAATAGTTTTTTTATCGAGCAGCTTATCGATCAGTGTGTAGCATTTAAAAAAATCGTAACCCAAAAAGGGTACAACATTTTTTTTAAATTTTTGTAATGCCTACCTGCTATATTTAACAATTACAAACTGTCAAAAAACCGTGACCGATATTACTTATATTTTTTTTAACATTGAACAGAAATCCGTAGCTGGCGCATCAGAAAAAAAAGCATTGCAAAAAAAAGAAAATTGCAATGCCTTTCTGCAAGTACATTTAACAATTATAAACTGTCAAAAAACCATGACCGATATTACTTACAGATATATTTTTAACATTGAACTGAAATCCGTAGCTGACGTATTAAACAAGTGCATTATAAAAAAAAAATTGCAATTCCCTTAAATGTTAAAAAAATATAAGTAATATCGGTCACGATTTTTGAGGGTTTGTAATTGTTAAATATACTTGCAGAAAGACATTGAAATTTTTTTCTACCACGCATGCCCTTGTTGACTAATCACAACAACTAGTCACTTTTCCGTGACTGGCGCTCACGGAAAAGTGAAAAATAAAACTGAAAAATATCACGATTATAATATATTCTCGAATTTCGTACGGAGAAAGTAAAAATAAGAGTAGGCCAAAAACATGGAAAAGTTATATTGAAAAAACTAAAAATGTTAATTTTAGCCCATAGAACCCTAAATTGGTTGCAAAAATCACACTTTTGATTTAAAAAGAAATTATGAAGTAGTGAAAAAATCAAAAGCCGAAACACCAATTGATTTTGAAATTCAAAATTCAGTCAAATTTCTAAAAATTAAGTAATTCCTTAAACATAATTCCCGCAGATTAGATTACATTTTCTAGATAAATATCAAAGTAAATTGCGATTGCAACATTCTTCTAGCAGTTACATAATATGTATCTTTTTAAATAGCTGAAAATTGTTGAATATGAAATTTTTTATTTTTGACCGCTGAAAATTATCATAATTGGAAGTTGAAAATTGTCATTTATCGTCAGTTAAAATGGCCACTTGACACTTGAAAATTTTCTTTTTCACCGGTTAAAAATTGCGATTTTGATAATACCTGTTATTGACAAATGAATATTATCATTTTTTTAAGCTAAAAATTGTCGTATTTTTGACACTTGAAAATAATCATTTTTGGCAGTTGAAAATGACCATTCTCGAGTCTTGAAATTGTCATTAATGGCACTTCAATAGAATAAATAGAATTTTTATTGATCCATCACATTGTTCATTTTCAGCATTAGATAAGTCAATTAAAATAGTCAATTTGATTGTTCAAAATCGTCATTTTTTACAGTTGAAAAAAATGTCATTTTTGTCTGTTGGAAAAATGTCATTTTTGGCACTTGAATATTGTCAATTTTGGCAGGTAAAATGGTCTTATGACACATGAAAATTGTTACTTTTCTCAATAGAAAATTATCAATTTAAGGAATTGAAAATTGTCGAAAATGGTAATTTTGGACAGTTGAAAATGATCATTTTTGACAGTAAACATTGTCATTATTAGCAGTTGTATACGGTTATTTTTGTAATGTGAAATTTTTCAATTTTTACAGTTGATAATTGTCATTATTGGCAGTTGAAAATAATAAGTTTTCGTAGTTTTAAATTGGTTTTTTTTTTCTGTTAAAATAGTGTATTTTCAAATTGTTTTTTTTTTACCATTTTTTTGACATTTTTGGCAGTAAACATTGTCATTATTGGCAGTTGAAAATAGTAATTTTTGGAATCTGAAAATTTTCAACTTTGTCTGTTGAAAATTGCTATTATTGACACTTATTCAGGATTTTTTGAGGATTTTTTAGGGATTTTTTTGAAACTTTTTCAGAATCATTTTAACATATTTTTGGGACTTTTCTTTTCAGAGTTTTATTTCCAACACATTTTTTCAGGAATGATTTTCAAGATTGTTTTGTAGAACTTTTTTTTACTTTTCTTTAAGACCTTTTTCGACGCTCTTTTTTCAGACTTCTATCAGGACCTATTCAGGTTTTTTAGAACATATTTTTGGCTATTTTACAGGACCTATTTCGGGACTTTTTTTAGCACCATTCTTTATTGTTACATCAATATTATTATTATTTAAATTAAAAACCATAAAAAGAAAATATATAAAATTTAAAAAAATTACCTTAAATTAAAACAAAAATCTTGAAATTACAAGCCAAAATGTTAAAAAAATTAGGTTGCAAGAATAAAGTGCAAAAAAGAAAAATTTAATCCGAAAATTTTAGACAAAAAATCAAAAATTCGCGCATAAAAATCAATCATTCAGATTAAACAATCTGAAATATAGGCTAAACATCCAATGTTTACACCAAAAATCCAAAACTTGTGTATGCGTACCAAAAAATCGAAAATTTCAACAAGCAAATCGAATATTTTGGCCAAAATAAAGAATATTTATGCCCACAAATAAAAATATGGACCAATAAAATTGAAAATATTGGCCAAAGATCTAAAATGTAGGCCAAAATTAAATAGACAATCGACAATCGGTCAAAAATCGATGCTTTAGAATAATTTCCTCACGACTAAATTTTAATTTAAAACTATAATAATAATAATAATAATAATGGTTTATTGGTTCTAATAACATTAGTTATATACAGGTCATGGTAATGTTGGTAAATTATGGTTTAGCACATTCAAATGTTTACAAACAGTACAGTAACAAGTATTGTATATAATCAAGGATAGATAAATATAAAAAATTAACTTGTTAAAAAATATAAAAATCAAAAGATAAAAATTTAAATAAGAATATTTAGGCCAAAAAATAAACAAATTGGAGCAAAAAAATTAAAAAAAAAACATGCCAAAGAACTAAAATATAGGCCAAAATAAAAAATCCAGGTCTAAAAATAAAAAAAAATCAGACAAAAAAATACAAAAATTAAGTAGTTGCTTAAAATGATTCCCTCACGCCTATATTTTTTTAAGTAAATGTAAAATTTTAACTCCAAACTATAAATCAACGCCAAAATTAAAATTAAAAACATAAAATAAAAATCTTTTAGAAAATACAGAACTTAAGACTAAAACAAATGGGCTGCAAAATCTAAAATAAAGGTCTATAAATAAAAACTCGAAAATACTCGCCAAAAAATTGAAAATTTGATCATGAAAATGAATAATTCAAGTTCTGAAATCTGAAATATAGGCCAAAAAAATTAAAAATTCAGGCCTAAAATTTTGGCCAAAATAAAGAATATTTAAACCCAAAAATTTGGAGCAAAGAAATTGAAAATACATGTCTGAAATATAGGCCGAAATAAAAAGTCTAGGTCTAAAAATAAAAAATTCAGAACAAAAAATACAAAAATTAAGTGGTTTGTTAAAAATATTTCCCTCACGACTATATAGTCAAATTTTAATTTAAATAAACAATAAATGAACGTCTAAATTAAAATAAAAAATATACAATGAAGTAAGTAATCTAAAATTAAAATAAAAATACTGGCAAAAAATTAAAAATTCTGGTCTGAATGTAAAAAATTTAGGTTGCAAAATCTAAAATACAGTTCTTAAAAAAAAACGCGAAAATACTGACCAAAACATTGCGCATGGAAATGAATCAAATACAAAATCTGAGATATAGGTCAAAAAAATTGGAAATTCAAGCAAAATATCGAAAACTTAGGTTTAAAATTTGGAGCAAAGAAATTGAAAATGAATGCCAAAGAGTTAAAATATAGGCCAAAATCAAAAATCTAGATCTAAAAATAAAATATTAAGGCGAAAAAATAAGTGAATTAAGTAGTTGGTTGAAATAATTCCCTCACGACTATATTCTTCTAAGTAAATGTCAAATTTTTTTTTAAACAAAAAATTAACCCTTAAATTAAAATAAAGAATATTAAATTAAGTAAATAATCTAAAATTATGTAGAAAATTCAGTCAAAAAAATTAAAAATTCGGGTCTGAAAAAATGTAGGTTACAAAATCTAAAATACAATTATTCGGTGATTTCCCGAATTACGGAGTATAAATATAATTAAATAAATAATGGACGAAGGTGTGGAGGTTGCAGGTTCGATCCTGTCGGAGGCATGTTCACACTTTTGATTCAGCTATATACGGAGAATCTTTGTCCATTATTTATTTAATTATAAAATACATTTTTTTAAATATAAACTCGAAAATACCAGCCAAAAAAAATCAAAGATTTACGCACAGAAATAAACCAAAACCAAAAATCGGAAATTCTGGCTTGAAAATTAAAAATGCAGACAAAAAATTGAAAATTGTAACAAATAAATCGAAAATTTAGGCCAAAACATCAAAAATTTAGACCAAAAGAATCGAAAATACAGGCCAAAGATCTAAAATATTGTCAAAAATAAAAATCCACGTTTAACAATAAAAATTAGTGAAACACCAGCTAAGAATATAAAAAATTCACGCATAAAAAAATATTAATTCAGGTAATAAAATCTAAAACAAAGGCCAAAAATCAAACATTTAAATCAAAAATCGAAAATTCGGGCTTAAAAATAAAAAATTCAGATCAACAATCGGAAATATACAACCAATAAATCAAAAATGTAGGCCAATATAATAAATTAGGCAAAAAAAACAAAAATTTAGATCAAAAAAAAAATGGTGATGTGGCCATCATGTTACTTTCTCCGACTTGATGGTATCATTTATATTTACGCTTTCGTGGTTTATTTTCAATTTAAATCATATTTTAAATGTACTTCGAGCATTGTATAAACTCGGATGAAACTGACGTTTAAAATTATGAAACATGGAAAAATTATACTTCAAATTCAAAAACTTAGTTTACTCAAAAACTAAAGGGATTTCGAAAAAAAAAATTCTTTATAAGTTGTTCATTTTAGCATTCTCTACAGTTATTATTAACATAAATTTGCTGTAACTATTATCGTTTCATAATTATAAATCAAAAATTAAAAAATAATAATAATTTTTTTTCTCAAATAAAAATGATTTTATGAAAAATGTTTTCAAGCAAAAGATGTTCATTTCTGTGTTGTTTTTGTGATATTTTTCATATTTAAGAAAATATTGGCAAAAAACACAAAACAGTTAAACATTTTGAAAAAAATCACGATCACAATACTTCTCGTACTTCGTAACGGATAAAGTACAAATACTGGCAAAAAAATTGTGGTCTGAATATAAAAAAAATTAGGTTGCAAAATCTAAAATACAGTTCTTAAAAAAAACTCGAAAATACTGACCAAAACATTGCGCATGGAAATGAATCAAATACAAAATCTGATATATAGGCCAAAAAAATTGGAAATTCAAGCAAACAATCGAAAACTTAGACTTAAAATTTGGACCAAAAAAATTGAAAATGAATGCCGAACAGCTAAAATATAGGCCAAAATAAAAAATCAAGGTCCAAAAATAAAATATTCAGGCCAAAAAAGAAGGAATTAAGTAGTTGGTCAAAATAATTCCCTCACGACTATATTTTTCTAAGTAAATGTCAAATTTTAACTTAAAACATAAAATGAACCCTTCAATTAAAATAAACAATATAAAATTGAGTAAATACTCTAAAATTATGTGGAAAATTCAGTCCAAAAAATTAAAAATTCGGGTCGGAAAAAATGTAGGTTACAAAATCTAAAATACAATTCTTTAAATATAAACTCGTATTCATGCATAAAAATCAAAACCAAAAATCGGAAATTCTGGCTTGAATATTAAAAATGCAGGCAAAAAATCAAAAATTTAGGCCAAAATGAAGAATGTTCAGGCCAAAACATCAACAATTTAGACCAAATACAAATACAGGCCAAAGATCTAAAATATTGTAAAAAATATAAAAATCTAGGTTTAACAATAAAAATTAGTGAAACACCAGCTAAGAATATAAAAAATTCACAAATTCACGCATAAAACATTATAAATTCAGGTAACAAAATCTAAAACAAAGGCCAAAAATCAAACGTTTACACCAAAAATCGAACATTCAGGCTTTAAAATAAAAAATGCAGATCAAAAAATCGGAAATTACAACAAATAAATCAAAAATTTAGGCCAAAAAAATTCAGATAAAAAAATCGCAAATACAGGTCCAAGATCTTAAATATTGGTAAAGAAATAAAAAAAAATTAACAATAAAAATTAGTGAAACACCAGCTAAAAAAAAAATCATGCATTCAGGTTATAAAATAGGCAAAAAATACAAACATTTTAATCAAAAGATGCAAATTCAGGCTTCGAAATAAAAACTGCAGACCAAAAAAATAGAAAATTACAATGAATTAATCGAACCTTTAGGCCAAAATAAACAATGTTTGGGCCAAAAAATCAAAAATTTAGACCGAAAAAATCGAATACACTGGCCGCAGACCTATAATATTGGCAAAACAATGAAACATCCTTAATTAACATGGAATACGTGTATTATTTATATATCAACTGTGTATATAATCCGTGAACAAATAAGTGTGCAAGAATTATGAATATTATTTTACCACCCACGTCCAAAATTATATTAAAAAAATACAAAATTATGTAAATATTACAAATAAATGCACACGTAGGTAAAATCGATCCTCCCCTCGCCTCGCGCCGCCGGGAACTTATTTTCAATATCACGTATTGCAAACTAATAAAAATGAAAACGTACACCGAGTCGAAATATCCGCGCGCAATATTAAATTCAGCCGTAAAACATGTCGTCTGGATTTGAATAATTGCCGAGCTTATCAAATCGACGTGCTTATAATGCACCAGCCGCCTAGATAAATCGTATATGCAGCGATTCCAATGCAAACACATTCCTAATGTCGACGTATCTGCCCAATCAACAATATCAAATAATGAACTCGGATTTTTTTCAACACTAATCTCGTGAATCAATTGGAATTTATTAGTAAACGTAGGTATCATCGAATGATTTATGTATAGCTACTTAATCAATTTTTTTTTTGGCACGAACTCACTGACATTTAACGTTGTTATTGTTGTCTATATTAGGATAGCTTGATTTTATCGAATAAATCTCGTACCTTATTCAATAATGGAATTATACGTAGCGATTATAAGATATAAAATACAATTATGGGATTGGAAATAACTGCTATAATGTTTATGTAGTCGATAGTCATTGTATTAGATGCGCGGTCTTGTTGAAACCGCAGCTCTTCCACAGTAATTATGGATGTATAGTGCTCTGAATGGACTGCAACGTTCTGGACGGTTTCATTTTTGAAGATTTATGAACCAAAGATTCCACCAGCCCAGAAAGCACAACAAATAGTGACATTTTGTGGATGTACTGGTGTTTCAATAATGGCATGTGGATTTACTTCATCTTAAAAGCGGCAATATTGCTTTTTTCATCCAAAAATGAGGCCATCGCGGAGACTAAATTTTGTGGTGGTAATGACCGTCAAGAGCAATCTCGTTTTTGCTGAACGTACGATGCGCATGGTGCGAGTGACGGCTCGCGGGGTTACTTATGGTACGGCCGAGGTATCACAGGTGGCAATACAGATAAGTAGCGTCGATTGCAGTGACGGCAGTACTATCGTCACTGCATGATCGTCAAGTGGCTTCAATTCTTGCACGAGCTGGATCTCTCGTAAACCAAGATCTTTCCGCAAAATCTTCCATAAAGCGGATGCACACGATGGAAAATCGTTTCATTCGATTCCTCCTCAATACCACGCTCCACAGCTGCAAATTCTTCGGCGCGCACCGTACGACGTCTCTGCGGATGTGTATTATCAATTAGAGTATGCTTGGTGCGAAAACGATGAATGGTTATTCGAATTACTTGCTCGGATGGACGATTACGTCGACCGTAAAATGGACGTAACGAACGGAAAGTTTCGCGAACTGAAACACGATTTTTGAAATAAACTTGCACAATTTGCAAGCGTTGTACTGGCGCAAGTCTATTCATGGTGAAATGGCAAACAAAATCAGCTGTCGCTGAAAAAAAAATTCCCGATATGGCAATAAAGATTTGTTATAATAATTACAAACAAGTTTTTTTGCAAGAGTCGGTTATATTCTTAGCCACGAGAGGGATACGTGCGTAGTAACATCACTATATTCACATAACGCGGCTAAAGTAATTGCTCGACGCCGCCTTGGGAACGCCTCCTTTCATTTGTCCAGACCGCTAGACAAGAGCGTCCCAGAGGGCGCACCACGACAGAGTAGTAAAATTAATAACGTTTTCGTAAAAATACGACTGGAGTTTTAAAATTACGAAAATACATATTTTGTTATTACGTTTAACGACGATTCCCCTCTTCTAAACAACCAAAATATTAGTGTTTAATACGTTTATAAGAATTATTACAAGATAAATAAATCCGTGCGTGTCTAGAGCGCACATTTACAAAAATGTATTCAAAATTTCATTTCAAAATCTTGATCCGTTCATAAATACTATTATAAATATTTTTCTTAACAAGCAAAATATTACCGTTTAAGGGGTCAATTCCTCAAAAATGAAAAAAAAAATAGTTTTTTATATCGTCGATTCTGATTCAACACTCAGTTCTGCGCATACAAAATATTAGTGTTTAATATGTTTATAAAAACTATTACAAAATAAATAAATCCGTGCGTGTCTAGGGCGCACATTTACAAAATTGTATTCAAAATTTCATTTTAAAATCTTGATCCGTTCATGAATACTATGATAAATATTTTTCTAAGCAAACAAAATATTACTGTTTAAGGGGTCACTTCCTCAAACATGAAAAAAATATTATCGTCGATTTTGATTCAACACTTAATTCTGCGCATAAAAAAAATATGTTTAATATGTGCACAAGAACTATTACAAAATAAATAAATCCGTGCGTCTCTAGAGCGCACATTTACAAAAGTCTATTTAAAATTTCATTTTAAAATCTTGATCCGTTCATGAATACTATTATAAATATTTTCCTAAACAACCAAAATATTACTGTTTAAAGGGGCCACTACCTCAAAAATGAAAAAAAATAATAGTTTTTTATATCGTCGATTCTGATTCAACACTCAATTCTGCGCATAAAAAATATTAGTGTTTAATATGTTTATAAGAATTATTACAAAATAAATAAATCCGTGCGTGTCTAGAGCGCACATTTACAAAAGTGTATTCAAAATTTCATTTTAAAATCTTGATCCGTTCATGAATACTATAATAAATATTTTTCTAAACAACCAAAATATTGCTGTTCAAGGGGGTCACTTCCTCAAAAATGAAAAAAAAGTAATGCCGGATATGACAATGAAGATTTGTTATAATTATTCCAGACAAGTTTTTTTAAGTCGTTTATCTTCTTAGCCACGAGACGGGTACGTGCGTAGTAACACCACTATATTCACATAACGCGGCTAAAGTAATTGCTCGACGCCGCCTTGGGAACGCCTCCTTTCATTTGTCCAGACCGCTAGACAAGAGCGTCCCAGAGGGCGCACCACGACAGAGTAGTAAAATTAATAACGTTTTCGTAAAAATACGACTGGAGTTTTAAAATTACGAAAATACATATTTTGTTATTACGTTTAAAAGAAACGACGATTCCTCTTTTTCAAGCAACCAAAATATTAGTGTTTAATACGTTTATAAGAACTACTACAAAATAAATAAATCCGTGCGTGTCTAGAGCGCACATTTACAAAAGTGTATTCAAAATTTCGTTTTAAAATCTTGATCCGTTCATTAATACTATTATAAATATTTTTCTAAACAACCAAAATATTACTGTTTAAGGGGGTCACTTCCTCAAAAATGAAAAAAAAATTATATTTTTTTTTAATCGTCGATTCTGATTCAACACTCAATTCTGCGCATAAAAAAAATATTCTACATTGTTCAGATTAGTAGAAATGATCGAAATTTGTAAGAAATAGACGAGTTCATTTACGGACAAGTTTTTTGACTCTCTTGAAAAATATACTTTTTTTTAACACGTTAAGCCCCGCGAGGCATCAGCCTGATGCCTCAATAACATATGACGTTGGGACCGTGAAGTATCAGAGTAATGCCACCCTGTATATATTTTTTTCAGGCCGCGTGTACACAACGCGATCTCACGATTCAATACTTACCTTATGGAACTTATTTCAGTTATTTTACTTTAATACCACGTTTGTAATTCAGTACAAACTTGATGTTACTGTATATATTTATAGAACGGAAAAACGAGAAATAAATACCCGGTCCGAGGGATCAAAAATAAAATGTACGCCGGGGCTTAACGTGTTAAGTTTAGGTACACCTTCAAAACTATAAAAGCTATCAACACAATTTTGTTTTTGTTTTGAAGGTGGTATTGCTATCTACCAGAATGGCTGAGATTATTTCCATATGTTGAGTGGCAGATTTTTTAAAACTTATATTTTCATTTTTTTTTTCGTGTCAATTCTGTACCCAATTATTTTTTTTTAAATTCCTTACTCACAAATGTTTATTTTAGAGGTAAGAACATGTGTGCAAAATTTCGGGCAAATCGGTCCAGTAGTTTTCTAGAAAAGTATACCTAAAAGTCACGTTTTTTTTTAATGGAAAACGGCCGAGGATGTAAGCAATGTCATAATGTATCACAAAAACATTTAAACAAACTTTGAAGACAACAAAGAAATGAACATCTTTTGCTTGAAAACAAACATTTTTCATAAAATCATTTTTATTCGAGAAAAAAATGTATTATTTTTTTAATTTTTGGTTTATAATTATAAAACGCTAATAGTTACAGCAAATTTATGTTAATAATAGTTGTAGAGAATGCTAAAATGAATAACTTATAAAGAATAAGTTTTTTTCGAAATCGCTTTAGTTTTTGAGTAAACTGAGTTTTTGAATTTGAAGTATAATTTTTCCATCTTTCATAATTTTGACGTTTTAAACATCAGTTTCATCCGAGTTTACACAACGCTCGATGTACATTTAAAATACGATTTCAATTGAAAATAAACCATGAAATGGCTATGATACCATCAAGTCGGAGAAAGTTACATGATGGCCACATCACCATTTTTTTAAGGTTAGGTACATCTTCAAAAGTATAAAAACTATCAACACAATATTTGTTTGTTTTAAAGATGGTATTGATACCTACCAGAATGGCTGAGATTATTTCCATATGTTGAGTGGCAGATCTTTTAAAACTCGAAATATTAAAAAAAAAATTTCGTGTCATAATTCTGTATCCAATTAATATTTTTGTAATTACTTACTCATAAATGCTTATTTTGGAGGTAAGAACATGTGTGCAAAATTTCGGTAAAATCGGTCCAGTAGTTTTCTAGAAAAGTATACCTAAAAGTCACGTTTTTTTAATGGAAAACGGCTGAGGAAGTGACCCCTTTAATATGTTTATAAAAAATATTATAAAATAAATAAATCCGTGCGTGTCTAGAGGGTACATTTACATAAGTGTATTCAAAATTTCATTTTAAAATCTTGATCCGTTCATGAATACTATTATAAATATTTTTCTAAACAACCGAAATATTAGTGTTTAAGGGGGCCACTTCCTCAACAATGAAAAAATAATAGTTTTTTTTATCGTCGATTCTGATACAAAAATATTTTACATTTTTCAGATTAGTAGAAATGATCGAAATTTGTAAGCAATGTGGGGTAGACAAGCTCTTGAAAAATTTACTATTTTTAAGTTTTAGTTTTTTCAAAACTATAAAAGCTATCAACACAATTTTTGTTTGTTTTAAAGGTGGTATCGATACCTACCAGAATGGCTGAGATTATTTCCATATGTTGAGTGGCAGATTTTTAAAACTAGAAATATTTTTTTTTCGTGTCATAATTCTGTATCCAATTAATATATTTTTTTAAATTCCTTACTCATAAATGCTTATTTTGGAGGTAAGAACATGTGTGAAAAATTTCCGGCAAATTGGTCTAGTAGTTTTCTAGAAAAGTATACCTAAAAGTCACGTTTTTTTTAATGGCTGAGGAAGTGACCCTCTTAATATGTTTATAAATTTTTTTATAAAATAAATAAATCCGTGCGTGTCTAGAGGGTACATTTACATAAGTGTATTCAAAATTTCATTTCAAAATCTCGTTCCGTTTGTGAATACTATTTTAAATAAATGTGTAAGATTCTCCGGAATTTATTTATTTATTTATTGACGGTATTACCACTTTACAAATTTAGAAAATAAGGAACAAATTAAATTACAATTCTACGGACATCAAATAGATATTCAATTAACACAAAACATAACCAGTGAACATTGAGTAATATTTAATGGAATTGGTGAATGTATTGAAGACGAGCATTAAAAACTACACAATAATGACTGTTTCGGATTAAATGCGAAAAATAAATGAACAAAATATGTAACTAAAAGCCTATTTTTATATATCGTATTCATTATTATAAGTTCCCGCAGTAAAAATTTCCGCGCGCATAACCATGAATTAATAATCTAAATCGAGTGTTGTATTATATTAAGTAATTTAAATTAAGTACCTAAAACATTTTCAAAACCTTCAAAGCGAAACGAAATTCGATTCTTCGCACTTGCATCATTCCCCGTTTGTCCGCATTAATGAAAATAAATGTATCGCCACAATTGCCCCGCGTTGGCCCGGATTCGGTAAAATATTACTTTTAATGTTTTGCCGTTTAAAGCCCCGTTAAAAGGTTTATTCAACAATTTCGATTTAAATTTATGAGAGGGAATTAAATGCGACGACTTTACTGCACGGCGAATCTGTTGCCGGCTGAAATTTATGTAAATACGTGCACCACTTTGATCCGATGAATAAAAAATATGCGAAAGTGGGAAATAGAACAAACAAATCGCTGCACTAAAGTCGGGCGGCAGTTCATAAGAAACGCAAATTGGTATCTCTTTGCTAAATTGAAATTTAAAACATTAATCCGGGTCGTGTGCTAAGTAATTTGCTTCTGAATGTCGAGGTTTTGGGGTACGAGTCTCAATCGGAGCGATTGATTTTTCCGATAAAAATTTGCTTTGCAAGTCCGTGGATCTTGTTGATAAATTACATGGAATATTGATTGAATTTGTTAAAACCTGTTGTTACCGTCGTAATTTTCCTAATTGCAAAACTCTCTTAATTCCGATTTATATCCAAATAAAACAATTAGCCTTGGATGTCACAATTGTCAAAATACTATAAACATAACCACAAACATGTAAAATTAAAACGCTTGTTTTTGTGTGTATTTTTTTATTTGTTTACTTTGTCTGGTCGTGGAGAAAGTATAGTCTGCTACTTGGTAAGAATGGAAATTTTGATGCTCGTGGTTCCCCGTGTAACCACGTGTAGTTTACAATGTGTTATTTTAGACTCACCCTTAAAAAGAAAATTTGAAATAAAATCTAGATTCTCTAACTTATGATGCGTCGCTCCCTTACTGCAAATCTAGAAAGTTGAAAATTATTTCCAGCGAATTTTTGGTCACTTTTACTGTAAGAATTTTTTCCGAAACTGCAGACTATGGACTTGTGATGGCGATCCTTTGAGAAGAGTGGGTAAAATTTCATGCATTATTTTCCTTCATCACTAGCCGCTGGGTTACTAGCCAGTGGCACTTGGAAAGAGGTGATAAAAAGAGTACCAATAATTTTTAAACACTAAAAAACACAGAAAAACTTGAAAGTTGAACCCTTTTTTTGGTTCTCATTTTTAAAATTCTCTAAAGAGGTTTACTCATGGAGTAGATGTAAATCACACCAAAAAAATCGACGATAAATTGTTAAATTTGTTCTTCAACAAGTTGAGTAAATGTAAATACGACCAAAAGATGAATTCATCTCCCACTTGTTTTTTAAGTTCTTCGTTCCGTTCTAAGGACGGTTCACTATCATAGTACTCGTGGAATAATAGATTAGACAAGGTGAAAAATGTCGATGTGGCCATCATCTAACTTTCTCCGTTGTCATGGGAATTTTTCAAATTTATCGATTTTTTCTCAATAATTAGTGGGATTTCGAAAAAAGCTTATTCTTAAATTGTTCGAAAATACCTGCTGATTTCAAAAATGAAGAAAACAATATAGGTCACCGTTAAAAAACTGAAGTTGCACATCATTGAGTTTATACATGATGACGTAGGAGACATTCAACATCATATTTGTATAAAGCACTTGTAATCTAACAAATTTTATTTGCAGCATTTTTCGGTAAACTCCACAATAAAAAAGCTATTTCAATATTTCGAGACTGCTGGTATCGCACAGGAATCGAATTTGGGCTTGCCAATATATTAACGCTATAGTTGACCATATAAATTGTTCAAAAAAGCCTGTTGATTGGAAAAAATGTCACCGTTAAAAAAATTGAAGTCATACATCATTGCACTTATACGTAATGACATAGGAGAAATTTCATGCGATATTTGTATAAAGCACTTTTAACCAAACAAATTTCATTTGAAATATTTTTCGGTAAACCCAACAATAAAAAAGTTATTTCAATATTTGGTTACAAGTGGTATCCTACAGGGATCAAATTTAGGCCCGCTAATATTTAGTATTTGTCCGGTGTTTTTTTTTGAGTTGGCCATGCCAGAGAGAGAGAGAGAAACATAGCAGTCATGTCTGAGATTAATTCATTTTTTAAATCTAATTCAATTGAACTAATCTAATCTCATGACGTAATAGTATGCGATATACCTCATTTATCTCACAGCCAACTCTGAAACAAAATTTTGTGGCTCACACGATATTAACGCTACAGTTGATCGAAAAAGCCCGTTGAATTCAAAAATGAAGAAGAAAAAAGTATAGGCTATGTTTAAAAAAACTGAAGTCATACATCATTGCGCTTGTATGTGGCGACTTAGAGGAAATTCAATGTGATATACAGAGTGACCCATTTGAAAGCGGGCCACCCTCATATTTTTTTTATTTTTGGAGCGATTTTGACGAATTTTTTTTTTAATGTCGAGGGGTGAAAGGTGTATTTTGGAGCCAAGCGGCGTCCAGTTTTTTTAAAAAGCAAAGCCTACACGATAATATTCAGAGCCGTAAAATCCATAATCCATATTAGAGATTGTTTTATTAAAAATCCGCGTACGCCACTGGAATTGGCGTCCTCTGAAATAGATCTGTACCAAGTTTCATGAAAAAATATTCAACATTAACGATTCTATGACTAAATTACTGACAGGTGTTATTATGCATTAAGAATACAGCTACACACGGATGAACAATTCATAATAGTAGGCTTTGCAATTACTAAAGTCACAGATGAAATAAAAGACGAAAATGTCAAATGTCAGTTAAGTAGTGAAATTTACGTACTGTTCCGTAAGTACACTGTCAATAAGTATGGCTCATAATTTAACGGTACAACATAAGATTGAAATAGTAAAACTTCGTGGTGACAGAGACAGGTCTGGAAGGGAAGTATCTCGAATTTTTAATGACAGACATCCAGAACTTCAAAATATTAGCAAGTCTACCGTTGTGCGAGTGTGCAATATTTTTAACGAATACGGAGCTGTATCTCAGCACATTTTAAAAAATATTAATGTAGTACAACGGCCACGAAAAAGCAATGAACGAATTCGAAATTATTTCATCGAAAATCCGAAAAAAAGTTTGAGAATTGCAAGTTTGGACCTCCAGTTACCACGGGAAACAATAAGAAGAAACCTTAAAAAATACAGTAATATGAAGCCTTATAAACCGAAATTTCTCCACACCTTAGAAGAAGGTGATAATGATAAGCGAATGGAATATTGCTTATGGTGCCAAGGAGAATACCTTAATGACATAAATTTTCAAAAAAGAATTTTGTTTAGTGACGAGGCAACATTTACAACCAATGGGACGGTAAATTCACAGAACACGAGACAGTGGGCACAAAAAAATCCAGAATGGGTAATAAACTGTAAGCGACAATATTCACAGAAGGTAAACGTATGGTGCGGTATATTAAATACCAGAATAATTGGCCCCTTCTTTTTTGAAGGCAATTTGAATAGCCAAAGTTTTTTAAATTTTTTAAACAATGGATTTTCGGATGCTGTTGATGAACTTCCACTTGCAGAAGTGGCTGGTCTACTGTTCCAGTTAGATGGCTGTCCTATCCACAATGCCAGGACTGTGAGAGCGTGGCTGGAGGAAAATTTTCCTAATCGGTGGATAGGGCGAAATAGTAGGTTAATGCAGTTTCCTCCCAGGTCTCCTGACTTAACTCCCCTAGATTTTTTTCTATGGGGGTTTATTAAAGAAAAAGTCTACAATACTCGTCCAACCAACGCAGAAGAACTGCGCGAAAGAATAAGGCAGGCATGCGCTGAAATTACACCACATCAATTATCTAATGTTATGGCAAATATTAAAAGACGATATCATAAATGCATTCAAATAAATGGAGATTTAGTTGAAAAATCCAGAATTTAAAATTAATTTATGTGTTAATTTAATACTATTTTAGAAGAATGTCTGTAAAATACTGTTTATTAAATGTTGTTATTAAATAAAATAATCGTTGAAATTCATTTGTTATCGCATGGGTTACTGTATAAAAAGCTTCTTAATGCATAATAAACAACTCGTCAGTAATTTAGTCATAGAATCGTTAATGTTGAATATTTTTTCATGAAACTTGGTACAGATCTATTTCAGAGGACGCCAATTCCAGTGGCGTACGTGGATTTTTAATAAAAAAATCGCTAATATGGATTATGGATTTTACAACTCTAAATTTTATCTTGTAGGCTTTGGTTTAAAAAAAAACTGGACGCCGCTTGGCTCCAAAATACACATTTCCCCCCTCCACATAAAAAAAAAAATTCGTCAAAATCGCTCCATAAATAAAAAAATTATGAGGGTGGCCCGCTTTCAAATGGGTCACTCTGTATGTATAAAGCACTTTATGTCAGATTATGTTAGGTTATGTAATGGCTTCGCCGACGGTGAAGATAACCTAACATTATCTGACCTGACATGACATAACTTGACCTAACCTCACCAAACCTAAAAAAATAGGAGCCACCACCTCCACTACAACAACCTGCACCACAACCACCTGCACTACCACCACCTGCACTACCACCACCTGTACTACCACCACCTGCACTACCACCACCTGCACTACCACCACCTGCACTACCACCACCACCTTCTTGTCTGTTCTCTCTTTTATGATATAAAGAAATCAAAACGTGCGTTATTTAAAAAGCATTCGTGAGTTAGTGTCTGACCAGCGGGGCATGCGTTCAGCACCACTGCTGTAGACCAACCTTACACCCGGTATATTCTGCCAGTACCTGAAGCATTTCTGTGTTTAGTAAGGCTGGATTTTTTTTTCGTAATTTTCAATTTCGAAGGTTCGAAGATTCATAGAAACTTCATTTTTCGAAGTTTCGAAGCTTGGAATTTTCGAAGTTTTATCAGGCGATTTTTTAAATAAATTTAACGATAGTAAAAAATGTTAATAGCAGAGAATTTATTTCATTGCATTCATTATGAAAATTATTGATTCACTATGCAAAATACAAACCAAATTTTTATTTTTTTAAATTTGTACTAACGGATAGTTTTGTTTGAAGAAATTATTATATGACCTTGTTTAAAATGTAATGTTTCATAGTCCACATCACCTGCACAATTCATCGCCGGCACAATTTATAGTCCACAGTTCACCACTCACACAATTTATCGCTGATACAATTTAGCGTAATCCCTATTAAATCTTGTTTTTATGGGCTAATAACCAAAAAAAAATCATATTATAATGCGTGTCTTGGACAGCGGATCTTGGTCGCGAACTGTTACCAAAATATTGTCACCCTAAGCGCAAGGCGAATTTCTCGGAATTATCTAGGACTATAGGTGTCCGGTTTTTCATGCCCACAATTCATAGACCACTATTAATCATCATAAATTCATCGCTCACAGTTCTTTTCGATTAATTCATCGCTCACAGTTCATTGCGATGAATTCATCGCTCACAATTCATTACGATGAATTGTGTCATGACTCTGGCAAACGAACGAAAACAGTAGTGCAAACATATGGGTACATAAATCGATGGAATACATTTTTCTTTTCGGGAAAATAATTAATCTACACCATTTTCCTCGACATTAAGAACCGTCATGATTTTTTTTCATTTTTTCATTTTAATTTTCGGTTGGTGGAAAATGGTATAAAAGTGTTTCTTTCGGAAAAATAATTACTCTACACGCTCTTTCCCGTCATTAAGAACCGTCATGAATTTTTTCAATTTTTTTTTGAGAACCAAAATTTTTTTACAAATTTTCCTGGTTTGGAAAAACGGCGAAAATCATTAAATGATTTGTAATGTACATAAAAATATTCACAAAAGAACTTGATATACGTGGTTATATTTTCAGCCCAATTGTACTCGTAGTTTTCTTGCTGCCCGCTCTTAGGCTGCGTACTCGAAAGTACTCGATTTTGAGAATTTTTTTAACGCGGTCTCATAAAACGGATATGGATGATATAACATAGGTTTGTAGATACATTCTTCTAGAATCCATTACTTCTATTCGCAACCGTCTACCATATCCACGAATCAAAATTTGCTCGTTTGAACGAGCCGGTGTTATTTACCGTCAATCTGCAGGGTCTCGGTATTCGCTTCTCATAAGGCCACATGTTAATTTTCGGTTGGTGGAAAATGGTATAAAATTTTTTTTTTGGAAAGATAATTACTCTACACGCCTTTTTCCGTCATTAAGAGCCGTTATTAATTTTTTCAAATTTTTATGAGACCCAACATTTTTTATATATTTTCCTAATGGTATGAAAAAAAACGCCGAAAATCATGAAATGACCAAATGACTTGTAGTCTACATAAAAAAGTTCGTAAAATAACGGGAAATACGTGGTTAAATTTTCACCACAATAGTACTTGTATCATTTCGGGAATATTGACGAGTGAAAAAGTTAATTTATATAAAATTCTTTCAAAACTAGATAAATTATTTTTTAACTTGCCAATATATTAGTTTGATGTTAATTTATGATTACAACAACTTATGTTTCGTCTTGGGCTTTCGAGGTAAAAATTTTGAAATTACATAAAAGTTCAAATCCCTAACTGTTAAGCATTTTGGGATTGCAGGAATCGAAAACTGCGAAACTTCGATTCTTCGAAAAATTCGTAAACTTCGTAACTTCGAAGCTTCGAATATTCGACTGTTCGGATCTCCGAATCTTCGATTTTCGAAGTTCCCTTCGTTTCTTCAGATTCTTCGAAATATGTGTTAGAAACTAGTGTTTTAGCCCTGACAATTTCTTCTTTCTTGGTCTTATAATTTTTATAATTTTTATTGTAAAGTTGATGTATTCTTTTCATCGAATTAGTTTTCTCATAGGTCCATCTCTATCTTTCAGGTTACCAGCGTTTCTGTTTAATTTTATTCCGATTACCTCTTTTACCATTTTGTGAAGATTTAACAATTTCTACGCACTTATATATGGACATTACTGTTTGTGCTCTTCTTATCTTTTATCAAATTTTTGTATGAATCTTTTAAAACCCAGTTTTTGAATATTCTTATATATTCCATTAGGTCTAAGATTGCATCCGCCATCCATTTTGCTTTTCACATCCTCGACCTTTGATTGTCTTGTGTTTCTTTCGGAACTATATATTTCCAGTATCAGTTTTACTTACAGTTTTTGCGTTACCTTTTGCCACAGTTTATTTTATGTTCTTTGGCGGAGGGTTCAGTTATTATTGTAGCAAGGCACTGTAGTCGTGGAATAGATTAGACAAGGTAAAACATGTTGATGTGGCCATCATGTTACTTTCTCCGCTATGATAAGGATTTTGACGAGAACTCGTGATTTTATTGAAAAAAAAAATGCAATGGTATAATCTCCCCACTTGTTATATTATAACTGATAATACACACGTTCTGTTTCATACCTCAATGAGTGATAAGTAAACCCTCTAAAAAAATTTTCCATACTCGCAAAATAAATAGTCAAATTTAGGCTTATTTTTTGGCTGCTAGCCAGCTACGTAATTCACCATATAAGTTGTTCGAAAAAGTACGTTGATTTCAAAAATTAAGAAAAAATTATAGGTTACGTCAAGTCAGGTCAGATTATATTAGGTTATCTTAGGTGATGGCTTCTCCGGCGGCGAACCTAATCTGACCTGACATGACATGACATAATATAACCTGACCTAACCTAAAAAAATATACGATTTAAAGGACACGAGTTCAAGGTCTAGATTTTGAATTCCCCGCCACTAAATTCCCCAGGAGCCACCACCAACACCACAACATCCACCACTACCACCTATACCACCACCTCCACCGTCTGCACCACCAACACCACAACCTGCACCACCACCAACACCACAACCTCCACCACTACCACCTATACCACCACCTCCACCGTCTGCACCACCAACACCACAACCTGCACCACCACCAACACCACAACCTCCACCACTACCACCTCCACCGCCTGCACCATCACCATCTAACCAATATAAAAATTTGTAAAAAAATAGTCAAACAAAAAATCTTCTTGAAATACTCAAGATGTATTAAATACCATGCATTTCTAACTTTGGATAAAACCAATTGCTATTTCTCAGGTGGCAACCAAATGGTAACCCCCCAAACTTAAACAGGGAAAAAGAAATAAAAAAAATCAAAATATTTGCCTCAAAAGCTCAAAAAAAAACTATGGATTTTTGATTTTGCGTAAAAAAGTTGACATTTTCTACGAAAATAAAACGGCAATGCTTCAAACTTGAACTGCATCAATTGATTTGAAAACTTTTAAAAATCAACGAAGAAATTTGCTACGACTAACATTCATAAAAAAAACTATTTATTACTGATTTTATATAAAAACTTTTGTTTTCTCTATATAAAAATAAAACAACACCGCTCTAAATTTGGAATGGGAAATCGGAAATTGTTCGCTTTGAAAATAAAAAAATGGTGATGTGGCCATCATGTTACTTTCTCCGACTTGATGGTATCATAGCCATTTATATTTACGTTTTCATGGTTTATTGAAATCATATTTTAAATGTACATCGAGTATTGCGTAAACTCGGATGAAATTATAAAACATGGAAAAATTATACTTCAAATTCAAAAACTCGGTTTACTCAGAAACTAACGAGATTTCGAAAAAAAACTTATTCTTTAGAAGTTGTTCATTTTGGTATTCTCTACAATTATTATTGACACAAATTTGCTGTAGGTAACTATTATCGTTTCATAATTATAAATCAAAAATTGAAAAAAAATTAATAAATTTTTTTCTCGGATAGCAATGATTTTATGAAAAATATTTTTAAGCAAAAGATGTTCATTTCTTTGTTGTCTTCAATGTTTGTTCCAATGTTTTTGTGATATTTTTTATATTTAAGAAAATATTGGCAAAAAACAAAAAACAGTTAAGGTAAACACCCACTTCCGGTGTACTAAATTTTACCAAAAGCTTTTCAGTTCTTCATATTATCAAATAAGACGTATGTTGAAAGTTTCATATCAATTGCTGTATTAGTTTTTGAGATACAGAGCACACAGCAGACACACACACACACATAGACACAATTTTTTTTTTTCCAGAAATTGTTGAAATGGCATCTAGGGACCCCAAAACGGATATTTCCGTAAAAAAATAAAAAATAAAAAAATCACGATCACAATACTTTCTCGTACTTCGTAACGGAGAAAGTAAAGAATCATAGAATTTGAGTCAAAATTTAAAAAAATATTGATTTTTGACTATGCGTAAAATCAACAGCTATTTTCTGGGAAAAGAAGAGAGAAGGAAACTGCATCAAATGATTTAAATAATAAAAAAAAAAACAATCAAGAAATTTGCTTCCAAAGCTCAAGCTCAAGAGAACGCCACGATTTCAATTCCGTTTTAATTGGAAATTAGTTATCTTAAAATATACTTTCACAACTTGTCTTCGTTTACACACGAGCAGCTTATTTTACGACTAGAACTTTGGATTGTAAGTTTTTTTATGTGTTGGCGTTTTGAATGCAGTGATCTGTTTTCGAGATGCGCCATCCGACGAATCTGAGTTTGAGGCCTACAAACGAAAAATTAAAACCGTATTGGAGTGTGCAGGACTTGATTCTTCATTTAGGATGCTCGCGCACACCGTAAACAAAAGATATAAGCTTAGGACACATAATTGACAAAAACTTATTTGTTCCAAAAATCGGAACTTAAAAAAAAATTGTTAAAAATCCGGATCTGGATCAGTTATAAAATTGTCGATGAAAGGGAAACAACAATTTTGGATTTCACAAAGGTGGTAATAAATATAACTCCGGCTTAAATTCACATAACACCGGTATTATATTTTCGGCTGTGTAAACGATCTTTCAAATGATAAACGGAATAGATAATTTGAAGTTAGGTTCTGCGATTACATTACACATATTTTAATTGATATTTACTGTCTCACAATGTTTATTAATACATTATTTTTATTTCGATGTATTTTTTACTTTAAATTCTGACTCCATTTCTAATTTAAACACTAACGATTCAAAAATTTATTCGGTGACTGACGGCGACAGCCAATGGCGCGCATAAAGGACGTTTACACAGCTGAAAATATAATACTAGCATACGAAAAACCTGGCTTAAATAAATGTTTGTGAACTTCACCGTTAGTGTTCGTACACTGCAATTATTGTATGACTAGATATTGTTGTAATAGTAGCGATCGTTGTCATGCACCTAACTGACTATCAAACACGCGGTCCTGTGGCCTTTATACGTGCGAAACTGTGTGTGAAACTGAGCCACTTCAAAGGGATCGTCTGGTCTTTCCAACGCGTAATTAATTAAATTGCCCGAATCCCAAATGGTTTTTATTTACGCACACTATTTCCAGCGGGTTTAAATTAGAATCCACAAATTGTAATTCACCCGACAGAGAAGTCTAGTCTGGAGTTGTTTGCGTAAATTTTTATTTGGATTTATCGAAAATTGTAATTTATAGCGTAAAGGAAAATCTTGGATTTATGGCCTGCAGACGCTCTCTCCCCGTGGCGTATTTTAGTCGTGTGGGCTTGTAATTGAAATTTATTACTTTACATAAAACTGCACTATCATATTTCATGGAAAATGTACATATTTAAAGCTGTGACATTATCATTTTCACTCTGAGAATAAATTCAATTATTCTCATCAATTCTTAATCAGAACTTTTACTAAAAATGAATTATGGATATGGGGGACCAACCTCAAGTAGTGATATTGCTCGCTCATCACGTGACTGGATTATATTCGTCTCATCAATCTCCGTTGATGCTATGTTTACCCACCTTGCATTTATAATTTTATTTATATATGCAAATTTGTTGTTGTTGGCGAGTTAAAGATAAAAGCAATTTCCTAAATCTAGCAGTCCAAAAGTATATAGTCAAAGAATCATATGTAATGCCCTTCACGGAAAATCGTATGTAGTGTATGTGGTGGTACAATACTCAATACTCAATCAAGAATTAATCGAATGAAATTGTATTGGAACTTTTTGTTTTTCATTATTAACGATAACTTGGTTGCCAGGAAATATGATGAAACAAGCTGCCTATGATAAAATCGCTCGTCCTCCGGAGTTGCAATTTTATCTGGGGCGGCTGTTGATTCAGATTGCCAAATAAGTTCATAAAATGAGAAAAAATATCTGGCGTAAAAAAAGTTCTTATAAAATTTAATAAGAATGTGCAATTTTATTAAAACGTTCATTTAAAATCAGACTGCTTTAATTTTGAAGTTCCGGCTGTCATCGTCCAAGGTGCTGTAACATATAAGGTTGGGTAACGTGTTTTTTACGTTTTGCTAACATCGGATTTTACCTCTCTGTACCCTCATATCATCTATTATGTCAGTGGCAGCACTTTTGATTCATCAGAAGCAGTTGGGTGTGCACACGTAGCCTACTTTATAGTATAGCAGGGGCGGCTCGTTATTTAGAGCCACGGAGCCATGGCACTACCTGTAGTTTAAAACTCAAAAATGTTTTGCAATATAGTGATTTTTGAGACTAATTTACAATTTTCTTACTAAAATATTATGCATTTTTTATTATTAAGCCTGTATTTTCGATTTTTTTGATGTAAATTTTTGATAATTTGGCCTAAATATTCTTTATTTTGACCTAAATTTTCGATTTAATTGTTACAATTTTCGACGTTTTGATCCGCATTTTTTATTTTTCCCGCCGAATTTTTAATTCTTAGATTTTTGACCTGTATTTTCAATTTTTTGATCTTTTGCACTAACTATTCTTTATTTTGACCTAAATTTTTGAATTAATTCTTAAAATTTGTGATTTTTTTGGTCCGCATTTTTGATTTTACCGGCCGAATTTTTCATTCTACTTCCAAATTTTTGAATTGATTTTGGTTAAAATATCTATAACCTGAATATTAGATTTATATGCCAGTTTTTTTTTATTTTTTCCGGTATTTTCGAGTTTTGTTTGTTGAAATTTTCGATTTTTACTTTCTCCGTTACGAAGTACGAGAAAGTATTGTGATCGTGATTTACCTTAACTGTTTTTTGTTTTTTGCAAATATTTTCTTAAATATGAAAAATATCACAAAACATTTAAACAAACATCGAAGACAACAAAGAAATGAACATCTTTTGTTTGAAAATATTTTTTAAAAAAATCATTGCTATTCGAGAAAAAAAATTATTATTTTTTTTTAAATTTTTGGTTTATAATTATGAAACGATAATAGTTACAGCAAATTTATGTGAATAATAATTGTAGAGAATGCCAAAATGAACAACTTCTAAAGAATAAGTTTTTTTCGAAATCTCGTTAGTTTTTGAGTAAACCGAGTTTTTGAATTTGAAGTATAATTTTTCCATCTTTCATGATTTTGACGTTTTAAACGTCAGTTTCATCCGAGTTTACGCAACGCTCGATGTACATTTAAAATATGATTTCAATTGAAAATAAACCCATGAAAACGTAAATATAAAGTCGGAGAAAGTAACATGATGGCCACATCACCATTTTTTAGTCTGCATTTATTATCTTTAGGCCTGAGTTTTCATGTACTGTCTAAATTTTCGACTTTCTGACCAACATTACAGGTTATTATTATTATTATTTTTTTAAATCTTTTCCTTATTTTGACCTAACTTTTCGATTTTATTGTTAAAATTTTCGATTTTTGGTCCGCATTTTGGATTTTTCGTTTAGTCTACATTTATTATCTTTAGGCCCGAGTTTCGATGTTTTCAAATTTTTGGCCAACATTGTAGATTTTATCTTTTTGTATCTTTTGCTCTAAATTTTTATTAATTTTCTATTTGTCTGTTAAAATTTTTCTTTTCTTGGTCCACCGTTTTTATTTTTAGGCCTGAATTTTAGATTTTTGGTCTACATTTTTTATCGTATATTTTAGATTTTTGGTCTATTTTTTTTATCCTGTATTTTAGATTTTCTAACTTGGATTATTGATTTCATTTCGTATTTTTTTTTTTTTGGCTATTATTTTCGAACTTCTGGTCAGAAACTTATTTTTGACGGCTGAAATTTACAAATTATTTTTCTTTTGCTTGTATTTTCAATTTTTCGGTATTTTTAGATATTTTAGATTTGTTCCAAATTTTTGATTTTTTGGCCCACATATTCGATTTGTTTGTTGAAATTTTTAATTTCCGGGTCTGCATTTTTTATTTATAGAAAATCTGTTCCAAAATTGAAACTGAAAAATTAATACGTGTTCTCATATTTTCAAGGTTTGATAAATAATTTATAATCGTTCGAAAATGTTGGAACGTGATATTTTTAGGTTCAGTTTTGTCTAAAATCATACAAATACAAATTTTATTTTGCAACGTGAAGAAAAAAAGCCCCGAAAGAGAGTCCTGATAAAATATCCTGAAAAAATGTCCTGTAATAACAGTCTTGAAAAAAAGTTATGAAAACAACATCGTAAAATAATCCTAAAAAACATTTCTGAAAAAACCCTGTAAAAAGATCATTAAAAAAGACCTGAAAGGGTTCTGAAGAAATTGTCTTGGAAAAAATTAATACATTAAAAAATGTCCTGAAATATGGTACTGAAAAAAGTCCCGTAAAGAAGGAAAAAAATTACCGAAAAAAGCAATGAAGAAAATTCTGAAAAGAATTCTGAAAATAAGTCCTGAACAAGAGGTTCCTAAGAAAGTCTTGAAAAAATGTCCTGGAGGAACAGTCCTGGAAATAAAGTCGTGAGTAAGTGTATTGACAAAAGCCGTGAAAAAAAGTCCTGAAAAATAGTCTTTATACAAAATACCAGAAACAAAGTCCTGAAGAAAGTTCAGACAAAGAAAATATCACAAAAAATTTTCCTGTAAAGACAGTTTTGCCATGAAAATAACAAAATAAATTCTGAAAAGAAAGCATTGTAAAGTCCTTAGAATGGTCCTTAAAAAGATCTGAAGAAATTGTCCTAAAAAATAAATCCAAGGTCCAAAAAAGGTAATGAGAAGAAAAATTCTAAAAAATGTTATGAAGAGAATTTTGAAAATTTTTTCTGAAAAAAAAAAATGCAAACATTAATCCTAAACAAAGAGTTCTTAAGAAAGTCCCGAAAACGTCCGGAGAAAAAATTCCTGAAAAAAATCCTGTTAATAAAATTTTGAAAAGAAATAAAAATAAAGGTACTGAAAAAAAAGTTCTTAAAAAGTCCTGAAAAAGAATCCTCAAAGAAAACAAAAGTCTTTAAAAAAGACCTGAAAAAAGTTCAGAAAACAGTCCTGGAGTCCCAAAAAGACTAAAAGAACAAAAAACTGTTAAGGTAAATTCCAGTTTTTCGGTTTCTGAAATAACACGTATGTTCAAAGTTTCATGGTCATTTCTGTATTAGTTTTTTTGAGATACAGCGCGCACAGACAGACTGTTATGTAGAGAAAAAAAGGTGATGTGGCCATCATGTTACTTTCTCCGACTTATGGTATCATTCATGGTTTTGTAGACTCGGATGAAACTGACGTTTAAAACGTCAAAATTATAAAAGATGGAGAAATTATACTTCAAATTTGAAAACTCAGTTTACTCAAAAACTAAAGGGATTTCGAAAAAAACTTATTCTTTATAAGTTGTTCATTTTGGCATTCTCTACAATTATTATTAACATAAATTTGCTGTAATTATTATCGTTTTATAATTATAAACCAAAAATTAAACAAAAATAATACATTTTTTTCTCGAATAAAAATGATTTTATGAAAAATGTTTTCAAGCAAAAGATGTTTATTTATTTGTTGTCTTCAAAGTTTGTTTAAATGTTTTTGTTATATTTTTCATATTTGAGAAAATATTGGCAAAAAACAAAAAACAGTTAAGGTAAACGCCCACTTCCGGTGTATGAAATTTTACCAAAAGTTTTTCAGTTCTTTAGATTATCAAATAAGACGGATTTTTATAGTTTCATATCAATTGCTTTATTAGTTTTTGAGATACAGCGTGCACAGAGACACACACACACAATTTTTTTTTCCAGAAATTGTTGAAATGGCATCTAGGGGCCCCAAAACGGATATTTCCGTAAAAAAAAATTTTGAAAAAAAATCACGATCACAATACTTTCTCGTACGGAGAAAGTAAAAAACTGTTTTAATATTTTTTTTATGATTTTTTGAAATCGATTCATTTCATTGACTCACCCTGAAGTTAACTCTAAAATCAAAGCCGATTAGTTTGTGCGTATTTGGATTACAGTCAGTTTTGCCTGCAGATTGTTTTTTTTGTAAACTGTATATATTTTTTGTGCGGCTTAATCACTTGAACGGATTTATCGTTTGTTGTTTTTTAATTATTTTTGGAACACATGTGTACTGTAATAAAAAAAAGAACGCAAAGTAATTTCAACTAGCGGTTGCAATTTAATTTACGGTACATTTATAATAAACGGAAAAGAACTATTCCGGATAATGCAGTTGTCGTGTACAGTTATTAAATATAAATCTAGGATGGTTACTCTTTAGATTTGATTATTTTTTTCATGAGACTTCTACTGTATTATACATTTTGGATAATACATTCTCCTACGATACTATAAAGCTACGCGCATACTTATCGGGATCGGACGGACGGCACGCAACGGATAAAATTGCTTAACGCAGTTATAAACGAGTCAACGCACATTTATGGAACGGATAAATGTGCATTCACTCGTTTACAACTGTGTTAAGCAATTTTTGCCGATGCGTGTCGTCCGTCCGATTGCGATAAGTATGCGCTTAGCTTAAGAAACTGAGCAGTAGGGCAGTAACGCACAATTATACAAGCTAGAAACTGACAATATCAGTCTATCAGAAATCCCATTTATTTCTAGTGGACAATATAATATGGAAAGAGGTTTCACTCTTCCTAAATGAGAGTTAACAGTTGTGACGTAATTCACGGGCCTTTTCGAGATTTTACAGCCCTAGGGCTATGCACTACGTAACTTATATTTTATCCTAGTAATAAATACACAATAATTTAATAGTAAGACACAAATAACAATTTAAGAATCCGTCGCATAGTCCGCAAAATTTAATTCCCTACATAAATTTTCTACAATTATTCGCAAACAATAACACATCTCCTGTAGAACGTATAATAACCCATGCACCCTCGAGAATTGCATATTCCATGCACGGATGCAATCTCTCTCTCCAACAAATATTTTCCTTCAATGCGTAATATTCAACGAGAAAGCGAATGGCAGGTTAAAATTACATTTGTCTTTCCGCCAGAGATGACGTATAATGTCAGCATTATGTTCCAAAGGCCAAACTTAATTATTTTAGAAACATTTCTCGAGATGACGGAAACTTATAAGCAAGATGTTATGACAAACTGTAATTAATATTTACATTCTGTTAATTACGTGAAATGTAAACAGAAATGGTGTGTAATGTAACTTTGGTGTACTGGAAGGAATAATATTCTCACGTGATGCGAAGATCAAAGAAAATCGCAATTAGGGGAGGCTTATTTGATGACAACTACGTTATAAGTACAGTGTGTTTCTAAAATAAATTAATCACAGAAGGTTACGTATTGAAATGCGGATTAATGCTCAACTTTTTTGACATTACCTGTAACAACAACTGTCAACATGACATAAGCCATTATACATGTACTTTTTTTAACTAAAATAAACCAAATTTAGCAAATTACAAATTAAATATGGATGTCTCTGATTAACGTTTTTTTTACTGTGACAGCAACTGTCAACGTGGCGTAAGCCATTATACATGTAATTTATTTGACTAAAATAAACCAAATTTCGCAAATTTTTTTTACTGTGTCAGCAACTGTCAACATCACATAATCCATTATACATGTCCTTTGTTTGACTAAAATAAACCAAATTTAACCAATTACAAATGAAATATCATCGAAGGCTCAATGTCAATGTTGAGGTAACTATTGATTGGAGTGGATTGTGATGCTCAAACTATGATTTCCTTTGGAATTTGGGTATAACTGTCCATATTACTTTCCAACTGATTACACTCCTAACATCTTACACTTCTTAGCGTTTCCACTTCACATATACTATGCGTAAAGAAAGTAAATAACAAACCATTTCGCTGTTACTTCCATGCGCCTTGAAAAATAGATTCTGGCGAATTTATGCCGTGCCTAAAAAGTGTATAAAAATAAGTATAATGGATGCGACAGACCTGAATATAAATTGTACCCTACGCTTATGCCATATTTTATTTTTGGAAAAAAAGTTGCCGCGCAGTCCACAATCAAGCATCGGGATCGGTATTAAGCATACATTTGATAGATTTATATCATCCCCATAAATAACAGAAACACCCTCCTCTGCGTGAAGATAAAACATATCTGATACGTATTAAAATTCCAAACGTGACATCCATTACTCTAAGTCAAATTATAGTTCTCATCACTCATCTTATAATTGAACACACCGTGTGTGAAATTATTCTAGCTGCTAGGATATATACAACATTACGGGAACATGTATTGTTGCTATGGTAACAGCTACAGGATTCAATGTTGGTAGGATCACGCACTTTGTTTATAATTAGTTACTATTCCTTCGGCACAATTAAGCTTGTTTATATTTACTGACAATAATTTGGAAACAATTAACTTGACCTGCGAACACTGCAGGCAGATCCAAGCAAAAGAAAATCAAGATCAGTAGAAATAATAAAGACAAGCAATTTGTGAGATGAGAGCACTCCTGAAGGGTTGCTACGAAAATTCTGTCACTGGCGTGAGGGCAAAGCTGCTGTTTCTTTGTGTGACTTTTTTCGTATCTAAACCAACACAATGAATATAATCCAGTCTTCAGCAAAACGTGTCAAGGTGATGC
This sequence comes from Ocypus olens, assembly GCA_910593695.2. NCBI lineage: Eukaryota > Metazoa > Arthropoda > Insecta > Coleoptera > Staphylinidae > Ocypus > Ocypus olens. The sequence continues at coordinate 48,658,700 of OU343058.1, forward strand.
AAAATAGTACATTGAAAATACATTTTGTTAGAGTCATCTCAAAATCTGGTGTCACAATGCGAGGTGAACATCTTAAATTTTAAGAGCGAGTACGCCAACAACTCATAATTATTCAGCTCACAATCGGCCGCAAAGTGAGCTATGCAAATCATCTTTAGAAATATAGTTCTTTAGAAGATCTACAAATTGATGTTGGTTGTGTTCTTACAACGAAACAATCAGACAAATATTGCTATGATAAAACGCCAATGCAAACTTTTCTTGATATATTGCTTTCCAGAAAAACATTAAATCAGGATTCTGATAGTATATTTAAATTCTTCTGTCAGTTAATTCGTCACTGTCAGATTAAGTGGTGTCTGGTACATATTATGCTTATTATGAGCTTCATGCTCTTCAATATATTTCTGTACGTCTGTAGAATTTACATTACCAACAGTAACAGCAAATAGCCCATAGATCCAATATCTTTTTTTAACTGTTCAAATTCTTGGAATAGCTTTTTGATATACGATTCATCATTAATTCCGTGATGCGGCCACGCGTTCTATCCGAATACTTTCTCACTTTACATCCAGGTGTCATGACATTTTGGTACGGCTCTACATAAGAAGACGATACCAAATTTTTGTCTCTCTATTCCCGAAGGTCAAATATTTATATTTAGATTAATAAACGTGTTAATATTTTGGATATTTTTTTAAACTTCAATAAGAATTGGGGTTTTATATGTTTGTATATCAAGAAGCACAGTTTAGTAGGAAATCAGACATAACATATAAATAACGCAAGGAAACCGTTGTCTCTTTGCACTAAAATATGTGATGCAACTTAAATTATAAATCTGCAATACAATTATAAAGCCAGTATTTTCTATTCTCCAGTTCAAGTCTGCCGCCATTTTATTTCCAGCTGTGATGTGTGGATTATTTTAACGGAAGATCAAAGACAGGTTCATTCTGGATGGATTTTGAAATTTCAAAGCTAATTCCTGCAGGAATTATTTTTTTACAATGTTTCTAATCACCGAATGCAATTTTCTATTATTTAATTCAAGTCTCGGCTGCCGCCATTTTGTTCCCAGCTGTGATGTGTGGATTATTTTAACGGAAGATCAAAAACAGGTTCATTTTTTATGGATTTTGAAATTTTGAAGCGTATTCCTGCAGGAATTGATTTTTTACAATTTTTCCAATCGCCGAGTGCAATTTTTTTTTCTTTAATTCCAGTCTCGGCTGCCGCCATTTTATTTCCAGCTGTGATGTGTGGATTATTTTAACGGAAGATCAAAGACAGATTCATTCTGGATGGATTGTCTTCGATTCAAGTCTCGGCTGCCGCCATTTTGTTTCCAGCTGTGATGTGTGGATTATTTTAACGGAAGATCAAAACCAGGTTCATTCTGGATGAATTTTGAAATTTTGAAGCGAATTCCTGCAGGAATTGATTTTTTACAATTTTTCCAATCGCCGAGTGCAATTTTTTTGTCTTCGATTCAAGTCTCGGCTGCCGCCATTTTGTTTCCAGCTGTGATGTGTGGATTATTTTACCGGAAGATCAAAAACAGGTTCATTCTGGATGGATTTTGAAATTTTGAAGCGAATTCCTGCAGGAATTGATTTTTTACAATTTTTCCAATCGCCGAGTGCAATTTTTTTGTCTTCGATTCAAGTCTCGGCTGCCGCCATTTTGTTTCCAGCTGTGATGTGTGGATTATTTTAACGGAAGATCAAAACCAGGTTCATTCTGGATGGATTTTGAAATTTTGAAGCGAATTCCTGCAGGAATTGATTTTTTACAATTTTTCCAATCGCCGAGTGCAATTTTTACTTTCTCCGTTACGAAGTACGAGAAAGTATTGTGATCGTGATTTTTTTTTCAAAAAATTTTTTTACGGAAATATCCGTTTTGGGGTCCCTAGATGCCATTTCAACAATTTCTGGAAAAAAAATAATTGTGTCTGTGTGTGTGTGTGTGTGTGTGTGTGTGTGTGTGTGTGTGTGTGTGTGTCTGTGTGTGTGTGTGTGTGTGTGTCTGTGCGCGCTGTATCTCAAAAACTAATAGAGCAATTGGTATGAAACTTTGAAACTTTTTTAATGGGTAAAATGGCGGTTCAGTTAGGCCGTTCCTTTTCCGAGAGTGACTTAAATACAACCATTGTGGATTTAAATCAAGTTTGTGCTCTGTGTAACCTAAGTGTTGACCAAGAGCACTTTAAGTGCTATATATGTGATACGGTTTACCACCGGCTTTGTGCCAAATCCGAGGATAAGTTCGGCGTTCCTGCGTGTGCCCGCTGCGAGAAAAACGGGATACAAAAATGCTCGTTACAAGTAATGATTTCCATGAAGAAGGAAATTATGGAGTTGAGGGAACTCGTACATAGCCAAGGAAAGTATATTTCGAAACAAGACTTACAAATTAAGAATCTAACCTATGAAATAAAAACCATAACAAATATAAATAATAGTGCGCCTTCAAACCGCAATAAACGTGACGCTACAGTACGTACGCAGAATTTTACACCAGTAATAAATACTCAATCGAAATTAAGAACATCACCTACAGAGGGACCTGATCTAAATTTCTGTGCTGCAGTGGAAAAGACACGCGAAACTAAAAACGGCAAAGTGGATACACTGCAAAAACCAGAAAACGGAGTTCTAAATAAAAACAATAAACATACAGAGGATCGCACAAATGCCAATGAATCCAATGTTGTAAAAAACCCAAATTCAGATGAATGGACAGAAGTTAAAAAACGTAAACACACAAAATCCTACAAATTTACAGGAGCAGGAAATTCAGCCGGTCTACCAGTCGCAAACATACAGCCCCGTAAATGGATTTTTGTCTCTCGTTTACATAAAGATGTCAACCCAGACGCCGTACGAGAATTCCTAACATCGAACGCTGGAGATGCACCGTACGTTATTGAAAAATTGAAACCAAGGCAAGAAGATGCGAATTATTCTTCGTTTAAAATTGGAGTACCGGCGGAGGTTTCGGATGTCATTATCCACGAAAATTTCTGGCCAGATAAAACATTCATAAATAGATTCTTCTTTAAAAGACAACCTAGCAATCAAAATTTTCGCTCCAGTCCCCAAAGAATCCTGAACATGTAACTGGATTCAAAAAACGTCCTCTAAAGATTCTACATCAAAATATCTAAAGTATAAACAATTCTATCAACAATCTCGAAGCTCTTATGGAGGATATTAATGGTTGTAATATATTAGGTATCTCTGAACACTGGCAAACGACAGAAAAGCTGAATACCATAAAAATAAAAAACTTCCGTCTAGTATCAAGTTACTGCAGAGAAGAACGACAACATGGTGGTGTAGCGCTCTATAGTGATGGACATATTTTTGCCAAAGCATTAAACTTAACTACAACAACACGTGATCGCGTATTTGAATGCGCGGGTGCAGTGTTTAGTATTGACACAACGAAATTTATCGTGGTTGTCGTCTACAGACCCCCTTCAGGTGATATTACAACATTCTTTGAACTATTTGAAACTTTAACATTAAAATTGATAAATTGTGACACTGCATTTTTCATAATCGGTGATTTTAATATTAATTTTGTATCTATATGTAAAACGACTAACGACTTTAAGGATATTTTAGTTTCGTTCGATCTAAATTTTATCATAAATGAACACACACGCATCTCAGAAAATTCTGAATCATGTATTGACAACATTATAACCAATGTTAAAACAGGTATTGCAGCGTCTGTGATACATGCGGCTATTTCTGACCACTCTGCACAACTCCTCGAGTACACTGTTGATGTCAATCTAAAAAAAAGTACCAAGAAGATCAGAATATTTTCCGACGAATGCATTTATAACTTTGTTACAGACATTAGTAATGAAAATTTCCAATACGTCTATACATCTGAAAATGTAAATGATAAATACTCAGCTTTCATAAATACATTCCTAATTTATTTTAATAAACATTTTCGACAAAAAAATCACATCACCAAAAAGCGTAAAATATATCAAACCCCTGAATTATTATATTATAAAAATCAAATGCTACTTTACCAAACCATATCAAGATATCAACCTGAATATACACCTATTTTTAAAGAAACTCAAAAGAAATACTCCTCACTACTAGCTCAAGAAAAAAATAAACAGATTGAGTCTCAAATAAATAAATCCAAAAACAAATCTCGCACTACATGGAATATTATATCAACTATGGTTACGTCAAAAAAGAAAGATGGACACAATTTACCATGCAGTAACGATTTTATTAAATTAGCAAACAATTTCAATAATTATTTCAATGAAATCTTAAATGAACTCCCCCAAAATATTAATATAAATAGCGTGAATAAAATACCACTAAATCCAATTTCATTATTTTTTGAACCTATAACTGAACAGGAGTTAATTAGCATACTAACAAATATGCAAAATACAAGGAGTGCAGGGTATGATGGAGTACCAGTGTGTGTCTTAAAACACTGCGCGGGTACTATATCTAAGTCCATGTGTGATGTATTAAATAAGTGTATGGAAGATGGTGTTTTTCCAGATCAACTAAAGCACGGAATTATCACACCGGTTTTCAAAAAAGGGGACAGTGATAATATTGAAGATTATCGTCCTATCACAATTTTAAGTACGTTTTCAAAGATCTCGGAATTAGTCATTTGTAAAAGAATTATTAAATTTTTCCTCAAATACAATCTATTTTCAAATAGTCAACATGGGTTCCTGAGTGGGCGAAATACCGAAACTGCATTGTTCGATCTTACTAATGCTATATTGCTTGCATTTGAGGAACGGGATGTCACCTGTGGAGTATTCCTCGACTTATCCAAGGCTTTTGATACTATCAATTTTTCTTTATTACTTCAGAAATTATACCAGTATGGTATACGCGGGGTTGCCCTAAATTTAATAAGCTCTTATCTACATGGTAGAAGCCATTCAACAAAATTAGTTGACACAGTTAATGGAACCGATGTGATCTCAGAGGCCTTGGACACGTCGAGGGGAATTCCACAGGGTAGTATTCTAGGCCCATTACTATTTATAATATTTATAAATGATCTTCCGTTTACCACGCCAAAAGACGTTTGTTTATTAAATTACGCAGACGATACAACTGTACTAATTAAAGGTGAAACTGTTCCAGACTTAGTTAAAAACGGTAGTTGCACCATATCATCTATAGAAAATTGGTTCAAACTCAACAGGCTAAAATTGAATACAGACAAGACCAATTGCATTTTTTTCAAAATTAACCAAAACTTAACAACACCGGAAAGCATCATCCTAAATAATAATTGCTACTCATTTATAAAATCAGCAAATTTCTTGGGAATCGTTATTGACGAAACTCTGAGTTTCTCTCCGCAAATAAATGTGGTGTGCACTAAAGTTAGTAAAGGCTGCTACGGTTTGCGGATACTAATCAATGCAAGTAACTACATGATTGCAAGACACTTTTACTATGCCAACATATATTCACACCTTAGATATGGCATTATTTTCTGGGGTGCAGGTGTTGACGCCAATAAGGTTTTGCTTGCACAAAAAAAGGCAATACGAATACTACACAAACTAAAATATCACGATAGTTGTCGGGGTGTATTTAAAGCGAACAACCTTTTAACCTGTTTTGGTATATATATTTACGAATGTACTAAGTTTGTCTGGAATCAAAAGGACAAATTTAGTGCAGCTTTATTTTCAAGTTCATACAATACCAGACATGGTCAACAGTTCACACTTCCTTTCCATAGACTACATAAATATGAAAAAGGTGCTTACTACACATGCATTAAAATAATTAATTATCTTCCCAAATCAATCAAACAGGTTGAAAGTCTATACGCCAGAAAGAGAGAACTGTTTAATTACTTGTGTACCTTAGAACCTTACTCAATGGACGAATATTACAATTACAGATAGAATCCTATAATAAGATTACCTAGTCAAATCATATCTTTTTTTTTGATTATACGTATCGTTTACTGACTATTTTTTTTCATGTACATTATTTACCTGTAAATTTGTAGTGTCCATTGAAAAAATAAATACCTATTATTATTATTATTATTATAACATCCGTCTTATTTTATAATCCGGAGAACTGAAAAGCTTTTGGTAAAATTTCGTACACCGGAAGTGGGTGTTTACCTTAACTGTTTTTTGTTTTTTGCCAATATTTTCTTAAATATGAAAAATATCACAAAAACATTTAAACAAACTTCAAAGGAAACAAAGAAATGAACATCTTTTGCTTGAAAATATTTTTCATAAAATCATTGCTATTCGAGAAAAAAATTTATTAATTTTTTTCAAATTTTTGGTTTATAATTATGAAACGATAACAGTTACAGCAAATTTATGTGAATAATAATTGTAGAGAATGCCAAAATGAACAACTTCTAAAGAATAAGTTTTTTTCGAAATCTCTTTAGTTTTTGAGTAAACCGAGTTTTTGAATTTGAAGTATAATTTTTCCATCTTTCCGTCTCATAATTTTGACGTTTTAAACGTCAGTTTCATCCGAGTTTACGCAACGCTCGATGTACATTTCAAATATGATTTAAATTGAAAATAAACCATGAAAGCGTAAATATAAATGATACCATCAAGTCGGAGAAAGTAACATGATGGCCACATCACCATTTTTTTGTCTTCGATTCAAGTCTCGGCTGCCGCCATTTTGTTTCCAGCTGTGATGTGTGGATTATTTTACCGGAAGATCAAAAACAGGTTCATTCTGGATGGATTTTGAAATTTTGAAGCGAATGCCTGCAGGAATTGATTTTTTACAATTTTTCCAATCGCCGAGTGCAATTTTTTTGTCTTCGATTCAAGTCTCGGCTGCCGCCATTTTGTTTCTAGCTGTGATGTGTGAATTATTTTAACGGAAGATCGAAAACAGGTTCATTCTGGATGGATTTTGAAATTTTGAAGCGAATTCCTGCAGGAATTGATGTTTTCCAATTTTTCCAATCGCCGAGTGCAATTTTTTTTCCTTCGATTCAAGTCTCGGTTGCCGCCATTTTGTTTCTAGCTGTGATGTGTGAATTATTTTAACGGAAGATCGAAAACAGGTTCATTCTGGATGGATTTTGAAATTTTGAAGCGAATTCCTGCAGGAATTGATTTTTTCCAATTTTTCCAATCGCCGAGTGCAATTTTTTTGTCTTCGATTCAAGTCTCGGTTGCCGCCATTTTGTTTCTAGCTGTGATGTGTGAATTATTTTAACGGAAGATCGAAAACAGGTTCATTCTGGATGGATTTTGAAATTTTCAAGCAAATTCCTGCAGGAATTGATTTTTTACAATTTTTCCAATCGCCGAGTGCAATTTTTTTTTCTTCGATTCAAGTCGCGGCTGCTGCCATTTTGTTTCCAGCTGTGGTGTGTGGAATATTTTAACGAAAGATCAAAAACAGGTTCATTCTGGATGGATTTTGAAATTTTGAAGCGTATTCCTGCAGGAATTGATTTTTTACAATTTTTCCAATCGCCGAGTGCAATTTTCTTTTCTTCGATTCAAGTCTCGGCTGCCGCCATTTTGTTCCCAGCTGTGATGTATGAATTATTTTAACGGAAGATCAATAACAGGTTCATTCTGGATGGATTTTGAAATTTTGAAACGTATTCCTGCAGGAATTGATTTTTTCCAATTTTTCCAATCACCAAGTGCAATTTTTTTTCTTCGATTCAAGTCTCGGCAGTAGCCATTTTGTTTCCAGCTGTGATGTGTGAACTATTTTAACGGAAGATCAAGAACAGGTTCATTCTGGATGAATTTTAAAATTTTGAAGCGTATTCCTGCAGGAATTAATTTTTTACAATTTTTCCAATCACCGAGTGCAATTTTTTTTCTTCGATTCAAGTCTCGGCAGTAGCCATTTTGTTTCCAGCTGTGATGTGTGAACTATTTTAACAAAAGATCAAGAACAGGTTCAATGTGGATCGATTTTGAAATTTTGAAGCGTATTCCTGCAGGAATTGATTTTTTACAATTTTTCCAATCGCCGAGTGCAATTTTCTTTTCTTCGATTCCAGTCTCGGCTGCCGCCATTTTGTTTCCAGCTGTGCTGTGTGAATTATTTTAACGGAAGATCAAAAACAGGTTCCTTTAGGATGGATTTTGAAATTTTGAAGCGTATTCCTGCAGGAATTGATTTTTTACAATTTTTCCAATCGCAGAGTGCAATTTTTTTTCTTGGATTCAAGTCTCGGCTGCCGCCATTTTGTTTCCAGTTGTGATGTGTGGATTGTTTTAACAGAAGATCGCCGAGTGCAATTTTTTTGTCTTCGATTCAAGTCTCGGCTGCCGCCATTTTGTTCCCAGCTGTGATGTGTAAATTATTTTAACGGAAGATCAAAAACAGGTTCATTCTGGATGGATTTTGAAATTTTCAAGCAAATTCCTGCAGGAATTGATTTTTTACAATTTTTCCAATCGCCGAGTGCAATTTTTTTTCTTCGATTCAAGTCGCGGCTGCTGCCATTTTGTTTCCAGCTGTGGTGTGTGGAATATTTTAACGAAAGATCAAAAACAGGTTCATTCTGGATGGATTTTGAAATTTTCAAGCAAATTCCTGCAGGAATTGATTTTTTACAATTTTTCCAATCGCCGAGTGCAATTTTCTTTTCTTCGATTCAAGTCTCGGCTGCCGCCATTTTGTTCCCAGCTGTGATGTATGAATTATTTTAACGGAAGATCAATAACAGGTTCATTCTGGATGGATTTTGAAATTTTGAAACGTATTCCTGCAGGAATTGATTTTTTACAATTTTTCCAATCACCGAGTGCAATTTTTTTTCTTCGATTCAAGTCTCGGCAGTAGCCATTTTGTTTCCAGCTGTGATGTGTGAACTATTTTAACGGAAGATCAAGAACAGGTTCATTCTGGATGAATTTTAAAATTTTGAAGCGTATTCCTGCAGGAATTAATTTTTTACAATTTTTCCAATCACCGAGTGCAATTTTTTTTCTTCGATTCAAGTCTCGGCAGTAGCCATTTTGTTTCCAACTGTGATGTGTGAACTATTTTAACGGAAGATCAAGAACAGGTTCAATGTGGATCGATTTTGAAATTTTGAAGCGTATTCCTGCAGGAATTGATTTTTTACAATTTTTCCAATCGCCGAGTGCAATTTTCTTTTCTTCGATTCCAGTCTCGGCTGCCGCCATTTTGTTTCCAGCTGTGCTGTGTGAATTATTTTAACGGAAGATCAAAAACAGGTTCCTTTAGGATGGATTTTGAAATTTTAAAGCGTATTCCTGCAGGAATTGATTTTTTACAATTTTTCCAATCGCAGAGTGCAATTTTTTTTCTTGGATTCAAGTCTCGGCTGCCGCCATTTTGTTTCCAGTTGTGATGTGTGGATTGTTTTAACAGAAGATCGCCGAGTGCAATTTTTTTGTCTTCGATTCAAGTCTCGGCTGCCGCCATTTTGTTCCCAGCTGTGATGTGTAAATTATTTTAACGGAAGATCAAAAACAGGTTCATTCTGGATGGATTTTGAAATTTTCAAGCAAATTCCTGCAGGAATTGATTTTTTACAATTTTTCCAATCGCCGAGTGCAATTTTTTTTTCTTCGATTCAAGTCGCGGCTGCTGCCATTTTGTTTCCAGCTGTGGTGTGTGGAATATTTTAACGAAAGATCAAAAACAGGTTCATTCTGGATGGATTTTGAAATTTTGAAGCGTATTCCTGCAGGAATTGATTTTTTACAATTTTTCCAATCGCCGAGGGCAATTTTTTTTTCTTCGATTCAAGTCTCGGCTGCCGCCATTTTGTTTCTAGCTGTGATGTGTGAATTATTTTAACGGAAGATCAAAGGGATCCCAAAACGGATATTTCCGTAAAAAAAAGGTTTGGAAAAAAAATCACGATCACAATAATTTTTCGTACTTCGTAATGGAGAAAGTAAAAACACAAAAAACAATTTTTTAAACAAACGCGTATCAAACATTATTGGGCGGGAGATTTAAAAAGAGAATAATCAATAATTATTTACCTGAGTTCATAAATATTTATATGTATTCTATAAATCTTAGGTTGACGTTCCCTGATATTTTCACGCTGTTACGAGTCGACCTCACACGCATTAAATTCAAAAGGTCGGGATCAAATGGAGACGATCCGAACTCGAACCCATTACATCCGGGATATAATAAATTGCCCAAAATAAATTGAAATAAATACGCGATCCTCGATAAAATGATGTTTGCAATTCGTGCCAAATGAAACGGAAACGTGTTTTTATCGGGGACGCAGGAGTCCGAGAGAAATGGAGCAATAAAAGCGTAACACAATTCGAATGTAAATTACCTCCTCGTAGTCTTTGTCGAATAGACGGGTGCTTTGATGAAGTGCAGCTGATACCAGTATGTAAACGAGACATTTGTAGACGTTCGGCATCGTACAGAACTTCCTCGCCAAAGGGGCATGACAGACGTAAATGTATCGCTGCACCGCCAGGGCCAGCGTCAACCAGATGCTGGCCGTGTGGAACATGTTTGGTATCACCTGAAACAAAAATATTATTTAATTTAATCGTTGAATTTTAAACCGCAATTTATAGATTCTTAATCTGGAAAATAAAATCGCTTATGATGTGGGTATAGCTGTCTACCGACTGGAAGTTAGCCATAAATTTCAGCCACGAATCCGGCGCATCCACCATTTTTGTCTTTAGTAATTTTCCAAGTTATCTCTACAATTTACAGAAAATGGATTAAAATTAATTATTAATAAAATTGCTGTAATATAGTAATAACAATAAGCTTTTAACTTAGCATTAACCCTGACATCTATCGAAACATAGTCAATTTAAAGAAAATCAAAAGTCATCGTTAAGCTTAGTTTAGGTTCGATATTTTCGACCACAAATGTTCCATGGGGCTTTGTTTAAAATATTTAGGCTTAAGAAAATGACACATATTCTTCATTTTTGTTGAAATAATTATTTACCCAGACACTTTTACGAAATTTCGTTTATTTTCAAAAAATCAAAAGTCATCGTTAGGCCTAGTTTAGGTTCGATATATTTGGCCACAAATGTTCCATGGGGCTTTGTTTACAATATTTAGGCTTAAGAAAATAACACATATTCTTCATTTTTGTTGAAATAATTATTTACCCAGACACTTTTACGAAATTTCGTTTATTTTCAAAAAATCAAAAGTCATCGTTAGGCCTAGTTTAGGTTCGATATTTTCAGCCACAAATGTTCCATGGGGCTTTGTTTATAATATTTAGGCTTAAGAAAATGACACATATTCCTCATTTTTGTTTAAATAATTATTTACCCAGACACTTTTACGAAATATCGTTTATTTTCAAAAAATCAAAAGTCATCGTTAGGCCTAGTTTAGGTTCGATATTTTCGGCCACAAATGTTCCATGGGGCTTTGTTTACAATATTTAGGCTTAAGAAAATGACACATATTCCTCATTTTTGTTTAAATAATCATTTACCCAGACACTTTTACGAAATATCGTTTATTTTCAAAAAATCAAAAGTCATCGTTAGGCCTAGTTTAGGTTCGATATATTTGGCCACAAATGTTCCATGGGGCTTTGTTTAAAATATTTAGGCTTAAGAAAATTACACATATTCTTCATTTTTGTTTAAATATTTATTTACCTAGACACTTTCACGAAATTTCGTCTATTTTCAAAAAATCAAAAGTCATCGTTAAGCTTAGTTTAGGTTCGATATTTTCGACCACAAATGTTCCATGGGGCTTTGTTTAAAATATTTAGGCTTAAGGAAATGACACATATTCCTCATTTTTGTTTAAATAATTATTTACCCAGACACTTTTACGAAAAATGTTTTATCGAAAAATCGGGGTTAACCCCAAGTTAAAAGCATATTGTTATAACTATGGCACAACAGCAATTGGATGAATTATGAATTTTAATCCATTTTCTGTAAATTAGTAGAGATATTAGTAGAGATAACTGGGAAATTTACCAAAGGCAAATATGGTGGAGGCGCCGGATTCGTGGCTGAAATTCCAGTCGGTTAAAAATTTAAACTCTACAAAAAAGTATCCAATTTAAAATTTCTTATGATGTGGGTATAGCTGCCTACTATTAAAATTCAAACTCGACAAAAAAGTGTCCAATTTCGGTTGAGTGTTGCTCATTACATATTACAAAAATTACGAGCGTATTTCAATTTAAAATCAATACAATGGCAAGATGTACGTTTCCGAAATTTATTATTTGCGGTAAAAACGCAGATCACATAAATGACATGCCCGAATGAACTGCACGGATTGCAAATAAGCCTTGTGTACTTGTAGAGGAAATGTATATATACGCAACCTCAGTCGCATGTCCTGCCCTACAACTCGCTGCCGCATATTTGCTTTACTAAAACCAACAATAGAGAAACAACACGTATCTAAATATTCCGAACGAAGAAGCAACAGGTCGGCTATAAAATCGGATTCTTGCGAAAATAGCATAATACCGAAACCCCTTCACCAGGGCAAAAAACTAAACATATTAACCTTATGTAGCACGTTAAATGATGATTAGATGTAAAAAATCAATTATTGTGCCCGGCGCATCCACCATTAACCAATCGCTGCATTTAATCGGTGTCTTCTGCTCAATTCATTTTGATTAAACAATAAATGTGTAATAAACTAAGTCTACAGAACTTACCTCGTGCATGATGGCCCACGCGCGACAAACACTAATAGGCCATAAGGGTTTGTAGTGGTTGCCGAAAGTGTACATATAAATCAGCCACGGGGCGGGGAAAAGCAGTGTAAACATATCACAGAGTGCCATCGCCATCAGGACGACATTAGTCGGGGTACGCATGTGTCTCTTGCTCAGGACGACCACGATCAGGGTGTTGAAGATAATGGTGATGATCAGCAGGAATGGCATCACGTAACCGTACAAGGGTATGGCGTAAGTTATCGGCAATTCGCAGGTTACGTTTATGTAGACCCCGCAAGTTGCGTTCTCCAAGGTGGACGCGTTATTAAAGGGGTTTATCGCTTCGGGGCCCGCGGGCCTGTCCGTCGGAATCTCGTTGTCGAAGGCCCAGGCGTTCAAGCTCTCGTTGTTATACACGAACGTCATTTTCACAGCACACCTCCCCGTGTGTCGATACTTCTTACGCTAATTAATCATGCTTGGATTCAACCAATACGTTATGATTAATTGCTCGGGCCGTTACAAATAATCGTGCAGTATTAATCTTAGTCATACGAATTTAACGGAAATTGTAAGTCCTCTCGGTTTAATGTTTAAGTGGTTAACTTGATTATAATCGGGTGTTGGAGACTAGACTTCAATCTGAAACAAAGAAAACTGTTTCAATAATAGTTTTTTTTTTATATAATTTGTATATATGATAAATTATTCCGTGGGTACACGTACATGAACACGCAATTGACCCTGTATTATGCCTATTACAATAACCTAATATTAAATTGATTGGTAATTACTGTTTTTAGTTGTGACTGGTTAGCGTTTTCGATCGAAATTATATTTCCGTTAATATTCGAGTGGCAGGAAATTGACGAAAATAAAATTACGCGAAATCCCGTTAATTCCGGAATCCCGAGTGGTGGTTTATTAGAAGCAATTTATTCCTAATTGATGTTTATCAATATTTATTGCTTCAAATTGATTAAAACGTTTTAATCCAATCGACCAAAATTGTCATTCGACTTCACATGCTGGCAATTAAATCAAGCCACCCCAATCAATATTTACGTGGATACAATATCTACCGTAATGAATATACAGAGTTTGGGAAATTTTCGTTTTAATTTTTTGGGTACTTGAATGAAAACATCGCAGAAAAAAATATAAAACGCGCAGACAAAATTCCATAAAACAATATCCTCAATGGTCGAAGTATCGCTTATTTAAAATTAATTTGGTTTTTGTAAATTCAACAATTTTTAATGGAGATATGAATGTTTGAAAATTTTAATTTTATTTTTTTGAGCACTTTAATAAAAAGCGCAGAAAAAATATAAAACACGCAGACAAAATTCCATAAAAATCACCCTCAATGGCTAAAGTATAGCTTATTCAAAATCAATTTGGTTTTTGTAAATTCAACCATTTTCAATAGAGATATGAATTTTTGAAAATTTTCGTTTTAATTTTTTGAGCACTTGAATGAAAACATCGCAGAAAAAAATATAAAACGCGTAGAAAAAAATCCTTAAAACAATATCCTCAATGGTCGAAGAAACGTTTATTCAAAATTAATTTGGTTTTTGTGAAATCAACAATTTTTAATGGAGATATGAATTTTTGAAAATTTTAATTTTATTTTTTTGAGCACTTTAATAAAAACCGCAGAAAAAATATAAAACAGGCAGACAAAATTCCATAAAAATCATCCTCAATGGCCGAAGTATAGCTAATTCAAAATCAATTTGGTTTTTGTAAATTCAACAATTTTCAATAGAGATATGGATTTTTGAAGATTTTTGTTTTAATTTTTTGAGCACTTGAATGAAAACATCGCATAAAAAATATAAAACTCGTAGAAAAAATTCCTTAAAACAATATCCTCAATGGTTGAAGAATCGCTTATTTAAAATTAATTTGGTTTTTGTAAATTCAATAATTTTTAATGGAGATTTGTATTTTTTTAAATTGAAATTTTACTTTTTCAAGCACTTGAATGAAAACATCGCAGAAAAAATATAAAACGCGCAGAAAAAATTCCATAAAATAACATCCTGAAGGGTCGAAGTATCGCTTATTTAAAATTAATTTGGTTTTTGTAAATTTAACAATTTTTAATGGAGATATGAATTTTTGAATATTTTAATTTTATTTTTTTGAGCATTTTAATAAAAACCGCAGAAAAAATATAAAACACGCAGACAAAATTCCATAAAAAATCATCCTTAATGGCCGAAGTATAGCTAATTCAAAATCAATTTGGTTTTTGTAAATTCTGCAATTATCAATAGAGATATGGATTTTTGAAGATTTTCGTTTTAATTTTTTGAGCATTTGAATGAAAACATCACAGAAAAAAATATAAAACGCGTAGAAAAAATTCCTGAATTGAAAACAAATCAAAATCGCAATTTTAAATCTTCGGACTTTGAAAACGAGCAATTTGGATGTTTTACGTCGATTTTACGAAAATATTGATTAACCTGTTTTTAAATTGAACTGAATTTTTTACATGTTGGCGTTAGAATCATCAAAATCCGACATCGCGTTTGAATGTCATTTCAAAAATCAAAATCACGATTCGAAAATCTTCAAACTTTAAAGAGTGCATTTTATTCATAGATAGTTACATCAAATTCAAAGAAAAATTGTAGCAATTGCTAAAATAAAAAAGTGAATTATAACGAATAAGTTTTCTTTGAAATTTTTCAAAAAAAAATTAATAAACATGCAAAATATTGGAAAAATTATTTTATACCATTAAATAGGAGTATCATGATGGAGTCAACATTTTTTACTTTCTCCGTACAAAGTGCGGGAAAGTATTGGGCTCGTGAAAAAATCATCAAATTTATTTTTAGGGAAATATCTGTCTAGAGACGATTCCGACAATTTTTGGAAAAAGAAATTTGTTAGTAGGCCGGTGGGTGCTGTAACTCAAAAACCAAATACATCAATTGAAATGAAACTTTATTTATTTGAAAATCCGAAGAACTGAAAAGCGTTTCACATTTTCATATATTTTTCTATATTTATTCCATGATGAATATTGATCGTAGCATTGCATAATTGGACCATAATGTTAAGGGTTTATATTTTATGGATAGTTCTGTAAAACACCAATAAAACAGATTTGTTTTCTTTTCCCTTTTCCATTCCAAAAATGATTCATTCACCGCTAAATATAATTTTCTTAATTTTTCGGGCAATAAGTTTAATGAGGCGATTCTACAACTTTTTTTATACACTGGAGGAAAAAAAATGTAACACTTGAAATTCGTGAAATATTGTAAGGTAAAAGTTCATAATTTCAAACAAGCTGAAAATAAGATTCATGCGTACTTTCGATTTATCGTGAGTTTACATTTTGTCCCAGACATGCACTAAATCTGTAACACCATTCTTTGACCACGTAACCTCGCCATAAAACAAAAAGAATTTTAAGAATTAATTATAAATTCTTGCCGAGCTTAAAACTACAGGTAGTGCCATGGCTCTTTGGGTCTATATAACGAGCCGCCCCTGATGAATAGTATTAAGTAAAAAATAAATTATTAGCGTTGAAATAAAATAATAGTAATTTACGATACAAGTAACGTTATGAAGGCTTTTACATTACATTAGAAAAGTTTGAAAGCACGGTGCGGCGACACGTAGTTTTGTTATCGCGTTCTCTCCGAATACTTTCTCACTCTGCGCAAACTTTAACTCCAGGTGTCACGATATTTTGGGACGGCTCTACCTTGTTAATGAATGTTTAGGGTATAGCCCGTTCTCTGGAATCTGGTAGCTGTGGTCGTAAAAGAGGGTCGGAGCTCGGTAAATAAGGGACGTAATATTTTTTTTAACTCAAACCAATCTTTGTTCAGAAGTACTGGTGTAAAAGTGCGTATACCAATAAGATCGAAGGACAGTAATAAATGTATGGGATGCAATTAGATGAACCACCAATACATTTTCTTCTCAGGGCGGACCGACCGTTTTACGACCTCCGCCAGATTCCACCGAACAGGCTATAGTAGTAGTTATTTGTTTATTATTTAAAAGATTTATAGTTGAATAAGAATAAAAAAATGACCCATTTTAACATCGCTATATGATGAAGCCAGCTTTGAATTTATTATACGAACACATTCTGAAACTATGTCATGTTTTCGGATACTCCACGCTAAATCTTGGCACTCTCTGCATGCATATCACTTTAAAATGGTGTCTTGTCATGACTCGGATATTTCCAATGAACACACATTTGCAAATAGTGTTGTTGACAAAGTCCTCAGATGTGCAAATATATACTTAGGCGCTTGATAGTTTACACGAAATGTTTTCTATAACGAGACGAAGACATTTCTGCGTCTGAATAATCCCTTCTGCTTTATACGGATTTAACATTCAATTTTTACAGAACTTATATGTGTAATATTAATGGTACTCATAAAATAATTATTTCTGTATTCAAATAAATGAGTTTGTTCTTGTAATTTGTGACTTAATATTATTACTCTCTCCGTTACGAAGTATAAGAAAGTTTTGTGATCGTGGTACAAAAAATATTATCTTTAGCGACTTATAACATTTTCACATGAGCATACGTCAATAAGTAGAAATGTCTCGTCGTAGCATCAACTTATATTAGGATGGACCGAAAATAATTCCTTTTCAGATTCAATTACAAAGGTGCGCAATGTTATAGTTTGATCAATGGATCTTTGCGTGTGCGTCATTACCGAAGACCGAGTCTTCTCGCCTTGGACGATGTACGTACATATGATTGCGTTTAATTTAACTTATCGAAAAGAGAGTAAACGCATGAAAGTGGTGTTCAGCTATCTATGACATGCACGCAAAGATCCGTTGATCAAAGTATACCTAAGATGGTAAATGGTTGAAAAAAAAATATCTTGCTGCATCTTATAGCTATGAATCGTCGCAAAATATTTGATGTAATTATTTTAATGATGGAATTTAATAAAATGATTATACACCAATTATTATAATTAATTAATTCATAGAAACTCCTGTAATAATTATTCAAAGTTCGTAAATTTTTATCATGAACTGGGGCACGCTCAATTATTCTGATTAGATTATTAATTCAAAAATTCACGGTGATACGCGGTAACATGGATTTGTTATTCAGATAATGTCGTATACATGCATATGGAAATTATAATCGTGTGTAAAATGATGTAAATATGTCAATTGCAAGTACTCAAGCGTCTATATTACTATAATTAGTGGAGGGGCGTGTTGTATATATTTATTAAGAACACACACACATGCCACTATCTATCAAATTAGTTGTTTCATGTATATTTTCATCAAACGAGTTAATTCGTAATAGTATATTATTATATGGGCGATTATGACAGCCGTAATTGACAAAGATGATGTCATCTGAGTGGATATACTTTTTCTACACCAATTAAACAAATAAATGTATCAGATTTAATGCAAAATAGAGGCACATTAATCATTACCTATGAAGTTCGTCACCGGTTTCTTTGCTTAATTTTAATGGATTACGCACGGACGATGGCGCAGCGCAGCAGAGCCGTCGTTTGTCACCAGGTACTTTGCTCAATTTTAATGAGATATGCACAGACGACGGCGCAGCGCAGCGGAGCCGTCGTTCGTCACCAGTTACTTTGGTCAATTTTAAAGGGATACGCAAAGACGACGGCGGAACGCAGCGGAGCCGTCGTTCGTCACCGATAACTTTGCGGCGCAGAATCACCAAAGGGGCCGGTCTTTGAACATTTCAACCCCCAAAATCAACCCCCCGCGAAAATGAAAAAAACACCCTTTTCGACCGTTGCGGCTAGAGTTGATCAAATTTCGGATTTTTTTATGCCAAACTGTGCCTTTACTATCTACGCAACTATCCATATTTATTAAATCTTCTCAACTCACCCTCACCCCCAGGGGAACCCATTTAACACTTTTTTTCCCGTCAAATTCTATCTTCTTTTACGGTTTTCGAGATAGAGGATTGGTTTGTATCTTAAAAGCGCAGCGGAGCCGTCGTTCGTCACCAGTTAATTTTCTTAATTTTATACTTCACTATTTCACATAAAGAACACAATTTCACATACAGCAACTTAATCTTGAAAAACTAGTTATTCACTATTCACATTTTCAAAATTGTATCCAGTGGTCACTAGTAAATAAATTGAAACATCAAAATCATTTGTAAGAGAGTTTTGGAGTGGTTTAAAAAAAATAGAAGATAAACGGAGAACGAGAGTGATAACGAGATTTCTTCAACACCGCCAAATATACTGAAGGAAAAAAAAATGAAACACTTAAAATTCGTGAAATTTCGACCATTTTCAAACCGCCACAACTCGGCGTATTTTCGATCGATTGTGATGAATCTTTAAGGGCGAAAAACTTTGAAGTGTCTTTCTTTCTTAAAAGAAGGAGGGCCTCCCCATATTGTAAAAGTATCATCAACATGTTCCACGAGTCGCTACTGAGAGTCATACTAACCAAGTGAATTGTTTTATTTGAATTATTCAAAATGTATCAACTAAATCTACAGTTGTCGAAACTGCCGGCACTAAAGATGAAACAACAAAGTTAATGATTTTATTTGAATTCTTTTTCAATTTAGTTTCACTTTTTTGGACAATTAAATCGAAAATTAAAAAAAAATTCCTATTAAAAAAAATTGGAAAACTATTTTGAAGAATAGAGTGATTTTTGGACTAATTTAAACTATTTTTTTACTAGAATATTCTGCATTTTTTATTATTAAGCCAGTATTTTCGATTTTTTTTTGCTAAATTTTTGATCATATTTAGGCCAATATTCCAATATTTTCGATTTCATTGTTAAAATTTTCGACTATTATGTTGAATGTTTATTTTATTAGTTTATATTTCTTTACCATGCGCATTTTATGCTTTTGTTTTCTTAATGTTTTTGTAAAAAGGTTATTACCCGTAAATAAAGTTATTATTATTATTATTTGGTCCGCATTTTTTATTTCTCCCGACGAACTTTTAGTTTTGAAATTTTCGATATTTTTGGTCAAAATATTTTAACTTTTAGCCTAAATATCCTTTATTTTGACATTTTACGATTTAATTGTTTATATTTTCGACTTTTGGCTCGCATTTTTTTTATTTTCCTGGCGAATTTTTAATTTTTAGATTCTTGGCCTGTATTTTCGATTCTTTTGGGTATAATTTTTTGATCTGTTGACCTAAATATTCTTTATTGTGACATAAGTTTTCGATTTAATCTTTTTTGGTCCGCATTTTTAATTTTTCGGGCCGAATTTTTAATTCTAGTTCCAAATTTGTGATTTAATTTTGGTTAAAATATCTATAGCTTGAATTATTGATTTCTATGCGAGATATATTTTTATTTTTTCCGGTATTTTCTTTCGAGTTTTGTTTGTTGAAATTTTCGATTTTTTAGTCTGCATTTATTATCTTTAGGCCAGAGTTTTCATTGTACTGTCTAAATTTTTGACTTTCTGCCTAACATTGCAGATATATTTTTTTAATCTTTTGACCTAAATTTTTCTTTATTTTGACCTAACTTTTTTTTTTATTGTTAAAGTTTTCGATTTTTTTGGCCCCCAATTTTGATTTTTTTGCATTTATTATCTTTAGAGTCGAGTTTTGGATGTTTTCTCTAAATTTTCGACTTTTTGACCAACATTGTGGATTTTTTTTTATTTTTATGTTAAAATGTTTTTCCTTGGTCCACTATTTTTATTTTTAGGCCAGAATTTTAGATTTTTGGTCTCAATTTTTTATCGTATATTTTATATTTTTGGTATATTTTTTATCCTATATTTTACATTTTTAAGTTGGATTATTGATTTTATTTATTACTGTCTAAATTTTTGACTTTCTGCCTAACATTACAGATATTTATTATTTTTTTAAATCTTTTGACCTAGATTTTTCTTTATATTGGCCTAACTTTTCGATTTTATTGTTAAAATTTTCTTTGGCCCCCATTTTTGATTTTTCTGCATTTATTATCTTTAGAGCCGAGTTTTGGATGTTTTGTCTAAATTTTCGACTTTTTGACCAACATTGTGGATTTTTTTTAAATCTTTTGTCCTATAGTTTTTTTTTAAATTTTTATGTTAAAATTTTTCTTTCCTTGGTCCATTATTTTTATTTTTAGGCCAGAATTTTAGATTTTTGGTCTCAATTTTTTATCGTATATTTTATATTTTTGATATATTTTTTATCCTATATTTTACATTTTTAACTTGGATTATTGATTTAATTAATTTTTTTATTTTTTGCTAATATTTTCGAATTTCTGGTCAGAAACTTATTTTTGGCGGATGAAAGTGGCAAATTATTTTGCTTCTACCTTTGTCTGCGTTTCGTATTTTTAGATTAGGATTCTTGATTCTTTGGCTTATATTTTAGATTTCTGCATTTTCGATTTTTTTGTTCCAATTTTTTTATTTATCTTTATTTTGACCACTGGTTTGTAGAATTTTTTTTTTGTCTGCAATTTTTATCTTTACGCTCGTTTTAGATATTTTGTCTAAATTTTCACCGTTTTAGGCTATATTGTAGATTTTTTATTTTTTGTTATAAATATTCTTTAATTTGACGAAAAAATTCGATTGGTTTGTAGAATTGTGGATTTTTTGTCTGCATTCTTTTATCTTTACGCCCGCGTTTTCGATGTTTTGTCTAAATGTTCATCTCGTTCGTCCCTCTTGTGGATTTTTAATCTTTTGGCCTATATTTCGTATTTTCGATTATTTAGGTCTTTCGGCCGAAATTTTCTCTATTTGGACTTAAATTTTTGATTCGTTTATTAAAAATTTTGATTTTTTGGTCTACCGCTTTGATTTTTGGGTACGAATTTTAGATTTTTGGTGTTAATTTTTCATTTTTGTCCCATATTTTAGATTTTCTTGCTATTTTTTTTTGTTATTTTTATTTTTGTTATTATTTTCGAATTTCTCGTTGGAACTTATTTTAAGCTAAAAACAGTTATTTTTTCTTTTTTGGCCTATATTTTGTATTTTCGATTATTTAGGTCTTTTGGCCGAAATGTTCTCTATTTCGACTTAAATTTTTGATTCGTTTATTAAAAGTTTTGATTTCTTGGTCTACCGCTATGATTTTTGGGTACTAATTTTAGATTTTTGGTCTTAATTTTTCATTTTTTGTCCCATATTTTAAATTTTCTTGCTAATTTTTTTGTTATTTTTATTTTTGCTATTATTTTCGTTGTAACTTAGTTTAAGCTAAAAAGAGTTATTTTTGGGGCAAATTATTTTTCTTTTGCTTGTATTTTTAATTTTTTGGTCGGCATTTTTATTTTTAAACCAGGATTTTTGATTTTTTGGCCGATATTTTAGATCTTTGGTTGTTTTGTTCAAAATTTTTGATTTTTGGCCAAAATATTCGATTGGCCTAGGAAAATAAATGGTTCTTTGTTTCCTTAAAAAAAGGAGGGGGGGGTATTGTATAAGTGGCTCTACCATCAACATGTTCCACGAGCCGCCACTGCTATTCATCAGCGATTGCATTTTTTGAAAAATTTATAACTTCAAATTTATTTGTGTTAAATTCACAGTTGTAGATAATTTTATTGTGAATTAAAGTTACGTTTCATATTTCAATTTTTTTTTCAGTTTCCGAGTTATGCGAATTAGAATGAACGTTTTGCGTGAAAAGTGAGTTTGTTTTATCAACCGCGTAACTCTTTGAAAAATTGGTGTTCAAAACTGTATTGATTCTGCAAAATTAATCCTCTTTAATATAAGTAGTAAGTTTGTAGAATTTTATCACTTTCAGTACTCGCATTTTTTGAAAATTTATAAATACAATCTGTTTGCGTTCGAATCATCATTTTTATGTACAATTATAGATAATTTTACTGTTCATTGAACATAAATCGAGCGTTTTGCAGGGTGGGATGATATTGACGTTTAAAACGTCAAAATTATGGAAGATGGAAAAATTATACTTCAAATTCAAAAACTCAGCTTACTCAAAAACTAAAGGGATTTCGAAAAAAACTTATTCTTTATAAGTTGTTCATTTTAGCATTTTATACAATTATTATTCACATAAATTTGCTGTAACTATTATCGTTTTATAAAT
Source organism: Ocypus olens (assembly GCA_910593695.2). Lineage (NCBI taxonomy): Eukaryota > Metazoa > Arthropoda > Insecta > Coleoptera > Staphylinidae > Ocypus > Ocypus olens. The sequence goes on from OU343058.1 coordinate 48,681,499, forward strand.
ATAAAACGAAAATTAAAAAAAATAATCATAAATTTTTTTCTCGTGTAAAAATGATTTTATGAAAAATGTTTTCAAGCAAAAGATGTTCATTTCTTTGTTGTCTTCGATGTTTGTTTAAATGTTTTTGTGATATTTTTCATATTTAAGAAAATATTGGCAAAAAACAAAAAAACAGTTAAGGTAAACGCCCACTTCCGGTGTACGAAATTTTACCAAAAGCTTTTCAGTTCTTCAGATTATCAAATGAGTCGGATGTTCAAAGTTTCATATCAATTGCTCTATTAGTTTTTGAGATACAGCGCGCACAGACAGGCAGACACACAAACACACAGCACGCACAGACACACACTGACACAATTTTTTTTTTCAGAAATTGTTGAAATTGCATCTAGGGACCCCAAAACGGATATTTCCGTAAAAAAAAAAATTTGAAAAAAATCACGATCACAATACTTTCTCGTACTTCGTAACGGATAAAGTAAAAATAATAAACCTGTTATTGATTTTAGTTATATACGTGTAATTTGAGTAGTTTCTGCGACACGAAGCAGTTTGGAAATAAAAATAAATGAACTGTTAATTTGCGCCGAGGGAGTATTTAGTTTTACCTGATAATAAAATTGTTTTTTAATCACGAAACAACTTACATAATTGCAAAAGTTTGCCGCTGATAAGCCCCACTGATAGAGTTGTTTCGTGCGACAGGCGTAACAATAATTGGCGTAAAATTGTTTGGTTCTTACTGGCGCTAATTAAAGTGCGGTGGCACTTGTGATGGTAATCAATGCCGGTGCTAATTATAGAAATTATTCACGAACGAATTTGATAAAAGCTACCTGACATTTAATTTAGACGGCACCCATTAAACTTACTTCTACATATATAATAACGCCAACGTCAGACAAGTATCTATTATTTAAACCCTTCAAGTCGAGTGAAGTTGGCACACGAGGCGTTCGAGTTTTTTGCACTACTTCTATTATAAATGAAAACACTTTAATAATGTACAAGTTTTGTTATTGTTCAGAGCATTCGTGTTAGTATTTTTTGTGTTGTTTTTTTTAGCCTGGATGTATCATCGCTCTTATAAAGTTCCTGATTCAAGATGTATGACGAAGTAATGGCTTCAGGTATTAAACAAATTAATCAGATATAGTTCTGTTTTTTTGATTTAGACTTTTGTAATTCAGTCACGACACATTTTTTTAAGTTGATAATAATTAGATGTAGTGAATTTTTCAGTTTTGAGAATCATAATTTCGATGTAAATTAATAAATACACTGCGCATAGGTGGCATTATAAATTTGTTACATGTATACAACTTTTTGGAGGTTAAAAATATGCAAAAATATAAAATTATTTCCGTGACAATTTTATGCAATCCTCGATTTCACGTTTAAATTATATACCGACAGACAATATTACGATCGTAAATTCGGCATTTATTGCCGTTACGCCATATTTGCGGCGGTGTAATGACAGAAAGTTTTACCATTTAAATATTAGTTGTGGCGTAACTCAAAGTTTTCGCGTGCGAAACGAACGTTTTATGGCCTCATGAAAAATTCATTACGTCAGTTTTCGCGTCCTTTTCGGACGTTTTTCCCCGCCATAAAACCGATTTACAGGCGTTTGTAAACAAATCAATCTTGAGTGGTCTCGCTAACTAATCTTGTTTTTTTTGTGCTAACCTAAGTTGATTGATAATTGCTTTAAGGAAAAAATACGCAAAAAGTTTTCGTTAATTTCCTTTTCGCAAAAAGTTGTTATTTCTACTGGGAGTCTAAGATGTTGATATTTATTTATCATATTGTTGGTAAAACTTCAGTATAAACTTAATACTCAAACACGAATACAATTGTATCACCGCAGAATAACGTCGGTAGATAAATAATTATTCATCTGCCTAATGGTTCAGTTTATTGTTATCATCAACAATACATTATGTTAGTTTGACCTTATTATTGTTTGCTTAAAATAAATTTTAGCCAGGATCGGCCTGAGGGTAGTCGGCGCCCTGCTGCGAAGTTATTTTACACCCCCCCCCCCCTCCTCCTCATTTCAACTAATTTTCTGGTAATAAAAATCATTAAAATATAATATTGTTATTCATAATTTAATTTAATATTAATCTCTATACAGTACACCTAATTATACAATATAATTTATAACGTAATTTATTTTGTGAAATTTCAAGTCGTTTTTATATTTTTTCAAGTCGTCAAAATAATTTATTTTTTCACAATTACACGCTCTGTCCAAATGAATTTTTTCTCAAAATTTAAGGATGGGGTGTTTACAGATTTTGATGGAATCATCATTCGAAATGAATTTTGAATAGATTTGTGTAATTCCAAGTCGATGGCAATTGTTTTTATATTTTTTTCACAGCGACGAAATTATTGCATTTTTTCACAATTACACGCTCTGCTCAAATGAAATTTTCTCAAAATTTAAGAATAAGGTGTTTACAGATTTTTGTGGAATCATCATTCGAAATGAATTTTGAATAGATTTGTGTAATTCCAAGTCGATGGCAATTGTTTTTATATTTTTTTCACAGCGACGAAATTATTGCATTTTTTCACAATTACACGCTCTGCTTAAATAAAATTTTCTCAAAATTTAAGAATGGGGTGTTTACAGATTTTTGTGAAATCATCATTCGAAATGAATTTTGTATAGATTTGTGTAATTTCAAGTCGATAGCAATTTTTTTTATATTTTTTTCACAGCGACGAAATTATTGTATTTTTTCACAATTACACGCTCCGTCCAAATGAAATTTTCTCAAAATTTAGGGATGGGGTGTTTACAGATTTTTGTGAAATCATCATTGGAAATGAATTTTGAATAGATTTGTGTAATTCCAAGACGATGGCAATTGTTTTTATATTTTTTTCACAGCGACGAAATTATTGTATTTTTTCACAATTACACGCTCCGTCCAAATGAAATTTTCTCAAAATTTAGGGATGGGGTGTTTACAGATTTTTGTGGAATCATCATTCGAAATGAATTTTGAATAGATTTCTGTAATTGCAAGTCGATGGCAATTGTTTTTATATTTTTTTCACATCGACGAAATTATTGATTTTTTTCACAATTACACGCTCTGTCCAAATGAAATTTTCTCAAAATTTAAGGATGTGGTGTTTACAGATTTTTATGGAATCATCACTCGAAATGAATTTTGAATAGATTTGTGTAATTCATCACTCGAAATGAATTTTGAATAGATTTGTGTAATTCCAAGTCGATGGCAATTGTTTTTATATTTTTTTCACAGCGACGAAATTATTGCATTTTTTCACAATTACACGCTCTGCTCAAATGAAATTTTCTCAAAATTTAAGGATGGGGTGTTTACAGATTTTTGTGGAATCAACATTCGAAATGAATTTTAAATAGATTTGTGTAATTCCAAGTCGATGACAATTGTTTTTATATTTTTTTCACAGCGACGAAATTATTGTATTTTTTCACAATTACACGCTCTGTCCAAATGAAATTTTCTCAAAATTTAAGGATGGGGTGTTTACAGATTTTTATGGAATCATCACTCGAAATGAATTTTGAATAGATTTGTGTAATTCCAAGTCGATGGCAATTGTTTTTATATTTTTTTCACATCGACGAAATTATTGATTTTTTTCACAATTACACGCTCTGTCCAAATGAAATTTTCTCAAAATTTAAGGATGTGGTGTTTACAGATTTTTATGGAATCATCACTCGAAATGAATTTTGAATAGATTTGTGTAATTCATCACTCGAAATGAATTTTGAATAGATTTGTGTAATTCCAAGTCGATGGCAATTGTTTTTATATTTTTTTCACAGCGACGAAATTATTGTATTTTTTCACAATTACAAGCTCTGCTTAAATAAAATTTTCTCAAAATTTAAGAATGGGGTGTTTACAGATTTTTGTGAAATCATCATTCGAAATGAATTTTGTATAGATTTGTGTAATTTCAAGTCGATAGCAATTTTTTTTATATTTTTTTTCACAACGACGAAATTATTGTATTTTTTCACAATTACACGCTCCGTCCAAATGAAATTTTCTCAAAATTTAGGGATGGGGTGTTTACAGATTTTTGTGGAATCATCATTCGAAATGAATTTTGAATAGATTTATGTAATTCCAAGTCGATGGCAATTGTTTTTATATTTTTTTCACATCGACGAAATTATTGATTTTTTTCACAATTACACGCTCTGTCCAAATGAAATTTTCTCAAAATTTAAGGATGTGGTGTTTACAGATTTTTATGGAATCATCACTCGAAATGAATTTTGAATAGATTTGTGTAATTCCAAGTCGATGGCAATTGTGTTTATATTTTTTTCACATCGACGAAATTATTATATTTTTTCACAATTACACGCTCTGCTCAAATGAAATTTTCTCAAAATTTAAGGATGGGGCGTTTACAGATTTTTATGGAATCATCATTCGAAATGAATTTTGAATAGATTTAAGGATGGGGTGTTTACAGATTTTTGTGGAATCATCATTCGAAATGAATTTTGAATAAATTTGTGTAATTCCAAGTCGATGGGAATGGTTTTTATATTATTTTCAAGTAACTGAAATTATTGTATTTTTCCACAATTCCACGCTCGGTTCGAATGGAATTATCTCAAAATTACGAACATAAAACAAAACGAATTTAATCGTGTTATAAATGCTAAAATTCTTAATAAAGCTAAATTTATAAGCAAACGTTGATATTAAAATTTAAATTCAATCAAATTCAACTTCAATCTCAAGAAAATTTAAAAGACGCATTTAAAAGATTCCTAAGATTATAAATAAGATACGAATCCACCCATATTATTTCAACAGCACAAAGCTTTTCCACAGAAGTTAATATAAATTCTTTTAACTTCAACTTTCTAAACCAATTTTGGATGACCTAAAACTCAAAAATTGAAATATAAACAAGATAGTTAAGATATTCGAACGTTTTTGGCACTCGACTCATAACTGATTGTGGCGTGATCGATAAAAATGATGTAATAATAGTGTACACAGGGAATACAGGATGAATGTTTGTTTCTAAAGAATTATATTTTTGATTACTATTTCTATTAATGTTTAATTTAGTGTTAAAGAATAGTTTTTTTCAACATTAAATAAAATGTAAATAAACTCTAAAAATTGAAAATGTTTTACTATACAGGCACAGATTGATTCTTCGGTAATAAAATCCATTAGTCAAATTAATTTTAACGGAAAAAATAAGGTCGCAATTACGTATGAGCTAGACCCTTCCGCGAGATATTTTAGTTGGCGTAAAGTGACTAGTTATTTTTCTGCGAGAAAAAGAGAAACTATTCGTTGATGGATGAACAACCTTAAATAACCAAATTAAATAATTTGAACTATTAATATATTCAAAATAGAGCAGAAATACACCCTTAAGCTTCATATTTTAATTTGTCTCGATGTAAGAATAATTAAGAATATCTTGAAACTTCAAGCTAACATAATCTAAATTAAATAACCAAACACTAACTCTAAGAAGACAAACAAACACATTCGTAGCACTAACTACATGCGTTAATTAGATTAGGGAAGTAAATTACGAATAAGAGAGCGCGTATTTGCCGAGGACTCGGAACATTGAGGAGCTGTAGGACAGATTGATCAGGATAACAAAACTTCGTCGACCTCAATTTGCAAGTGCACTGCGGGAGGTAATCCTTTGTACGTGCACTGTTTTAGATAGCGAAAATCAGCAGGATGTTTACTCGTAAACATAATGTACTTGGCTCCTCCTTAAACAAGGCCCTTGACGTCGCTGATAATATTAATGCCGTTGCTCAAACTGCAAACTGCCACTTTGGTTAACATCAATCACTAATGCCGAAATAAATATTGTTTTATAGGCTCGCTGTAATTATTATAAATTCATGTTCAACGACCTACGGGAATAATTGAAACGTGTTATACGAGAATTTAATAAAATAAAGTTAAATAAACAAGAAATATATTGAAGGTTTCCAATTTCTTTCGAATATTTAATCACTGGAAGAGAAATACGAACCTATACAATATACACAAAATAAACAAAAATATTTTTGCTTGCAAATTATTTATTGAATGAAAAAATTTTAATAATTGTGTATGGTATATTTTTTGGGACGTTGCCACTGTTATATTCCGATAAGGTTAGAAACCGATAGGAATTATAGCTACGAATCCGGCGCCTCCACCATTTTCCATTTAATAAATATCTAAGTAATCTCTACTAATTTACAGAAATTGATAAAAATTCATAATTAATCAAATAGTAGTGATACTATAGTAATAACAGCGAACCTCTAGCTTAGGATTTTTCGATAAGGCATCTACCGAAATATAGTCAATTTAAAATAAATTAAAACTCATTTCTATGCGCAGTTTAGAATTGTCATTTTTGGTCACAAATGTTCCAACGGGCTTTGTTAATAACACGAGGTAATAAAAAAAATGTTGATGTGGCCATCATGTTACTTTCTCCGACTTGATGGTATCATAGCCATTTATATTTACGTTTTTATGGTTTATTTTTAATTGAAATCATATTTTAAATATACATCGAACGTTGTGTAAACTTGGATGAAACTGACGTTTAAAACGTCAAAATTATGAAAGATGGAAAAATTATACTTCAAATTTAAAAACTCAGTTTACTCAAAAACTAAAGGGATTTAAAAAAAAAACTTATTCTTTATAAGTTGTTCATTTTAGCATTCTCTATAATTATTATTAAAATAAATATGCTGTAACTATTATCGTTTTATAATTATAAACCAAAAATTAAAAAAAATAATAATAAATTTCTTTCTCGAATAAAAATGATTTTATGAAAAATATTTTCAAGCAAAATATGGTTATTTCTTTGTTGTCTTAAATGTTTGTTTAAATGTTTTTGTGATATTTTTCATATTCAAGAAAATATTGGCAAAAAACAAAAACAGTTAAGGTAAACACCCACTTCCGGTGTACGAAATTTTACCAAAAGCTTTTCAGTTCTTCAGATTATCAAATAAGACGTATGTTCAAAGTTTCATATCAATTGCTCAATTAGTTTTTGAGATACAGCACGCACAGACACACACATACACACAGACACTTTTTTTCCAAAAATTGTTGAAATGGCATCTAGGGACCCTAAAACGTAAATATTTCCATAAAAAATTTTTTTGAAAAAAATCACGTTCACAATACTTTCTAACTTCCTAACTAACGAAGAAAGTAAAAAAGGACACATATTTTTCATTTTCGTTTAAATATTTTTTTAACTTACTATTAGGAAATATGGTCAATTTTCAAAAAAAACAAAAGTCATCGTTAGGCCTGGTTTAGGTTCAATATTTTTAGCCACAACTATTTTAACCCTTTCACTACGGGAATCGTCAATAAGCGACTTGGTAATTCTACCTTTGTATTCAGCAGTCATCTAAAGAAGATTTAGTGTTTTAATTCAAATATTTTTTTTTACAAATTTTACAAATTTGCAAAATTTAAACCACTTGACGGCGAAATGGCGGTTAAGAAAATATTTTAGTAACTTTAATTTTGAAAAAAAGTTGGCGTTGTAATCGTGTATAATTTTGCCCGTAGTTAAAGGGTTAATAATATTAAGTAATACTGTAAAAAGGGTTTGTTTTTGAATTCAGTGTAAATGAAGTGTGAAATTTGTTTCGTATTTAATGTATTTTCTATACCATGTAAATAAATTTAACTAATTGTACATTGATTTTTATGATTTTTTTCTGCAGCCGTTACGAAAATAAAACTTTCGGTATGATTTATTCAATCGAAAGTACCACTTTACATAAATCGTACCGAAAGTTGTCGTTTTCGGGACGATTTTTGTTACTTTCGGGACGATTTTGGGTATATATGTAGGCGGCCTTGATAATAACATCAACTTCGTATTTAATTATGACAGCGTTTGTCATATAACATTCGTGCGTATTTTTGCTTTTTAACATTCAAAACGGCCGCAGAAAAAATATCGTAAGTAAACCGTTCCAAACGAGATTTTGGCGCTGAAACTAAAAATCGTAGAGAGTTGAAATTTTGACAACGTATAGAGGGCGCTAAATGAGGAAAACTACCAAATTTTGGTTATAAACCCCCACCCCCTAGGGGGTGCGGTTTAAAGTATGCTCGAATTTTTTTTTCTCAGTTTGTGTAAAATTGTCGATCGAGTAGATCCCGACGACTCCCACCTCTTTAAAACCATCACAAACCCCGGGGCAAATTTTTAAACGACGAAAAAACGCGCCGGAGGAGAAGTCGGTTGACGGCTGAAGTGGAGGGCGGCGAATTTTTTTTTTAGACATTAAAAAATATTTCAAAGAGACTCTCGGTCTTGTTTTTTTTTTAATTTTTAAGTTTAACCCCTAAATTTTTACCACACCTTTCGGTCAAAAATTGTTAATTTCGAAAAATGAAGGCCAATCGCTTTGATTTTTTCAACAAATATTCTCTTCCTCCTCCGGGGCGAATTTTTTTTAGACATTAAAAATATTTCAAAGAGACTCTCGGCCTTGTTTTTTTTAATTTTTGAGTTTAACCTCTAAATTTTTACCACACCCTTCGGTCAAAAATTGTTAATTTCGACAAATGAAGGCCAATCGCTTTAATTTTTTCAAAAAATATTCTCTTCCCCCTCCGGAGCGAATTTTTAAACGACGAAAAAACGCGCCGAAGGAGAAGTCGGTTGGCGGCTGAAGTGGAGGGCGGCGAAATTTTTTTTAGACATTAAAAAATAATTCAAAGAGACTCTCGGTCTTGTTTTTTTTCATTTTTGAGTTCAATCCCTAAATTTTTACCACCCCCTTCGGTAAAAATTGTTAATTTCGACAAATGAAGGCCAATCGCTTTGATTTTTTCAACAAATATTCTCTTCCCCCTACTGCGCATCCCCAGCAAATTAGGCTGACATGCGTCGACCGGTTTCGGAATAATTAAGACCACCGTGACGGAACGTTAAAATCACCCCCGGGGAGCGGATGCAAATTTTTTGGAAATTTTCCGGCACGGTCCGATGCACAATCGAGAGCTCTAGCGATCTCTCCCAGTGCCGCCCCTCTGACTCCTTTACACCGCCCCCGGGAAATAAAAAACCCGAAAAAAAAAAAAAAGTGTTAAAACTCAAAAACGCTGCAAACGATTTATTTCTGATTTTTTTTAGATATACCCCTCGGTGAGCGGAACATCCCTGCCAATTTTAACAAAAATCGTTAGAGCCGTTTTGTAGCAACTGCGTCATTTATGAAATTGCAGGGGTTCGCCGAAACACCGCCACTGTCTTTATTTTTGCTCTTGAAGAATTCGCCGGTATTGCGATCTCTTCATAAAGCATCCGCCCACATTATTTATATACTTTTTGATTTGGTGCCCCCTTAACAAGATATGATTTTTCAAAAAGTGACTAAAAATGTTTCGCCCTCTCTGAGGTTTCTTTCGCGGACGTATGTTTTTCTATATAATTCGAAGAGCTCAAACTTCTAGGACGAGAAGAGAGTATAACGTGCTTTGATTTTTTGTTTTTTTTTAAATTTTAAAGCACCCCCTACCCCTCCTGCGCATCTCCACTTAATTTGGCCGCCGTGCGTTTCGGAGTAATTGAGACCACCTCGACGGAACGTTAAAATCACCCCCGGGGGGCGGAGGCAAATTTTTTGGATATTTTTCCGGCACGGTTCGATGCACAATCGAGAGCTTTATCGATCCCTCCCAGTGCCGCCCCTCTGACTCCTTTAAACCGCCCCCAGGAAATAAAAAACCAGAAAAAAAAGTGTTAACACTCAAAAACGCTACGAACGATTTTTTTCTGATTTTTTTTTTCCGATTCGCATTCGGCTCCGACGCCTTGTTTACGAACGATGCGACGTCGATTGGCGTCGTTCGGCACTTTGGGCTTGGTCGGTAGTATGAAATTCGGCACTTTGGGCAAAATACCGATTCGGCACTTTGGACATTCGGCACTTTGTCCCGGACCCAGCACCCCCTATCCTTCCAGAGCCGTCATTTGGCCCGGTCCCCGGGTTCGTTTTGTTTCTATCGAGGACGTATTTTTTTCTCTTCAAATCGAAGAGTAGAAACTTTTAAAATAGGTAGGGGGTCGAACGATCCTTGAGCTGTAATTTTTTCAAAATATTTAAAACACCTCTTCGGAACCGGGTCGAATATTTAAACGACGAAAAAACGCGACGGAGGATAAGTTCTTTGGCGGCCGAGCGGGAGCTTGGCGCCAATTTTTTTTAGATTTTAAAAAATATTTCAAAGAGACTCTTGGTCTCCTTTTTTTAATTTTTGAGTTTTTCCCCAAAAATTTTACCACCCCCGTCGGTCAAAAATTGTTAATTTCGACGAATGGAGGCCTATCGCTTTGATTTTTTCAACAGTCAGCCTTCTCCCTCTCCGACGTATCCCCGGCAAGTTTCACCGGCGCATGTAGACCGGTTTCGCAGTAATTGGACGAGGTGTAAAAATCACCCCCTGGGGGCGTAGGCAAATTTTTTGGAATTTTTTCCGACACTGATTTTTCCGATGCACCCCCGAGAGCTCTATCGATTCTCCTGGGTGCCATACCTCTCACTCTATCCCACCACCCTCCGTGAAAAAAAAAATATTAAAAATTTGTCATCAGTTACTTTGGTCAATTTTAATAGACTACGCACCGACGACGGCGCAGTGCAGCGGAGCCCGTTACTTTGCTCAATTTTAACAGGCTATGCACAGACAATGGCGCAGCGCAGCGGAGCCGTCGTTCATCACCAATAAAAAAAAATTAATAATATTAAATTTAAAAAAAAAAAAAATTTAATTAAAAATTTCAAAAAATTTTTTTTACCTATTGCCAACTTAAGCCTAGGAAAACTAGTTACGTAAATTACTATTTAAGTAATTTGGCAATGTGCATAGTCGGTAACACAAAATTTAAAATATATCATTATAAAATTACGCTCATATGCGGCACCAAACATTTGGCGCCTGCGCCGGGCTACACCGTTTTAGGTGTGATATTTATTAATATCAATTAACGCGCTAGAACACTAATTAAGTTGCATTTTGATGTAAAGCCTTGGAATCGTTCATTGTGCGCGTCCCTCTAATGAATCACGGTGTAAAAACGGACCGAAACCGCCCAAGGGCACTTTCATTCAGATTGCAAAGCAGGGGATTTTGTTTTAATGAATACGTGCATTAAACACCAATGAAATCGTGTTCCACGGGAACGTATTTGGGCTTATAACGATAAGGGAGGTCGTAAAATATGCTTACGTTGGATTTTATGGGATTGCTGGAAAGTTAGCCTTTGATTTGTTTTATAATCGTGTAAATTATTGAGCGCTCTGATTTATAATTCGCTTTTGATTTCATATTAAACGTTGGATATTTCGTGAACATGGCTAAACCTCAGATTATGACAGAATAATTCATTTAATGCGTTTCTAACGAGTTAAACAATTTCACTTCAAGATCTACAAAATTGCAATTGATAATCTGATTTTGAAAATTCTTCCGGCAAAGTATTGTACTCGCTGAATTGATGCGGATAAGATAAAACATTAAATTCGTCGTTCATTTTCTTGCAGTTTTGAAAAGATAACTCTTGAAGAAAATGGCAGATATAAAATTTTTTTTCATTTTTGACAGTTGGAAATTGTGGTTTTTGGCAGTTGAAAATTGCCATTTTTAGCAGTTGAAAATAATAAGTTTTTGGTTGTTGGAAATGATCAATTTTGGCATTTCAAGATTGTAGTTTTTGGAGGATGAAAATTGTCATTTTTTGTAGCTTAAAATTATTATTTTTGGCAGTTGAAAGTACCCATCGTTGGCAGTTAAATTTGTAATTTTTGTCAGTTCAAAACAGTGGTTCTTTGCAATTGAAAATTGTCATTTTTGGCAGACCATCTGCTCTCTGTAAGCAGCTAAAAATGATCAATTTTGGCATTTTAAGATTGTAGTTTTTGGAGGTTGAAAATTGTCATTTTTTGCAGATGAAAATTATTCGTTTTGACAGTTGAAAATGGTCATTGCTGGAAGTTATTTTATTTTTTATTTTTGACAGTTGAAAATGGTCATTGTCGGAAGTTATTTTATTTTTTATTTTTAACAGTTGAAAACTTTTTCTAAGTTCGAAAATTTTAAAATCGTGATTTTGATTTTTGAAATTGCACAACTGCCCAACGCATTGTTCGATGTTTATGATTCAAACATCAAAATATGGACAATTTAGTGTAAGTTCAGAACGGATTGCAAAATTTTCTCTTGAAATTAACACGAAATGCAAAAATTGTAGTTTTTAAATTTCCAAGATTTCAAAATCGCGATTTTGATATTTGAAATTGCCCACCTGCCGAATGCGTCGTCCGATTTTGATGATTTGAACACGTCAAAATGTGGCAAATTTAGTGTAATGTTAAAACGGATTACAAAACATTTTCGTGAAATTAAGAAAAAATGCAAAAATCTCACATTTTAAGTTCGAAGATTTTAAAATCGTAATTTCGATTTTTGAAATTGCACACCTGCCGAAGGCGTTGTCCGATTATGATGATTTAAACGTCAAAATATGTCGAATTTAGTGTTATTTTAAAACGGATTACAATATTTTCTCGTGAAATTAACACGAAATGCAAAATTGCAGTTTTTAAATTTCCAAGATTTTGATTTTTTAAATTGCACTACTGCAGCACGCATTATTCGATTTTGATCGTCAAAATGTGGCAAATTTTATGTAATTTTAGAACGGGTTAGGAAATTTTCTCTTGACATTAACACAAAATGCAAAAATTGCAGTTTTTAATTTTCCAAGATTTCAAATTCGCGATTTTGATATTTGAAATTGCCCACCTGCCGAATGCGCGGTCCGATTTTGATGTTTTAAACACGTCAAAATGTGGAAAATTTAGTGTAATGTTAAAACGAATGACAAAACATTTTCGTGAAATTAACAAAAAATGCAAAAATCTCACTTTTTAAGTTCGAAGATTTTAAAATCGTAATTTCGATTTTTGAAATTGCACACCTGGCGAAGGCGTTGTCCGATTATGATGATTTAAATGTCAAAATATGTCGAATTTAGTGTTATTTTAAAACGGATTACAATATTTCCTTGAGAAATTAACACGAAATGCAAAATTGCAGTTTTTAATTTTCCAAGATATTGATTTTTTTTAATTGCACTACTGCAGCACGCATTGTTCGATTTTGATGATTCGAACGTCAAAATATGGCAAATTTTATGTAATTTTAGAGCGTGTGAAGAAATTTGCTCTTGACATTAACACAAAATGCAAAAATTGCATTTTTTTTTAAATTTCCAACATTTTAACTTTTGAACTGAGGACGAGATTTGTAAAATTCTTTCGGAAAATTTTTATATTCATCAGGAAGATGTAGAAAAAATGTCTTAAGTGAATCTATGTTTAAAAGTGAACTAAAAAAAAAACTCAGTAGAGGATTATATCAATTGCAAATGATTTTGTTCTTGTTTCCTATGACGTATTGAATTAGCCGTAGAATTTGATTTTATTGTGATGTATTTGTTATAATTTGTCATGTACTATATCTACATTTGGATAAAATTAAAAAAAGAACCAAAAAATTTAATTTGTTGTTCAATTGTTTTTCGGGTTTCGGAGGACTCTATTACCAAATTTGGCAAATTCTTCCAGCAAAGTGTTGTGCTGGTCGAATAGATGCAGATAAGACCAAAAAATTTAATGTTTCCTTCAATTGTTTTCTGGTTTTTGAGGATAACTCTTGAACGGATAAACAGATATTTAAAATTCCTCCTGGAAAGTATTACACTCACCGTGTGTATATAAAAAATAAATTAATTACTCAATAGTTCTGTGGTTTTGAGAAGATGGCTCTTGAACAAAATGGCCGATTTAAAAAATTTCTCCTGAAAAGAATTAGTACTCATCGAATAAATGTACAGGACCAAAAAATATTTTTTTTTAAGATAACTTGTGAACGGATGACCAAATTTGGCAAATTCTTTCAGCAAAGTGTTGTAATCGCCGAATAGATGCAGGTAAGACAGAATTTTTTTTTTGAGGATAACTCTTTTGCAAATTCTTTATTTATTTATTTGTTACAAAAACCCAACAGACATTATGTCAAATTCAAGGGTCTACAAATATATACAATGTAATGTATAATTTAAAACTAAACATATTATTACTGGTAACAAAAACAATGATAATGATAATTATGTTAATAAAAATATAAATATAAAAACTTTAAGATAAGATAAGAGTTTATTGGTCTTTTGCATTGTATTTACAATACGAGACACATCAAAATAAAAAGTAACTTAGGTCAACTAACATACCATTACACAAAAAAAACTTAAAAATAACTTACCACAACTCAACGTTTTACAACTTCTAATTTTTAATTTTTTTCGTTTCGGTAGTAATTAAAGAGATATGGATAAGATAAAAAATAATTTTCCGTTTTTAACCAAAAATAAGTTTCAAATTCTTAAAGTATTTCGGTTTTCGCGGATACGATTTTCAAATTAAAGAGAAACAGCCCCGCGCAAAATTCAGCGGTGTCTAAGAGGTTAAGGAGATGTAGGTAAGGTTACAAAATACAATTCGTCGTTTGATTGATTTCCGTGGACGAAGGACGGTATTACAGATTTAATGTGGGCTTTTTTCGTCTTAATTTTTTTTTAGTGCTTCTGCAACAAGTGTTAGTTTTTAACGATCGATTTTTCTTTCCTCAGAAAGGAGCCGGTGAGATATATTGTGTATGTTAAGTGACTCTACAGTCAACATTTTCCACGAGCCGCCACTGCTCCATATTACATTACTTATTTTTACCAATCCCCAACAGTGTAGGGAAGCTCGCTTTTAAAGCGGAATCATTTAATTAAACCCTCGGAGAATACAAATAACTGAAACTCATCAACCCCTCGCGAAGAATATTAACGAAATATGCATTACAATTGTATAAATACAATAAAATTCCGAGTCTCTCAGCTGCGCTTCAGTTTCATTGTGTATTTCGAATATTTCGTGTAATGCCGTCGACAATATGCAAATGTTCTGCTGACAATCATTTCAAAAGCCTCGAAATTCTTCTAATTGTGTACTATATTTTTACCCATCGTTAATTTAAAAAAAAAATATTTCTGTTTGCACTTTGGTTAAGTGGATTAGGAGCGCCTATGTTTCGTGGAATTGTTTCTAATATTGGAGTTAATCAGTTAAAAGGTTACGATGAAAACATTAAACCTGTTTAGAGCTTTCTTAAAATTTGCCAATTTATCATTGATCTGATAAATGAGAATTATTTTTTTTTACTCTTTTAAATTGCTTTATCCGCTACCGACAACGTAACTAAGCATTGCGTCCATGGTTATAGGTACCGTAAGTGGCTGATAACATTCGTGGTGTTTGTTGTCCTTGGCGATGGAACTAAATTTTTTACTTACGGACCTAGGAATATAATAAACAGAAACGTAACGCTCCAACATATAGGCGAGCAACACATTTTCGTGTATACCTATAGCATCGGCATCCTTTTTACATAACCACTGCTTAAAAGATTCGTAACAGAGCACATACCTTTTTCGATTTTGTCGGTAACAGGTTCTAACACGCAATATTCGCAGCTTAGTTTGCATCCATGCCCGCAGAAAGTTTCACTGGATTGACACAAACAAACAAAATTCGACATTGTTTTCTCGGTTGCTGGGTTGCCATAGGACGCATAGGTGACTATAAAAATTGTAATCCCAAATGTTACAAGCCATATTTTAGAATATTTTCTGATCTTTTTTAAGTATTATATTTCCGGTAGCGGAAAAAAATTAATAAGCAACACGGAACATAAGGACGCATTAACATTTGAGGAACGCGAATACGAGCCGAGGCGGAGCCGAGGCTCGTCGCCTGCCGAAAATGTTAATTGCTTAAATAACTATTAAGATTGTCATAAGAATGGTGCTGGATCTGGATCTAAATGTTACCAATTCCAAACCCGACTTTATTCTTGTAACCAATGATTTGGTGCTGCAGCCGTATGCACCATCAACAGTTAATAATTTTGATATATGGGTAATTCCACTAGTTTTCACCGATGCAAACAAATCGAGGTCCTTGGATTTTGTTCAAACTTTGGGAGATGGATTGTAGTATCGAAAAACTAAGTTTTCTCAAATTTCAACTTCCCAGATTTTAAACTTACAATTTGAGGCGTGAATTACGATTTTCGAAAGATCAGCATTTTCCAGAAATCTTATAATTTCCAACTTTTAAACCTACGTAACTTTTTTCGTTCTAAGATTTTGAGTTGAAATTTTGAGAGTGTACTTCGGAAATGTTTCTAAAGATTCTCTGGGAGTTTGATGTTGAAAAATTTAGAGGTAAGAAAAATACAGCGGTTCAAAGTTCGTTATTTTGGGGAAAATAGCCGAAATACCAATTTTTAAACTTACTTAATTTTTGCTTGAATGCATATTTTCAGCTGAAATTCAATAGGTATACTCTATGAATATTTCTGAAAAGCTTCTGAAAGTTTGGTGCCAAAAAATTGAGAGACAGCCGAAATACAATGGTTCAAATATACGTATTTTATCGAAAATCGCTAAAACTGACATGTTCAAAACCACGTAACTTTTTTCTACCTAAATATTTTGAACTGAAATTTGGAGAAACTACTCAAAAATTTCAGCGAAGTTAAAATTTGAGAAAAATTAGTTTTTCGATACTACAATCAATCTCTCAAAGTTTGAAAAAAATCCAAGGACCTCGATTTTTTTGCATCGGTGAAAACTAGTGGAATTACCCATATACATAGTTGTTTACATGCATATTGTATTACGAGTGCCTATCAAATATCTGTACTGAGTGTAGGATCTATAAGATATTTCAGCCAATTTTTGTTTTAAACGAAAGTGTATTTTAAGGATTTAAGGGGAGTGAATGAATAGGGAAATTGATACAAGGCGATTCTTTGTAAATTTAAATTCAATGGAACAAGACAGCCACCAAACATCCATTGACCCAAACGGTAAATTTTCGTTAATAACAGCTAACGCCGATCTAGAGATGATGATGATAGTTTGTGGAAGGCGACCAGATGGTCGCAGCACTTAGATCATTCGTTGGTCCTTTGTGCCGCCTCCTGAGCCCTGCACGCCGAGCTAGTACTCGTACCCACAGAAGGTGCAAAATTGCCTTCGTAAATTTTATACTCATCCTTCATTTAACTAGATGTTAACAGTTTAATTAACTTGCTATTTTAAGCGACGATAGCATAACGTCTATCCACTCTAATAAAGACATCACGGAATTGAAATAAATCAACCTGTTGAATAAACTCAAACATGTAATCCCGCTGATAGAATCATGCTTTCACGTGTCACGGAATGCAAACGAGGATCGATAACTGGTGAATGAGTGCAATTCAAGTGGCCAGCTTTAAAAATTGTCCAAGCGGCACACGTGGATAAGGGAATAAGGAATCGATATTGTCTTTAACCCTTTCAGGCACAAAATAAATTTTATCGAAAAAATTTGCTTTAATTAGGTATAACAATATGCTGATTTTGTTAAACAATCATCCTAACAATATATTTCCATTCTGGTTAAACAAAATATGATCCTGAACTTTCGTGGTCTCTATGAAGGACATTTTAAAAAGTTATCTCAAATGCAGAAAAGCAAAAATTCCGGATTTCGAAATACCAAATTTTTCAGTACAGCAATGAACATTTGGATGGTATGAAAGTCAGTATATCTACTGGCCGTCCGAGTTTTCACTTATTTCAAATCTTGAGAGACCTTGATAGCGATCTCTCAGTTTCTTCTGATATCCCAGTCTATTGCAATCCTATACCTGTCAAAAAAGCCAAATATGCAGATGTAATGCAGTTGGCAACACGATTCGTTCCTATGGACTAAATGGCTTTTTACACCCGCCTCACAAGTGATTCAGCCATGGCAGAGAACCAGAAACCCGAATCATCTGGAACGGATGATGACGACCAGGTAGATGAATGAAGGATGTGCTTTCCCGTGTGTTTTATGTTTTATTTTTTTTCTGAATGCTATTTTTTTGACACCAACCTGTTTCTTTTTACTGATTTCTTCGTATTTGTGTAGTAGGCAAACCATAGTCGTTTGATTGTTGTAACCGAATAAAAGAGTTTTTACTGGGAATTTGTTCTTTTTTCTCAACAATGGTGGTAAAGAAGCATTATTTCACGTGTTTGGTGCAAGAAAGATGCAGGTCCAAATTTTTTTCATTTTTTTTTCTTATTTTTTCAAAAATTATCTACTTCAAAATATTGACTAAATCTGTTTGTCATCGATTGATATTTCGTCTTTCGGGTTAAAATAAAAACTTTTATAAAACACAGTTTTTTCAATTTCCCAACAATTACCAAATATGGAGCTGCAATCTTCTTGCAGCAAACTCCTCAATTCCCTTACTACTCGTGTATGACATGATAAACTATAGAATAAAGACAATTTATTATTATTATTATTATTATTATTATTACCGAAATGTTTTTCCACAGAATTAAGATTCGATAGATTTTCTAATATTCTAATATTTTTATCGACAAAGATTTAACGTAATTTAGAACTAGGAGCCAATAGATAACACTACATGTACAATTTGGCGTAGGTGGTTTGTAAAAACTACCACTGGATGTCGAGAAATAAATATTAAAAAAGGTGGTTTCTTCGTGAACATGGCTTTAAATGATTTGTTTTTAATATAAATAGTTATTTGCAAAACAATTTCATAGGTTCTGCCCAGATTGTGCAAATAGATTTTTTTTTAAATTTTTGATTCTAAATCTATTGTCCTGGAATACTTCTACCGTAGCAATGTAACGAAATCTACAAGAGAATTAAAGGTATAATAATATCATCTTGTACCAGGTGGCCCAAATTCAATGTTTTATCTCGATAACCTTGAGAGTTAGAAAAAATGACCTTTTTTTCTGAAATAAT
This sequence comes from Ocypus olens, assembly GCA_910593695.2. Taxonomy (NCBI): domain Eukaryota; kingdom Metazoa; phylum Arthropoda; class Insecta; order Coleoptera; family Staphylinidae; genus Ocypus; species Ocypus olens. The sequence continues at coordinate 48,700,508 of OU343058.1, forward strand.
AACAATAGCAGTAACAGATCATAGCTAATTTGATTAGTTTGGGTGCACCGTCGTCCGTATAGCCCTTCAATATGAAGCAAGGTAGCTGGTGTTTCCAGTTTTAAATTGGAAAGTCTCTTGAAGTCTCTTGTCTCTTGTTAAAGCCACCCGGATTTGGTTCAAGTACAGCATTCAGGCAATAGATTCCGCCACTTTGGCGTTTCTACCTTCTCTTGATTTTATTAAAATTTTGGGCGCAATATATAGGGGTTGTTTTGGTCTTTGGCACTCCGTTGCGGCTGTGGGGGTTACCAAAATGTTACCGAACTTTATGTAAATATTTTGTATTTGTTTTCGACTTGATTCTTAGTTATTTAAAAATTAGCTATTTGAGTAACATTTGTTTCCATTTTGCACCGCTGGTTGGGAGCTAAGGAAATGTCGAGTTAAAAAATAACGGATCACTAATAAGCGTGGAAACGACGATCCTGTATCTGGCTGACCAAAGAATTGTAGAAATACGAAGAAGCGTTTTTTTTCTTTAATTCGTTCTTAAAGGGGTGGAGAATTTGTGACAAATTTGAAACATCATTCCTCGAAAACGCGTCACCAAGTCAAGAAATATGCTCCTACAAATCTTTTTCTTGTTCTTTAGGAACAGATTATATGACTTTTACGTTAATTTAAATCAGAAATAGGGGGTGAAACCGCAATGTCTTACAGCCGCAGGGGGCGTTCCAAAAATGAAAAAAAAAATACAGATGAAAGCTCGTTGTACCCTTTAGTAATCCTAAAAAATTCAGGTCTTTTGTAGTAGAATAAAAAAATAAACAATCATGAAAACAGGTAGAAATAATTTTGTCACTTTTTGAAAAAAAAATATTGTAAAGGAATGCTTTGTGAATATACTGGAGCTTTGACAGACTCTTCAAAGTCAAAACTGAACGCATGAAGACTCCCGAGAGATCCTCATGAACCTCACTTCTAAGGCACCGTGACACAAGGCCCCCCAGAGATAATACCTGTCGGGTAATACCCTTTATGGTAAGAGGTATCTTCGGTGAAAATTTCAGCTTTCATGCGATTTTCATTCAAATTTCCGATGGTGAAAAATTAAGAAAATGGTGCCTTGACACATGAAAAAATTCATAATTAGCGAACGATTCAAAACATTTAAAAATCATGAATAAACGTTATAGAGGGGTGTTTTGTGAAGAGGATAGAATAGTTTTAAATTGTCCAGGATGTGCCCGGAAGGCTGTGCGAATTTTCTTGTATAATTTCTTGAGAAAGCCCTAAAGGCCACAGGGAGGATCATTGAGACGATCAAATTTGTTTAATCGATGTCATTTCATAGAAACCACATTGGCCAAAAGCGTCACCTATCTCATCAATCTGGAAAGGGGTGAAAAAAGTAGAACATTATTTTGAATCGTTTTGCTTAACTTCAGGAATGTAATCTGGTAACCCTAGTTTCCGAATCCGACATAATCTGTCAAAGATGACAATGCATTTCTTAATTTGCTGTTTGGAAAGCACTCGGAGGTTAACTGGAAGAAGCTTACTTTCTTTAATTAATTTTGGTCCTTCAAGACTTATTTGGAAAAATACGAATGTTAACGGAAAGAGGCGCTTTCTCTTTCGTTGATTTTGGTCGTTTATGAACGTTTGGAATGATTTGCAGACTTTTGGAATTAAACTAAAGATAACAGATTCACTCGAGACCAAGTAAAACGGAATTTTTGTCTTTAAAAATTTATCTCCGAGGTAGGGAGAGCGTTAAGGAGGTTGTACAAATTCAAGCGATTGTTTGGGAGCTCTAGTACTTGCCAAACATTGACTTTTAGGGGCAAGTTTTCATTTACACCTAAACTTGCATAAAGCACATCTTGATAAATAATTATGCGTTTGGAAAATGTTTACATGTTTTCTCATAGCGGAGAACAGAAGAGCAATAATCCACCATCACAGTTGAATTAAATGAAAATTTAAATGCAGTCAATGAAAATTGATTCGAAATCGACTCATAAAGTATTACTCTGAAAGTACTCACCCGATTTCAAAACTTGCCAGAGGAAATCCAATGCGAAAGATTTCGTAAAAATGTCAACGAAAGATGACGGGAAAAATCAAGATTGATCCACGTTACATGCACTCCTAACCGAGAATCCTTAATTCTGACGTTTATTAATTGTCTGGAATTAGTGATGGTGACAAGCATTCATAACCTGAAATTTTACAATTTTTCATAGCAATAATTTCTCCTAGAGATAATGGCTGACGTTGTAGAGGTTAAAATGTTAAAATGGGGTGTTCTCCCCCTAATAATTCCGTAAAGGTAACAGTTATAAAAACAGCGGTAATAGATAATCTTAGAGCGAAGAATTTCCTATAATAAACATGAACACAATTTTGTGATATCTTTAAAACTGAACGCGCTATGGCGGCCTGAATTGTTTCTTTACAATAAATTTGGGGCTGAAAAAATCATATCTCAAAAACAGGGCCAAAAAATTAAAAATCTGGAACTAAAATCCGTGGAGGGATAGTTTGTGAGTATTTTGAGATATAAACCAATCCTCTAACTCGAAAACCCTAAAAGAAGATAGAATTTTACGGAGAAAAAGTGTTAAATAGGTTCTCCTGGGGGGTGGGGGTGGGGTGAGAAGACCGGATAGATATGGCTAGTTGTGTAAATTGTAGAGGCGCAGTTTTGCATAAAAAAATTTCCGAAATTTTATAAACTCTAGCCGCAACGGTTAAAAAGGGTGTTTTTTTTTTTCATTTTCGCGGGAGATTTCGAACGTCTGTTGAAAATTGCACCATTATACGTCTCTCCATTTTCTCGTAATTAATTGTGTTTGTCTTGCATTTAGTAATATGTAGTAAATAGTAAATATAGTGACACTGCTAATTATTTGCAATACTTGGCGATGTTGATGGATCGCGCGGTCAATAACTAGTAGGAATGTATAATTACTGCAGTCATTAAATTTAAAGGTTAAGTTCCTATTTCTTCATGTTTTCTTAAAATATATGTTTTGTTGGAATACAAAAAAAATGGTATTTTTTTGACCGATAAAATCTAAAAATAGGAGGAAAAGGTACAATTTTGTAAAACTAAAAACAATTTATTTATTATTCCATGTTATTTCAAAATCATTTAAAATACAGAAAGGTAATTTTCACGCGAGTTATTTTTTATAAATATCGAAAAACTAGAAAATTCGATTACCCAAGAAAAGAAAAATATTAGTATATTATTAAACGAGTATTATTAAACGAGTATACTCGCCTACGGCTCGTGTTGCAAACTTCACTCTCGTGGCAATGGCCAACTTGTTCACGAGTTTAATACTATACTTTTTTGCATCATATTAAATAATTACCTAAAGATTTTTATGTTTGTATTAAATTATAACGAATAATTTTCCTTACTTCACGTAAGTGTATTTTATTATTTAACATTCAATTTAAATGCGAAGCTGCACTGATGAGAGATAAATCTCGAAACGCGTCTGCAGATGGCCAATTACTTAATTTTCATATATTTTTTAATTCAGTGGTATTTTTAGTTATTATCAAATTTGTTTCATCTAGTAACACTAGATAAGTTTAGCACTGTGTGTCCTTGTCAAAATGTTTTTTGGTTTTTTCATTTTAATAATAACATTTACAGTTTAAAGTTTCACATTTCATTTTAGAATAATTTTCTAAGTTAGTCTTGTATGTAGAAATAAACGATCTTAAACCAATGTTATTTATCTAGTAGTACTAGTAATAACATGCAAATTTCTTTTGTATCATTCAATATCCGGCGTGGCACTAGCCAGGGAAGTAGTTGTTTCAATAAGTTATTTGTTTATAGTCTTAGTAAGACTTAATTTTTTGCTTGCAGATTAACGAACAGGTTGAATATTCATATATTCAGGCTACATTTCGTTTTCTTGTATTTAATATTTTTTCTATTTGGAAATTGCGGCAGTTCGCTGACAAAAAAAGGAATCGTAACCATAGTAACAACTAAACTGTTGGGCAATGAAATCGCTATCATTTGATTGGACGTCACCTGTTGGGCAATGAAATTGCTATCATTTGATTGGATGTCACCTGTGGAGAAAATGATTCGGCCGAATAATGGACAACTTTCTCAATTAAAAACGATTCAACAATGTTTATATTATTTAATAAGATGCGAAAAAAATAATTATTATACCACTAAATCATGATGGCCACATCAGCATTTTTTTAATACGTTAATGAAATATTATTATTACATGTAAATAAAATTCTACGAGGTCGATATCCACTTAGGCAACATTTCGAAAATTACGGTCCTAAGTGGTGCTTATGAATAAAACAGTACAGGTTATAATAAACTCCGTAAACCGCATTCCATTTATGTCTTATATAAAATTCAAAACGTGTACTGAAATTCCCCAAAGGAGTAGTTAGTTTTTTTTTAAGCCGGTCAGCTTTATAGCAGCTATGATACATAATGTGATATAAAGCACGTCTAGACGTCAGAATAGGTAATCAGCTTGCCCGTCTCGTCTGACTTTTATATCTCATTCGTTGTTAGTTTTATTACGTGTATAAATAAAGGTATATTCATACTCTCCACGATAATATTATATTTTTTCTTCTTTCTGTATCAAAATCATATTTTCTAATTACATATAACAAATACCAATGTATAAAATAGGGCATGCATATTTACCTTACAATCAGAAGTACAAATAATATTAACCCTTATTAACGAGTAAGCGCATTGTTGTAGAACATCCAGTGGATGGACGGAATTTTAACAAATTATTGCATTATTACTAGAGCGAGAAAAAGTGCAAAATAATCCTTAGTTAATGAACGAGTTTAAAATCGTCGCAACGATCGCTTTACAGACAACTAAAATTAATTTATTTGTGTTTTCATCTTTTGGTGGATGCGCCGGTAACATAATTTATAATGTCGCGAACAGTATTCGTTCGCTAGGGGTTAAGTAAATAATGTATTCGTAATATGTTTCTGCAACTCAATTTGCACCATATTTTCTGCTTATACAGAAAGTTACGTTTTTCGCATCTCATGAAATAATATAAATGTTGTTAAATCGTTTTTGATTGTGAAAGTTGTCCATAATTCGGCCGAATCATTTTCTCCATAGGTGACGTCCAATCAAATGATAGCAGTTTCATTGCCCAACAGGTTTTTTTGACGATTTTACTTTTTCAACAATTGAGTTGTTACTAAGGTAACGATTTGTTTTTGTCAGCTAACTGCCGCATTTTCTAAATAGAAAAATTATTCGTTATAATTTTTTTTTGACTTAGGCATGTGCCATTCAGTCACATCGAATATGTAATTTTTCTATTTTAAATTTTTGGGATGAATAAATGAATAATGTCAGACGTATACACAACAACCATGGACCGAATACTTCTCGATCCCCGAAAAATCTTTCGGCCGGGCTGGGATTCGAACATACACGGCACGCGGTGCAACCGGCACAAGCGCTCGCCTGTACCGCCCGTTATAATTTAATATAAACAAAAAATATTAATATTAATATAATATCGATTATATTATTGTATGAGATTAGTTTTTGGTTTTTGACTATATTGTACCATACGACACGCTTTCAATACTTATTTATATTAAATATCCTTATTTCCTTAAATAATAAACTTCCAGAAATATACAGCTGAAGCTGAACAAACTATAAATTTTTAAATTTTCAATTTTCTATCCTGAAATTTACGTTATAACTAATTCAATACCACCTCTGAGAAATACGCGCAGTTCGGGGAATAGCGCAAATGTATTAGTCACTTTTAAACGGTGAGGGTGGGGAACGAGGACGGAAGAACCGTTCTGGGAGATACTCGTGGCAGAGACAAGCAATCCGATAGATTTATACTCAACGGGGAACCAATTTTTCTACTTTTCCAAGAGATATAACCGAAATTAGTTTTCGATAAATACATTTTTAGACGCAGGACCGCCGACATACGGCCGTCCGGCTTTTAGGAGAAAGAAAGATAACAAAGACATGATTGGATGCCAATTGTCCTGCATTTGAGCTTTAATTCGATTTTTTCCGTTTGTAAGATTTGTTAGGTTTCCGTCATTCATAAAATGCTTATCGCTTTATTATAATAGTACATTGTAATAATAATAACAAAAATTGTGTTACTCTCTTTCTCCGACTTGATGGTATCATAGCCATTTATATTTACGTTTTCATAGTTTATTGAAATCATATTTTAAATGTACATCGAGCGTTGCGTAAACTTAGAAGAAACTGACGTTTAAAACGTCAAAATTGTGAAAGATGGAAAAATTATACTTCAAATTTAAAAAACTCGGTTTGCTCAAAAACTAACGAGATTTCGAAAAAAAACTTATTCTTTAGAAGTTGTTTATTTGGGCATTCTCTACAATTATTATTCACATAAATTTGCTGTAACTATTATCGTTTCATAATTATAAACCAAAAAATAAAAAAAAAAGTAATACATTTTTTACTCGAATAGCAATGATTTTATGAAAAATATTTTCAAGTAAAAGATGTTAATTCCTTTGTTATCTTTAATGTTTGTTTAAATGTTTTTGTGATATTTTTCATATTTAAGAAAATATTGGCAAAAAACAAAAAACAGTTAAGGTAAACACCCACTTCCGGTGTACGAAATTTTACCAAAAGCTTTTCAGTTCTTTGGATTATCAAATAAGACGTATGTTCAAAGTTTCATATCAACTGCTCTATTAGTTTTTGAGTTATAGCGCACACACACAGGCACAATTTTTTTTCCCAGAAATTGCTGAAAGTATCTAGGGACCCCAAAACGGATATTTCCGTAAAAAAAAAAAATTTGAAAAAAAATCCCAATCACAATACTTTCTCCTACTTCGTAACGGAGAAAGTAAAAATTCAAAAAAACATTATTCCGACCAGTTTCGATTATATTCAAGCGCTTATTATTATTATTATATATAGGTTGTTCACCGGGAATGTAAATTACTAATGTATTTTTGAATAACTTCATGAAAAATGAGAAGAAATTGGTTTAATGCTGATAAATGTTTAATTGAATGTTGGAAATAATTATCAATTTTTTTTCGAAAAAGAGTTTATGAAATTCCGTTACCTATTAATATAAATTTTCTAGTAGGACTTAAGGATAAAGCAGTCTATGACGAAATAGTAAACTTTTTTAAAACATCACGCATTAGATATGTCATGAAGGTCCGGATGGACAACTTATTGTCTTCATGTTGTATCTCAGTACGCATGATTTTTAATACTATACAAACAAAGGGTTGTGGCAGATGACCTAGTTGTCAACGCTATAATTAAAAAAAAAATAAAAAAAAAGAGTTTAAGAAATGCAATTACTAACAAAGGATGTACAGTAGGGTGGATTAAAAAAAAATGATTTGATAACGGTCTGGGTGGCTAAAGTTGCTAAATGTACCGGTAAGCATTTTTCGGCAGAAAATCTCCTTCAGGTGACCCACCCACTAAAAAAATTGTTTGACCCTACGTGGAAATTGTTCAGGTATGTGTATAAAATTGCACAAAAAAAACACTGTTGATTTCCTCGTCACGAATAAGCTAGAATTTTTTTTACATAGTTGAAGAAAAGACACAGCAATTCAATCAATTTTCCCCTACAAGGGGGTGGGGGTTGTGGGGTGGGTCAGTGTACAAACGACCTCAAACTAATAACTGAGCATAATTTCTCTCAAACTTGGAAAAAGTTTAAATCGTCATCGAGGCATGAAAACGTTAATAAAAGGTCAGAAAACCAATTTTTGAATCTGTGAGGTGAGGGAGGTTTCGGATGAAAAAAACATTTCAGAAAAAGGATTGATATTTTGTCCCCAAAAATCTGAATCCGTCGAGAAAAATTGGGGTTGCCATTTAAAATTTTAAAGTCACCCCCACCCCTCGAGAATGGATGAGGGATGGTTTAGTATCCAAAGGATTTGTAACTCGTAACCAAGCAACTTTTGTAGCAAACTTTTTTTTTGAAAACCTACCCCCGCGGAAATATTGACCCGTTGCCGGACTTTCTGCGCATCCGGTATAATAATATTTCTAACTTAAATAATCAAGAAGTTTAATTTAATTACTACCAGTGGCGGCTCGCGGAACATGTTGATGGTAGAGCCACTTATAAAATATACAATTTTTTGAAGAAAGAAAGAACGATTTATCTTCCTTTATCAAAGTAACTGGCAAAAATTTTAACAATGAACGGTTATAACCTATTAAAAAAATATTGTAATTTAAGAAGTTGATTATATTCTCAAAATATAATAATTTGGGAATTGTGTAGAATTATTTCAGAATTTTTAAACAATTTCTACTATTTTTTATTTATTTTAGAAAATGCTCAATTTTGAACTCAATTAAAAAATGCATGTTTAACAACGAACAGTATAATCCATTAAAAAATTATTGGAACTTAAGAAGCTGATTATATTCTTAAAATATAATAATTTGGGAGTTGTATGGAATTATTTCAGAATTTTTAAACAATTTCTACTAAAATGCATGTTTAACAACGAACAGTTATAACTCATTAAAAAATTATTGGAACTTAAGAAGTTGATTATATTCTTAAAATATAATAACTTGGGAGTTGTGTAGAATTATTTTAGTATTTTTAAACAATTTCTACTATTTTTTATTTATTTAAGAAAGTTGATTATATTCTTAAAATATAAAAATTTGGGAGTTGTATGGAATTATTTCAGAATTTTTAAAAAATTTCTACTATTTTTTATTTATTTTAGAAAATGCTTAATTTTGAACGCAATTAAAAAATGCATGTTTAACAATGAACAGTTATAACCCGTTAAAAAATTATTGGAATTTAAGAAGTTGATTATATTCTCAAAATATAATAATTTGGGAGTTGTATGGAATTATTTTGGAATTTTTAAACAATTTCTACTATTTTTTATGTATTTTAGAAAATGCTCAATTTTGAACGCAATTAAAAAATGCATGTTTAACAACGAACAGTTATAACTCATTAAAAAATTATTGGAACTTAAGAAGTTGATTATATTCTTAAAATATAATAATTTGGAAATTGTATGGAATTATTTGAGAATTTTTAAACAATTTCTACTTTTTTTTATTTATTTAAAAAAAATGCTCAATTTTGAACGCAATTAAAAAGTGCATGTTTAACAACGAACAGTTATAACCCATTAAAAAATTATTGGAATTTAAGAAGTTGATTATATTCTCAAAATATAATAATTTGGAAGTTGCATGGAATTATTTCAGAATTTTTAAACAATTTCTACTATTTTTTATTTATTTTAGAAAATGCTCAATTTTTAACGCAATTAAAAAATGCCTGTTTTACAACGAACAGTTATAACTCATTAAAACATTATTGGAACTTAAGAAGTTGATTATATTCTTAAAATATAATAATTTGGGAGTTGTATGGAATTATTTCAGAATTTTTAAACAATTTCTACTATTTTTTATTTATTTAGAAAAATGCTCAATTTTGAACGCAATTAAAAAATGCATGTTTAACAACGCACAGTTATAACTCATTAAAAAATTATTGTAACTTAAAAAGCTGATTATATTCTCAAAATATAATAATTTGGGAGTTGTATGGAATTATTTCAGAATTTTCTAACAATTTCTACTATTTTTTATTTATTTTAGAAAATGCTCAATTTTGAACGCAATTCAAAAATGCTTGTTTAACAACTAACAGTTATAACCCATTAAAAAATTATTGGAATTTAAGCAGTTGATTATATTCTTAAAATATAATCATTTGGGAGTTGTAGGGAATTATTTCAGAATTTTTAAACAATATCTTCTATTTTTTATTTATTTTAGAAAATGCTCAATTTTGAACGCAATTAAAAAATGCATGTTTAACAACGAACAGTTATAACCCATTAAAAAAATATTGGAATTTAAGAAGTTGGTTATATTCTCAAAATATAATAATTTGGGAGTTGTATGGAATTATTTCGGAACTTTTAAACAATTTCTATTATTTTTTATTTATTTTAGAAACTCCTCAATTTTGAACGCAATTAAAAAATGCTTGTTTAATAACGAACAGTTATAACCCATTAAAAAATTATTGGAATTTAAGAAGTTGATTATATTCTCAAAATATAGTAATTTGGGAGTTGTATGGAATTATTTTAGAATTTTTAAACAATTTCTACTATTTTTTATGTATTTTAGAAAATACTCAATTTTGAACGCAATTAAAAAATGCATGTTTAACAACGCACAGTTATAACCTGTTAAAAAATTATTGGAATTTAAGAAGTTGATTATATTCTCAAAATATAATAATTTGGGAGTTGTATGGAATTATTTGAGAATTTTTAAACAATTTCTACTATTTTTTATTTATTTAAAAAATATGCTCAATTTTGAACGCAATTAAAAAGTGCATGTTTAACATCGAACAGTTATAACTCATTAAAAAATTATTGGAATTTAGAAAGTTGATTATATTCTCAAAATATAATAATTTGGGAGTTGTATGGAATTATTTCGGAATTTTTAAACAATTTCTATTATTTTTTATTTATTTTAGAAACTCCTCAATTTTGAACGCAATTAAAAAAAAATGCTTGTTTAATAACGAACAGTTATAACCCATTAAAAAATTACTGGAATTTAAGAAGTTGATTATATTCTCAAAATATAGTAATTTGGGAGTTGTATGGAATTATTTTAGAATTTTTAAACAATTTCTACTATTTTTTATGTATTTTAGAAAATACTCAATTTTGAACGCAATTAAAAAATGCATGTTTAACAACGAACAGTTATAACCCATTAAAAAATTATTGCAATTTAAGAAGTTGATTATATTCTCAAAATATAATAATTTGGGAGTTGTTTAGAATTATTTCAGAATTTTTAAACAATTTCTACTATTTTTTATGTATTTTAGAAAATGCTCAATTTTGAACGCAATTAAAAAATGCATGTTTAACAACAAACAGTTATAACCCATCAAAAAATTATTCGAATTTAAGAAGTTGATTATATTCTCAAAATATAATAATTTGGGAGTTGTGTAGAATTATTTCAGAATTTTTAAACAATTTCTACTATTTTTTATTTATTTTAGAAAATGCTCAATTTTGAACGCAATTAAAAAATGCAAGTTTAACAACGAACAGGTATAACCCAATAAAAAATATTGGAATTTAAGCAGTTGATTAAATTCTCAAAATATAATAATTTGGGAGTTGTTTGGAATTATTTCAGAATTTTTAAACAATTTCTACAATTTTTTATTTAATTAAAAAAAAAATGCTCACTTTTGAACGCAATTAAAAAATGCATGTTTAACAACGAACAGCTATAACTCATTAAAAAATTATTGGAATTTAGGAAGTTGATTATATTCTCAAAATATAATAATTTGGGAGGTGTATGGAATTATTTCAGAATTTGTAAACAATTTCTACTATTTTTTATTTATTTTAGAAAATGCTCAATTTTGAACGCAATTAAAAAATGCATGTTTAACAACGAACAGTTATAACCCGTTAAAAAATTATTGGAATTTAAGAAGTTGATTATATTCTCAAAATATAATAATTTGAGAGTTGTATGGAATTATTTCAGAATTTTTAAACAATTTTCACATTATTTTATGTATTTTAGAAAATGCTCAATTTTGAACGCAATTAAAAAACGCATGTTTAACAACGAACAGTTATAACCGATTAAAAATTGATTGGAACTTAAGAAGCTGATTATATTCTTAAAATATAATAATTTGGGAGTAGTGTAGAATTATTTCAGAATTTTTAAACAATTTCTACTATTTTTTATGTATTTAAAAAAATGCTCAATTTTGAACGCAATTAAAAAATGCATGTTTAACAACGAACAGTTATAACCCATTAAAAAATTATTGGAACTTAAGAAGTTGATTATATTCTCAAAATATAATAATTTGGGAGTTGTATGGAATTATTGTAGAATTTTTAAACAATTTCTACTATTTTTTATGTATTTTAGAAAATACTTAATTTTGAACGCAATTAAAAAATGCATGTTTAACAACGCACAGTTATAACCTGTTAAAAAATTATTGGAATTTAAGAAGTTGATTATATTCTCAAAATATAATAATTTGGGAGTTGTATGGAATTATTTGAGAATTTTTAAACAATTTCTACTATTTTTTATTTATTTTAAAAAAATGCTCAATTTTGAACGCAATTAAAAAGTGCATGTTTAACAACGAACAGTTATAACTCATTAAAAAATTATTGGAATTTAGAAAGTTGATTATATTCTCAAAATATAATAATTTGGGAGTTGTATGGAATTATTTCTGAATTTTTAAACAATTTCTATTATTTTTAATTTATTTTAGAAACTCCTCAATTTTGAACGCAATTAAAAAAATGCTTGTTTAATAACGAATAGTTATAACCCATTAAAAAATTACTGGAATTTAAGAAGTTGATTATATTCTCAAAATATAGTAATTTGGGAGTTGTATGGAATTATTTTAGAATTTTTAAACAATTTTCACATTTTTTTATGTATTTTAGAAAATGCTCAATTTTGAACGCAATTAAAAAATGCATGTTTAACAACGAACAGTTATAACCCATTAAAAAAATATTGGAACTTAAGAAGCTGATTATATTCTTAAAATATAATAATTTGGGAGTTGTATGGAATGATTTAAGAATTTTTAAACAATTTCTACTATTTTTCATTTATTTTAGAAAATGCTCAATTTTGAACGCAATTATAAAAATGCATGTTTTACAACGAACAGTTATAATCCATTCAAAAATTATTGGAATTTAAGAAGTTGATTATGTTCTCAAAATATAATAATTTTGGAGTTGTTTGGAATTATTTCAGAATTTTTAAACAATTTCTACTATTTTTTATTTATTTTAGAAAATGCTCAATTTTGAACGCAATAAAAAAATGCATGTTTTACAACGAACAGTTATAACCCATTAAAAAATTATTGGAACTTAAGAAGCTGATTATATTCTTAAAATATAATAATTTGGGAGTTGTATGGAATGATTTAAGAATTTTTAAACAATTTCTACTATTTTTCATTTATTTTAGAAAATGCTCAATTTTGAACGCAATTATAAAAATGCATGTTTTACAACGAACAGTTATAATCCATTAAAAAATTATTGGAATTTAAGAAGTTGATTATGTTCTCAAAATATAATAATTTTGGAGTTGTTTGGAATTATTTCAGAATTTTTAAACAATTTCTACTATTTTTTATTTATTTTAGAAAATGCTCCATTTAGAACGCAATTAAAAAATGCATATTTAACAACGAACAATTATATGGTGGTATTATGATGGTAGAGCTATTTATACAATATACCCCATCCCCTCCTTTACTAAAGAAAGTAAGAACGATTTATCTTCATAGAACGTAACTGGTGAAAAAGTGTTTTAAGGATTAATTAAAAATTCTTGCTGAGCTTAAAACTACAGGTAGTGCCATGGCTCCTTGACTCTATATAACGAGCCGCCCCTGATTACTACTACCGACCATAATGCTAGATGAGTCTCTAAACTTTAAATTAAGTCCAACTTTTAATAAACTCCTTTCTGTAGGTGAAGGAAAACAATGCACAGGTCATAAATATATGTAAATATAGTGTTTGGCTCCCTTTTGTTTGCATGATTAAAACTCGCAATAAACATTTACATATTTTGTACTCTGCCATTCTACAGGGATACAGCTCATATTTCCCGTACTCTGTATCATTTATGCTCATTAAGAATTCCTTCATGTCGGGGCATCCCTTTGTATTTATTTTGAATACAGATGCTGCGTAATTAAATTTTTCACTATCCATGGAACAATTTTAACACATACACATACAAATTATATTCATCAATAGAAATATTCACAACTACATTTTGGACAATTTTTACACGTAGTAATATTTGCTCGCGTATAAATTATATTTATCAACTGAATTAAAACATTTACAACTACAATTTACCACAATTTATAACATAGTAAGTGTTTTATTCAGTGTTTCTATAATGAATTACCACGTAGTAACAGTCGCAACCATCATCATGATTCAAAACTATATTTTAGTTGTGGTTTGTGACGTTAACTGTCTGAATGACAATCACGAATGTTAAATTTTAATTGATCCGCAATTGCGATTAATTTCTTTTTACAAGCACTATAATGTATTTGATAAATATCAACTTTTTGAAAACAGTTTCAGTCTATTTGTTCTCTTTTTCTTTTCTGTTTAGCAATTAATATTACAATTGAATCAAACTTTCTATAAACATCATAAACCCAGATGAAATTGACAGTTACGAAATGCTTTCATACCGAAAGAAAAATCGATGGATTCTCTATTACGAGACATTCCGGTAAAGCATCCTGTTTTGCCGTCACAACTTTTACATTTTCCTTCGACGGAAATGTGCATTTCCGTTACAGGTTCCTTCGTGTAAGCGTTTTCAGATTTATTGCTAACAGAGTATTACAAACTTTGCGGAACTTTTGTTTGCCGAAGAAGTTAGTGACAAGTAGTTAGAAGGAGTGCTTGTAATAAATCGACTCGCAGATTGTATGCCTTTAAGATGTAATAAGTGAAATAGTGCAATATAAAGGGTGGTCCAACCAAAACGAACAAGAATTATCTTAATATTTTTTTTATTATGATAGAAGGATTTATGACAATTATGTGTGAAACAAAATATCGGCCAAATGCTCGCCACGTCTTCGGTGGCATACCTCTATTTGATGACATAATTGAGGTCGAATGTCGTTAATATGATGAATTATCTCATCCTTTAGCTCTTGAATTGTTTTTGGCTTATTGACGTACACTTTTTCATTTAAATTTTCCCCAAAGAAAGAAGACCAACGGTGTCAAATCACATGATCGTGACGGCCAATTCTACGTGAGATAACACGGCTTTGAATTTCTCGCGCAAAAGAGCCATTGTTTCGTTAGCTGTGTGGCAAGTGGCACCATCCTGTTGGAACCACATATCGTCCAGGTCCATATCCTCAATTTCTGGCCACAAGAAGTCCGTTATCATCTCGCGATAGCGAACACCATTCACGGTAACTGCTTGGCCGACCTCATTTTTGAAGAGGTACGGCCCGATGACGCCGCCAGTCCATAAGTCACTCTTTGTGGATGCATCAGCTTTTCAACAATCACTCGTGGATTCTCATTTGCCCAAATGCGACAATTCTGCTTGTTAACGAATCAACTGAGGTGTTGAAGATGATTTTTTTTTGTAGTCACCATTCACTTCTGTCTGTTCAATTAACCATTCGGCGTATTGACGACGCTTGATATGGTCAGTAGGCTTCAGCTCTTGAGTCAATTGAACCTTGTAAGGTGTAAATTCAAATCTTTATTCAAAATTCTTAATTAATATTTTAATAAAACCTTTAATAAAATTATCGGATTAAAATCAAAATCTTGGATTTTATTGCAAAATTTTTGTGTTTAAGGTCCAAAACCATGAATTCTACGGTCCAAATTTGAGATTTTACATGACATTCCATTATAATCCAAATTTTTTATTTTAGGACTCAAATTCTGCGTTTAAAGGTCAAAAACTTAAATTTTATGTTCCAAATGCCAGTTTTTAAATGCAATTGATCAATTGAATCCAAATATTGGATTTTGGGTCTCAAGTTCTGCGTTTAAGGACCAGAAACTTGGATTTAAAGTTTCAAATTAGAGATTTTACATATAATTATCAAATTAAAATCCAAGCTTTGGATTTTTCAACACAAAGTTTACGTTTAAAAACCTTGGATTCTATGGTCCAAATTCGAGATATTTATTAAAATTCTTGTATTAGAATCCAAATTTTGAATTTTAAGTCTCAAATTCTGCGTATAGGGGCAAAAACTTAAATTGAATATTTCAAATTTCGGATTTTACATATAATTATCAAATTAAAATCAAAATTTTTAATTTTTGGTGACAAATTATGCGTTTAAGATCCAAAACCGTGGTTCAAATTGGAGAATTTTCATGAAATTCTTGGATTAGAATGCAGAATCAGTACAAAGTATTGTACTCAGCAAATAGATTTTTTTTAGATTTTTGACCTGTATGTCCGATTTTTTTGTCTAAATTTTTGATTATTAGGCCCAAACATTATTTATTTTGGCCTAAATTTAATTGGTAAAATTTTCGACTGTTTGGTCCGCATTTTTTATTTTTCCAGACGAATTTTTAATTTTTAAATTTTTGACCAGTATTTTCGATATTTTTGGTCAAAATATTTTATCTTAGTATTTTTTTTTAATATTCTAATTATTCTCTATTTTGACCTAAATTTTCGATTTAATTGTTCAAATTTTTGATTCTTTGGTCCGCATTTTTTATTTTTCGGGCCGAAATTTTAATTCTAGTTGCAAATTTTTGATTTGATTTAGATTAAAATATCTATCACTTGAATTATTGATTTATATGCGAGATTTTTTTAATTTTCGAGTTTTGTTTGTTGAAATTTTTGATATTTTAGCCTGCATTTGTTATCTTTAGGGCCGAATTTTCTATACAATGTTTACATTTTCGACTTTCTAGCCTACATTACAAATTTGTATTATTGTTTTTTTAATCTTTTGACCTAAATTTTTCTTTACTAACTTGAAATTTTCGATTTTTTGGTCCGCATTTTTGATTTTTCGTTTAGTCTGCGTTTATTATCTTTAGGTCCGAGTTTTTGATGTTCTGTCTAAATTTTCGACTTTTTGGCCAACATTGTAGATTTTTATTTTCTTTTATCTTTTGCCCTAAAATTTTCTTTATTTGCCCGTTAAAATTGATCTTTAATTGGTCCATCATTTTTATTTTTATGACAGAATTTTAGATATTTGGTCTAAATTTTGTATCGAATATTTTAGATTTGAAGTCTGTTTTTATCCAATATTTTAGATTTTTTAACTTGGATTATTGATTTCATTACGTGATTTTTTTTTAATTTTTTGGGTATTATTTTCGAATTTCTGATCAGAAACTTATTTTTGGCAAATTATTTTGCTTCTACCTAAGTTTTTAATTTTTATCTACGTTTTTTATTTTTAGATTGATTCTTTAGCCCATATTTTATATTTCTGTATTTTCGATTTTTCTGTTCCAATTCTTTTTATTTTTCATTATTTTGACCAAAATATTCGATTGGTTTGTAGAAATTTTCGATTTTTTGTCTGCAGTTTTCGATGTTTTGTCTAAATTTTCACTTTTTTATGCCCTACTTTTTTGGCCTATATTTTGTATTTTCGATTGTTTTGGTTTCAATTTTAGGTGACTTAAATTTTTGATTCGTTTGTTAAAAATCTTTATTTTTTGGTCTACCACTTTGATTTTTGGGTACGAATTTTAGATTTTAGGTGTTAATTTTTTATTTTTTTGTCCCATATTTTAGATTTTCTTAACTTGAATTATTGATTTTATTGTGCGATTTTTTCTTTTAATTTTAGTTTTTGCTATTATTTTCGAATTTCTCGTTGGAACTTATTTTAAGCTAAAAAGAGTTATATTTGGGGCTGAAAATGGCAAATGATTTTTCAATTGCTTGTATTTTCAATTTTTTGGTGTGCATTTTTATTTTTAAACCGGGATTTTTTATTTTTTCCGCCGATATTTTAGATCTTTTTTGTTCCAAAGTTTTGATTTTTTGGCCAAAATATTCGATTGGTCTAGGAAGATAAATGGTTCTTTGTTTCTTCAAAAAGAGGGGGGGGGGATATTATATAAGTGGCTCTACCATCAACATGTTCCACGAGATGCCACTGGTAAAGATATAAGGTATTTGAAATTTAAAAAAAATCTAAACTCAACATAAACATACTGTTACTCTATTATTAATTTGATAAAATTTTGCTACTCAATTGTTGATAAATATATACAAAATATCGTAAAAAGATTAGTTATTCAAATTTTTCAAAACATTGACTAAATAAAATTTTCCGTCACTTGATCGGTTCGGCGCGAAAAAAAATGGTTAAACCTAATAAAAACATGAATACCCTAAATAACCTTTTATTTGGGTAAAAAATATATGTGAATTTTTCAGATTATTATAATAATTTTTAGTGGTTAAAAAAATAAAATCTTACTTTTCGAGGGTTTCAAGGTCATATCTTGGCAAAAATGGGATTATTTACACGAAACTGAAATAAAATTATTAATACCAAAATATTACCAATAATTTTAAATAAAATTACTCTTCAATTGATAAATATATAAAAAATATCAATATCAACGTAAAAATTTTAGTTATTCAAATTTTTGAAGATGACGCACCAAAAATTGGAAGATGAAAAAAATCGCAGATATGGAGTCCGTCACTCGATCACGTAGGGGCGAGAAGAGAACTAGGCTTGTAAATTTTATTACCTCATAATTCCATTTTCAGCAGGGACTGACCGGCTTCGACCGAACTAAGCACCGACATGCGGCAGCTGAGCAAGTTTCGCATTTGACTGTACATGGAGAACAATTCAGCATTTCAGCAGCGAAACTGCATGTATTCGGCAATAAAAAGTATTAAATCCAGCCAGAAGCTCCGCATATTGATGTGTTGATTTTAAAGCATTAATATTCCCCGTTGTCTAAAGCAGTACAAACAGAATTCCAATTTTGTTTACGAAACCAAGCTCCCGACACAGGTTTATGATAAACACTCGTATTCCTCGGGATTATAAGCGTTCCGTGTCCTCGGAGCGCAGCCCTTGTCGATTTTTATTATTTCATCAATTTTTCCCTCGGCTCGATCCGGCTAGAGGACGCAGGGATGTAACTGACGAAGCCATTAAACGGCATGTTTCATTCATGAGTCGGAGAGCAACTTTGTGCATGCCCTTCGAATAATTCAACTAAAATAAAAAACAATCAAATTGCGGATGCGATGGATAAACATGACTGCGATATGCAAGGGGTTTTCAAAGAAATAATGACATACAGCTAAATTTTAACATCAAACATTTTCTTGGTCAAGAGTAGCCATGGAATGGAAAATTGCCGTCTTAGCTTCTGTCAAGGTACTGACAAGTCTTATTGTTACCCTAAGCAATTCATGAATCATGTCACAAAACCTAACAAACATTTACAGAATTATTTCAAAATGATGATTTAAGCTAAAACATACATTTTTCATTCCTTGGCTACTCGTAACCAAAATGTTTGATGTCTGGGTATTATTTGTGAAGCTATAGGTACACAGACATTCATTTGGGACGATGGTTTTCAACGTGGGCTATGTCACCCCCTCGTGGGCGAGCATCATTTAAATTGGGCCATTATCTGGCAATTGCGTTTGGGGGACGATGGTCTTTTTGCGTGGGCGAATGCATTTTGAAATTGATCGCTTATTAATACAACCCTACAGAAGTAAGACAAATTCAAAGAAACCGACCAAAAATTTGCGGGTAACTTGCGATTGTATAAGATCTCTCGAAATTAGAACCAAATACTAGTTTTTCAAGCCTATTAAAATTGATCAAAGTAACTGGTGACGAACGACGGCTCCGCTGCGCTGTGCAAATATAACAATATATAATGTGAACATTAAATATTTTTTCAATCATTTTTTTTTATCTTCTCCATAGTAACCGAATTTTCTTACGGCTGCCTGCGATCCTCATTTTCTATTTTCCTATTCCCCGGTCCAGGCAGTCACCACAAATGCATTATTAAACAGTTCCAATTTTTTCCTTCAATAACACCATATATTATTTATTAATCTAATTCTAACGTGGCATATTTTTCTAAGAATTTGCCACTTTATCGGAAACAATTTAGAGCTATTCTGTGTCGAAGTTATACGAAGCATAAGATTCAACGGTAAATTCCAATCACAATACCGTCGCGCATTGAATAACTGCCGACAAACCATTTTTGCATAATAATACAGGGAAAAGAAAAGAAAAATGTAATATGCTGCACTTATTCGTTCCTTCTATTCGTTCATAGTCACGTCGCATTACTGTTATTCAAGACCTAGACTGTATAAAATTATTTAACGAGGTCTCGGTATGAATTAATTTCATAATATTCGATATAATTGAAAATTGTTTGGCAAACCGAGCAACAATGCGTATTGGAAATCCGTTCCATTGAAATACAGACATAATTATACAGCATTTATAATTACCTTGCCTAAACTAATAACAACGTGTAACCGTTTCGAACGCTTTATCCACTTCGGCAATTTTGCGGAACAAAAGATTTTCAAACGATTTTCCGCGCTGAAAAAAGTAACAGAAACTGAGAAGTATCTCCGCGGAATGAATGAATTTACGTTTAAACAACGTTGGAAAATATTGAATACTTATTTCCAAAGTCAACTGCTGTGTTGTCCAAAACAACGCGAAATTTGAAATGAAATTTTTGTTGAAATAATGCTTCAACCGCAAATTTGTGCAAAAAAATCGCAAGAGAGAGATGTTAGTGGACAACCGAGGCCAGTCCAAGAACATATTGAAGCAACTGAACATTATTGATGAGACCATTGCACAAAGATCTCGGATTATTCCCTTACAAGATCTAAATGGTTAAGGAATTGAAAGCCAACGACCATCAGCTTCGTTATCACTCATCTACAAATTGACGACGATTTTGTTCGCAAAATCATCTTTTCGGGTGAGGCACATTTTCATCTTGGCGGCTATGTAAACAAGCAAAATTTCCGTATTTAGCACTCTGAACATCCACATGAAATCGTGGTTTGTGAAGTGATTTTTTCGAAAATGATTATTGAAATTAGATATAGTTATAGTTCAATACTGATGGCTAATGGTTTAATTACCAAAGCCAAAATGTAAAGCAAAAAATGAAGGAAACGCCACTTTGGTCAACAAGGACTATAAAGCCGTGATAACCGATTGATAACCGGCAATTGAGGAAATGGACTCGAACCACCTTTGGTTTCAGCAGGATGTTGCAGTTTATCACATAGCCTATCAAATAATCGATATTTTGCGCAATCGGTTCGGTAATCGTTTTGGTGATGTCAATTGGCCTGCACGTAGCTGCGATTTGACGCTGTTGAAATTTATTTTGTGGAGTGCTGTTAAAGATCGATGTTATGCGGACAATTCACAAAACAACTCAGGCATTTAAGCAAAATATTGGTTAAGCTTGAAACCAACAAAAATGTAGACCGGCGTATTATGAGCCACGGGGAATCGTGAGCCAGCGCCATCTCTTTTTTCCTAGTGAATCATTACAGCTGTAACAACTGTCATCGACTTACCTCATTATAACCTAACATTTCCACAGTGAGTGAATATCTGCACCCGCATTGTTACTTTGCAGTGTTAAAAAAATTAAAATCTGTTGATCTCGATGTATCATTTTTACTCCGTGTGACGTCCATTATTGCGACACTATTCTACGAATTCAAGCAGGTAACTATGTTTATAGTATTCGTCTGACTTTAGGCTTTCGAAATGAAAAAGAAATTTTGATGCAGTT
Organism: Ocypus olens; assembly: GCA_910593695.2. Taxonomy (NCBI): domain Eukaryota; kingdom Metazoa; phylum Arthropoda; class Insecta; order Coleoptera; family Staphylinidae; genus Ocypus; species Ocypus olens. The sequence continues at coordinate 48,722,003 of OU343058.1, forward strand.
AGCATTTTTAAATTTATTTTTGGCCATTTTGTAAAAACAAGGGTTTGAACCACTCGGTTCTTGACATTTACCGAGATAACTTTACATGTTTGATGTTCTTTTTGATTGTTAATTGTAAAATTGAGGCACAACAATAATTTTGTAATGTAAATTTGTTCATTTCTGTGTTTACACCATCTGCACGATTGAGGTTAGAGTTTGACAGAATCGATAATTTCGGCAGTTTTTTTACAAAATTGGCGACTTCACATAGATACCGATTTTTGATCTAATTAAATTATTCCAGTCACGATGCGGCGTTATTATGCCCAAAATGACAAATCGCTCGATTTCGACAATGTGTGTGTCTGTCTGTGCGCGCTGTATCTCAAAAACTAATAAAGAAATTGATGTGAAACTTTGAACATACGTCTTATTTGATAATCTGAAGAACTGAAAAGCTTTTGGTAAAATTTCGTACACCGGAAGTGGGTGTTTACCTTAACTGTTTTTTGTTTTTTGCCAATATTTTCTTCAATATGAAAAATATCAGAAAAACATTTAAACAAACTTTGAAGACAACAAAGAAATGAACATCTTTTGCTTGAAAACATTTTTTATAAAGTCACTTTTATTCGAGAAAAAAAACATATTATTTTTTTAATTTTTGATTTATAATTATAAAACGATTATGGTTACAGCAAATTTATGTGAATAAGAATTGTAGAGAATGAACAACTTATAAAGAATAAGTTTTTTTCGAAATCCCTTTTGTTTTTGACTAAACTGAGTTTTTGAATTTGAAGTATAATTTTTCCAACTTTCATAATTTTGACGTTTTAAACGTCAGTTTCATCCGAGTTTACACAACGGTCGCTGCACATTTAAAATATGATTTCTATTGAAAATAAACCATGAAAACGTAAATATAAATGATACCATCAAGTCGGAGAAAGTAACATGATGGCCACATCACCATTTTTTTAATTACATTTTTTAGTTTTTTTTTTTAATTACTTTATTTTCTTGCAAGACTTTGTTTAAGATTTTTTTAATTACATTTTTTAGGTTTTTTTTTTAAATTACATTATTTTACTTTATCTTTCCTGGGGACTCTTTGAGGAGATTGTTTTCGGTGCTTTTTGAGGACTTCTTTTTCAAGATTATTTAAAGATCTCTGAAAGACTCTATTTACAAAACTTTATTTCGTGACCATTTTTAAAACTTTGTTCAGGTTGTTTTTCAAGATAAATTTCAATACTTTTTCAAGACTATTTATTTTTTTAAATTTATTTTCAAAACTTTCTTTCGTTACTATTTTTACAACTTTTTTCAGGTTCTTTTTCAGGAGAAATTCCATTACTTTTTCAAAACTATTTCATGCTTTTTTTCTCTCAACTTTTTTAAAGGCTTTTTCAAGATTTTTTTTAGGTTTTTGAAGACTTAATTTTTTCAGAATTTGTTTCCGGACTTCTTTTTCGATAATTTTCTTTCAGGACTTTTTTTCGGGACTTTTTTTACGGTTTTTTTTCGAGGCTTTTTCTAAACTTTTTTCGGAACCTATTTTCAGTACTTTTTCTTAGGATATTTTTGTCATGAATTTTTCTGGACTATTTTTGTCGGGAGTTATTTCAGGACATTTTGTTTGGAATATGAAAAATATCACAAAAACATTTAAACAAACTTTGAAGACAACAAAGAAATGAACATCTTTTGCTTGAAAACATTTTTTATAAAATCATTTTTAATCGAGAAAAAAAAAATTTTTTTTTTAATTTTTGATTTATAATTATAAAACGATAATACTTACAGCAAATTTATGTTAATAATAATAAAATGAACAACTTATAAAGAATAAGTATAATTTTTCCATTTTCCATAATTTTGACGTTTTAAACGTCAGTTTCATCCGAGTCTACAAAACGTTAGATGTACATTTAAAATATGATTTCAATTGAAAATAAACCATGAAAACGTAAATATAAATAACTATGATACCATCAAGTTGGAGAAAGTAACATGATGGCCACATCACCATTTTTTTAATTACATTTTTTAGGTTTTTTTCTAATTACTTTATTTTCTTGCAAGACTTTGTTTAGGATTTTTTTAATTACATTTTTTAGGTTTTTTTTTAATTACTCTATTTTCCTTTTTCTTTCCTGGGGACTCTTTGAGGAGATTGTTTTCGGTGCTTCTTGAGGACTTCTTTTTCAAGATTTTTTAAAGATCTCTGAAAGACTTTATTTTCAAAACTTTATTTCGTGACCATTTTCAAAACTTTGTTCAGGTTGTTTTTCAAGATAAATTTCAATACTTTTTCAAGACTATTTATTTTTTTAAATTTATTTTCAAAACTTTCTTTCCTGACCATTCTCAAAACTTTTTTTAGGTTCTTTTTCAGGACAAATTTCATTACTTTTTCAAAACTATTTCATGATTTCTTTCTCTGAACTTTTTTTATGACTTTTTCAAGTTTTTTTCAGATTTTTGAAGACTTTATTTTTCAGAATTTTTCGATAATTTTCATTCAGGACTTTTTTTCGGGACATTTTTTGCGGTTTTTTTAGGACACTTTTTCGAGGCCTTTTCTAGACTTTTTCAGAACCTATTTAAGGACTTTTTTTAGTACTTTTTCTTAGGATATTTTTGTCAGGAATTTTTCTGGACTATTTTTGTCGCGAGCTTTTTCAGGACATTTTGTTCGGGCCTTTTATTCAGGACTCTTTTTCAGGACTTTTTTCCAGGATTATTTGCTTGATAACGTTTTTAAGAACTGTTGTTTAGGACATTTTTTTATAGGACTTTTTGTTCAGAGGCGTTTATCTGGGACTTTATTTCATAATTTTCATGATTCTTTTATCGATTATACTTTCTTTCAGGATTATTTTTTCCGGAATTTTCCAGGATTTTTGAATGGCTTTTTTTGAGGTCTTTTTCAGGATTTTTGAATGGTTTTTTTCAGGTCTTTTCAAAGGCCTTTTTTCAGGTATTGTCAAAGGTCTTTTTTTCAGGTCTTGTCAAAGGCCTTTTTTCAAGTATTGTCAAAGGTCTTTTTTTCAGGTCTTGTCAAAGGCCTTTTTTTCAGGTCTTGCCAAAGGCCGTTTTTTCGGGAGTTTTCTTTTTTCTTTTTGGGTTTTGGGACAATTTTTTCTAGAACTTAATTTAGGACTTTATCAGGTTTGTTTTAAGGATTTCTTTTCTCAACTTTTTTTAAGACATGTTTAGTCAGGACTGGAGATGGGTAACTCATGAGTGAGTCGACTGAAAGAGTTGATTCTTAGAAATAGGTCGAGGAGTCAAGTGACTCATTGTGAGTCACCTTTTTATCATTATATTACAAATTATAAAATTTGTGAGGTGGCAACCCCTTTATTTTTTTTTGCAACATTTTGTGGGAGTAAAGAGTTGACTCTATCGCCATGTTGACATAACATTGTTATATTAACAAGAATATGGATTGGGGCCTTTTTAAAGTGTTGCACGTAGCATCCTAGTGATACATTTTCACAATATTGTAATAGTAAGACATAAATAAATGTTTGTAATTACTATAGTTCAAACGGGGTTAAACATGTGCCGCTGTTCTGTTTTTATATGCATTAAAAGGTCCGCACCTTTGGGAAATAAACGTCTGGACCACGGTCCCATTTTTAATGAGGGGAATCCTGAATGTTTTGCGAGGGACAATATAATAAATCTCGGCGGTATACCGTGTCTGCTTTGACAAATTTAGGTACACAAGAACTTTCCCGTTTTGTAAATAAATTAAGAGAGAACTGTTATATATAATAATTTTGTTTGCGGATTTTAGTAAAAGCCCCATTGTCCATAATCAGGTGGTCTCACCTCACTTATATAATAATTTAAATATTCTAATAATTTTCTTCGAGCTTAACTAGCCATTGAGCATGTACACTTTCTGTCCCCATCTGTGAATAAAATTAGTATTATCTTAGTGTCAGGTTGTAGATAGTACAAATTGTCAAACTTACCATATGCATATTTTATTATTACGAAATATTGCAAACTGTTTCATCGTGTATTAAATTGAGAATCTAATTTAAAAAACATATATTTTTATGTCAAATAATACTCAATAAAGACGAAAATAGCGTGAATATTCGTCTTAATGCTTGTCTCAAATTTATTTGTCAAATAATACGATACATTTGTATCAGATATACAACAAGACAACTTTAAGCTTTCTGAAGTCATCTCAAGCGTGTTACGGGTTAGTCCATGAGATATATTAAGTAGGCCCAAAAATAAGGGTTTTATCGTGTATAGAAAATCCGGTCAGCAGAAGGGACATCGGTTTGCGTCTCATTTAAAGGCCGGCCAAAAAAGATTTCTTTCTTTTCTTCTTGGTTTAAAATACATCAATTTAGACCAAATACCCCTAACGGCACGTTCACACGGCACCGAATCGGTCGTTTTACCGATTCGGTTATTTTGCCGTCTTCTATAGTGGCGCATATATTTTAATGTGCGTGTTCACACGATACCGTATTCGGTCGACGGCCCTATCGTGTAGAAGACGGCAAAATAACCGAATCGGCAAAACGACCGATTCGGTGCCGTGTGAACGGGCCGTACTCCTGAATTAATATCAGTACATATTATTTTCGTATTTGTTCAAGAAAACGTAAGATCCCTTCTTGGTTTACACGTGACAATGTTAATTCAATTGCTTGGAGTCGATTGAAATATTTTTTACGTTTTGTGGAAAACGTTGCTGGCGGGGTTTGGGATATTAACAGACGGATGAAGAAATCAGGATATATCCGTCGGTTCACTGCAAATCGATGTGACAAGCACAAATGTGCGAGCTTTGCAGAGGAGAGGAGGGGATTCTAGATTGCATGATAGATATGATCTCAAATGTGTGGACTTGAAATACATTAAATGGTAAATTTAAACGCAAAATGTATTTTATAAATTTATTTTAAATAAGCGATACTTCGACCATTGAGGATATTTTTTAAAGATTTTTTTCTACTCGTTAAAAATCCATAAATCTATTGAAAATTGTTGCATTTACAAAAACCAAATTGATTTTGAATTAACGATAGTTTGGCCATTAGGAATGATTTTTATGGAAGTTTTCCTGCATGTTTTATATTTTTTTCTGCGATGTTTTTGTTCAGGTACTCAAAAAATTAAAACAAAATTTTTCAAAAATCCATATCTCTATTGAAAATTATTGAATCTACAAAAACCAAATTAATTTTAAATTAACGATACTTCAGCCATTAAGGATAATTTTTTATGGAATTTTGTCTCGCGTTTTATATTTTTTTCTGTGATGTTTTATTCAAGTGCTCAAAAAATTTAAACTAAAATTTTCAAAATTCCAGATCTCTTTTGACAATTGTTGAATTTACAAAAACCAAATTGCTTTTGAATAAGCGATACATCGACCATTAAGGATATTTTTTAAGGAATTTTTTCCACGCATTTTATATTTTTTTTTTGGGACGTGTTCATTTAAGTGCTCAAAACATTAAAACGAAAATCTTCAAAAATCCATATCTCTATTGAAAATTGTTGAATTTATAAAAACCAAATTGATTTAGAATTAGCGATACTTTGGACATTGAAGAAGATTTCTTATGGAATTTTGCCTGCATGTTTTATATTTTTTTTGCGATATTTTTGGCCAAGTGCTTAAAAACTTAAAACGAAAATTTTCAAAAATCCATATCTCTATCAAAAATTGTTGAAGTTTTAAGCCTCAAATTGATTTTGAATAAGCGATACTTCGGCAGCTAAGGATAATTTTTTTTATGGAATTTTGTCTGGGCGTTTTATTTTTTTTTTGCGAAAAATATATTTTCACAAAATATTAAAACTAAAATTTTCAAAAATCCATATCTCCATTAAAAACTGTAAAATTTCCAAAAAAAACAAATTTATTTTAAATAAGCGAAACTTCGACCATTGAGCATATTTTTTTTAAGAATTTTTTCTACGCGTTGTATATTTTTTTCTGCGATGTTTTCATTGAAGTGCTCAAAAAATTAAAACGAAAATTTTCAAAAATCCAAATCTCTACTGAAAATTATTGAATTCACAAAAACCAAATTAATTTTAAATTAGCGATACTTCGGCCATTGAGGATAATTTTTTATGGAATTTTGTCTCGCGTTTTATATTTTTGCTGCCATGTTTTCATTCAAGTGCTCAAAAATTTAAAACTAAAATTTTCGAAATTCCATATTTCTTTTGACAATTGTTAAATTTAGAGAAACTAAATTGCTTTTGAATAAGCGATACATCGACCATTGAGGATATTTCTTTAAGGAATTTTTTCTACGCATTTTATATTTTTTTCTGCGACGTTTTCATTCAAGTGCTCGAAACATTAAAACGAAAATCTTCAAAAATCCATATCTCTATTGAAAATTGTTGAATTTATAAAAACCAAATTGATTTAGAATTAGCAATACTTTGGGCATTGAGGATGATTTCTTATGGAATTTTGCCTGCATATTTTATATTTTTTTCTGCGATGGTTTTGGCCAAGAGCCCAAAAACTTAAAACAAAAATTTTAAAAAAATCCATAACTCTATTGATTACTGTAGAATTTACAAAAACAAAACTAATTTTGAATAAGCGGACTTGGGCCATTGAGAATATTTTTTATGGAATTTTGCCTGCACGTTTTATATTTTTTTCTGCGATGTTTTTGGCCAAGTGCTCAAAAATTTTTCAAAAATCCATATCTCAATTTTATATCAAAATAATCCTTCGAGAACTGAGCAAATAATCTTTCAAAAGATGCGTTTTTTCACAGGTAAAATCAAAATAGGAAAACATTTGTCACATACTTTAAACTTTCCAACTTTTCAAATTTACTGAGCAAACATTCTGCTATAAGATTCTAAAAAAAGGTTTTTACTATTTAAAAAAATTATAACTCTTTCAGTTTTAAATTGTATTAACATTTTTTATTTTTAAAATTTACCTCAAAATGTGGAAATTTATTTGTGAAAAATGATGCGGTCGAGATGGTGTCCCTCCTCCAAACGCTCTCTGAAATTGGCGAACACGCGGACTTCTTGTCGAATTGCTCGAATTTTATCGCGAATTCTTTGCTTCGACTCATTCAGATTTGCATGAATGTCAGTGAAAACCTTTGATTTAAGGAACCCCCACAAAAGAAAACCATGACAGTTAAATCGGGACTTCTGGGAGGATAATTGATATCGAAATTTTTTATATGACCTTTTCTGGAAACATCCTTCGGTAAGATTCGCAGTGTGAGCAGTCGCCCCATCCTGCTGAAACCAAGTGTCTTGGTTGAAGCCATCAAAATTTTGCAATTCTGGTTCAAGAAAATTATTCAGCATTGCCCTATAACGATTAGAGTTAATGGTGACACCGAGTTGATTTCCATCTTAAAAAAAGGGACCAATGATTCCATGTGCAGACATTGCTGCCCGCACTGTCACTTTGAGACTATGTAGGGGTTGCTGATGTTTTCCCTTGGGTTGTTATCACTCCAATATCGGCAATTATGTTTATTTACGGCTCCGTTTAAATGAAAATGAGCCTCATCACTAAACAGAATGTTATCGGAATTGTCGAAGTTCCGTAACATATGCTGGGCAAATGCGACATGAATTGGGTAATCTTCCACTTTTAATACCTGCACAATTTGAATTTTGAAAGGATGATACTTTAAGTTGCAATCGCTCAGATTGCAGGCCTCAACATTTCGCGTTTCGGCCCGCAAACACTGAGCTCAACATGAAAAGAACCACTTAAATACCTAGTAATATAATCTACTATTACGTGTTTGAATAGAAAAATGATGGTAACTTTCCCGTACCAAAAACACGAACCCTAGAATCTGAATGAAATACGTAAAATTTCATGATTGCATATACTTTCAATAAACGTATCTCGCAACGACATCGCCGTAAAGGTAGAGCGGTCTGGTTGGTTGTTTATGGTTGCCAGGTAACACCGCTTAATAATTATAACGTGAACCGGCAATGCATCAATTACACCCCGGCCGTATCGCAGTTATGTACCAGGCTCGATAATAGTCGGTCATGTCTGAATATTCTGCACACAGGCCTATCGCGAACGGCGTGTCGAGACTTAGCAAGACACACAAGGAATACGTAAGTACGTAATATTTCAACACCTCAACGTCACACTTTGTGTGCATGCACAACAAAGTCTGTCATTGCTGAAAGCTTCCCCTTGACGAGTCAGACGCCGCGCGGGAAGTTTATACTTTCTTGTCGATGGAAAATGATAGCTTAAACGAGGCGAGTTAACAATCAGCTTTGATGTACGTAAATTGCATCTCTGGTGTTCTTGAATGTAATGTTAGTAATTTCTGACAGGTACACGAAAGTCACTGTCATTAAAAAACGAGTCAATTTTATTTCCTGACTAAGGATAACTTTGTGAACATTTGATAAAAAGTTCATTTTATTCCATTAACCCTTTCGCTGCTGCAGACGCATATTTACGTTCCGCTTTTGCGTCAACATGTTTCTTAATTTTTCGCGAAAAGTTACTTTATAGCTTTTTTAACTTTCCACAAACAATACGCATACTGTTAACGGATATATACGTTTTCTTATTCTGCTTGATGCCGTTGCTGTTAGCAAATATATAACGTTCCAGGCCAATCTACTAAAATCGCACCACAGACATGGAGCGTTTCCTAACGCCGCAGCAAAAGGGTTAAATGTCATTAGGTTCATTGGCGTCGTTTTGTGTATTTTTTAGTTATCATTGCCAACTCTATAAAAACAGTCTTAATCAGAATGTTCAACAGTCAACATGCTTTTTTTAGGCTGAACGCTACTTCGGCTCTAATTGCAGAGCCTTGTCAACAGCAAAAAAATATGCATAATTTACACAAAATCCTTTACTTTATTACGTATCAGCAATTCGTGAATGTTTTCATTAATAAATTCATAACTCTTCTTAACTTCCATGACTCATCAATCTTCAACGATTACTTCCAACACAAATCGGTTCGCAAAGATGGCAGCCGCTGAACGAACTTGTTCACAATTAAAAGTGCGGATCAGAAAATTCCCCAACGATCGATCATCACACAAAATAGTTGGGAGTTTACTGCCAACCGTTGGAAAATTTTCTGATGGACGCACTGTTGATCCTGAACAAGTTCGTTCAGCGGTCACAAACAAAGCTCTGCAATCAAAATTTCCAAAGTAGCGTTCATCAAATACCAACATTCAGCGTAAATGAAAAATAATGTTGATGTAGCTATCATGTAACCTTCTGCGGTATTTTGTGATAAGTATCGCTTTTTTTGAGTTAGTAAGATTTTGTGTGACTTGGATTAATTTGGCAATAACGTTCCTTAATATTTTTTTAAACCAAACTAAATCCGCTACATTTTAACATTTAAAACATCAAAATCCAAAAATTCGTTCTACTGTTCAGCAATATTTGAAAATAAAAAACGTGATCTTGTTACTTTTGACTTGGAAAACTTGCGAATTTGACAATTAGACAATTTCTTAAAGCGCACTAAATTTGCTATATTTTAACACTCAAACAAGGATATTTTTCTGTGATAATTTGAAATATTTTGGAACATCTTACTAGGTGGTTAAGTTATGTTCGAAAACAGTCAAAAACAAATGCGTTTTACACTGACAGATTCTAAAGTTGTTGAATAAACCTAATTTGTATGCTGCATTTGTTTTTTTCGATTTTTAGCGAACGTTGCCGATAGAAATCTTTTTTGCGAGTTGTAATTATATTTCAGATTCAACAGATAAATACATTGTAGAATATCTAATAACTGTAAAATATTTTTTTTTGTGCTTCAAAGAATACGTTTCGAAAATTCCTCTTATTAGACCCTTTTTTTAACCCTCGCTAAAAATTGTTTCAGTTTTCTCTAGTGGAACTCCCGAACGAATTTCGTTATATTGATAAATCGCAGTTACTGCAATCACGATGGTTCGAAGCTTCGAAGATTCATAGAAAATCTTTGAAGATTGAAGTTTTGAAGTTCCAAAGAATTTTTTAAGTTTAGAATTTTTAAAGTTTCGAAGTCTCATTGATAAATGTAAAAGTTAATCTACATCAAATTATTTCAAAACTAATAAAAACGATTATTATTGCAAGATATGGTACTGTTTTTTTTTTACCTTGCCAGTACATTAGTTAGTTTTTTATTTAATATTACACCAACTCAGCATGCGCATCTTAAGTTTCGTCTTGAGTTTTCGAGGTAAACATTTTGAAATTACATAAAAGTTTAAATCCCTAACTGTTTAGGGTTTAGAATTGAAAAATTTGAAATTTCGCAACTTCGATACTTCGAATCTTTCCAACTATTTGTCTATAATTTTTTTTGTGGAACTTCCAGGAAGCGAGATACGCAAAATTACTTTTTTCAAAAATAGTGCTTAAATCGACTGGAAACGCCAAAAACGATTGAATTAAATTTTTCTTAAGAGATTTTTTTTTTTTTGAGTGAAGAAGCTCATTCTGAACCTTATTTGTTTACAAAAATTTTTTGTAGGACTTCCAGGAACCGATATACGGAATTTTTCGTAAAAATTTTTTTTCAATTTTTTTATGTCTCAGCTCATTCAGAACACTATTTGTTTATAAAAAAAAATTGTGGGACTTTTAGGAACCGAGATACGCAAAATGGCGTTTTACGTAAATTGTGCTTAAATCGACTGGAAACGCGTAAAAAACGATTAAATTAAATTTCGAATCTTCGAAGAATTAGAAAATTTCTATATTCGAAGTTCTCTTCGTTTTTTCCGATTCTTTTACAAGGACCCCTAATATCCAAACATGTTACATCATCTCTCTTTAAATAAATAAAATATTCATCAATTGAATAGAGTCCGATACCAATTTGTTGCATAGACCTGGTGACTGTAATTGATTGAGACTTTTTTCTATAAAGTTGGCATCAAAGAAATTGGTAGTGCTGGGACGTAATACATAGGGGCATGGGCACAGAGTCGTTGTATTAATTAAAAAACAAATTATCTCAAATTTAGGTTAATTTCATAACAACAAAGGTTATTTTAACAGAATTTTATCGAGATGAAATTGTGTGCACACTTTATAAATTATTAATTATCAGTGACATTTATTATATCTCATATATTTTTATATATAAACTAATGAACAAAAAATAAATGCTACCAAAATATTTTCTCCAAATCATTGCCAACTCAAGTCTCAATTAATGGGCGCATACGAATTTTCAACTGTCAACATGTTTTTTTTAGGCCGAATGCCACTTCGGACATTTTAATTGCAGTGCTTTGCAAAAAAAAAATTAAAAATTATTTATTTATTTATTGTTTATTCGTATTCACATAACATGGTAAACTATTAGTATACAAAAACAACCAAAATTCTTATCTATCAGTAATATAATAAACCATATCATTATATTTTAAAAGTACTTTAAAAGTGGCCAACATTTTTTAATAATTATCGTAGACCATTAAAGTGTACCCTTTTTTCATCAGGAAAACGAGAAAAATCGATTGGCGTTAAAAAATTTCAGCTATCTTTAAATAGCAAAAAAGATGCCAAATCAGTTGAAATTTTAAGAAAATTTTGAAAAAAGTCGATTTTTCAGACTTTGAACAGTCGTAGCGCTAAATGAAAACTTCAAACCGAACGCGGTTTGCAAGTCGGTGCTCCTTGTGTGCAAATTAGTCGGTTTCAATTAAAATTGGCGATTTTTAATTTTAGTCGAAAATGTGAAATTCGATAGAATTCTTACTTTTGCTCAAAAATTGCATTTGAAATGATTTCCTGAGGAAACCACTGGTTCAATTCGGAGTTTCTATACGTTATCATAAAGATCTCATCAGAACACATCAGAAAATGTACTTGCACAAGAAGAAATGTTTGAAAATTTGAATCCCGTGACGCGTCAGCAAAGAAAACTCGAAAATGAAAAAAAATCGAAAAAATAAACTTTTTTAATAATTATCGTAGATCATTAAAGTGTACTTATTTTTCAACAGGAAAACGCGAGAAATCGATTGCCGTTGAAAAATTTCAGCAATCTTAAATAGTAAATAGTTGACAAGTTGAAATTTTAACAAAATTTTGCAAAGAGTCGATTTTTTCAGACTTTGAACGGCCGTAAAGGCTAAACGAAAACTCCAATTCGAACACGGTTTGCAAATCTGTGCTCTTTGTGAGCAAGTTAGCCAGATTCAGTTAAAACTGGCGATTTTTATTTTTTTTCGAAAACGTGAAACTCGATAGAAGGGTCTAACGTTTGCTCAAAAATTGGCTTTGAAATGATTTCCTGAAGCAACCACTGGTTCGATTCGGGGGTTCTATACATCACTGGATAGATCCCTTTAAGACCCCTCAGAAAATGTATTTGCGCAACAACAAATGTCAATTTGAAGCTCGTGACAAATTCGCAAAGAAAACTCGAAAATGGAAAAAAATCGAAAAAATCAACTTTCTTAATAATCAGACCTTTGTGCAATACTTTTTTTCATCAGAAGAACGAGATAAATCGATTGGCGTTAAAAAAAAATTGCTAAAAAGTTAGCAAGTCACCATGAACTTTATGAAATTTTTTGAAAAACGACGATTTTTTCAGACTTTGAAAGGTCGTAGCGGCCGAACGAAGAATCCAATTTGAACGCGGTTTTAAAATCTGTGATTCAATTAAAATTGGCGATTTTTAATTTTTGTCGAAAACATGAAATTCGATACTTCTTACTTTTGCTCAAAAATTGGCTTTGAAATGATTTCCTAAAGAAACCACTGGTTCGATTCGGGGTTTCTACACGTCACCATAAAGATCCCTTCAAGACCCTGCAGAAAATGTACTTGCACAAGAAGAAATGTCAATTTGAAACCCGTGACGCGTCAGCATAGAAAACTCGAAAATGGAAAAATCGAAAAAATCAACTTGTCATATCTTTTACCTGAAGCGGTATTGTACTATCTAATTTTCCTTACGAATAAAATGCACACTTTTCAATGACTTGCAACTTGTGTAGTGGAAATCCTAAATCTTCCTTATATCTTAAGGTAGAGATGTTACTGTTTGGCACACAAAAGTTTGTATTTTTGTAACAAAATTTTATGCATTCTAATATGTACAATCAGGAGCTGATCTCCATAGGGATTAACACAGCTGAAGCCCTGGGGCCCCGAGTATCAAGGGGCCCACAAAAATTGAAATCGAAATTGATTATCACATCATATATTTTTCATTCTTTTGCAATAAAAATGAGCACTTACCGTATAGTAAAATGAATATTAATAACATAATAATAATAACAGTAATTGATAGTATATTACTTTAAACCACAATTTATCATATTCATTAACAACCCCCTTTCTCTATTGTTACACCCCTCCGTCGGGCCTCCTCCTGTATTTGTATTTTCCTCATCATGATGGCCACCATGAAAAGTTTCCTATGCAAAATCCCAAGTTATGTACGAATTCATCTTCATCCAAATTTTTTGAGGCTGTTCGAAGTAGTTCACGAACGTGAATCAGAACATTAATGTTAAAAAAAAACACAATTTAGAGATTCTTAATCTAACAAATAATCGGGCCCCATTGGGCTTTAATAAGTCCAAGGCCACAAATAATCTAGATCCGCATCTGTTTATAGTGCAGGCAGAGCCATCCCAAAGTCTCGTGACGCCTTAGGTAAAGTTTGCGCAGAGTGCGAAAGTATACGGAGAGAACGCGATAGCAAATCTATGCGTGGCCACATCACCGAATTGAAGATGAATTATCAGTTCGCGACCGATTCAGTGTCTATATATACATTATGTTCACTGAATAATTATGAGTTTCCGGCGTCCACTCTTTTGAAATTTAAGATGTTTACTGCGCAATGTGACACCAGATTTTGTGGCGGCTCTACAGTTAGTAATTTATTTGTTTTGAAATGTCCACAAAGAGTTCTCAATCTCAAGTACGATAATTTGTACATACGTAATGCACGCTTTAAATATTAAATATTTCATACAAATTTATCGTTCCAGCTCAGTGTATTATGACAATACCTGATTTTCGATAAAAAAAAAAACTTGAATGATATACCGCCAGTGCCGCGTTCGTGCCCTCCGATTGGGATAAAATAGGTAAGCTGTAACTTAATTGTTTCAACAATCCTGCAACCTGATCCATCTATATCAATTTTTCGTTCAGAATTAAGCCCAAGAAACGACCATGGTTGTTTCAATTCGTCATGTATCAATATCTGAATTCATTACTGATGAAAATCATAATGTCTGTATCTTAAATTTTGTTCGTATTACAAACAATTGCAATAAGTGGAAAGTTGTGTGTCTTTTTTAAATTCCATTTCGCAAAATAATGGAAAGAGATTTTATTTTTCTGGCGCTCAGTTAAGCTCTGAATATTGTAAAGTTTACGTCGTAGTAAGTGTATAAATCTCAATTCTCCTTATACAATTTTAATATTAGAAGCGAAACTTTTACTGAATTGCAATGTTATTTGCTCATATTACGAGAATAAAAGATTTATTAAAGTGCATTGCAGTGTTTTCTATTTTTATTCCATCAAGAAATTAATGGTAATTCACTGGCTAGATTTTTATAAAGTTACTGTAATACTGCAATTAGTCCTACTAAAATGTTAAGTAGGTCTTTGTATTTTTTTTTATTGCTCGAGAAACTCGCAATTTTTAATTTATAATAATTTTGGTTCTCTTGTGATTATTTTGAAATCTAGTCGAGAAATGTTTACTAATTTTATCTAAATCTTAAAGAATAGTCAATTCTGAGAAAATTTGGAAAGTTTCAAGTGTTTAGAAATTGTTTTTGTATATTTTTTTAACGCTCGAGAAATTCGCAATTTTCTATTTATAATAATTTTGGTTATCTGGTAATTATTTTGAAATCTAATCGAGAAATGTTAACTAATTTTATCTAAATCTTAAAGAAGAATCAATTCTGAGGAAATTTGCAAAGTTTCAAGTGTTTTGCAATTGTTTTTGTATATTTTTTTAACGCTCGAGAAATTCGCAATTTTTTATTTATAATAATTTTGGTTCTCTTGTGATTATTTCGAAATCTAGTCAAGAAATGTTTACTAATTTCATCTAAATCTTAAAGAAGAGTCAATTCTGAGGAAATTTGCAAAGTTTCAAGTGTTTAGCAATTGTTTTTGTATATTTTTCTAACGCTCGAAAAATTAGCAATTTTTTATTTATAATAAGTTTGATTCTCTTGTGATTATTTTAAAATCTAGTCAAGAAATGTTTACTAATTTTACCTGAATCTTAAAGAAGAATCAATTCTGAGGAAATTTGCAAAGTTTCAAGTGTTTAGCAATTGATCTTGTATATTTTTTTAACGCTCGAGAAATTCACATTTTTTTATTTATAATAATTCTGGTTCTCTTGTGATTATTTTGAATTCTAGTCGAGAAATATTTACTAATTTTATCTAAATCTTAAAGAAGAATCAATTCTGAGGAAATTTGCAAAATTTCAAGTGTTTAGCAATGGTTTTTGTATATTTTTTTAACGCTCGAGAAATTCGCAATTTTGTATTTATAATAATTTTGGTTCTCTTGTGATTATTTTGAAATCTAGTTGAGAAATGTTTACTAATTTTATTTAAATCTTAAAGAAGAATCAATTCTGAGGAAATTTGCAAAGTTTCAAGTGTTTAGTAATTGTTTTTGTATATTTTTTTAACGCTCGAGAAATTCGAATTTTTTATTTATAATAATTTTAGTTCTCTTGTGATTATTTTGAAATCTAGTCGAGAAATGTTTACTAATTTTATCTAAATCTTAAAGAAGAATCAATTCTGAGGAAATTTGTAAAGTTTCAAGTGTTTAACAATTGTTTTTGTATAGTTTTTTAACGCTCGGGATATTCGCAATTTTATATTTATAATAATTTTGGTTCTTTTGTGATTATTTTGAAATCTAGTCAAGAAATGTTTACTAATTTTATTTAAATCTTAAAGAAGAATAAATTCTAAGGAAATTTGCAAAGTTTCAAGTGTTTAGCAATTGTTTTTGTATATAATTTTAACGCTCGAGAAATTCGCATTTTTTTGATTTATAATAATTTTGGTTCTCTTGTGATTATTTTGAAATCTAGTCGAGAAATGTTTATTAATTTTATCTGAATCTTAAAGAAGAATCACTTCTGAGGAAATTTGCAAAGTTTCAAGTGTTTAGCAATTGTTTTTGTATATTTTTTTAACGCTCAAGAAATTCGTAATTTTTTATTTATAATAATTTTGGTTCTCTTGTGATTATTTTGAAATCTAGTCGAGAAATGTTTACTAATTTTATCTAAATCTTAAAGAAGAATCAATTCTGAGGAAATTTGCAAAGTTTCAAGTGTTTAGCAATTGTTTTTGTATAGTTTTTTAACGCTCGGGAAATTCGCAATTTTTTATTTATAATAATTTTGGTTCTCTTGTGATTATTTTGAAATCTAGTCCACAAATGTTTACTAATTTTATCTGAATCTTAAAGAAGAATCAATTCTGAGGAAATTTGCAAAGTTTCAAGTGTTTAACAATTGTTTTTGTATATAATTTTAACGCTCGAGAAATTCGCATTTTTTTGATTTATAATAATTTTGGCTTTCTTGTGATTATTTTGAAATCTAGACGAGAAATGTTATTTATGGTTATGACAAACCGAAATTGGAAGCGACTTTTTGGTACCTTAAGGAACACCCATCCCAAAAACTCAATTTACAATAAGCCATTTCATAAATGCATATCTTTGCAGATCAAATAATTAATAATACGTTTACATATTACATGTGTTATTATTGCGAACGTGGAAAATTGAAAGAAAATATCAGTTTCCCCCGGCATGGCAAACTTTGCGAAATTTACATTTTAATAGCCGAGCGCACCTTCTCAGCCGTGCAATGGGTAGTTTTTACCAGAGGAAACATTTATCCCACACAACAGTAATTACTTCCCGAATAACACACCCGGGATGTAATTATAACGGAAACGGATCTTTGGTCTGCGTTTCTGTTTGTTATATACCACTTAGGGAAAATCCGAAACAAATAAAATCGAAATAAAAGTCTTTCGAGCGCAGGATTAAAATTTACGGCAGTTGGAACGGTTTCAATCAGGGCCAATCCTTTCCGGCTCGTTACACCGGTGAATGGATTTTGATACATTTTAACCAGCGCCAGATTGCTGATTTATATTTTGCACTGTAAATATTGTATTTTTCCTAATAAGTATAATCGCAGAAGTTATTAAAAATAATGCATTTCACTTAATAATCATCGTATACTATTTTCATCAGAAAGACGAGAGAAATTGATTGCTGTTAAAAAATTTCAGCTATCTTAAATAGCAAAAAAAATTAGTCAGTCACAGTGAACATTTTTGAAAATTTACGAAAATAATTGATTTTTCAGACTTTGATCGGCCGTAGCGGCCAAACGAAAACTCCAAATTGAACGCGGTTTGTAAATCTGAGCTCCTCGTACGTCAATTAGTCGGATTAGAGATTTTTAATTTTTTATGAAAACGTGAAAAAAGACACGAGTAAACCCCTTGAAACTTTAGTTAAAAAATGCAACTTTCTTATCGTAGATGGTTATTAAGAAATTAAGATACCTTCTTTTTCATCAGAAAAACGAGAGAAATTGATTGCCGTTAAATTGTTTACTCTGACGAACGAGACTATTGATCACTTGGTGAAACATGATGTTAAGATTCAATATTTTAAACCTATACATGACTCCACAGTATATTTACAAAGATTATGTTTCACCACGTCTTTTCATTGCGAATCCACTCTCTCCCTAATTTCGATAACACGATCGGGTACTTATTTTTTTTTTATAATTTGTATAGATCCGCACTCTAAAAATCTGAGCGTGATAAATGGCCGAACACACTTGAGTTGTTTATTCAACCCTTAACACGCCAGAATATTAATTCATGGATCCACCTTTTCCAGGAGAAAAATGAGGTGAAAGAGCGCCGGAAGGCGCTGCTGTACTTAATCTCGGGCTATCTGAGGGATTGCAACCTGCACGACACGGCCGATTCGTTGACCGTCGAGGCCCAGCTGACCGGCCAGTTCGAGATCTGCGACAATATCGATTTGGATATCATGCTGCAGGATTACCAGAGCTACTATTACACGAAATTCAATAAAAGTCCGAAGATTATCAGGAAAGTGAACGGCGAGTGTTCCACGGCCGATATTAGATTAACGCCCCCGAAGAGAAGGGCAAAGAATATGTAAGTTAATGTGTTGATTTAATGCCCTTTGATTATTAAACAGCGAGCTTTGGCTATTGTCCGGCAGTGGGTTCATGCATTTTTGATCATAATTAAGGCAAATTCATTACTTGGAATTATTTTAATACTTCACTGGTCGTTTAATTGCGCCATCACCAGTATTAAGGGTATTAATTCGCATTTATTTCATTTACCGTTTTAGTCCAACGACCACAAGTTAGCCTTAGATTTCCCGCATCAAAAGTGGGGTCGTTTTTTAAATTTTATTTATAAAATCCCTTTCTGCGGGTGTATTTAACAAATACAAAATGTCAAAAACTCGTGAAAATTATTAAAAATATTTGTATTTAATCGAACACCTCACTAATCTGTGGGGGGCATTTAAAAACATGGTGATATGGCCATCATGCTACTTTCTCCGACTTGATGGTATCATAGCCATTTATATTTACGTTTTCATGGTTTATTTTCAATTTAAATCATATTTTAAACGTACATCGAACGTTGTGTAAACTCGGATGAAACTGACGTTTAAAACGCGACCATAGTTTTTTGGCCAGAGTCGGCATGAACAAGGGGTACAATTTGCGGGTTGTTTACTACCGACGATTAGGGATTCTATTCTCGACATAATGGTATAGAAATTGTAATTTATGACCATATTCGAGCCTTTTCTACCTGCTAGAGAGGAGGAGGAGGTCTGGACAAGCTTCCAAAAAGACATCCGAGTAAAGTGGGGTAATAAAATGTACAATTATGAATAGGAAATAGGAAAATTAAAGCTGATATCATTACGAAGATTATAATACAATCGAATTATTACTGTACTGTACTGTACTGTGGGCAATGAACATTAAATTACTCAGTTTTACTGTATTCCTAAAATATTTTTTAATAAAATTGATATGCTATTGAAAATCACGGTGTGTTTATGTATGCAAATCAAAGGTGCCTAGAATTTTAATTTTAGTAGGACATCCATGCTAGAAAACAGCTGTTTTGGATAATAAATGTTTCCAAAATTTGGGTAACTTACTGCCACTAAAAGCGGATGGTTATTTTTACGATTACATTACAAACATACATTTTCGTAATTAGAAAACCGAACAAAATTCTTAACTATTCTATAAATTCTTAAATTTGAAAAAATAGGTGGCACCACCTATTTCTAATTTTTCAACTTGTTAGTGTGCCTTAATATATTAAGTAATTTATTGAAAAATTGGCATTATCTTATTGGTTAATTAATATAAAGCTATGAGCAAGAATAATTGGTTAATAAAACGGTTACGTGATATACATATCAGCAGTTTTTTTAAGAACTATCTTAAAGTGATTTTGAACGAAATATAAAAACTGTAACTTCAAAAGTATTTGAGTATTAAAATAAAATAAGCTATTTCTAAGGAGTTGTATGGAAGTTTTATATTGCACTGCTAATCTGACAATTTTGGATTATATCAAACATGTAAATTGAATGTTCTGGTGAAGAAATCATTGAAAGTTGAACAGTACTGTGACAGTATTCTAAGTAAAAATATGGAAGTTATCTGCGACTCTACGAAAAAATTGTATGTCCACGATATGTTTATATATCAGAAAATATGACACAAAATGGAAATTTATATTTAAGATGTAGAAAAAGATCGTGTCTGGGTAGTGCTAAAGTCAAAACTGGGGGAGTATTTGTTTTGAGGACCCCACATATTCATCCCACAGACCCAGATGAAATAAACCAAATAAAATATGTAATCTGCATTTATATTATTCGTATTGTTGCTAATCAGTCAATGGAAAATTTTAAATATCTACTTGTAAAATTTGTGAAATCACACAATTAAATTTTCTCGTTACCTAAAAAAGTAAGAGCTCATTTAAATTATACATCGACTAAATCAAAGAAGTAAAAGAACAAAGAAATTCAAGTGTCCTCTTTTGAAAATAAGACCGTTAATATATAACAAGCTACGATAGTAGTAATAATAGTACCGCGAAAACTTATTAATTTAAACAGAAACTATGAAAATCAATTTTTAAATATTTGAAGGGCTGGCAACCTTAGCTTTTATGTTTGCCAGATGTTTCCATTCTTCACCCCTAGTACCTGCGTTCGACCTTCCCTTTAAATTTTAGAAGGAATTCGTTTAAATGAATGCTACACAACTCAATATCCGTTCCAAACTAACATACGCTGAATAAAATTAACTCATATTTAATTCACATTACACCTCCTCTTTCAATCTAAACGGAAATTATCAAATTCAAAACTTTTAAATGATTGAGGTTGGCGGCACATACTTCGTGATACATTTTTAATTAAATAAAACACACGTTTACTTAGTTAATATCACACTGTTTATTTATTAATGACTGCAGTTTCGATCAACTTAACTTATAGTTTGATAATGGTCATTGTTTGATCGAAACTGCAGTCACTAATAAATAAACATTATGATATTAACTAAGTAAAAGTGTGTTTTATTTAATCAAAACTTTTACTTTTAAATGTAACATGGATCAATGAAATTATATTTATATTCAGTAATTCCGAAAAATCCTATTCAAACCAACATACAATAAATTAATCTAATTCAAGTATATACACATTCTGGGGACGAAAGACATTAGGTCGATAGCCCATGTAACAGTCTGGTTTATTTGAAAAATATGTAAAAAATGTAATTATGTCAAAAGACTGTTAATAGAGATTATGTATATATAAATTCTAGTATATATTACATATATTTTATTTGTCCAATATTATTTTCATTTTTAAAATTAAAAACATATTCTATGATTTTCTTATTTTTACACATATTTTAAAGTAATAATATTTATTACTTGATAACAAAATTGATATGCATTATATGTTTTAAGTACATTTAAAAATTAAAATCATTTTGGTTTTTGAATGTGCAGCAATTTTCAGTCGAGTTATGAATTTTTGAAAACGTATTTTTTTTCAATGACGAACACTCGAATGCAACATTAATATAAAACGCAATGATAAAATACTACAAAAATTCAAATTACTTCGCAAGACGTCGATATTTCAAAATAATTTTGACAAAAGCCATAATTATTATCTACAGCAACTTTCCGTCGGGCTAAGAATTTTTGAAAATGTGTTTCTCGAGAGCAAAAAATAAAAATGAATATGAAACGAATTTTTACATCACTCAGTAAATTTATTAATAATTAACATAATTTTTGTATTACACAGTTTCACTAGTGCGCAATTACTTTATAACTCGAGTTATGTACTATACTTGAGCTACAATCATACCTTTACTGGTTTAAAATAAGGATAACTTGTAATTCTGTACTTTTATGTGCATTTATTATCAAAGTTAAAATAAAAATTATTGACAATTTAATTTTCATATGTAATATTCCTAATGCGTCAAATATTACCGATCATTAAAAGGAAAAGTATTCTATTTTTTAATTATTTCATCTTCATCTTGGGGCGATCTACCAGTGAATGAATACACGGCTTATTATAACACACCCCAAAAAAGGGCTCACTACCTGCTTGGGCCAAAAATTTTAAATTCGATCCGGTGGGCACGTGCCGGCAAGTTTGACATTTTTACAACCGTCTAGTGATTATTACCGACCGCAATAAACCCAAGGGCCATGCCGCCTACTCTGGACATTTTTAGCGGCTCCTTTTAAAACGTCAAAATAACGAAACATGGAAAAATTATACTTCAAATTCAAAAGCTCGGTATACTCAAAAACTAACGAGATTTCGAAAAAAACTTATTCTTTAGAAGTTGTTCATTTTGGCATTCTCTACAATTATTATTCGCACAAATTTGCTGTAACTATTATCGTTTCATAATTATAAACCAAAAATTGGAAACAAATTAATAATGTTTTTTCTCGAATAGCAACAATTTGGTGAAAAATATTTTCAAGCAAAAGTTGTTCATTTCTTTGTTGTCTCCAATGTATGTTTGTTTAAATGTTTTTGTGATATTTTTCATATTTAAGAAAATATTGGCAAAAAACAAAAAACAGTTAAGGTAAACATCCACTTCCGGTGTACGAAATTTTACCAAAAGCTTTTCAGTTCTTCAGATTATCAAATAAGACGTATGTTCAAAGTTTCATAACAATTGCTCTATTAGTTTTTGAGATACAGCGCACACAGACACACACACACAGCACAAACATTTTTTTTTCAGAAATTATTGAAATGACATCTAGGGACCCCAAAATGGATATTTCCGTAAAAAAAATTTTTGAAAAAAAATCACGATCACAATACTTTCTCGTACTTCGTAACGGAGAAAGTAAAAATTATGTATTATAACATAAAGAGAGACAGTACATTTATTGAGATACTTACAAATGACCTCAACAGGCAATTGACCAGAGTTATAACATAGATTGAATTAAAAAATTTAATTTATGAACGAAAGTTAAAAATAAAAATAAAAATCATTCATAAAGAAAAAGTTTTATTTAAATATTTAATCTATAAAAAATAGTTGAATTAAATAAAAGTCAATAAAAAAACACTTGAATTTACAAAATTCATAAAAGAAAAAAGTTGAATTTAAAAAAATTTCTTCTAAAGAAATACAGTTGAAGTAAAAGAAAAATCATTTATAAAGGAACGCTGGGTTAAAAAAATCTCCATAAAGAAACAGTTGTTTTTAAAAAGTAATCTATAAATATTTAAATTTAAAAAAAATCATCTACAACGATCAAGTGAAATTTTTCATATAAAAATTCAACTGTAAATCAAGTCAATTTAGAAAAAAAAGTATAAAATGCAGTTGTATTAAAACAAAAAATCAATCAATAAAAAACAAAATTTCATCTAGAGAGAAAAAGTTTAATTTAAAAAAATCTCGTCTACAAGAACACAATTGAATTAAAAAAAAGTATTAGCCGATAAATAAACAGTTGATTTAAAACGAAATTCATATATAAAAATACATTTTAATCTTGGCAAATTGACTTATATTCCTGGAATGTTTTAATATTTATTCATCTGTAGTAGTTTCGGTTGGTTAGAACATAATCAGAAGAAAAACGACGTAAAAGACGTAGATGTTTTTTCTGCTGATGATGGTCCAATCAACTGAAACTAGTTTAGACAAATAAATATTAGAATATTCCAGGAAGTACAAGTCAATTTAACAATATTACCACACCCGATAAAAATGAATTTTCAACTTAAAAAAATGGTGATGTGGCCATCATGTTACTTTCTCCGACTTGATGGTATCATAGCCATTTGTATTTACGTTTTCATGGTTTATTTTCAATTGAAATCATATTTTAAATGTACATCGAGCGTTGCGTTAACTCGGATGAAACTGACGTTTAAAATGTCAAAATTATGAAATATGGAAAAATTATACTTCAAATTCAAAAACTCGGTTTACTCAAAAACTAACGAGCTTTCGAAAAAAACTTATTCTTTAGACGTTGTTTATTTTGTTTATTATCTATAATTATTATTCAAATAAATTTGCTGTAACTATTATCGTTTCATAATTATAAACCAAAAATTTAAAAAAATAATAATCAATTTTTTTCTCAAATAGTAATAATTTTATGAAAAATATTTTCAAGCAAAAGATATTCATTTCTTTGTGGTCTTCAATGTTTGTTTAATGTTTTTGTGATATTTTTCATATTTAAGAAAATATTGGCAAAAAGCTTTTCAGTTCTTCGGATTATCAAATGAGACGTATGTTGACAGTTTCATATCAATTGCTTTATTAGTTTTTGAGATACAGCGCACACAGGCAGACACACACACACACAGACACAATTTTTTTTTCCAGAAATTACTGAAATGGCATCTAGGGACCCCAAAACGGATATTTCCGTAAAAAAAAATTGAAAAAAAAATCACGATCACTATACTTTCTCGTACTTCGTAACGGAGAAAGTAAAACAAAATATTTAAGAAAACAGTTGAATTCAAAAAATTATCTATTAAAACTGGTAATTTAATAAAAATAAATTTAAGAAATTCAATCTGCAAAGAAATCTGTTGATTAAAAAAATCCATAAACTATAAGTTGATTAAAAAGAAATCATGTGCAATATAGAGTGGAATTTAAAAAATTGCATCTTTAAGAAAATGAAAGCATTTAAAAACAATATCCATAAAATATTTGATTTAATTTTTTTTACTACAAACTAAAGTTGAATTAAAAGAAATTCGAATTTAAAAAATCGAAAAATGTATAAAAATAAGTTGAATGAAAAATGTATCTATAAAAACAATTTAATCGAAAAGAATTGCATCTATAAAATACCTAGAAAATAGATTTATATATAAATGTAGAGTTGACTTTTACAAATTTCATCTATAAATAAAGTTGAAATAAGAAGAAAAAACATTTGTAAAAACAGTAGAAATAAAAAAGCCATCTATAAAAATATAGTTGAATTTAAAACAAAATCATGTTTAGTAAAACAGATGAATTAAGAAAAGTTTGTCTATTAAAGAACAGTTGAATTAAAAAAAAAATCATTTAAAGAAAAATCTACAGAATAGGGTTAGAATAATAAAAATCATCAATAAAATATTTGACCAAAATGCAGTGGCGGCTCGTGGAACATGTTGATGGTAGAGCCACTTATAAATATACCCCCCCCCCCTCTTTGAAAAAAGAAAGAAAGAATTACACAACTTCAGAGTTTTAGCCGCTTGTGTTCTTGCGGAAATAAATCAAAAGCTCGTGAAAGAAAGTTTATGGATTTTTAAAGCAGGATTGATCTTAAGCAAATCTGGAAAGGTTTTTATATTTTTTGAGCTCTAGACAATTATTTTCAAAATTTTTCAATATTTTAAAATCTCACGATGTCTTTTGATATTCATAGAATCTTGAAGTATAATTGATCCTAAGCAAATATAGACAATTTCAAGTTTGTTGCAATTTTTTTAATATATTTTTGAGTTCTGATAAAACGCACAACTTCAGAATTTCAGCCAGTTGTGTTCTCGCGAAAATAAATCAAAATCTCGTGAAGAAAAGTGTTTGGATTTTTATGGGATCTTAAAGCAAAATTGATCATGTTTGTGTCAATTGTTTTTATTTTTTTTTGAGCTCTAGACAATAGAACTATTTCAAAATTTAAACAATTTGTGTTCTAGTGCAAATATTTTGAAATTCACCGAAAGAATTTTGCGGAATATTGTAGTAGAATTAATTTTGAGTAAATTTGAAAATTTTCACGTTTTAAGTAATTTTTTGTTCTAGACAATTGAACAATTTCAGAATTTTCACAATTTGTTTTCTCATGCAATTATTTTGACAATATATGAAGGATTTTTGAGGAATCTTACAGTAGAAAATTTGAGTAAATCTTAAATGTTATAATTTTTTAAGCAATTGAACAACTTCATAATGCGAACAATTTGTGTTCTCGTACAATTTTTTTGAAATTCAGCGAAGTAAAGTCTTTGGATTTAGAATAATTTAAAAATCCTTGCTGAGCTTGAAATGAGTGGTAGTGCCTGGTTTTAAGGTCTTTATGATGCAGTCGGATATAAAGTTACTTTTTTACTTTCTTACCGCGTCAGTTATTTAAATTATTTGAATTCTAAAATTACAATTAAAATCTGTCGAATTATTGGAATATTCGAATGTATTCGAATAATTCTAATACTTGAATATTATTTGAATATTCGAATAATTCGAATACTCGAATATTTGAATAATTCCAATATTCGAATACTCGAATATTATTCAAATATTCGAATACTCGAATATTCGAATAATTCTTTTGTACATTTATTCGTATTCGAATATTCGAATTATTCGTATTATTCGTATTCGATTCCCAGCCCTAATCGAAACCGAAACATATTTTAACAGTTTGAAGTTCAGTATCAAATTTACATTCTAACATAACTTCATTATCTCTTTTCTTCAAGAAACTCTTCCCCAGTGCCCGGAGCCGGGACGACATCAACGCAACAATCAAAACTCCCGAAGGGCCACCAAGACGACTTCCAAATAGACGTTACGAATTTGAGCGTGCGAGGGGCCAGCGGCGATCCGGCATCAGCGGACCAACGCGAAACTTCGGAGCGGAACAACAATCGAAACGCGGAAACTCCTCCAAGACCGGCATTGTGCGATCACCCGGGCTACACGCCGGAATGGAGGGAGCTGGCCGACTTAATTACGAAAGAAATTGTGCCGAAAAAAGTGGGCTCCGGCGGCGCGGTGGGATGGGGCGATTGCGTCGGTGTCCGAGAGGGTGTCGAGTTATTAAAGGAGGCCGTCGTCTATCCCCTGATATATCCGGATTTATTTACGGGACTTCTAACACCTTGGAAGGGTATGTAGGGACAAAGTGGACCCTCTGGCGATTTATTGCTTTGGGCTCCTTTGAGACGAATATTACACTTTCCACTACAATATTACCATTTATGAATGCCGGGGCTGAAGTTTATGTTTTGGAATTGATACAAATGGTATTTCTCGGGGAGAAGATGCAGTCCATAAGCAAGGCTGAAAAACCAGACTTAGAAAGGAGTTCGACAAAAAATACAAAGATAATATAATATAAGAGTGAATGATTAATAATTGAGGAGTTGAACTGCAAAACTCAATTAATCCAATTTTGGGCCAAAATGAGCTTGGTATCGATTCTTACTGTCCAAACATAGATAAATCCGAATATATGTGAATTACCTTTCAAAACGCAACAAGTCATATTTAAAAATGCGGCTAAACATTCATTTTTTTAAAGTAACAAATAGACTTCCTGAACGTTTTTCGCGGTTTCTGAACAAATTATAAAAGTGGATTTGTTGAGTTTTGCAGTTCAACTCCTCAATTATGAAATATAATTTTTTGAAAAAGGCCAAAGTTGAAGGCTACTTACAGGTTTATATCTTAAGGACGCGGTGACAAATAACGAAGCACAGCGAATTATTAACAATTATGGGTGATTTTTTAAAAGGGCCAAAGTTTTAACCTACTTACAGGTTTGTAGCTAAAGACGCAATTGAGAAGGGAGTGTGCGAGAACACTTACAAGCACAAGAACGTATTATTAATATTAGCCTTTGTATGCTGCCAAACATATATTTGAACAGCGAAAAATCAATACAGACCACTCGGACTTATTACAAGTTTTTTGCGTTTATTCGTATTGTGAAGACCTTCGGCACTTCTACGCTGCCTCTATGCTTCTATTCAGGTATCCTAACATGCTATTAAAATGAATGCGTCCAATCATATTAGCAACGTGTGCAAGAGTAGCTCTCCAGCTTCTTCATTTGTTGACCTCTTTCAAATCAACGAATTTGATCAAATGTAACTTTTCCACGCACAAATGGATGTTGTTAAAGAAACAGAATCAAAATTAAGTTTACTCCTAGATTATTACGATACAAACAAAGTGATCTAAACAGAACCTTCGATGCACATCATGTTATGAATATTATTTGTGGGGGATCTCGATAACGATAAGAGAAGGAGAAGCGTGAATGGCGCATTAGAAATGCGCAGAAAAAATAAACGATTACCAGAACAAAGTTTAGTAAAATTGGTTAAAAACTAATAAATAGTTATTTTTGTATTGAGTGAGCGAAAAAGGTGTGTTTCTGTTCAGCATGAGAATGTTATGTTGTGTCACGACCGTAAGGTTGAAACAAAAAAAACTAATTCTTTAATACATTTTCTACAACTCTTAAAATAAGTATAATATACAGGGTGTATTTGAAATAACGAACAGGCTCATAACCACAAAGAGATTATATTATTTTTAAACAATATTCGCAATTATTTTGTTTATAACTGTAACAAAAAGCCCGCAATTAATTATTAAAGTTAATGAGTGAAAATATGCAACATGTTTGGGGGCAGTGGTAATTTTTAAACGGCATCGGCTTTAGATATCGAATTACAACAAGCGCGTAGGAAATATCTGAGTGCCGTTTAAGCGTCAATGAACTTGAGGACTGTTTATCTTTTACAAAAAAAAGTTGCAATAACACTTCAAATTTCGGAGGCAAGAAATCGTATCTCTCGTTTTAAATAAACAAACACACATTCCATGCAGACCTAATTAAATGAGAAAAGCATCGGTTCTCAAAATGTTTAAAGAACCTCGAAAAATTAGGAAAATAAAAAAAAAAAAATTCGAATAAATTTTGACGGAAATGGGTTCACAAATATTTTATATATGTGCCTTTAAATGCCTGTTCGTTATTTCAAATACGCCCTGTATACCTAAATATTGAAAATTTTAGTCTGAAAACAGGTAAAGACATATATTTTGGTTGCCTGGAAATTGGTGATTTTTGGCAATTTGGTGATTTTTTTGGCGTCTAAAAAATGAAATTCTGATAGTGATGCGTCAATGCCATCCTTTTCTGATCGATGTAGAAAAATCGCAAAGCTGAGAAAAACCCAATAAAAACATTCTCAAAACAGCCCTCAAAACCGAAACAAGGGCAAACTTCCAACTTCCATAAAATTGTTCAGAAATTATTATGTTTGCATTTTCCAAAAAAAAAAACAAGCACGCCAATCACCTGATTTTGCTAATAATCATCATCAAATTTAAGAAAAGCAAATTTCAGCACTCAAAATGAAAAAAGTGTTAAGTTATCAAAACCACAAACAAGTCCAACTTCCACAACATTGTTCAGAAATTATTGTACTTGTATTTTAAAAAAAAAACCCAAGCACGTCAATTACCTGGTTTTGCTGATAATCATCATCAAATCTAAGAAAAGCAATTTTCAGCACTCAATATAATAAAAAGAGTTGTTTATACTGGAGGCTTCTACTTCGTTATACATTTTATATAATAAATAAAAAACTGCTGCTTTGTTAGTATAACTTTTAAAAATTTATTATTTCCGTTGTTTATCAAAAAAACTGTTAATTTTTTAAAACTAGAAACTAGTGCAAATTTCTAACTTTCATAAAATTGTTCAGAAATTACTGTGTTTGCATTTGCCAAAAAACTCAAGCATGTCAATCACCTGATTTTGCTAGTAATCATCATCAAATCTAAGAAAAGCAATTTTCAGCACTCAAAATCTAAAAAAGTGTTAATTTTTCAAAACTAGAAAGTAGCGCAAACTTCTATAAAACTGTCCAGAAATTATTGTGTTTACATTTTCCGAAAAACCTAAGCACGCCAATCACCTGTTTTTGCTAATAATCATCATCAAATTTAAGAAAAGCAATTTTTAGCATTCAAAATCTAAAAAAGTGTTAATTTTTCAAACTAGAAACTAGCGCAAACTTCCAACTTTTATAAATTTGGTCAGAAATTACGTTTTCCAAAAAACCCAAGCACGTCAATCACCTGATTTTGCTAATATCCATCATCAAATTTAAGAAAAGCAACTTTCAGCACTCAAAATAAAAAAAAAGTGTTAAAGTATCAAAACCAGAAGCAATTACAAACTTTCTACTTTTACAAAATTATTCAGAAGTTATTGGGTTTACATTTAAAAAAAAATCCAAGCACGTCAATTACCTGATTTTGCCAGTAATCATCATCAAACCTAAAAAGCAATTTTCAGCACTCAAAATCGAAAAAGCGCGAATTTATCAAAACCAGGAACAAGTGCAAACTTCCAACTTCTATAAAAAATACTCAGAAATGATTGGGTTTAAATTTTCCAGAAACCCAAGTACGCAAATCGCCTGGTTTTTCTAATAATCATCATCAAATCTATGAAAAGCAATTTTCGGCACTCAAAAAAAGTGTTAATTTATCAAAACCAGAAACAAGTGCATACTTACAACTTCTACAAAATGATTCAGAAATTATTGGGTTAGCATTTTCCAAAAACCTCAAGCACGCCGATCACCTGATTTTACTAATAATAATCACCAAATCTAAGAAAATCAATTTTCAGCACTTAAAATCGAAAAAAGTGTTAATTTATCAAAATCAGAAACAAGTGCCAAGTTTCAACTTTTATAAAATTGTTCAGAAAAGATTGGGTTTGCATTTTCCAAAAAACCCAAGCACGCCAATCACCTGGTTTTGCTGATAATCATCATCAAATCTAAGAAAAGCAATTTTCACCACTCAAAATCGAGAAGGTGGTAATTTATCAAAATCTGAAACAAGTGCATACTTCCAACTTCTACAAAATTATTCAGAAATAATTGGGTTAGCATTTTACAAAAACCACAAGCACGTCAATCACCTCAATTTACTAATAATCATCATCAAATCTATTAAAAGCAATTTTCAGCACTCAAAATCGAAAAAGTGTCAATTTATTAAAACCTGAAACAAGTGCATACTTCCAACTTCTACAAAATTATTCAAAAATAATTGGGTTAGAATTTTACAAAAACCCCAAGCACGTCAATCACCTCATTTTACTAATAATCATCATCAAATCCAAGAAAAACAATTTTCAGAACTCAAAATCGAGAAAGTGTCAATTTATCAAAACCTGAAACAAGTGCATACTTCCAACTTCTACAAAATTATTCAGAAATAATTGGGTTAGCATTTTACAAAAACCCCAAGCACGTCAATCACCTCATTTTACTAATAATCATCATCAAATCTAAGAAAAGCAGTTTTCAGCACTTAAAATCGAAAAAGTGTTAATTTATCATAACTAGAAACAAGTACAAACTTTCAGTTTTCATAAAATTGTTCAGAAATTATTCTGTCTGCATTTTCCAAAAAACTCAAGCACGTTAATCACCTTGCTAACAATCATCATCAAATCTAATGAAAGTAATTTTTTGAATTTTAAATAGAAAAAGTGTTAATTTATCAAAACCAGAAACAAGTACAAATTTCCAACCTCTACAAAATTGTTCAGAAATGATTGGGTTTACATTTTCTCAAAAAACCAAACAAGCCATTCACCTGGCTGCCCTAAGAATCATCACCAAATCGAAGAAAAGCCGTTTTCAGCTCTTAAAATAGAAAAAGTATTAATTTATCAAAACCTGAAACAAGTGCAAATTTCTAACTTTTACATAGTTGTTTAGAAATGATTGGATTGCATTTTCTAAGAAATCCATCTACGTGAATTGCCTGGTTTTGCAAATAATCATCATCAAATTTAAGAAAATCGATTTTCGGCACTAAAAATCAAAAAAGCGGTTATTTATCAAAACTTAAAACAAGTGCAAACTTCCAACTTCTACAAAATTGTTCAGAAATTATTGAGTTTGCATTTTACAAAAAAACTCAAGCACATCAATACCAGGGTTTGCTAATAATCATCATGAAATCTAATAAAAGCAATTTTCAGCACTTAAAATAAAAAAAGTGCTAATTTATCAAAACTAGAAACAAATTCAAACTTCCAACTTGTACATAATTATTCAGAAATTATTTTGTCTGCATTTTCCAAAAAACACTCAATCACGTTAATCACCTGATTTTGCTAATAAACATCATCAAATCTAATAAAAGCCATTTTCAGCACTCAAAATAGAAAAATTGTTAATTTATCAAAACTAGAAACGAGTGCAAACTTTTAACTTTCATAAAATTGTTCAGAAATTATTGTTTGTATTTTACAAAAAAAAACCCAAGCACGTCAATCGCCCGATTTTGCTAATAATTATCATCAAATCTAAGAAAAGAAGTTTTCAACACCCAAAATAAAAAAAAGTGTTAATTTATCAAAACCAGAAACAAGTGCAAACTTCCAACTTCTACAAAATTGTTCAGAAATTATTGGTTTTGCATTTTCCAAAAACCCCAAGCACGTCAATCACCTGATTTTGCCAATAATCATCATCAAATCTAAGAAAATAAATTTTCGGCAATTAAAATGGAAAAAGTGTTAGTTTATTAAAACCAGAAACAAGTGCCAAGTTTCAACTTTTATAAAATTGTTCAGAAATTATTGGGTTTACATTTTTCAACAAAATCCAAGCATCTGATTTTGCTAATAATCATCATCAAATCTAAGAAAATAAATTTTCGGCAATCAAAATGGAAAAAGTGTTAGTTTATCAAAATCAGAAACAAGTGCCAAGTTTCAACTTTTATAAAATTATTCAGAAATTATTGGGTTTACATTTTTCAACAAAACCCAAGCACGCTAATCACCTGATTTTGCTAATAATCATCATCAAATCTAAAAAAGCAACTTTCATCACTTAAAATCGAAAAAGTGATCATTTATTATTTATATTCAACTAATTTTAAACTATAAATTCCAAATAAAATTTGTTTTAAATTATTTCTAGAATATTTTAAACAATTATTCGGTTTCACATTAATAAAATGATTTTTTGTTAATAATCAATTATTTTTGAGAAGACGAGAAACGCCAAATACATAACTTCAGTACAGTTATGAAATTGGAAGAATTTCTATTAATTTTTAAACGAAATTTGTTTTCTTTAATTTTTATACAGGGCGTTACGAATTCTATGCATTAGCATTGTCATCTCGGTAACTATTAAAGATAGAGAGTTGGTTAAATTAAGGAAAATTTGTGCATTTAAACGCTGATTAATTCATTAAAAATAAATTGAAAATATTCCGACTAATTACGGAGAAATTCGGAAAAAAAACAAGTATTGTTTTAGTTGTCAGAGACAATTATAATCAAAGTAAGAATTAAAAACATCACATTTCTTTCAGTTTTTAAAGCACTAAAATAATGGCTTTGCTGCAACTGCCAACTTTCAGTTTCCATTCCTATTTCTTTTTCTATAGCATCTGCAAGCTTACCAGCTCTAGTAACGTCGTCTACAAGTACTTCTATATTTTTTATGCTATTTTCATAATTAAAAAAATAAATAAAAAATGTCATATTCAAACCTACGCATATTTTTAAATATTGCTACAACTTTATATATTTTTATTCGCGGCATTTCACCAAGTAATGCATTAAATTCTTCAGATGATATAAACGTAATTTCATCACCATAGTTAATGTCCAATTCTTCTGCTAAGCGTGCCCCCATTATTATCCCTTCATCATTTTTTGTTACAACACCTATAATCACCACTATATCCATAACTAGTTAAGATTATCTACACCCACACATGTTTTATGACTACTTTAATGAATTCAACATTAACCTAACTGAAATTGAGAAGGTTTACGATTCAAATTATGCAATAAAACGTCTGCTGCAACTAGACAAAACTCGCACCGCTGCTGACTCGACTTGTTAAACAGATTTTAGTTGCGCATCATAAACCGTAAAAACTAATTAAGTTATGACTAAAACAGCCCGGCTTTTTTTTCTCTTCGCAGGAATTTTATTATTCGGACCGCCGGGCACGGGGAAGACTTTATTAGCGAAAGCTCTCGCCGGGGAAACATCGTCCACATTCATAAACTTGACAATTAGCACTTTTGTCAGCAAATGGCGCGGGGACTCGGAAAAACTGCTGAAAGTCCTATTCGACGTCGCCAGGTAAGCTCCATACGAGAATCCTTTAATATACTAGTCAAAACATGCAAATCCGATCCGGAATGGTCCAATCTTTGCGCCTTTTTTTTAGGTTTACCTTCCGCGTATTACGGAAATCGTTTTCATGCATCGTGAAGTTTTAAAACTGTCCATTTCTAAAGTAGTTTGCTAGATAAGATGACTATTACAAATAAGTGCAAAAAGTTCTTGAACTTGATTTCCGTACTAGTTTACATTTACCAACGTTATATTTTAATATTATGTGTATGTCAAGAGAAATCAAATTTAATATAAAAAAATTGTCAATGTACGAAACAATTGTAGATAAATTAGAAACAACCTTACTTGTTGCAGAAAGCATTAAACATTTCGTTTTATTGAATTTAAAAAATTGTAGGCCTACAAATCATAGGGCTGGATTTAGTTTTAAGTAATAAGAATTTATTTCAAGATATTATATAATAAATAAAAATCGTTATTTTACAACAATAAAGATTCTAGTAAGTATCTAGTTACCATTGACATTTTCCAGAATTTTATAAGTGTCATTTTATTCGGCTCGTGAAACTCTTTCCCCATTTAATCGTCTCTCTATCTCCGCTAGTTTCCGTGATATCCATATTAAACATAAAAAAAAAAACTCACTCTAACGTAGGTATTGTATGTTCATTAAAAAAAACCTCAAGTCTGCCATGACTTTTTCGTTTTAAAAATTTAAGTTGGCACACTTGTTAGGAGTTGACTTATAAACGTCAGATCTTTCTAGAAGTCACAATTATTCCGTGCTCACAATGGTTTACAGCAACCAGCAAAAAACAGTTATTTCCGAAATGGGATTAAAGTGGACGGAAATTGGGTGTATTCATTCGACGCACCTTTAGCAGAGTTTCAGGAAGAATTTCCTAACGTTCTCATTATTTATGATGAATTTAAAAATACCTTATCACGATCTGTTGTATTATTTCGTGAAACGGGTAGTAAATTTTTTTAATTTTCAAAAATGGCATTTTTCAGCTGTCAAAAATTTACTTTTTGTAGTCAAAAATTGTATTTTTCTAGCATGTTACAGTTGTCAACAATGGTATTTTTCAGCTGTCAAAAATGCGATTTCCAACCTATAAAAATGTTGTGTTTCAGCTATCAAAAGCAGCATTTTTCGACATTTTTTTAACAGTCAAAAATGGCATTTTTCAGAACTGACAATAATGGTTTGTTACAGTTGTCAATAATGGTTTGTTGCAGTTGTCAAGACTGGAATTTTTCAGTTGTTAAAAATGGTATTTTTTAGCTGTTAAGAAGTGTATTATTGAAATGTCAAAAATAATATTTTTCAGTTGCCAAAAATGGTATTTTCGACCTATATAAATGGTATTTTTCAACCTGTATATTTTGTTGTCAAAAATTGTATTTTTTAGTTTTCAAACATTGTATTTTTTGGCTGACAGTTTTGGTATGATACAGTTGTCAAAATGTTTTTTTAATATAAAAAAGGTATTTATCACCTATTAAAATATTATTTTTTCAATTATCAAAAGCAGCATTTTTTTTGACATTTTTTAACTGCCAAAAATGGCATTTTTCAACTTGTATATTTTGTTGTCAAAAATTGTACTTTTTGTTGTCAAAAATTGTATTTTTTTGTTTTCAAAGATTATATTTTTTTGTTTTCAAAAATTGTATTTTTTGTTTTCAAAAATTGTATTTTTATGTTTTCAAAAATTGTATTTTTTAGCAGACAGTTTTGGTATGATACAGTTGTCAATAATAGTGTGTTGCTGTTATCAAGAATGGTATTTTTCAGCTATTAAGAATTGTATTATTCACCTGTCAAAAATGTAATTTTTCAGCTGTCAAAAATGATATTTTTCAGCTGCTGCCAAAAATGGTATTTCCCACCTAAATAAATGATATTTTTTCAGCTATCGAAAGCAGCATTCTTTAACATTTTTTAAATGTCAAAAATGACATTTTTCAACCTGTATATTTTGTTGTCAAAAATTGTATTTTTTAGTTTTCAAAAATTGTATTTTTTGCCTGACAGTTTTGGTATGATACAGTTAGCAATAATAGTGTGTTGCTGTTATCAAGAATGGTATTTTTCAGTTATTAAGAATTGTATTATTCAGCTGTCAAAAATGTAATTTTTCAGCTGTCAAAAATGAAATTTTTCAGCTACCAAAAATTGTATTTCACACCTATATAAATGGTATTTTTTCAGCTATCAATAGCAGCATTTTTTGACATTTTTTTAATGTCAAAAATGACATTTTCCAACCTGTGTATTTTGTTGTCAAAAATTGTATCTTTTAGCTGCCAATAACGGTATGTTTCAGCTGTCGGGAATGGCATTTTTCGGCTGTCAATAATAGTAATCTTGAGCTGTTGAAAATAGTATTTCTCAGCTGTCTCAAGTTGTATTTTACAGTTGTAGAAAATTGTATTCTTCAGCTACTAAATATGCTATATTTCAACTGCCAAAAACAGTATTTTTAAGCTAATAAAAATATTTTTTTTCAACATTTTGGAATTGTTAAAAATTGTATTAGTATTTTTTGTTAAAAATTGTATCTTTTGTGTGACAGGAATGGTATGTTTCAGCTGTCAAAAACGGTATTTTTCAGCTAATAAAAATAGTTTTTTCGAAATTTTTGAATTGTCAAAAGTTGTATTTTTCAGCTGTCAAAAGTAGTATGTTTCGCTGTCAAAAATAGTATGTTTCGCTGTTAAAAGTAGTATACTATGCCGTCAAGTAGTATTTTTTACTGTCAAAAATAGTATTTTTCGTGTGTCAGTAATGGTGTGTTTCAGCTGACAAAAATGGTATTCCTCAGCTGTTGAAAATTAGTATTTTTCAGCTGTCAAAAATAGTATTTTTTTTGTCAAAAATAGTATTTTTCGTGTGTTAGACATGGAATGTTTCAGCTGTCAAAAACGGTATTTTTCAGCTAATAAAAATAGTTTTTTGGAGATTTTTAAATTTTCAAAAGTCGTATTTTTCAGCTGTCAAAAGTAGTATATTTCGCTGTCAAAAGTAGTATGTTTCGCTGTCAAAAGTAGTGTATTATGCTGCCAAAAGTTGTATTTTTTACTGTCAAAAATAGTATTTTTC
This sequence comes from Ocypus olens, assembly GCA_910593695.2. Classification (NCBI taxonomy): domain Eukaryota; kingdom Metazoa; phylum Arthropoda; class Insecta; order Coleoptera; family Staphylinidae; genus Ocypus; species Ocypus olens. The sequence continues at coordinate 48,758,722 of OU343058.1, forward strand.
GTGTATCACTAATGGTGTGTTTCAGCTGACAAAAATGGTATTCCTCTGCTTATGAAAATTAGTATTTTTCAGCTGTCAAAAATAGTATTATTTTTTTGTCAAAAATAGTATTTTTCGTGTGTTAGACATGGAATGTTTCAGCTGTCAAAAACGGTATTTTTCAGCTAATGAAAATAGTTTTTTCGAAATTTTTGAATTGTCAAAAGTTGTATTTTTCAGCTGTCAAAAGTAGTATGTTTCGCTGTCAAAATTAGTGTATTATGCTGTCAAAAGTAGTATTCGTTACTGTCAAAAATAGTATTTTTCGTGTGTCAGGAATGGTATGTTTCAGCTGACAAAAATATTATTTCTCGGCTGTTGAAAATTAGTATTTTTGAGCTTTCAAAAATAGTATATTTTTTTTGTCAAAAATAGTATTTTTCTTGTGTTAGCAATGGAATGTTTCAGGTGTCAAAAACAGTATTTTTCAGCTAATAAAAATAGTTTTTTCGAGATTTTTAAATTTTCAAGTCGTATTTTTCAGCTATCAAAAGTAGTATGTTTCGCTGTCAAAAGTAGTATATTATGCTGCCAAAAGTTGTATTTTTTACTGTCAAAAATAGTATTTTTCGTGTGTCGGGAATGATATGTTTCAGCTGACAAAAATGGTATTCCTCGGCTGTTGAAAATTAGTATTTTTCAGCTTTCAAAAATAGTATTTTTTTTTGTCAAAAATAGTATTTTTCGTGTGTTAGCAATGGAATGTTTCAGCTGTCAAAAACAGTATTTTTCAACTGATAAAAATAGGTTTTTTCAACATTTTTGAATTGTCAAAAATTGTATTTTTCAGCTGTCAAAAGTAGTATATTTTGCTGTTGAACGCAGGGGCTTATACAGGGTGTTTCAGAGCTCTGGGAACGATCAATCACGTGCTTATTTTTTAAAATTTCGAAAAATGTTTTATACAAAAGTTATGTATAATAGTGAGCTGCACACCCTAAAAATATATAAATTTATACAGGGTGTCTCATAATAAAGTTACAGACCAAAGTTATGTTTTTTGCAATTACCTTTCAGATTATAATAATTATTCCTGATATGATAATCGCCGAATACAAGAAAACTATTGAGATTAGGAACAGGGAACCCTTATACAATCTGAAAGATAATTGGATTCTACTTGAGAATACGTTACTAAATACAGGGTGTGCTATTTGAAAGAACGAAGTTATTTAACTTTATAAGTTCGGTTTTTCTACCGCATTTTTTTTATCACCCTGTATAATTTTTTGTATGAAATCATGGTTGACTCTATAGTTAGAACCTTCAACTAAATCATAGAAATGATTTTAATCATTCAACGTCAATCACTGGGGCAAAAATAAAATTTAACCCAGACCGTGCATTTCAACAAATCTTCAAATATTTCGAAAACGGCAAACAATAGGTATAGGGAGTATTGAAGTAACTCACCTTTATTTGCTCCGTATAATTCAAAAATAACAAAAAATACAGGGTGTTCCATTAAAAAAAAACATAAGTTTGGTCTGTAACTTTGTTATGAGACACCCTGTATAAATTTATATATTTTTAGGGCGTGCAGCTCATAATTATACACAACTTTTGTATAAAACATTTTTCGAAATTTTGAAAAATAAGCACATGATTGACCGTTCCCAGAGCTCTGAAACACTCTGTATAGGCACTAGCTGTAGTTTCAAGCTCAGCAAGAATTTTTAATTAATTCTTAAAACACTTTTTCGCCAGTTACTTTGGTCTAGGAAGATAAACCGTTCTTTCTTTCTTCAAAAAAGGCGGAGGTTGGAGGGGGGCTCTATCATCAACATGTTCCACGAGCCGCCACTGATTAATAGTAAAAATTCAATAACCGTGCATTCATTTTAGGTACGATAACTGCAAATCGTTATCGTACAGAATTTTTATTGCCTTTTATAAATGAATTAAATGATGAACTGCAAAGTGAAGGTTTTCAACAAGACGGAGCAACTGCTCATTGCACAGTGGATAATTTGGCCATTTTGGAGGAATTTTTTGAGGACCGAATAATAATAAGTCGAAATGCACGGATTCCCTGGCCGCCCCGTTCATGCGATTTTTTGTGGCCATACCTGAAAAATTGTATTTATGCACAACCAGTACACAATCTAGAAAACATGCGACAAATTCGAGATAAATTTATAGAAATGAATAATAATCCAGTGTTGTTGCGGAGCGTAATGGAGGGTGTGCGGCGAAGAGTTCAGGCTTTTGTTCAAGAAGAAGGAAGGCACATACAATATTTAATATAATTTTAGTGAAAAATTGAACGTAACTATCTATGAATTGACTACAGTTTAATGTTTAATTTTGAGAAGTAACATAACCTCAATATGTGTTGCCAACTTAAATTTTTAAAATTAAAAATTCATGGCACACTTGAGGTTTTTTTTTTAATGAACATACTTCTAGCGACGAAATAATTTATAACTACTGCTATTAGAGATAGAGCAGATTTGAGTCCTTTTCGTAATCATAAAATGTAAGCAAACAAATTAAAATAGTCGTTAGATATCGAGCAATGGCAATGATGTAGAGTAAGTATCGAAATATTCAAAATGCAAATGTGTTTACCGTAATAATAAAACACGCGTTTGGAAAATACACGGAACGTGACTGGAAATAATTTCGAGCCGGGGAGCGAAAGGTAAAGGTTTCAATCTCGTCCTTTGCCGTGTCAGCAAATCGGATCCCTATTTCACGAAAACGTCAGGGCTTTCTGTTCCAAGAATATTTTGCCCGTATAAACAACGGAATAATTTTAGAGCATTTATTTCCCATTATTAAATAATACTCTCTTTAATAATTCACTGGGCTTATTGTATTCAACCCCTTCACCCTCGTATATTTCAGATTTTATAAAATATCTGAACATATATTTATTAAATGGTCTGAATTACGATCATTGTAATGAGCTTTAAGAATAAACGATGGATATTGCTTTTTTATACAAAAAAAGATTGTAGTGTACATCAAGGCCGCAAAATAATTCTTCGTAATTTTTAGAAACTAGGCCACTTTGGCAATCCCAGTTTCTAAAATCATTCTCTTGCATTGTTTTCGCGGGCAAAATAATTTTTCGGCAACCCAAAAAATGTATATCGTGTGAGCCACAAAATTTTGTTTCGTAGTTGGCTGTGAGATAAATGAGGTACATCAAATATTATTATAATTAGTTCAATTGAATTAGATTTAAAAAAAAAAGAATTAATCTCAGACATAACTGATCAATCAATCAATCAATCAATCATCTTTATTATGTTATTTCTATACACTTTATAGATACATTCGTCAATTTCGATAAAATAATAAATCAGACTTAAGTATTAAAATAGTGCCTGACTTATAATATAATAAATAAATAATAAAATATACAATATATAAAACACATTAAAAATAGGTTGTGTCATATACACAATAAATTATTTTCATTAATAAAAACTAAACACATAAAATAAAAATACAACATATAAAATAAAATAGCTACCATTTGTGTAACAGATCAACAAATTCTGTGACAGAGTAAATTGCATTTGTTATTAGCAGAGTTTTAATCTTAGTTTTAAAAGTTGTAATATCGAGCGATTTGATGTTTCCGGGTAGTTTATTATATAAGGTGATACCTGCATGCATTGGAGACTTTTTGTGCTGTTCGTGACTAAATTTATTTATAATGATATCAGATGAGTTTCGTGTATTATGAGTATGTATATTGTTATGGCGTATGAGTGAATCTTTCGTATTATGGATGTGTCTGAGCAATTTGTAAATGTATATTGAGGCCATGGTCATGATTTTTTTGCACTTAAATGTTGGTCTACATGACTCGCTGTATTTTAAATTAAAAATTAATCTTATTATGCGCTTCTGCACTATAAACACCTTATTCGCTGCTGTAGACTGCCCCCAGAGCAATATATATGTTTCTCTCTCAGTCATGGCCAACTCAGAAACAAAATTCTGTGGCTCACACCTTATAATTTCAAGCAATTTGTTGATTTTGAACTGTTTAATTTATTGATAATAGCAGGCGACTGTGACATCCCAGTTTTAAAATGTATTATTCATATTATTTCCAGAGTTGAAAATGCATACCATAATGCAATTCTGTATGCAGGGTTTAAAGTTTGTTTCTTTTTTTAATTAAGCGCGCAGCTTGTTTAAATTCATTCGGCATACTCGTACGTACGTAGGAGAGGTGATTAAATTTATACTTTTTGTTTGGAAAACTTTGTTTTACGTCACCGAAGTTACATTTTGTAGGTTGTATGCACCGACGACGATTTTCATAGATGAACTAGACGCGATTGCGTCAAAGTTCGAGGACCATCAGCACGACGCTTCGAGAAGATTCAAGAGCGAATTGCTTATACAATTAGATGGATTGCTGAGTGGGAACGAACAAATCTTCGTATTGGCAACTACGAACTCTCCTTGGTGAGCAGCGACAATATAACTATTAATCTTAATGTTAAATAAATTTCGCTTCTTAATATTGAATACTGAATTATACAGGTGTATTATTGGTGCGATCTCTAAAACGGTGGAGTATGGACAGATAATTGCGTATAGAATAAAACACTGTTTATTTTGTTCGTATAACACTTTAATTATTTGTTTGACTGCAGTTTTGGCAACTCCAAGTCTTGTATAACGAAGTAGAAGCTTCCTACATTACAAATATTAAGAGATAATTGCGTGTTTTTTAATCATCTAAACCTGAAAATATGTTTGTCTAGATAGGGTGTACCAGAAAACTCGTGTCTAACACAGCTAATTTTTTTATAGAACACGTGCATATTATTTGAATTTTTTCAATATTTGCTATTTTATTTAAAAAAATCCCCAATTAAAAAAAATAAGCCGATATTGTATTCATCTCAGCCTCAATATCCCGCCAAAACGAGGGCAGGTCTAGACGAGTAAAATTTTATTAGCAAGGAATATATGGTGAGGATCGATTTCTAAAGAAGACCAGATGACGTAGTGACAAACCATTCTACTGTTTTAGAACCGCCGAGTAAATATAAATACTCGCAGTAAAGCGTGTTTGCGACATACCTCAATAATCTCACAGCCAATTCTGAAACAAAATTTTGTGGCTCACACAATATAATTGAAAATTTTAGTCATTATCAATTATCAAACGTTAATAATTCAATCAAACTTACATTAAAAAAAATACTTGAGATTTGCTACAGATGTTCTGAAGATCCCATAAAGAAATCACACCTTCTTCCTTCGGGATGGATGTAATGAAACGGAAAATCTGAAAATCCCACACACACACAAACACTAGCAATGAGAATGAAGAAAATAAAACTGTGGAAGTCGTTAACACTTGAATAAGTCAATCAAATTACGGTATTAAATCCTGTAAACCAGTCACTACACTTTACACAGTTCACACACTCACTTAGTTCGTGAAAAGCAACGCGAACTACCGATTTTTGATTTTTCCGTGGTGAAAATGTTCAATAAACGGTTTTCGGAAAAATAATTGAGCGCGATACGTTGTTCGCAACGGCGAAGTGCAGACTGGTCCGGAAACGTTGTGATAAGAGAAGACACGCTGATAAATATTCGAAATCGGCAGAGTACAACCTTCACCGAATCACGAATCTCAGGCATTTTTCATTTAAAAAACTCCGAGGCGATTAACCTTGAGAAGCATTGAATTGTAAAAAAATGTAATTTAGCGCAAGTTCCGCGGCCGAGTTTTTCGAAAATGTGTTATATGTTATAAATGGGCCTTTTACAAAATGTAATCATGCGGTTCTATTCTCCAAGTAATTAAAACAGTTGAGTTTTAAATTTTTCAAAAAAATATTTTGCTCTCGCGAAGTCGGAGATGTAAAAATTAAAGAAAAATAGTAAACGCAGAGATAAAATTCTACAAAAATTACAATAAATTAAAGAAAGGTTACCCAACCAATTTTTTTTAGTTTTTCAAAATAAACCCATTTTCAGTTGAGTTATGAATTTTTCAAAAAAATATTTTGCTCTCACGAAGTCGGAGATGTAAAAACAAAGGAAAAATAGTAAACGCAAAGATAAAATTCTACAAAAAATATATTAAGTTAATGAAAGGTTACCCTACCAATTCTTTCTTAGTTTTTCAAAATACACCTGTTTTCAGTTGAGTTATGAATTTTTCAAAAACATATTTTGCTCTTGCGAAGTCGTAGATGTTAAAACAAAACAAAAAATAGTAAATGCAGAGATAAAATTCTACAAAAATTATATTAAATTAACAAAAGGTTACTCTACCAATTATTTCTTAGTTTTTCAAAATAAAAAAAAATCAGTTGAGTTATGAATTTTTCAAAAAAAATGTTTCGCTTTTGTGAAATCGGATATGTAAAAGCCAAAGAAAAATAGTAAACGCGGAGATAAAATTCTACAAAAATTATATTAAGTTAACGAAAGGTTACTCTATCAATTATTTCTTAGTTTTTTAAAATACACTTATTTTTAGTTGAGTTGTGAATTTTTCAAAAAAATATTTTGCTCTCACGAAGTCGGTGATGTAAAAACAAAAGAAAAATAGTAAACGCAGAGATAATATTCTACAAAAATTATATTAAGTTACCGATAGGTTATCCTGCCTATTTTTGGTTGGTTTTTCAAAATACACTCATTTTCAGTTGAGTTATGAATTTTTCAAAAAAATATTTTGCTCTCACGAAGTCGGAAATGTAAAAACAAAAGAAAAATAGTAAACACGCTGATAAAATTCTACAAAAATTATATTAAGTTAACGAAAGGTTACCCTACCAATTCTTTACTAGTTTTTTTTAAATACACCCATTTTCAGTTGAGTTATGTATTTTTCAAAAAATATCTTACTCTCGCGAAGTCTGAGATGTAAAAACAAAAGAAAAATGTTAAAGCAGAGATAAATTTCTACAAAAGTTAACGAAAGGTTACCCTACCAATTCTTTCTTAGTTTTTTTAAATACACCCCTTTTCAGTTGAGTTATTAATTTTTCAAAAAAATATTTCGTTCTTGCGATGTTGTAGATGTAAAAACAAAAGAAAAATAGTAAACGCAGAGATAAATTTCTACAAAAATTATATTAAGTTAAAGAAAGGTTACTTTACCAATTATTTCTCAGTTTTTTAAAATACACTCATTTTCAGTTGAGTTATGAATTTTTCAAAAAAAAAAATGCTCTTGCAAAGTTGTAGATGTAAAAATAAAAGAAAAATAGTAAAAGCAGAGATAAAATTCTACAAAAATTATATTAAGTTAACGAAAGGTTACTCTACCAATTCTTTCTTAGTTTTTAAAAATACACCTATTTTCAGAAAAAAATTTGAAATTTGAAATTTTTTCAAAAAAAAAATGTTAAGTTCGAGATATAAAAACAAAAAGAAAAATAGTAAAAGTAGAGATAAAATTCTACAAAAATTACAATAAGTTAACAAAAGGTTACTCTGCCTATTTTCCACAAAAAAAATAGAATCCGATGTTGGAGTAATTCTTGTTCACAATATCCCACGGATAATGAATACTGTTGCCAAAATCGGCTAATTAAGCCTTAACAATGCAGACACGAGGAAATTCGCACCGCGATGCCACAAACTTCACAAACTTGAAAATTTCCAGATTTACTCTTCACGATTCCAAAAAAAAACCGAAAACATTCTTTAACTAGATCTCGAAAATAATTGCACGAAAACACAACTTGTTGAAATTTTTAAGTTGCGCATTTCCCCAGAGCTTAAAAAATATAAAAACAATTGCCACAAACTTGAAAATTTCCAGATTTACTCAAAATCAAATCTACTTCACGATTCCATAAAAATCCAAATACATTTTGAACTAGATTTCTAAATACTTGCACGAAAACACAACTTGTTGAAATTCTGAAGTTGCGCATTTTCCCAGAGCTCAAAAAATATAAAAACAATTGCCACAAACTTAAAAATTTCCAGATTTACTCAAAATCAAATCTACTTAATGAATCCATTAAAATCCAAATACATTTTTAACTGGATTTCTAAATAATTGCACGAAAAAACAACTTGATGACATTCGGAAGTCACGCATTTCCCCAGAGCTCAAAAAAAAAAATAAAAACAATTGCCACAAACTTGAAAATTTCCAGATTTACTCAAAATTCAATCTACTTCACGATTCCATAAAAATCCAAATACATTTTGAACTAGATTTCGAAATAATTGCACGAAAACACAACTTAGTGAAATTTCGAAGTTGCGCATTTCGCCAGGGCTCAAAAAAATATAAAAACAATTGCCACAAACTTGAAAATTTCCAGATTTACTTAAAATTAAATCCACTTCACGATTCCATAAAAATCCGAAAACATTCTTTAATTAGATTTCGAAATAATTGCACGAAAACACGACTTGTTGAAATTCTGAAGTTGCGAATTTCCCCAGAGCTCAAAAAAATATAAAAACAATTGCCACAAACTTGAAAATTTCCAGATTTACTTAAAATTAAATCCACTTCACGATTCCATAAAAATCCGAAAACATTCTTTAACTAGATTTCGAAATATTTGCACGGAAACACGACTTGTTGAAATTTCGAAGTTGCGCATTTCCCCGGAGCTCAAAAAATATAAAAATTATTGTCAGAAACTTAAAAATTTCCAGATTTACTCAAAATCAAATCTACTTTACGATTCCATAAAAATCCAAAAACATTTTTAACTAGATTTCGAAATAATTGCACGAAAACACCACTCGTTGAAATTCTGAAGTTGCGCATTTCCCCAGGGCTCAAAAAAATATAAAAACAATTGCCACAAACTTGAAAATTTTCAGATTTACTCAAAAACAAATCTACTTCACGATTCTATAAAAATCCGACAACATTCTTTAACTAGATTTCGAAATATTTGCAGGAAACCACAACTTATTGAAATTTCGAAGTTGCGCATTTACCCAGAGCTCAAAAAATATAAAAAACAATTGCCAGAAACTTAAAAAATTCCAGATTTATTCAAAATCAAATCGTCTTCGCGATTCCATAGAAATCCAAAGAGATTTTAACTAGATTTCGAAATAATTGCACTAAAACACGACTTGTTGAAATTCTGAAGACACGCATTTCCTCAGAGTTCAAAAATAAATATAAAAACAATTGCCACAAACTTGAAAATTTCCAGATTTACTCAAAATTAAATCTACTTTACGATTCCATAAAAATCTGAAAACCTTTTTAACTAGATTTTGAAATAATTGCTCGAAAACACAACTTGTTGAAATTCTGAAGACACGCATTTCCCCAGAGTTAAAAAAAATATAGAAACAATTGCCACAAATTTGAAAGTTTCCAGATTTACTCAAAATCAAATCTACTTGTCGATTCTATAAAAATCCAACAACATTCTTTAACTAGATTTCGAAATAATTCCTCGAAAACACAACTTGTTGAAATTCTGAAGTTGCGCATTTTCCCAGAGCTATCCTGTCGCATTTTTGAAACGAAAAATGGCCGTACGGCCCCATAATAAAGTTACCAGATGCTTTTTTCTTAAAGTATTTTTCATTATATTCTCCGGTGTAATACCATTTCTCCCTGGACTTTGGTTGTCTATATATGCAGTGGCAACATTAAAAATTAACAAAAATAAAAATAGCCCTACTACTACAATATCTTTATTATCAAACTTTACATATACAATATTTACAAATGAAAGTATGATAAATGGCTATCGAGCCCAAATATCCCTATTATTATTACATCGAAAGAAATGTAAACAACTCTGGCATATTGCACAATTAAATATTTAAAAGTTCCATCAAATTTTAATTTTATAAAAGTATAATTCAATAAGCGAAAAGGCTGGAGAGGGATGCATAAAAAAAATATTACCCACATAACCGGTTATCGCAAAGCACAATAACCGACAAAGTTGGCAACGACTACAATAGCTCAAACAACTACAATAAAGGATGCAATTTTAAAGCCCACGTGGAAATGGAAATTGATTATGTGGAACAATAAAGGCAGAACAATAAGCAATAACAATGGGAAATATTTCTCAGTTAATCGATTGTTTCAAGAGCGCAATAATTCGCACAATGAATTGGAATTTCGAATTCAATTTATGCTTCATTTTCCCATCCAAACTGGCGCAATAATATTGTGTTTAAAGTTGCGACTCGAACCGAATGCCGTTTTGATATACGATTAAATTCTAAATTAATGACTTTCCGTCGGAACACACCGCCACACCAATTTTAATTTATGATATTAATATTTAAGTCCATCGTTCATAATTATTTATAGTCCTGTCAAAATACAGCAGGAATTGTAATGTAGAAAGACATATTTTCATATTTAACGGTGTATCCTTTATTAAAAGTCAAGAAAGGAACATTATTGTAAATAATAATAATAATAATAATAGATTTATTTCCCAACAGAAATATAAATTCTAATTACAGGGAAAATACAGGGTATTTCAGAGCTCTGGGAACGGTAAATCATGTACTTATTTTTGAAAATTTCGAAAAATGTTCTATACAAAAGTTGTGTATAATAGTGAGCTGCACGCCTTAAAAATATTTAAATTTATACAGGGTGTCTCATAACAAAGTTACAGACCAAACTTATGTTTTTTTTTAAATGGAACACCCTGTATTTTTTGTCATTTTTGAATTATATGAAGCAAATAAAGGTGAGTTACATCAATACTCCCTATACCTATTGTTTGCCGTTTTCGAAATATTTGAAGATTTGTTGAAATGCATGGTCTGGGTGAAATTTTATTTTTGCCCCAGTGATTGACGTTGAACGATTAAAATCATTTCAATTATTTGCTTGAAGGTTCGAACTATACAGCCAACCATGATTTCGTACAAAAAATTATACAGGGTGATAAAAAAATGCGGTAGAAAACCCCAACTTATAAAGTTGAATAACTTCGTTTTTTTCAAATGGCACACCCTGTTAGTCATGTATTCTTAAGTAGAATCCAATTATCTTTCAGATTGTATAAGGGTTCCCTGTTCCTAATCTCAATAGTTTTCTTGTATTCGGAGATTATCATATCAGGAATAATTATTATAATCTGAAAGATAATTGGATTTTTTGTCGCATTTCTAGTAAATAATTGAAAACGTTTCTTACGATTTACACATTAATCTGAACTGCGCAGTTATCGCAGAGCGTTTCTATAGAATTAAATGTATAATATGATTTATAACTATCATTAAGTAAACAATAATAATTATGTATACAAGTAAATCATCCAAGAGGCAAATATATTAGCTTAATTAACAACAAAATTTATAACGAGGCCCCCAACAATAATACATCGTACATTCAAGGAAATTCATGACCGCATTCAACATACAACTTATATGTGCTATGTTGCTCATTTTGGTTACATTTATGAAATAATTCGCCTGAAGTATTCAAAATAGCGCACCCCTATCCATTAAGTATAATGTGGACGTAATTATATTATTACTGAAGACTAGAGCGACGAGGTTTCTGCAATGTCTGTAATTAATGACGTTAATCATAATTGTTTGATTCGATTCCAGACCGGAAATCAGTATTCCGAATTTGTTTCTGGGGAATTTCGGTAAATGGGGGCAATAGAAATAAACCAAATGTAATTTTTAAAAGGCATTAAATTCCCTTCACGTTCCGATTTTAATCGAATCAGTGGATCTTACTCGGAAGCCCCATACATTGAACACAATTCGGGTGGAAAATAATAATAGCACTCGTGTAGAAAAATGAAATTCGTGAAATTTCTACCATTTTCAAACCGCCATAACTCGGCGTATTTTCAATCGATTTTGATGAATCTTTGAGGGCGAAAACTTTGAAGTGTCTTCTTTAAAGTCATGCATGCGAAATTAAGCGTAACCTCCTCCGCCCCCCTCTAGCGCCCCTGTGAAAAAAAAGTTTTTTTAGGAAACCATGTCCAACTTTGACGATGTGTACGGAGTTGGAAAAATTTTGTCGACTCGATCCACTATAAAGGCATTAAAATGTGATCAATTCCCTATACAGTACTCAAAGAACGAAGTTCCTATGACAATTAGGCACCAAGTTATGGGTGTTTGAAAACAAGTGCATTTTGAGGTTTTTCGCACATAACTCAGCGACTTTTCAACCAAATTAATGCTGCATGCATGACTTTAAAGAAGACACTTTAAAGTTTTCCGCCCTCAAGATTCATCACAATCGATTGAAAATACGTAGGTTTTCAAGGTAATTTCAAGGTCAACTTGTTATTTTTAAATGGAAACCTGTAATTTTTATTAAGGCATTACCAATAAATATTTTATAACTATTTAATTGCAATTTTAATTAAAATTGGCGGCGAACTAAATTTTTGAGGTCTGCAAAGAATCCGCGCGAAACAAAAAAATCCTAAGTGACGTTTGACGCTAGTTGTACTTGAATTCATTATACAGGTGTGTTAAGAAACACCCAATAAACAATTTAAAATAATTTATTTGCAGAAGTCTTCAAATGCGAGGGAAATACTTTTTGAAATCAGCCACAGATTTTCTTTAAAAATTAATTATTGCAAAAAGTAAGCACCGGAGTAAAAAATGTGTTAAATAAAAGTTATTTGCTTTAATTCGTAGATTTTGATGACATAATAAAAATTGTAGGTATCTATTTAAAAATCACAAGTTGACCTTGAAAACCTTCTGATAATTGTTGACGTATATGCCTGCTGTCAAACACATTTTATTTAATTTTTTTTTTCTCGGAATATTCGTTTCAATAATATTGTAGGTGTCCAGAATAAATGCCGCACCCTGTATAAAGCACAATTTAGGATCTTACGACAGCGTAGAAGAAATACATGACTATAAGAATAGGTCACATCAAAATATTTACCATTATGCAGACTAAAGAAAACCTAGCATGGTATAAACTACCACGGAATCGAATTTTATAAAAGCCTACCAAAACGAACAAAGGATTTAAATTTGAAGTCCTTTTTGAAACAAGTTTTAATCGTTAAGAATCCCTTTAGTATTAACGAATTTGTTAGTTATGCATTTTAATATTATTCAGTATGTCTTGACGAGTGTAAATTTTTTTTGTAAAATATTAACAGAATACATATTTTCTAAACACTCTGAGATAACTACGCAGTTTAGATTGATGAGTAAATCTTGGGTTTTTTTTTTGGTGAAAATTGACCAATTTTAATTTTTTTTATAGACATCGATTTTATTTAGAGATATGAGATTTTGTGCATTTGAAAGGATAAATTGAGAGGCATCAAAAACAATTTTTTATAAAATTATATTATTCATTTCAACTCCACCAGAGGGCGTCGAAGTCGTCTCCTGAAAAATCGTGTACTTGCACTAATATTGCTGAAAGAAACAATCAAACTGCAGTGACTTTTTTTCTGGAGACGACTTCGACGCCCTCTGGTGGAGTTGAAACCAATAATATAATTTTATAAAAAAATTGTTTTTGATGTCTCTCAATAAATATTTTCAAATGCACAAAATCTCATATCTCTAAATAAAATAGGTGTCTATAAAAAAATTATGAAAATTGGTCAATTTTCACCAAAAAAAAAAACAGACGTCCCCTTTCAAGACACATTTTCAGTTATTGACTAGAAATAAGGGCTGGAATTTCCAGGATTTCGAAGGTTTGAAACTGTTCATTCACAGAAAATCTTCGAAGACTAAAGTTTTGAAGATTCGCAGTGTCTACCCCTACTAGAAATACGACTCCTAAGTTGGCTTGTTTTTATATTTGCTGTTGATGGTTGAAATCTTGATTTAAATTATAATAATAATCGGCGTATTTAATAATAATAATAATACGTTTATTCTCCCAACAGACACAAACATCCAATTACAGGTAATGTTACATAAAATAAATAAAATATAAATGCAAACATTTATTTTTAAAGAAAACAAACGTCAAAAATAGTTAGTTATGCAACAAGTGAGTAAAGTAATACTTTTTTCACTTGCAGGAAAAAAAGTGAAAAAAAGTTGCTTTACTCTCGAGTTTCATACAAATTTTTTTCTACGTCCGTAACTTTAAATAAATTCGACAAAACCTTAATCAATATTTATAAGTAATAATACTTTCATTTAAATGAAGAAACTAATAATAATCATCAAGTTTACTTGAACGGAAAGGAATGTGACAATTATCGGCGGACCTTGCGGAGTGTTGCGAAGCGGTCATGACACACTTTGCCCAAACAATTTTTCAGTAGCGTTAAAAAATGAACTGCTACGGCACTTTTTGTCACGCAAAAGCGTGAAAAAATGAACCGTTATGGCACTTTTTTCACGGTTCCGGAAGGCTCCAGAAAGCACATATTTTATGAAAGCAAATTAATGAAAAAAAACTGTACATTTTATAACGGACGTAGAAAAATAATATTTTGCTAATTCAATGTAACTCAATGTAACCTGAAAATCTGAATATATTTTAAAAATAAAAATAGGATTTGTAGAGACGAGACTTTATTAGTTTATTGTTATTTTTTTAAATATTTTTAGGAAACTCGACTTTCACAAATTGAAATTGGGAACCCTCACTTGTTGCCGATGCATTAAATAAATTTAATAAAGACGAAATTAGCATAAATATCAGTATATTCAAACCATTCGCCAATCTACAAAATTTAGTATAAAGTTTGTGAACTAATATAATTTTTGCAGAATTTTTTTTAGTATATATTAAAATTATTATTTTTTAAATAACCGGATTTTCATGTTATTGAATTGAATTTAAATTTTATGTACGTGTTTTATATTTCATTTTGATTTTTATTGCACAACAACACTTTTCTTCTGTTTTTACTTTACGGGAAAGTATTGTTGCCGCGAAAATTTTATCTAATTTTTGTCTACGGAACCATCCGTTTCGAGGCAGTTTCAACGATTTTTTGAAAACTGTATCTGTGTGTTTGCTTTGGGCGCTGAATCTGTTAAACCATTTATTTTATCCTATAATGTCATCATGCCAATAACTCCTTAGCAACGAGTTACGTTAAGGTATCTTTACTTTTACCTTCACATTTTTCGAAAGTACTGGATGATATATAATTTTAAAGACAAACTTATATTGATTGAAGACTTCCAAATATTTTTAGTTTGTATCATTTTAATTTGTTAAGTTATCGGTAAATTAAATTAAATCACAATTCATGTATGTATGTATTTATTGTTTATTTAATTTAATGTATTTATTAATTTTAAATTTCTGACTTGTGTAAAGATTGTAAAGTCTATTAACTCCAATAAACTGAATTGAATTGAATTAACAACACTAGTGTTGTTAAATGTATCTTAACGCAACTCGTTGCTATGGAGATATTGGCATACAAACATTATTTCGCTCTTTGGCGATTTTCATTAAACATTTTTCTTTATTAAAAAAATAGAAATAGGATAAAAAAACTGTGTTACGACATACGTAATGTTATTTGTTTTAACATTACTCGAGAAATTAAAAGCACTCGCTCCTAATTCGCTCGTGCGAAGAGTTTCTTAACAGTAGTTGCTATGTCGATCGTGCTTTCAAACTTTCCTCACGTAATGTAAAAACCTTCATAACGTTACTTAAATTACTAAAAATACATTTTTTTGTCATTTTTGGATTATGAAATGATAAAAATATCGAAAATAACTATGCAAAATGTCGAAGGGAACAATTTAAAAAATACGTTTCTTTCGAAATTTCATTAGTTTTTGAGTAAACTGACGGTAAAAATTAAAAGTATAATTTGTCATTTGTCAAAATTTTGAGAAACTAATGACTCAAATAGAAATTGGAAACCTTTTTGTTGATGCATGTACATTTAATAATGACGAAATTAAATTAGTATGAATATATGAAAATTTTTACTAATACTAAAATTTCGAATAAAGTTTGGTGAACGAATTTAATTTTTACAGAATTTTTGTACTGTATACCTGAATTAAAAAAAGCTTTTTGTTAAATAACTAGATTTTCATGTGACATTGAATTGAATATAAATTTGATGCCTGCGTTTCATATTTTATTTCGATGTTTTTGCATAATATAATTTTTTTTTTCTACTTACTAAGTAAAGTGCGGAAAAGTATTGTTACAATGAAAATTTGACGAAATATTTTTTACGGAATTATCCGTTTTGAGGCGATTTCAACGATTTTTTTGATTATATCTGAATGTGTGTGGCAGTGTGTGTATCTGTGCGTGCGTCTGCTGAGGCGCTTAAAACCTAGTAAATGAAAATTTTGTCATTTTTGGACTATAATTATAAAATAATGATAGTTTCATCAAACTTACATTAAAAAGAAATATTATTTACGCCTTTTTTCAAAATCTCTTTAGTTCTTCACAGCGGCGGCTCGTGGATTTCTGTAGGTGAGGCAAAGACAAAGATGCCGCTCGCGCTGCACTACTTACTCTAATAGAGGAAGCAAATATTCCGTTACTTTTTCGGTCAAATTTTCTTCCGTTGCCTCACCGCCGAACATCCACGAGCCGCCGCTGGTTCCTCAGTAAGTAAACTGATGGTGTAGTTTATTAAACAAATCGACATTTCGCGGCTGGAAACAAAACAGCAACCCCATAACTTAAAATGTAGAAAACAAAGAAAAGATGCATTCGGAGATTTCAAATTGTAAAAAAAATTACTTGCTCCTGGAATTGACTATAAAATTTCTAAATATATTTAGAATAAATGTAACTTCAACACTCCTCTAAAATAATTGGCTTCTATATCACCGCTGGAAACAAATTCAATACTAGAATCGAAGAAAAAAATATTGCATTCGGCGATTAGAGAAATTGTAAAAAATCATCTGTGCTGGAATTAACTCCAAAAATCATCTCTGCTGGAATTAACTCCAAAAATCAATCCAGAATGAACGTATTTCAAATATCTTACTAAATCAATTGACATATTACAGCTGGAAACAAAATTGCATCATTCCATATTTTTTTTTTAGTAAAAAGGAAGGATGGTTGACAAGAATTCGGGTTGAGGAAGTGCGGATGATTTGGGAATTGGCGCAATCATCCAGGATATTTGGCCAGTAACGATAATTAAGTTTTTGAGATTTAATTTTAATAATGATTGGGACATACACTATCCGTGGACCCACACGGACACTTCTTCCTTCTGAAAAAGTGACCGCACGGATGGGATTCCAACCCACGACTACGAGGCCCGTGAGTAGGAGCTCTCCTCACTAGGCCACGGCGGCCCCCATTCCACATTTAAACTGTAGAAAACGAAATTGCATTTATAAATTTGAAAAATTGTAAAAAATGACCGTTCTGGAAATAGCTTAAATATTTAAAATTCATCCAGAATGTACCCCACCCAAACAATTGGAAACAAAATGCAAATTATTTACAGCTTGAACTGTAGATATGAAAATTGCATTCTGCGATTATATAAATTATAAGGAAAGGTTTCTGCTAGATAAAATTAAAAAAAATCGAAACTTACTTATTCTTAACATCCCACTAAAACAGGCGATGCATAGGAGCTGAAAAAGAAAATAAAAATTAAAATGTGAACTGTAGAAAAATAATGCATTCGGAGAGGATTTTAAAAATAAAATAAAATTAGAATTGGTTTCAAAACTTTAAAATACATTGAGCATTAATCTATTTTTAATTTTTATTAAAACAATTGACAGAAACAGAATGAGAACGTCTAAAACCTAACTAAAATAATTATATATTACAGTTATAAACAAAATAAGAAAGTTCAAAACCCAACTGTAAAAAAGAAAATTGCATTTGAATATTACAAAATTTAAAAAAAATGCCTGCTGGAATTAGCTTCAAAATTTCTCAAATTATTCACAATCAACTTATTCTTAAAATCTGACATATCACAGCTGAAAACAAAATGCTTAAAATGTGAACCTGTAGAAAAGGCAAAATGCATTCGGAGATTTCAAAAATTAAAAAAAAAATTGTCTGAGCTGGAATTATCTTAAAAACTTTAAAATAAATTCAGAATGAACCGATTTTTAACATTTTACTAAAACAATTGACATACAGGGTGTATTTGAAATAACGAACAGGCTCGTAATCACAAAGAGATTATATTATTTTTTAACAATATTCGCAATTACTTTGTTTATAACTGTAACAAAAAGCCCGCAATTAATTATTAAAGTTAATGAGTGAAAATACGCAACATGTTTGGGGGCAGTGGTAATGTGACCTAATTTTTAAACGGCATCGGCTTTAGATATCGAATTACAACAAGCGCGTAGGAAATATCTGAGTGCGTTAATGGACTTCAGGACTGTTTATCTTTTACAAAAAAAAAAAAACGTTGCGATAACACTTCAAATTTCGGAGGCAAGAAATCGTATCTCGCGTTTTAAATAAACAAACACACATTCCATGCAGACCTAATTAAATGAGAAAAGCATCGGTTCTCAAAATGTTTAAAAAACCTCGAAAAATTAGGAAAATTCAAAATTTTTTTTTCAAATGAATTTTGACGGAAATGGGTTCACAAATATTTTGTGTATGTGCCCTTAAATGCTTGTTCGTTATTTAAAATACACTCTGTATAGTACAATCGCCCAGAGGTGACAGTGACTCATCGCTCCATGTTGCTTGAATTAAGTTTCTAGTAAACGTATGTCTATAAAATAACTCGGTTCAGTTTAGGCGGGAAATTTAAAAATTCTCGAGAGTGTAAATATTTTCCCGACGAAACTTTGCGAGTGTATTTTTCGGAAATCGGTAAAGACAACTGGAAATTTGTCATTAAATGTAACCTTCTTATAAATAACATGGATACAATCAATTCGGCTCGTAACTAAATTGAAATCAGAGACGGCCAAAACCAGATACAACCACGTGAATTTTGAGGTTAGAATAGAAAAGATATACGTTGCACTTAGCCCTTGAATTTACATATCGACATACGTTTCGGATTTCATTTCGGTTTTCTTAAGCATGCGAACGAGTATAGATATTTATCCAGACGCGATTATTTATTTATTTTATTTATTTATTTATTTATTTTATTATTAGATCGACAAAGCATGAGTCACTGTCACCTCTGCGCGATTGTACTATAACTAAATGTAAACATTAAACACCAAACTGTAGAAAAGAATATTGTATTTGGATAACAAAAAAAAAAAAATGGCAACTGGAATTAACTTTAACATTTCTCGAGATATTCACAATCAACCTATTCTTAAGATCATTCTAAAACAATTGACATATCACAGCTGAAAACAAAATTACAACGCTCAAAATGTAAACCTGCAAAAAAGAAAACATGTATTTAGAGATTAAAAAAAAAATGTCAAAAAAATAGTTTCAAAAGTTTAAAATACATTCAGAATGAACCTATTTTTATTAGATGTTCCTAAAATTGTCATATTGTAGTTGGAAACAAAATAAGAACCTTCACAACCTAAATATAGTAAAGAAAATTGCAAATCACGAGAATGAAAAAAAAATTGTCTGCTGGAATTAGTTACAAATTTATTTATATTTTTAATTTATTTAAAATCAACCCATTTTTGACGTCATTATAAAGATATTGACATATCACAGCTGAGAACAAAACTGCAATCTTTAAAATGCTAAAATGTGGTGCGTGGAAAAGAAAAATGCTTTCGGAGATTTACAAAAATTGAAAAAAATAATTTGTCATTTTCATCATTATTTGAAACATTAATGTTATCCGATCCTGCAAAACCGCTCAATGTACAGTCGTGGAATAAATATAGTTTAAACTTTAGTTTTTCCAGTGGAAGTTCATAAAAATTCAGTGGCTTAGCAATAAATGTAGTTCGACAGGTAAATATCAAAAAAATTTAGAAGTACTTCAGTCACTTGAAATGACTGGAAATTATTTAGACGATGAACAAAAAAGGTGAATTAATGCAAGAATTAAGAAGGGAAGATTAAATGCTGCTGAATTAAATGTATCACGTATAAGTGTAGCAAAAACTAAGGTGTGAGCCACTGAATTTTGTTGCTGAGAGAGAGAGAGAGAAACATAGCAGTCATGTCCGAGATTAATTCTTTTCGTTAATTCAACTGAACTAATCCAGTCTTTCATGATGTGAATTGTCACTTTAAAAACAAAATGACAAGTCGCAACAGTTTTCATTATTAAATAATGGCTTTCATGAACATAGTGGGTATTTAACCCATCTTACAATTTTTTATTTTCTCCAACTAACCCTTTTTTTCGTAGATATTAGTTCCAATAGCCTGTAGGCTAAATGTCCTAATTTTTAATATGCGACATACCTTAGTTATATCACAGCCAACTCTGAATCAAAATTTTGTGGCTCACACTTTATATTAATTCCATACCTGTAAATTTAAGATATCATTTAAATTAAAAATCGAGTAAGTAACATTGTTTTATGTTGTAATATGATGAAATTTTCAATTAAGTCAGTTTTATATACTTTCTAATAAATATTTTATGTGCCACCAATAAAAACGTAAAATGCTACTAAGTGGTACACAGTTTGAGAATCCGTGCCATAGATTAATTTCGTTGTTATTCAAACACTCTTTAAGGATCATTTAAGTGAGTGACACTGCAGTTCCTAAATTTAAAAAATTTTATAACGAGTTAACCGTAAGTCCGGTTTAAGTTGCCATTGAACAACTGGCCCTAAGCGTTTTAGTGTCATCTCATCTCAAGCGCTGAAATTATCTGATTGTGCTGTGTTCTGACGAGGGCTAATATCCTGAAATCGATTAAGAAGTTTGCCGATGGAGCGATAATTAATGCTTACAGTTTACTTTGATGTTTGTATATGCCATTTGATTAATAACTAGCCAATTAGATAGTAGTCGTAGTGATAAAATCATAGTAATTATTATAATCGATGATTTTTATTTTCGATAGCTCTTTATCAAAAAAATGTTACTAAATGCATTTTAGGTAGAATAAATATAAATATAATATAATATCTTTATTTGCAATGTAGTAAAGAAATATAACGCTTTTAAAATGTTACAATATTATTTCTACTAAACGGCTATCGACCCGCGCTCTTTCTGCCAAATAAATAAATTTTAGTAATGGTATTTTTAAGGAAGAATATTTGAAGGGTTGTAGGTTAGCAAGAGTGAATGATAGAGGGAAAATTTATTAATTTAGTGGTTAAAGGGTGATATGTAGTCTTTCAGGGTGGAGTTCGGATTTAGGAGGGATATTGAGCTTTCTAGGGATGCATTCAGGATTTCCGCGTTTTAATCATTACATGTGAAGAAATATTATGCACTGGTCTATGGGAGTTATGTTAGTGGACTGGTAAACCAAAATATTAGAAGGGTTATTAGAAGATTAGTGAGGATTCGGAGACACAATTTGAAATATTCAAAGTTATTACTTGGTAAAATTAATATCGATTTCATATTACCGTCTTTTACAAATAGATAAAATTGGTTGATTAAAGTAATAAATAAGGAACAAAAGTAAATGAAACTAAAATAAGTCGATCGAGTCGATACGTTATATAAGATTTACCAGAGGACTAACATTGTTGAATAGCATATAAAAAATGCTTATGTATATTATAATAATAAGCTCTACGCCAATAGTTAATTAAATTACTTAAATTAAACCTCACCAACAACTCCAAACAGGTCCAGTGTCTCGCTAATGTAATATGGATAAACTTTAAACCTAATAAACTTGCGCACATTGTACACAAACATCACACGACCCAAGCATAACAAAGTTGTTCAGCAATTGTACTAATGACTCCAATTAAATCAGCTTTGAACTGTATATTACATACGAATTACAAATTCAAGTACGCAATAATATATCTCAGCTCAATTTACATTCTCCTTAAAACTGAAACTGCTCCATCCGTATTACAGGAATTTGAATAGTGCGATACTGAGACGTTTCGAGAAGCGCATCCTATTGAACGTGCCAACGCCAGAAGCACGCGCCGATCTCTTCAAGCATTACTTCAGCTGCCAGCGTGGCGCATTCACGGACGACGATTTCCGCTGGATGGCGGAAAATACCAATTACTTCGCCGGCGCGGATATTAAGCTGGTTTGTAAAGAGGTTTTGATGAGTACCCTGCGCGATAAACTAGTTTATATCAACAGCAATAAGAACGGCAAGTGGAAGTCCTTAATAATTCCATAATTTGTTCGTTATTATTTGTATTATCCTCAGGTAAAGCGAACAAAGGACTCAGGACGCCAAGTCTGAAGGACGTTAAAGACGCTATTCAGAAACGTAGCCCGACGAGCCGCGCCGAGATTATCGAGAGGTACGCTGAATGGGCACGTACTTACGGAAGCTTGTGATTTGAATCTACTTGTGTTTTCTTACGAATCTTTTATATCTTGAATATTTTTATAATAAAATATATACGACGTGCTTTTTTTCAGTTTGAGTATTAATCCGATGGCGACGAGCGTGAGTTATGCCCTGATCTTATTATCACGCATGATTATGTTATCGAGCGATTCCTCAACCGCAGTACATTAACGTTAATTAGTCTTAATTGAAAGAAGTCAGTTTCCGGAACTAATAGGTAATTACGATTGGTGCTGCGTGAACTGCGAGTGAAATGACACGGGAAATGGGAGTCAATAATAAGGAGCGTGCGGACGTTCGAGTTAAAAGTTGTGTCGGCGGTGAGAATAATAATAATAATAATAATAACTCATTTGCTAATTTGTTAACTCAAAAAATTTACTTAAAATGAAATATTCATATAAGTATACAATGCATACAGGGTTGAATTGCGAAGCGGGCCATAGGGATTTACATATAAAACTTGAAATGTGTAAACATTGGCTCCCCTGATTATTTGACAGCATCGGTCTTCGTACATTATTTATAAAGCTTTTATAAAGCCAGTTCGACAATGAAAAGATCTTTCAAAATCAAGAACAAAATTAGGGGGTTGTCATTTAAAAACCAAATGGCTGACTTCATTACTCAAAAACGAATGACGATTGAAAGTCGACTTTTATGCAAAAATTGTACTTTTTATCAAAGAAAACAGACCTGTTTCCAAAAATATTTTATTTCGGTTTTACTGAATATATTCCATACTTTAGGCGCACACTGTATACTTTTCTCCCTTATTAAAAATATGATTGTTTTACGAGAAAATGCGTTTCAAAACTACCGGAATACTAAAAGAAGGACAATGGGAATACTATAAATCTTTAAAATAAATAAATTAATTAATTTTGGAAAGCTATTAATTTATTAAATATTCACAAAACTAAGATGAAATTTCATTTACTTGAGTCCTTGAATAAACCAAACCTTATAATAATTATGAATTATTTTGCTGGCTGCGGCGCAGGTACATTTACAATTGATCACGATAGAATGAACTTCTATAAAAAAAAATACCTTGGAAAAACTTTCATGAACTTTTAAAGTTCAAAGCAGAAAACGAAATATATAAATACTTATTGGATATCAAGTCAAATGCGAATGGTAAAGACAACATTAAAATTACTATGATTTTGATGTGTTGCCCACATATTGGGCCATACATTACAAACATAGCTAACTCTAGCTTACTTGATAACTAATTTTCAAATCTCTTGAAGGTTTCAAGCATTGTGCCTTTTTCAACAATAAAAAATCCTTAGCAAAGGCAATAAATTTAACTGACTGGAAGTTAGCCATAAATCTCAGCCACGAATCCGGCGCCTCCACCATTTTTGCCTTTAGTAAATTTCAAAATGATCTCTACTAATTTACAGAAAATGGATTATAATATTCATAATTAATCAAATTGTTGTAGTGCCATAGTAATAACAATAAGCTTTTAACTAGGGATATATCATCCGATCTACCGACATACATAGTAAATTTTCAAAAAATCAAAAGTTATTTTCGGCCACAAATGTTCTATGGGGCTTTGTTTACAATATTTAAGCTTAAAAAAATGACACATATTCTTCATTTTTGTTTAAATAATTTTTTAACTTATCGCTATTATGAAATTTCGTCCTTTTTCAAAAAATCAAAAGTCACCGTTAGGCCTAGTTTAGATTCGATATTTTCAGCCACAAATGTTCCATGGGGCTTTGTTTACAACATTTAAGCTTAAAAAAATTACACATATCCTTCATTTTTCTTTAAATATATTTTTAAACTTAACGCTATTATGAAATTTCGTTTATTTTCAAAAAATCTAAAGTCACCGTTAGGCCTAGTTCAGGTTAGTTATTTTCGGCAACAAATGTTCTATGGGGCTTTGTTTACAATATTTAAGCTTAAAAAATGACGCATATGCTTCATTTTTGTTTAAATAATTTTTTAACTTAACGCTATTATGAAATTTCGTTTATTTTCAAAAAATCAAAAGTAATCGCTAGGCCCAGTTTAGGTTCGATATTTTAGGCCATAAATATTCTATGGAGCTTTGTTTACTATATTTAGGCTTCAAAAAATGACACATTCTTCATTTTTGCTTAAATATTTTTTTAACTAAACGCTATTATGAAATTTCGTTTATTTTCAAAAAATCAAAAGTGATCGTTGGGCCCAGCTTAGGTTCGATATTTTCGGCTACAAATGTTCTATGGGGCTTTGTTTACAATATTTAAGCTTTAAAAATATGACACATATTCTTCATTTTAGTTTAAATAATTTTTTAACTTAACGCTATTATGAAATTTAGTCTAATTAAAAAAAATCAAAAGTCATCGTTAGGCCCAGTTTAGGTTCGATATTTTCGGCCACAAATGTTCTATGGGGCTTTGTTTACAATATTTAAGCTTTAAAAAAATTACACATATTCTTCATTTTAGTTTAAATAATTTTTTAACTTAACGCTATAATGAAATTTCGTTTATTTTCAAAAAATCAAAAGTAATCGCTAGGCCCAGTTTAGGTTCGATATTTTCGGCCACAAATGTACTATGGGGCTTTATTTACAATATTTAAGCCTAAAAAAATTACACATATTCTTCATTTTTGTTTAAATATTTTTTTAACTTAACGCTATTATGAAATTTCGTCTATTTAAAAAAAATCAAAAGTCATCGTTAGGCGTGGTTTACGTTCGATATTTTCGGCCACACATGGGGCTTTGTTTATAATATTTAGGCTTAAAAAAATGACACATATTCTTCATTCTTGTTTAAATATTTTTTTAACTTAACGCTATTATGAAATTTCGTTTATTTTCAAAAAATCAAAAGTAATTGTTAGGCCCAGTTTAGGTTCGATATTTTCGGCCACAAATGCTCTATGGGGCTTTGTTTACAATATTAAAGTTAAAAAAAATGACACATATTCTTCATTTCTGTTTAAATATTTTTTTAACTTAACGCTATTATGAAATTTCGTTTATTTTCAAAAACTCAAAAGTAATCGTTAGGCCCAGTTTAGGTTCGATATTTTCGGCCACAAATGTACTATGGAGCTTTGTTTACAATATTTAAGCCTAATAAAATTACACATATTCTTCATTTTTGTTTAAATATTTTTTTAACTTAACGCTATTATGAAATTTCGTCTTTTCTCAAAAAATCAAAAGTCACCGTTAGGCCTAGTTTAGGTTCAATATTTTCTGCCAAAAATGTTCTATGGGGCTTTGTTTACAATATTCGGGCTTAAAAAAATGACACATATTCTTCATTTTTGTTTAAATAATTTTTTAACTTAACGCTATTATGAAATTTCGTTTATTTAAAAAAATCAAAAATAATCGCCAGGCCCAGTTTAGGTTCGATATTTTCGGCCACAAATGTACTATGGGGCTTTGTTTACAATATTTAAGCTTTAGAAAAATGACACATATTCTTCATTTTTGTTTAAATAATTTTTTAACTTAACGCTATTATGAAATTTCGTCTATTTTCAAAAAATCTAAAGTCACCGTTAGGCCTAGTTCAGGTTAGATATTTTCGGCAACAAATGTTCTATGGGGCATTGTTTACAATATTTAAGCTTTAAAAAAATGACACATATTCTTCATTTCAGTTTAAATATTTTTTTAACTTAACGCTTTTATGAAATTTCGTCTATTTTCAAAAAATCAAAAGTCACCGTTAGGCCTAGTTTAGGTTCGATATTTTCGGCCATGAATGTTCTATGGAGCTTTGTTATAAAATTTAGGCTTCAAAAAATATGACACATATTTTTTATTTTTGTTTAAATATTTTTTTAACTTAACGCTATTATGAAATGTCGTCTATTTTCAAAAAATAAAAAGTCATCGTTAGGCCTAGTTTAGGTCCGATATTTTCGGCCACAAATGTTTTATGGAGCTTTATTTATAATATTTAGGCTTGAAAAAATGACGCATATTCTTCATTTATGTTTAAATAATTTTTTAACTTAACGCTATTATAAAATTTCGTCTATTTTCAAAAAATCAAAAGACACCGTTAGGCCTAGTTTAGGTTCGATATTTTTGGCCACAAATGTTCTATGAAGCTTTGTTTATAATATTTAGGGTTAAAAAACATGACACATATTTTTCATTTTTGTTTAAATATTTTTTTAACTTAACACTTTTATGAAATTTCGTCTAATTTCAAAAAATAAAAAGTCACCGTTAGGCCTACTTTAGATTCGATATTTTCAGCCACAAATGTTCTATGGGGCTTTGTTTACAATATTTAAGCTTAAAAAAATGACACATATTCTTCATTTTTGTTTAAATAATTTTTTAACTTAACGCTATTATGAAATTTCGTCAATTTTCAAAAAATCAAAAGTCACCGTTGGGCCAAGTTTGGGTTCGATATTTTTGGCAACAAATGTTCTATAGAGCTTTGTTTATAATATTTAGGCTTAAAAAAATGACACATATTCTTCGTTTTTGTTTAAATATTTTTTTAACTTAACGCTGTTATGAAATTTCGTCTATTTTCAAAAAATTAAAAGTCATCGTCAGGCCTAGTTTAGGTTCGATATTTTCGGCCATAAATGTTTTATGGGGTTTTGTTCACAATATTTAAGCTTAAAAAAGTGACACATATTTTTCATTTTTGTTTAAATAATTTTTTAACTTAACTCTATTATGAAATTTCGTCTATTTTCAAAAAATCAAAAGTCACGGTTAGGCCTAGTTTAGGTTCGATATTTTCGGCCACAAATGTTCTATGGAGCTTTGTTTACGATATTTAAGTTTACAATAATGATACATATTCTTCATTTTTGTTTAAATAATTTTTTAACTTAACGCTATTATGAAATTTCGTTTATTTTCAAAAAATGAAAAGTCATCGTTAGTCCTAGTTTAGGTTCGATATTTTCAGCCACAAATGTTCTTTAGGGCTTTGTTTACAATATTAAAGCTTAAAATAATGAAACATATTCTTCGTTTTTGTTTAAATAATTTTTTAACGTAACGCTATTGTGAAATTTCGTCTATTTTCAAAAAATCAAAAGTCATCGCCAGGCCTAGTTTAGATTCGATATTTTCAGACATAAATGTATCATGGGGCTTTGTTTACAATATTTAAGCTTAAAAAAATGACACATATTCTTCATTTTTGTTAATAATTATTTACCTAGACACTTTTTTGGTCATTTTTTAGGCCTGAATATTATTAACAAAGCTCCATAGAACATTTGTGGCTGAAAATATCGAACCTAAACTACGCCTAACGATGACTTTTAGTTTTTTTGAAAATTGATTATGTTTCGGTAGATGTCTTGTCAAAAAAAGGAGGAATATAATATAGTTAAAAGTTTTTTGTTATTACCATGGAACTGTAGTAGTTTTATTAATAATGAATCCTTATCCATTTTCAGTAAATTAGCAGAAATTACTTCGGAATTTACTAAAGGCAAAATTGGTGGATGCGCCGGATTCGTGGCTGAAATTTATAGTTAAGTTCCAGTCAGTATAAATGTAATACACAGTTATCTAACTTAAAGAAAACATTATGTTAAAACGAATGTTGGGAAATCTTCCGAAATAGAAATCACTCGGGGGTTCCCCAAGGATCCATCTTAGGCCCAATTATATTTGCTATATACACAAGTTCTTTTACAAAATGCTTAAAACGTTGCAATATAATTTTTAATGCTGACGACACTCAATTATATTATTCATATAATCCCAGCAATATTAATCAAGCAACTGCGATAATTAATTCAAACATAAGACAGCCAGTCTCAATTTTTAATAAACATCACTTAAAAATGAACTGATTCTAATTTCTAATTTATAATATTCTTGCTCCTTTAAACTTCGCCATTCCTTTATGCATATGTTGACAAGTTGTAGTTTTATGTTTTCAATTAAAGCGCTAAGACTTAGATCAGCTTTATAGTTAGTTGTTCTTAGTTCAATTTGCACCAATATAATTTTTATTTGTTATGAATAGGTATTAATTAATATTTAGTTGCATGATTGGAAAAGTAATAATGTATAGAACTGTTTTTTTCTTTTAACTGCCAATAAATTTATTTATTATAAATACATTAACTCATGTTCAAATATCCACTCTAGATGGCGGTGTGCAATATTTGAAAAATTGCACAAATGATCCACTACACCATACACACGGTAACAAGCCACATAAGAAAAATTAGGACTGGCTAAAGTGGTCAAGAAAGAAATTAAGAAGGTTAAACGAAAATAACCCGTATTTTGAGAAAAATGGACTTGTCCAGTTATTGCATTGGACCCCTAAATCGCAGTTATTGTTGAATTATTTTACGGCTTTCATAATATTAACACAAGAGGAAATGTAAAATCAAACACAAAGGACTTTTCCCACAAACGCATCCATTACAACAATACATTCTTAGAGTTTGATCCAATTATAACATCCGTACAATATAATTCATTTTATTGAATTACATGAATTTCTTTGCTGAATCGGTGGAATTTTAAATCCCGGTAGGTGGAACGTCGATTCGCAATGCAAACAATAAAACAGGAGTTAAATAAATTTTGATAAAATTTCCGCCTCAGGGCAGGAGATATATTTTATGCAAATGCCTCTGTTTTAGATTCAATTTCGCGTCTCCGGCGCGAATTTCTTAAGCGATTCGATTATCTCGACCGATTTTCGGCCATTCAGAAAATATGTAAAGTTATTTGTTCCGCCGGAGTACGTTGTTCTAGTTCGGTGACACGTTCCCCAAGTGCCGCCCAGAACTTGCCCTTATCGCAGGGGCGGCGCAGTGGAAATGAAAGCACCTTGATTAGATTCCGAACCGAGTGGAGCGAAGAGCTTTTTATCTTTTACACCCGTAACGTTTTCCTATAAATAAAATAAATTAGGCTAAACTATTGTTTAAAATCTTTTCCAACTCCCAATAGATACTAACGCTGACGCTAACGCGAAACGCGAGATTTGCCTAAATAAAGTGTTTCGGGGGGAAATTAATGAAGCCCTTCGGGATTGCGTGTTGTTTTTGGGGAAGTGCCCTATGAATCTTTTAGTGGGTTTAGTCCTCGCGTGGAGAATATAGATTGCGACATTTTGGATAAGGTACGTTGTGGATAAGTTAAAAGCCAATTTTTTGTTATACCTAGATTTTAGTAATAAATAAGTACCTAAGGGTTTGTTTCTGTACTCAAATCTAACGTAAAAGTTTATTTTTGGAAAATAAATTGAAAATGGCAGTACTGCTTTAGCAAGCAACTAATTATCCATTTATAACTTAAGTCAAGGTCAAGCGGGAATAATTTGCTGCTTAACGTAGAAATGCATTTTTATTAAAAAAAAATCTGATTTTACGTTAGAATTACGACGATTCTCAAAATCGGAAGGAATCGTTTTAGGGGTTCTCAAAAGGGATATTGAAATTTAAAATTCGAATTTTTTTAAGAAAACAATCCTTTTTGTAGTGGAGAAAGTACAAGTTGCCTGATAATATTTTGTACGGTGGAGAAAACAAATTATGATTCTCCATTAAAAGACGAAAATACTATCGCATAATTTCTTTCGTCTAAAATCCATTTACAAGTTGTTTCGGTCGTAAATCGTATTCCCCGGTTTATTTACAACTTCAAACTTGTAATCTTGTCAAACTACTGCGAGGGAAACGTAAATTGGAACTGGAACGATATTTGCATCTTGGTTCCTCAAAGTGCAAGATTAACAGATTAGCTCTGGGAAGCGATACATCCATTCGCGACTTCACTCATGCGTGATTAATTGTTTGAAATAATTTTAAAAAGACAAACCAGACTCGCAAATAAGTGTAGGTTTACGTATAACAAAGTTTTAAATCTAAAAAGCTATGAGTGTAAATTTATTATCGTTACAAGAGACATTTCCCGATCTTATTGTTATTAATGACTTTCTGTGTGTAAGACATTGGGTTCAACGGGATTAATAATGACGAATTGTAAATTTATTCCCAGCGGTTTTGCGTAATAATTAAGCCCGTGGCTACAGGACCAATTATCGTGCTAAAACTTGGACTATTAGAAATAATGTGACGATGATTTACTGGGTGTAACGCAAAATTTCCTTAAAAGCGAAACTGCTACTAACGATTTTGGATGACCAGACAATTTGTTTTTAGTATAACCCTAGTAATTTTTAACTTGATATCTTAAGTAATATAAATTATGGGGCCGCGGTGGCCTAGTGAGTAGAGCTCCTGCTCATGGGCCTCGTGGT
Organism: Ocypus olens; assembly: GCA_910593695.2. Lineage (NCBI taxonomy): Eukaryota > Metazoa > Arthropoda > Insecta > Coleoptera > Staphylinidae > Ocypus > Ocypus olens. The sequence continues at coordinate 48,789,311 of OU343058.1, forward strand.
CGTGGGTTCGAATTCCATCCGTGCGGTCACTTTTTGTGGCCGTGCGGGTCTATGGATGTTCAGTGTATGTCCTCCCTATTTATTATATAATATATGAATGATTATATATTCAATAATAAATCTAGAAATCAATATACACCCTTAATTGAAACTCTGGCTGAATGGACTAGTTTCCTATGCCATAAAAAGAGTAAATTATCCCAAAAATTGAGTCGGATTGTAAAATTTCACAATTTTTGGGACAATTTACTGCCTGAAACTAGACAATTTAAATTGCGCAAGAAATGAACTCATTTCTTGTTCAATAAATTGTGAAGTGTAAAACAGCTTTTAGGGTAAATACATTTAAGGCAACCTCACTTGTTGGAGAAGCATTAAATTTATTTAAAAAAATAGTGATGTGGCCATCATGTTATTTTCTCCGACTTGATTTGTATTTACGTTTTCATGGTTTATTTTCAATTGAAATCATATTTTAAATGTACATCGAGCGTTGTGTAAACTCAAATTAAACTGACGTTTAAAACGTCAAAATTATGAAAGATGGAAAAATTATACTTCAAATTAAAAAACTCAGTTTACTCAAAAACTAAAGGGATTTCGAAAAAAACTTATTCTTTATAAGTTGTTCATTTTAGCATTCTCTACAATTATTATTAACATAAATTTGTTGTAACTATTATCGTTTATTAATAATTAAACCAAAAATTAAAAAAAAAAAAAATTCTCGAATAAAACTGATTTTATGAAAAATGTTTTCAAGCAAAAGATGTTCATTTCTTTGTTGTCTTCAAAGTTCGTTTGAATGTTTTTGTGATATTTTTCATATTTAAGAAAATATTGGCAAAAAACAAAAAAACAGTTAAGGTAAACGCCCACTTCCGGTGTACGAAATTTTACCAAAAGCTTTTCAGTTCTTCAGATTATCAAATAAGATGGATGTTGAAAGTATCATATTAATTGCTGTATTAGTTTTTGAGATACAGCGCGCACAGACAGACACACACACAGAACACACACACAGACACACACACAACCACACACACACAGACACTATTTTTTTTTTTCAGAAGTTGTTGATATTTCATCTAGGGACCCCAAACTGGATATTTCCGTAAAAATTTTTTTTTTTAAATTTTCACGATCACAATACTTTTTGGTGACAGTACAAAACTTGAAGCTCTACAACGTTACCATTACAAATCTTCCAGATTGTAATTTTCCTCCACTAAATTATCCAAATTTTTGACAGTTGGTAGCGCCTATAATTTAAATTTGCCGCCAAGAAAATCCCCCAGAAACTTGAACTTTGATGTCAAGCTGCTCAAAAGTCATATGTATTTAAATTTTTCTCATTGCTTTCGTTTAAATTCAGCTTTGGTGGCGATTTAAATCACTCTTCAATAAGTTCGCCAAATTTTTGATAGTTGGCAGCATTTTTAATTTAAATTTCCCGCCAACAAAATCCCCCAGAAACTTGAACTTTGAAGACAATGCTTGCGTTTAAATTCAGCTTTAGTGGCAGTTGATGTTGAACTTTATATGCTAGTTGGTGCCCCTGTAACAGTTAAAGCTCGACAGCTTTGCCATCCTAAGGTTCAAACCCAAAAGTCAGATGGTGGAACCCTACAACTTTTTGACGACAGTACAAAACTTGAAGCTCTACAACGTTACCATTACAATTCTTCCAGATTTCAATTTGCCTTCACGAAATTATCCAAAATTTGGACAGTTGGTAGCACCTTTAATTTAAATTTGCCGCCAAGAAAATCTCCCAGAAACTTGAACTTTGATGTCAAGCTGCTCAAAAGTCATATCGCATTGCCTTCGTTTAAATTCAGCTTTGGTGGTAATTTAAAATTCCCTTCACTAAATTCGCCAAATTTTTGATAGTTGGCAGCATTTTTAATTTAAATTTCCCGCCAACAAAATCCCCCAAAAACTTGAACTTTGAAGGCAATGCTTGTGTTTAAATTCAGCTTTGGTGGCAGTTGGAACTGAACTTTAAATGCCGGTTGGTACCCCTGTAATAGTTAAAGCTCGACAGCTTTGCCACCCTAGGTCCAAAACCGAAATTCAGTTGGTGAAATCGGATAACTTTTTGGCAACACTATAGAACTTGAAGCTCTACAATGTTGCCATGATATCTCCCTTAGACTTAAGTTTCCCTTCACGCAATTATTAAATTTTTCTATAATTTAAATTTCCCTTTAACAAAATCCCCTAGAATCTTTAACTTTGATGACGAGCCGATCGAAAACTATAGACATTTATAATTTCTTCCCATTACATACATAATATTTAGCTTTGGTGGCGATTGGTACTGAACTTCAGATGCCAGTTGGTACACCTATACTAGTTACATCCTAGATACAAATCGAGAGTCAGATGGTAGAACCCGATAACTTTTTGGCAACTCTATAGAACTTGTAGCTCTACAACGTAGCCATTTAAATCCCCTATATTTAAATTTCCCTCCATTAAAATTTTTGACAGTTGGTAACACTTTCATTTTAATTTTCCGCGATTTCAAGCGATATTTATTGATCATTTTTTAGCATTGCCTGCCTTTAAATTCAGCTTTGGTGGCAGTTAGTAGTGAACTTTAGATGATTGTTGGTACACCTGTAAAACTTTCCATCGTAGGTCCAAAACCGAAGGTCAGATTTCTACCATTTCGACAACTTTTTGTCAACACTATAGAACTTAAAACTCTACAACATTACCATTATTAATTCCCGAGATTCAAATTTCCCTCCACCAAATTCTCTAATTTTTTTAGTTGGTAGCACCTATAATTTAAATTTCCCGCCAACAAAATCCCCCAGAAACTTGAACTTTTATGGCGAGCCGCTCAAAAGAAATATTTATTTATAAATTTTGCGCATTGCCTACGTTTAAATTCAGCTTCAGTGGCAGTTCGTATTGAACTTTAGATGCCAGTTGGTACACATGTATTAAAGCTTGACAACGTAGCCATCCTAGGTCAAAAATCGAAAGTCAGATAGTAGAACCCGATTTTTTGGTAACTCTATAGAACTTAAAGCTCTACATTGTTTCCATTAGTAATCCTCTAAATTTAAATTTCCCTCCACTAAATTCTACAAATTTTGGCAGTTGGTAGCACCTTTAATTTAAATTTCCCGCCAACGAAATCTGCCAGAAACTACAACAGAAACTGTTTTTATATTCAGCTTTAGTGGCAGTTGCTACTAAACTTTAGATATTAGTTGGTATACCTGTAAAACTTATAGCTCGACAGCGTTGCCATCCTAGGTCCATAAAGGAAAGCCAGATGATGAAACAGGATAACTTTTTGGCAACATTGTAGAACTTGAAGCTTTACAACGGTGCTATTATAAATCCCCTGTATTTCAATATCCTGCCACCAGATTCTCCAAATTGTTGACAGTTGGCAGCACCTCTCAGTTCAAATTTGAATTTAACGCCACAAAAGTTGTGCACTTAGCGTCCAAATTATCCCCCAGATTTTGACAGTTAGCCATTTTGCGTTGGGTATGCCCGAGATTTTAATTTTCTGCCGTTAAAATTTCCCAGATTGTGACAGTTGGCGGCCATTATGAGTTGAAATTTTTGTAGATCTAATTTTAGATCAGATTGGAGACACTTTTACTCCGTGTTCACTTCCGGTTTTCAAGGTTACTTCCAGACTGCGACAGTTGAATTTAAATTTCTGTAGATTAAGGTTTCCTTCAGATTTTCCTAGGTTGGCAACACTATTGCGCGTACAAAAATTACAATTTTCATTTCTGGTTTGCAAAGTCACTTCCAGATTATGACAGTTGTCAGCTATTTTATGCTGATTTAAATGTCCTTTAGATTTTTCCAGGTTGACAACGCTTTTGTGCCATTTTCACCGGTTTTTAACGTCACTTCCAGATTGTGAAAGTTGGCAGCCATTTTGAGTTGAAACCTGTATATTTCACACTCTTTCAGATTTTCCTAGGTTGGAGACACTTTTTTGTGTGCAATGTTGCCATTTTACCTTCCGGTTTTCATTGTCACTTCCTGATTGTGACAGTTACCAGCCATTTTGAGTTTAAATCTCTTTCAGATTTTCCTATGTTGGAGATACTTTTTCATGTGAAATCTTGCCATTTTCACTTCTGGTTTTCAACGTCACTTCTAGATTGTGACAGTTGGCAGCCATTTTGAGTTGAAACTTCTGTATATTTCAACCTCTTTCAGATTTTCGTAGGTTGGCGACAATTTTTCGTGTGCAATGTTGTCATTTTTACTTCCGGTTTTCGTTGTCACTTCCAGATGTGACAGTTGGCAGCCATTTTGAGTTGAAATTTCTATAGATTTAAATTTCCTTCAGATTTTCGTAGGTTGGTGACACTTCCGGTTATCAACGCCACTTCCAGATTGTGAAAGTTGACATTCATTTCGAGTTGAAATTTCTGTAGATTAAAAATCTCTTTTGGATTTTCCTTGGTTGGAGACACTTTTTTATATGCAATGTTGCCATTTTCACTTCCGGTTTTCACCGTCACTTTCAGATTGTGACAGTTTTCAGCCATTTTATGTTGAAATTTCTGTCGAGGCAAATGTCCTTCAAATTTTTCTAGGTTAACAATAATTTTGCGAGTGCAATGTTGCCATTTTCACTTCCGGCTTTCACGTCACTTCCAGATTGTAATAATTTAATAATTGGCAGCCATTTTGAGTTGAAATTTCTGTAGATATAAATATCTTGCAGATTGTCGTAAGTTGGCGACACTTTTGTGCATGCAATGTTGTCATGTGTACTTCCGGTTTTCAACGCCACTTTCAGATTGTGAAAGTTGACAGCCATTTCGAGTTGAAATTTCTGTAGATTAAAAATCTCTTTTAGATTTTCCTAGGTTGGAGACACTTTTCCGTGTGAAATGTTGCCATTTTCACTTCCGGTGTTCAACGTCACTTCTAGATTGTGATAGTTGGCAGCCATTTAGAGTTGAGATTTCTGTAGATTTAAATTTACTTCAGATTTTCGTAGATTGGTGACACTTTTGCGAATGCTTTTTCACTTCCGGTTTTAAACGCCACTTTCAAATTGTGACAGTTTTCAGCCATTTTATGTAGACATTTCTATCGAGTTAAATGTCTTTCAGATTTTCCTAGGTTAACAATAATTTTGCGAGTGCAATGTTGCCATTTTCACTTCCGGCTTTCAGGTCACTTCCAGATTGTGATAATTTACAGCCATTTTGAGTTGAAATTTCTATAGATATAAATATCTTGCAGATTTTCGTAAGGTGGCGACACTTTTGTGCATGCAAGATTGCCATGTTCACTTCCGATTTTCAACGCCACTTCCAGATTGTGAAAGTTGACAGCCATTTCGAGTTGAAATTTCTGTAGAATAAAAATCTCTTTCAGATTTTCCTAGGTTGGAGATACTTTTCCGTGTGCAATGTTGCTATTTTCACTTCCGGTTTTCAACGTCACTTTCAGATTGTGATAGTTGGCAGCCATTTTGTGTTGGGATTTCTGTAGATTTAAATTTACTTCAATTTTCATAGATTTTGCGCATGCTTTTTCACTTCCGGTTTTAAACACCACTTCCAGATTGTGACAGTTGTCAGCCATTTTATGTTGAAATTTATGTAGATTTAAATGTCCTTCAGAATCTAATAAGTTAACAATAATTTTACGATTGCAATGTTGCCATTTTTACTTCCGGCTTTCACGTCACTTCCAGATGATGTGATAATTGGCAGCCATTTTAAGTTAAAATTTCTGTAGATATAAATATGTTGCAGATTATCGTAAGTTGGCGACACTTTTGTGCACGCAATGTTGCCAAGTTTACTTCCGCTTTTCAACGCCACTTCCAGATTGTGAAAGTTGACACTCATTTCGAGTTGAAATTAAAAATCTCTTTTGGATTTTACTTGGTTGGAGACACTTTTTCGTGTGCAATGTTCAATTTTCACTTCCGGTTTTCAATGTCACTTCGAAATTGTGACAGTTTTCAGAAATTTTATGTAAAAATTTCTGTCGAGTTAAATGCCCTTCAGATTTTCCTAGGTTACCAATAATTTTACGAGTGCAGTGTTGCCATTTTCACTTCCGGCTTTCACGTCACTTCCAGATTGTGATAATTGGCAGCTATTTTGAGTTGAAATTTCTGTAGATATAAATATCTTGCAGATTGTCGTAAGTTGGCGACGTAATGTTGACATTTTCACTTTCAGTTTTCAACGTCACTTCCCGATTGTGGTAGTTGGTAGCCATTTCGAGTTGAAATTTCTGTAGATTTAAGTTTACTTCAGATTTTCGTAGATTGGTGACACTTTTGCGCATGCTTTTTGACTTCCGGTTTTAAACGCAACTTCCAGATTGTGGCAGTTGTTAGCCATTTTATGTTGAAATTTCTGTAGATTTAAATGTCCTACAGATTTTTCTAGGTTAACAATAATTTTGCCAGTGCAATGTTGCCATTTTCACTTCCGGCTTTTACGTCACTTCCAGATTTTGATAATTGGCAGCCAATTTAAGTTGAAATTTCTGTAGATATAAATATCTTGCAGATTGTCGTAAGTTGGCGACACTTTTGTGCATGCAATGTTGCCATGTTCACATCCGGGTCTCAACGCCACTTACAGATTGTGATAGTTGACAGCCATTTGGAGTTGAAACTTCTGTAGATTTCAATCTTTCAGATTCAGACACTTTTTCGCGTGAAATGTTGCCATTTTCACTTCTGGTTTTTAACGTCACTTCCCGATTGTGATAGTTGGCTGCCATTTTAAGTTGAAACTTCTGTAGTTTTAAATTTCCTTCAAATGTTCGTAGGTTGGCGCAACACTTTTACGCATGCAATGTTGCTTTTTTTACTTCCGGTTTTCAACGTCACTTCCAGATTGTGACAGTTGATAGCTATTTTTACTTCCGGTTTTTAACGTCACTTTCAGATTGTGACAGTTTTGAGTTGGAATTTCTGTAGATTTAAATTTTCTTCAGATATTCCTAGTTTAGCAGTACTTTCGCAAGTGCAATGTTGCCATGTTCACTTCCGGTTTTCAAGGTTACTTCAGGGAATAATTTTTGTACCCGTATTCGCTGTTTAAAATGCGTAAATTTACCTTAATTTAACCAACTCTCTATCTCTTATAGTTAAGAGATAGCAATGCTAATGCATCGAATTTGTAACACCCTGTATATAAACGGCTAACTTTGTAATATAGTTTAAAGTTAGTTTTGAAATAGTAATTTACGATACAAGTAACGTTATGAAGGTTTTTACATTACGAGAGAAAAGTTTGAAATTAAATTCTCGAGTTAAGAATTTCTTAACAACACTAGTGTTGTTAAAGCTACCTTAACGTTACTCGTTGCTAAGGACTTATTGGCATGTTAACATTATAGGATGAAATAATAGTAAATAAATTAGAAACAACCTTACTTGTTGAATTTATGAAATAATAGTAATAAACGATGTTATAGAATAACTAAAGGACATTGACGATGTCCCTTTCTTAGTTAATATCCGTTTATTATTATTATTAAGACTTAATAAACGTTTAAAATCATTGTAATGAATAAATTACTATTTAAATTACAGGAATCGATTTTCAGCACTGAAAAAAACACCTGCTATAAAGACGGACACACCGGTGTGAACTGCAGTTGTGAAATGTTCCCTTTATTGCTCGCAAATCAATTCCTGGCAACAACTACGCCAGAACGTGACAATTGTACCGAAATCCCCTATTTCGAACACTATTGATAGTTGGATCCAGCTGCATTTTATCAAAGGGAACCGGATTTCGATGTGGGCCGCATTAATATTTACTCATGCGTATGTGACTACGAGTGAAAATGAAATTTTGTGTTACAATTTTAACTTAATATGATTACAGCATCCGAAAGACATTTTCCGGCGTATTGATGTTTATTTAATTTATTTACAGAAGTTTCATTCTGTACAATACAAAATGAAAAGATAACGTGCATATGTGACCAGAAGCTAAAATCGACTCTTAAATATTTCATTAAAACAGCAGAATCGTTTGCTACGCTATATAGATTGTAATTAAATATACATATATGGAGAATCGCATGAAACTATATTGCACATTCTCTATAAATGTCTAACGTGCGGTCTCAGGGACCGTGGAGTAAAATTATTATTATTTTTTTATACTTTTTAGCACTTTAACAATTTTGTTCAAATTTTTGTATAAACAACTGAATAACACAAAAACGGCCCAGTTTCAATCCCCACAACCTAGGTCATGTTAATCTCCAAGTAACGAGGAATCCAAAAATGTTAAAATATACAGGGTGTTCCATAAAAAAAAAACATAAGTTTGGTCTGTAACTTTGTTATGAGACACCCTGTATAAATTTAAATATTTTTAGGGCATGCAGATCACGATTCTGCACAACTTTTATATGAAACATTTTTCAAAATTTTGACAAATAAGCACGTGATTGACCGTTCCCAGAGCTCTGAAACACCCTGTATATTGCATTTCACCTTCCGTCTTCTATAGCTCATTTAGTAACTAAGTTGGAATTTTGATATTTTGCAGAATAAATTTGCATCCTAGAATGCATTTGAGGAAAATATTTTTGTTAATACAGTGTGTCCCAAAAAAGTGTGACGTCGCGATGATAATTTTTTTAGATTGCATGCTGTATATTTTATTGCTTCTTTTGGCACCTTTTATGGTTGCCTACATACTCCTATAATTTTATTGAAATCGATTTAGTAATATCAGCAAAAAATAATAAAAACTAAAAAAAATCAGTTTTGCACCATTGGTTTAAAAAATTAATAAAAAATAAAGATAGTGTCTTGTTGATAAAATCATACAAGGTACTTATTAAATAAGGTCTGATAGTCCTGTTAACTAAGTTTGATTGATATGAATTGTACAGAGTGTCCAAAATTTAGTGCCAAACTTTTCAAACTTTAAAGCACTTTATTTTTCTTATTTTAAATTGGAGCCCCTGTATATTTTTATGTCATTCAATACGGAATTAAAAAAACAAACATTTTTCCTAATAACAACCCTATCGCAATCCCTAACGCATTAAAAGTTATTTGCAGAAAACTCGTTTTATCAACCATTTTATAAATAAAAATCGAATGTGGCTTTGAAAAACAATTTATTGACATTAAAATTTGATAAAGTGATAAGAGACTATTTTGACTTTAGTAATGTAAAAGTTTAACTCAAGAATTATTTTTTTCCATGACGATGCGCTTCCTATTTTCAATACGAATTTTAATTCAGATTATATAACTTATTGAATTCCCTATATAAATACCTAACTTAGACTAATTATACAGCATAAAATCACAATATGATAAGCTCGTGTAATCTCGAAAGCTCCACCTTATTAAAATGAGTATTTTATTTAATTATCTTCGAGAGTTACGTTTTATAAGCACTATTGATCGCATAATGAAAATTCCAACGTTGGTAATTGAACAAAATTCCGAAATAAAAATGTATTTGGAGACTTAGCGGAAAATTTCATCTCGCATTCATTAGCTACGAATATTTCCTTTATGTTAAATTCTTTAACAATAATATATTAAGCAGGAATTAATTTATTTTCCGGAGAACATTTTGATTCATTAAAAGTTTGTTTACCCAAGAGGCAAAAGCATTTCTTACATACGTCAATATCTTTATTGAGGGAATAATTTTAATGATAACTTGTAGACATAAAATCCGCCGAGATAATAATAATAAAAATTATAATTTACTAAAGGATACCAAGGGATGCATAAATAACACGTAAATTATTTGATATAATAGTGCAACAAGATATAAATGTGTACAATACATTTAAATATACAGGGTGTCCCACCGAAACCGTACATTAAAAGTTTAACGACTTCTAGTTAATGTATCGTAATGAGATTTTCAGCGTTTATGTTTTATTAAGATTATTTGCTTTGTTCTCGAAGCATTATTTTTGAATAAAATCATTAACCAAAAGAGATATGGATTTTTGATTTTTTTTTTAAATTTTACGAGCACTACGAAAAAAATATAAAAATGCAGGAAAACTTCCATTTGAAATCATCCACAATGGCCGAAGTATCGTTAATTCAAAATCTATTCGGTTTTTGTAAATCCAACAATTTTCAATAGAGATATGGATTTTTGAAGATTTTCGTTTTAATTTTTTGAGCACTTGAATGAAAACGTCGCAGAGAAAAAAATAAAAAAAGCGTAGAAAAAATTCCTTAAAAAATATCCACAATGGTTGAAGTATCGCTTAATCAAAATCAATTTGGATTTTGTAAATTCAAATTTTTTTGAGATATGAATTTTTGAATTTTTTTTTTAAGGAAGGATGGTTGATGGGATTTCGGGTTAAGGAGAGTGAATGATATTAAGGAAATTGGCGTAAGCTACTTGGCTATTCTGCCACAACCGATTCTTTGTAATAATCATATATTGATATGAAAGGACAACCACTAGACAACCATGGACCCATACGGCCATTTTTCATTCAGAAAAAGTGACCGTCCGGATGGGATTCGAACCCACGACCACGAGGCCCAGAAGCAGGAGCGCTACCCACTAAGCCACCGCGGCCCCTTTTTTGAATTTTTTTTTTTTTTTTTTAACACTTGAATGAAAACAAGTGCCAAATTTAAACATGCCCTCTATCTCTCCTAATAAGCGAGATCCCCATGGTGAGCCTCGAATTTGAAACACCCTGTATATTTATGAATTCCGTAATAAATATCTGCGTTTTTCAGGGACAAGATATGAGTCATACTGAGCGCACCCCGTATACAGATTTGAATAATTAAGATTACATTAGGTCTATAGAACGAAACAACACATTACACTACGCGAGGAGTTTTCGGAAATGAAAACACGCTTATGATTTATGGATCCAAAGATAATCAATAATCCATATCTTCGAATCAATTCCCCATTGTGCGGGCTTTAGATCTAACTTAAAATTACATTACAGTTTCCACCGTCCCGGCCCTCGTTTCTATACAAACATTCCGCTTTCATATATTTTCGCCGAAGACGGAATGGCCACTCAATTACGGACTTTCATTATACAAGATACCGTGTCCGTTCCCTTTTTATAAGGCGAATATTACGTAAAAGTGGCCTCGGAGGCGTAACAGAAATCAAGATCTCGTTATGATTTAATAATTTCCAATTCACATCTGCTCCGATTCGCCGTTGCCATGGCACCCATTCTGGAAACTTGTTATCGCCAATGCTTTTCCAATTGTTGGTTTTATCCGCCGTTGAAAACGGAAACTTCCGTGGAATCACGTGTTTCCCATGGTGTTATGTAAATATCTTTAGTATCGGTTGTGATATTTGCTGTTACAGCTCTCGCATACAAGAGGCATCAAGCCGTTCAAGTGTACGCAAATTACCAACTGGAGAATATAATATTATTCGCATCATCGCACAATCGATTTATGTTTGTGGATTGTAATTTAATTTCATGGAAATACGATATTTCAATTAACGCTATGTAATGCAATAGTTTAATTTATTTATGTAAGCTCGGTAAACTAAGTGATATATAGAATTTCTTAATCAAGCTTCATGCGTAACATACACAATAGATTTAGTTTGATAACTGAATTTATAGAATATGTTATGCAGCAAGCTTGATTTAGAAATCTTCTATTTCATCAAAATATACGAGGGTCATTTTTAAAGTAAGAACCGTTCTAGTTTAAAAATAAATATAAACAACGTTTCTCATCACGAGATTACGTGTCTATATTTACATTATGTTCACGAAACGGTCGCTGAATAATTATGAGTTGCTGGCGCCCTCTCTCTTGAAATTTAAGATGATCACCGCGCAGTCAGTCACGGCTCGCTAGACTAACTGTACTCATTATGCGGTAAAATTACCTTTTTTCGCTACAGTACTCGGCGAGTAGTGGTAGAGGACAAGTACATCACACACACTACGTATTTACACAGTGAATGCCAATCTAAATTATATTATTCGCAAGTTTTTTCCTTTGACTTAGGATTGTTTACCGACGGCGGACGGGAGCGTCACGTTAACGAGAGTCTTCGTACACTATACTTCGAATTTGCCAAGTACTTGCTGAGTACTTGTCAAGTATCGCGTAGTGAGTAGCCAGTGTTGAAGTAAACTATTATAGTTTTTAATTTCAATTGGAACACTTATCAAACATTCAATCTTGAACTTCCCCCTTCTTTTGTTAACTTGTTATTCCTGTCTGTCAAAAAAAAAAAAACTGACGTTACGAATTGTCTGGCTGTGTCTAATTAAAGCATATTGAGAGAATCCACAAAAGCCAGCTTAAGATTTGAATTTCGTAAATTCCACTTATGAATTCATAGTGTCTGTAGAAATAATATTCACACATACAGATAAGCGTTTTAATTCATTTCCAATTCTCCAATCTCCCGTGAACTTTTATTTACTACTTTTCTTCTCGATCCTACATCAAAATTATTCCATTTAATCCATCACGTGAACATCTTGCTCCCAACATTTTTCACAATGAGAGATTAATCCGGCTGTAGGAAATATTTCACCTGTCAGGGATATTTACCGTCGGGGGAGATCCATTCACACAAACAGCTTTTGACTCCGCGTGCAAGTTTCAATTACCCACGGGCTTTAAAGAAACCGCCGGCAAAAGTTCACTTTCAGTTATTTATGCGTTCATTTGTAATTCCCGAATTTGCATGAGTTGCGGCGGCCGCGGCTGTTTTGCAACGTAAAAGAGGACCGAGTTCTTGAGACTTGTAATTGTACAAAATAATTGAATAGTTAAAGTGCCGGTGGTAAGAATTTCCATAATCGGCTGAAGTTGTGCGGATAATCATATTCGATGAGGAAGATTCCTTCGGCGGTAATAATTTCCTGATCAATATGCTTGACGAAAATAAAAGGTTGCGCAAATAAATATCACCGGAATTTTGAGTTTTTATTTTCTCCGTTACGAAATACGGAAAAGTATTGTGATAGTGAATGTTCTGTTTGTTTGCATTTTAGTAAACGAGGATTTTCATATAAAGCTATTTTTTATGTACAATAAAGGGGTTCTTCCAAAAAATCACAAAAAAACTTTTTTTTAGAATAGAAAAGTTTGTTGATGCAAAGTAACGATAAAGTTTTACACAGGTCAATAAGCATTCAAAAATACATATACAGTAAATTAAATACATAGAGCTATCAATAAAGGAACATCATAGCTAGCTTAAGATTATATAGCAGGCAGTGTTTGAGGTAAGAATTTCTACATTGATATAGAAATTGAATAACTTTAAAACTTGATTAATGGTAAAGCTAAAGCTTGAGAAAGACTCCTTTGGGTACCGTATACTTTGTTAGATTAAAAAAATTTTATTTTTTATTTTGCATTTTTTGGAAGCTGTAGGTGTATAGCATATTGTGTCCAAATGGCAAGTTGATATTTCAAATGGAAATTTTTATAAACGGCGGGCCTAAGCGCGCCACGCACAGTGTGTCCGATTCAGAGAAACGCACCACGGGTGGAAGGGGAAGGCAAAAGTAAAATGCGAAATTTATCAAAAAAAAACCATTATATTGTGGACACTTCAAACCCCACTGCATTGAGTTTTTCATTTTTTTTCCACTTCCCTTCTTTGCAATTAATGTTCAAAGTTGAACAATTTCAGAAATCGAAATTTACGCGAAAAATGCACAATATTTATTAATTTATAGTATCATGCTTAGATGCACTATCAATGCAATTTTTTCATGGACTATTAAAAACACAATTCTCTATGATATAGTGCTATATTTGAACCAATAGACCTTTTAGAACGATAGTTATAATTATTCAAAAAATAAAATTAATTTGTAATAAATTTCAACTTTAGTAAGGGTAATATAAAAAACAACAAACCGCAGAGGGTAGCGACTACCACTAAAAAATATCTTAATGTATCCTCTAGCTACACTAAAAAATCATATCTCCAACGGTGCGTGTTTGAGGGTTTTTTATTTTTTTTATTCAGCGCGGCAGCCTACATCACGCCTACTAGAAAACGCGGCCGATGAGGTCTGGTGCATTATGTATAATTTACAGTTATAACAATTTACTAACTTAAATAGTGAATCGTTTTCATTTGTAAAAATTATTTGTCTATTAGAGTGTTTGAATTTTTTTATATTTTTTTAAACATCTGCGCTCTGAAAAAGGGCAGCCTTGTAGAATAAATATAAATCAAAACGCACTATTTGAGAAATAATTTTAGGGTTGATAGAAGATGCATTCAGCTATATATTGTGTAATAAAATAAAATTTACAAAAACTACCCTCCAGAATAATAGTCATAATTATTTGAAAGTAGCAATTTCATTTTGATAAAAGTTCACTATAGTAAGGCTAAAATTACAAATTTCACATTGCAGAGGGTTGCAACTACGACCAAAATACAGCTGAATACATGTTCTAATAACCCAGTAAAAATTATTTATCTATTAGCGCGTTTTATATTTTCTTATATATTTTTTTAAATTCTGCGCTCTGAAAAAAGACTGCCTTGTAGAATAAATAAAAATCAAAACTCACTCTTTGAGAAATAATTTTCGCAGGGTTGATAGAAGATACATTTAGTTGTATTTTGTATAATAAAATGACATTTATTACAAAAACTACCCTACAGAATAATAATCATAATTATTTGAAAGAAACAATTTCATGTTGATAAAAGTTCACTATAGTAAGGCTAAAATTAAAAATTTTAAATTGCAGAGGGTTGCAACCGCAACCAAAATATAGCTGAATACATGTTCTAATAACCCTGTACAAATTTTTTCATCATTTTTTTTAAATTCTGCATACAGAAAAAAAGCTGCCTTGCAGAATTAATAAAAAACAAAACGCACTGTTTGAGATATAATTTTTTCAGGGTTGATAGAAGATGCATTCAGCTATATTTTGTGTAATAAAATGACATTTACAAAAACTACCCCCCAAAATAATAATCATAATTATTTGAAAGTAACAATTTCATTTTGATAAAAGTTCACTTTAGTAAGGCTAAAATTAGAATTTTCAAATTGCAGAGGGTTGCAACTACAACCAAAATATAGCTGAATACATGATATAATAACCCTGTAAAAATTATTTATCTGTTGGCGCGTTTTAATTTTTTTTATATTTTTTTTAAAATTCTGCGCTCTGAAAAAGGGCGGCCTTGAAGAATAAATAAACATCAAAACGCACTATTTGAGAAATAATTTTCGCAGGATTGATAGAAGATGCATTCAACTGTATTTTGTATAATAAAATGACATTTACAAAAACTACCCTCCAGAATAATAATATAATATTTTCTGAAATTTTTTTTTTCGGGTTCAAAGTACTTGAATAGTTTTAAATGTGGAACATCTGTACCATTTGTCACAGTTATTGACAGGGTAGATGCCCCCGTATTGATAGTTAACCCAAACAAAAACCAGATGTTACGATCCCATTGAAAATACTTCGGAAAATTTCAATTTCAAGATTTTCACATTTAAAAAGTAAACATCGATGTTAATTGACAAAAATATTAAGTTTGTTATTGATAATTGCTCATCCCTGCCGCTTTATAAAGATAATGTTTTTACTAGGTGTTATGCCAAATATTCAAAAGTCACATTTGAAAAACAGTGCTTATTTATATTTAACAACTTGAATCATTTATTAATAGCACACATTGTGAAATACTAAAAAAATTGCATCGACATGAACGCTATTGAGTAATTGTAACTTTAGCCATATGCATCAAAGTGTGTTGTTGAAAAGGCGCATGGAATAAAAAAAAATATAAAAAAAAAATGAAAACGCATCAATCGAGAAATAATAATTGCAGGGTTGTTAGAACATACATTCAGCTATATCTAAGTTATAGTTGCAACCTACCGCAGTTAATATTTTTAAAATCAGCATTACATAAGTTACTTTTTATCCGAATTATATTGTTACTTTCAAATAAATATGATTATAATTATGGAGGGTAGTTTTTGTAAATGTCATTTTATTACACAATATATAGCTGAATGCATCCTCTATCAACCCTGCGAAAATTATTTCTCAAACAGTGCGTTTTGATTTTTATTAATTCTACAAGGCCGCCCTTTTTCAGAGCGCAGAATTTTTAAAAAAATATAAAAAAATATAAAACGCGTCAACAGATAAATAATTTTTACAGGGTTATTAGAACATATATTCCGCTATATTTTGGTTGTAGTTGCAACCCTCTGTAATTTGAAATGTTTCATTTTAGCCTTACTATAGTTAACTTTTATCAAAATGAAATTGTTTCTTTGAAATAATTATGATTATTATTCTGAAGGGTAGTTTTTGTAAATGTCATTTTATTATACAAAATACAACTAAATGCATCTTCTATCAACCCTGCGAAAATTATTTCTCAAACAGTACGTTTTGATTTTTATTTATTCTACAAGGCAGCCTTTTTTCAGAACGCAGAATTTAAAAAAAATATAAAAAAATATAAAACGCGCTAACAGATAAATATTTTTTACAGGATGATTAGAACATCTATTCAGCTGTATTTTGGTCGTATTTGCAACCCTCTGCAATTTAAAATTTTTAATTTCAGCCTTACTATAGTGAACTTTTATCAAAATGAAATTGCTACTTTCAAATAATTATGATTATTATTCTGAAGGATAGTTTTTGTAAATGTTATTTTATTACACAATATATAGCTGAATGCATCCTCTATCAACCCTGCGAAAATGATTTCTCAAACAGTACGTTTTGATTTATATTTATTTTTCTAGGCAGCCCTTTTTCAGAGCGCAGACGTTTAGAAAAATATAAAAACATTTAAAACGCTCTAATAGACACATAATTTTTACAGGGTTATTAGAACACATATTCAGCCACATTTTGGTTGTGGTTGCAATCCTCTGCAATTTGATTTTTTAATATTAGCCTTACTAAAGTTAACTTTTATCAAAATGAAATTGTTACTTCGGAAAAATTATAATTATAAATCTGCGTTCTGAAGTAGGCGTGATGTAGGCTGTCGCGCTGAATAAAAAAAATAAAAAACCCTCAAAAACGCACCGTTGGAGATATGATTTTTTTGGTGTAGCTACAGGATACATTGAGCTATTTTTATTGATAGTCACTACCCTCTGTGGTTTGTTGTTTTTTATATTACCCTTACTAAAGTTGAAATATATTATAAATTAATTTTATTCTTTGAATAATTATAACTATCGTTCTAAAAGGTCTATTGGTTCAAATATAGCACTATATTATAGAGAATTGTGTTTTTAATAATCCATGAAAAAATTGCATTGATAGTGCACCTAAGCATGATACTATAAATTAATAAATATTGTGCATTTTCGCGTAAATTTCGATTTCTGAAATTGTTCAACTTTGAACATTAATTGCAAAGAAGGGAAGTGGAAAAAAATATGAAAAACTCAATGCAGTGGGGTTTGAAGTATCCACAATATGTTTTTTTTTTTGGATAAATTTTGCATTTTAATTTTGCCTTACCCCTCCACTGTGCCACGTGCGCAGCAGCATCGCGTGGCGGGGATTTTCAAACGCGTATTTCTCAGAACAGTGTTTTTACTTTCTCCGTTACGAAGTACGAGAAAGTATTGTGATCGTGATTTTTTTTTCAAAAATTTTTTTTACGGAAAAATCCGTTTTGGGGTCCCTAGATGTCATTTCAACAATTTCTGGAAAAAAAAAATTGTGTCTGTGTGTGTGTGTGTGTGTGTGTGTGTCTGTCTGTGCGCGCTGTATCTCAATTACTAGTAGAGCAATTGATATGAAACTTTGAACATCCGTCTTATTTGATAATTTGAAGAACTGAAAAGCTTTTGGTAAAATTTCGTACACCGGAAGTGGGCGTTTACCTTAATTGTTTTTTTGTTTTTCGCCAATATTTTCCTAAATATGAAAAATATCACAAAAATATATAAACAAACTTTGAAGACAACAAAGAAATGAACATCTTTTGCTTGAAAATATTTTACATAAAATCATTTCTATTCGAAAAAAAAATTTATTAATTTTTTTCAAATTTTTGGTTTATAATTATGAAACTATAACAGTTACAGCAAATTTATGTGAATAATAATTGTAGATAATGCCAAAATGAACAACTTCTAAAGAATAAGTTTTTTTCGAAATCTCTTTAGTTTTTAAGTAAACCGAGTTTTTGAATTTGAAGTATAATTTTTCCATCTTTTCGTCTCATAATTTTGACGTTTTAAACGTCAGTTTCATCCGAGTTTACGCAACGCTCGATGTACATTTAAAATATGATTTAAATTGAAAATAAACCATGAAAGCGTGAATATAAATGATACCATCAAGTCGGAGAAAGTAACATGATGGCCACATCACCATTTTTTAAATTGGTGGAAGTGACAGACGGATGCAGAAATCGATCTGAATGTTTTCCCAAATACTCTAAGGATATACCCGCAAGGTTATGTAGCATGAATTTAAAAAAATACATATTTATTGATTTTATATTGCAAAAAAACGAGCCGCAAAAAGGTCAAAAAATAAACTTTTTTCAAGTAGTTTTTCTGAATTTTAAAATTCCATGGTACATAACACTGGCATATGTAATAAACTTTAACACATTATGTCGTTTTTGATTTCACATTATTTTTGTGGACCGAGGAACTTCCACCAGTGAGGCATGCCCTTCAACTTCGACGATGTGACAACATAATTAATTTTTGTATAAAACTATCAAAAAAGTCACAATTTGTACTTAAAGGCTTATTAAAATTTTGGGAAAAACATTCAAGTTAAAAACTTTATTAGTCGTCCCAAAAAAAAATTCCGAAAATCACCTTTTTCAGGTCTGTAAAGTAGACTGTACCCTTAAATGATTTTTGCTCACAACAGTTAAAATAACAATGCTCTTGGTAATACAATTGAAACAAAATATTTTTACTTCGTTAATTCCTGCTGGTCGCAACTATCCTCTGTACACATTGCATATATTTTGTAATATACTTTATGATATTTCCATTATAAAATTGTTGAGCTAAATAAATTTTATTATTATTATTATTATTATTTTCATTACCGTTAATATGTTTAAAGAAACTCGACTTAGTTCAGAGAACATTTATATTTAGTATTTTTCTTTAAACAAAGTCAAAGGTGGGTTATCTAATATCGGAGTGTCGCAACTTATAATTACAATCTCAACTTCATACGTTATTCGACACGGGTACGAGATAATCCCGAGACTTCCTTTCTATCAAAGTTTACATTACATAATCACATATTAAACAATAAGTTAACCGATCAATTATATAATCTTTGAGGGATGAGAGGTAATCAAAAGTTTTAATATATTATATTCCGCGCGTCTACAAGAGAATAACCGAATTTCCCGCGCCTGTTAATTAATTTTACATCTTGTTAACGATCCGAAGTACAATACTTCACCTCACAATACATCAAGATCTTTATTCAGAGAATTTGCGTTACATTGAATTAAAATTCGAAAAGAAATTGAAGTCTGAGCTAACGAATATCGGCCTCTCTGCATTTTATCTCTTGAAAGTATCGATAGAAAAAAGAAATAAACTGCAGTAGGTCATATATTGCAGTTTAGTTTGATCACACACATTTCTCAACCAGACTAGTGATTAAAAAGTTTTAGGGGGGTCGCGTAGGCCTAGTGAGTAGAGCTCCTGCTCACGGGCCTCGTGGTCGTGGGTTCGAATCTAATCCGGATGTTCACTTTTTTGGAATGAAGAAGTGGCCGTTCGGGTCCATGGATGTTCAGTGTATGTCCCCCCCCCATTCATTATATAATTAATAATGATTTTACAAGGTGCTGTAAAAATAGCGGATTAACTCTATGGTACGTTGTCGATGATTACTTCGAGAGTATGGAAAAAATAATGAAAAAAATGGTGATGTGGCCATCATGTTACTTTCTCCGATTATTTGATGGTATAATAGTTATTTATATTTATAGATTAAATCGAGAGTTTCACATGAACGAATAGTAATGACGTTTGAAACGTCAAAATTATGAAAGGTAAAAAAGACAAATTATTTTTCAAATTCTAATAATCTTTATCGTAAATTTACTGAAAAACTAAAAAAAAATGCGAAAAACAGTCCTGAAAAAGATTTCTAAAAATCGTACTAATTAAAAAGCCCTAAAAAAATCTAATCAAAATCCTGAACAAGAAAGTCTTGAAAATAATTTCTAAAAATAGTCCTGATTAATAAGTCCTAAAAAAAACTGATAAAAGCCCTGAACAAGAAAGACCTGAATAAGATTTCTAAAAATAGTGCTAATTAAAAAGTCATAAAAAAACCTAATAAAAGTCCTGAACAAGTCTTATAAAAAGTCCCGATAAAAATGTCCTGATAAAAAGTCCTGACAAAAAATGTCTTGAAAAACAGGTCCTTCAAAAAGACCAGAAATAAAGTCCTAAAAGAAAGTCCTGAAAAAAGAGTTCTGACACAAAAAGGTCCTGAGAAAAAATCCTGGAGAAACAGTTTTGGAAATAAAGTCTTGAAAAAAAGTACTTTTAAAAAGTTGTGAAAAAGAGTTGTGAAAAAAATCCTGAAAAAAGTACTGCAAAAAGAGTCCTGAAAAATAAAGTCTTCATATAAAACACCAGAAATACATGTCCTTAAAAAAAACTCGAGAGAAGTCCGAAAAAGAGTAAAAAAAAAAGTCCCGAAGGAAAGTGCTAAAATAAGTCTTAAAAAAACTCCTGAACAAAGTCTTAAAAAAAGGGCCGAAAGAGAGTCCTGATAAAATATCCTGAAAAAATGTCCTGTAATAACAGTCTTAAAAAAAAGTTATTAAAATAACATCGTAAAATAATCCTAAAAAAACATTTCTGGAAAAAAACCCTGTGAAAATATGATTAAAAAAGACCTGAAGAGTTCTGAAGAAATTGTCTTGGAAAAAATTAATACATTCAAAAATGTCCTGAAATATGGTACTGAAAAATGTCCCGTAATGAAGGAAAAAGAAAAAAAATCCCGAAAAAAGCAATGAAGAAAATTCTGAAAAGAAGTCCTGGACAAGAGGAAGAGTCCTGGAAATAAAGTCGCGAGAAAGAGTATTGACAAAATCCGTGAAAAAAAGTCGTGAAAAATAGTCTTTATACAAAATACCAGAAATAAAGTCCTGAAGAAAGTTCAGACAAAGAGTCCTATGAAATATCACAAAAAATGCCCTGTAAAGACAGCCTTCAAAAATTGCCCTGAAAATAACAAAATAAACAAAAAAAAAATCTGAAACGAAAGCATTGTGAAAAGTCCTTAAAATGGTCCTTAAAAAGATCTGAAAAAATTGTCCTAAAAAAGAAATCCAAGGTCCAAAAAAGGTAATGAGAAGAAAAATTCTAAAAAATGTTATGAAGAAAATTTTGAAAATTTTTCTCTGAAAAAAAAAATCTAAAAATTAATCCTGAACAAAGAGTTCGTAAGAAAGTCCCGAAAACGTCTAGAGAAAAAATTCCTGAAAAAAATCCTGTCAATAAAATTTTGAAAAGAAATCCTGAAAATAAAGGTACTGAAAAAAAGTTCTAAAAGTAAGTGTTAAAAAAAATTCTTAAAAAGTCCTGAAAAAGAATCCGCAAAGACAATAAAAGTCCTTAAAAAAGACCTGAAAAAAGTTCTGAAAACAGTCCTGAAGTCGCAAAAAGGCTAAAAGAACAAAAAACTGTAAAGGTAAATGTTCGGAAATACGAAATTTTACCAAAAAATTTTCAGTTCTTCAGATTATCAAATAGGACGTATGTTCAAAGTTTCATGGTCATTTCTGAACTAGTTTTTTGAGATACAGCGCGCACAGACAGACTGTTATGTAGAGAAAAAATGGTGATGTGGCCATCATGTTACTTTCTCCGATGGTATAGCCTATTCGGTGGAATCTGACGGCCGAGGTTGTAAAACGGTCGGTCCGCTCTGAGGATCGGACGCACACTCGAAGAAAAGGTATTGGTGGTTCGCCTAATTGCATCCGATACATTTATTGCTGTCCTTCGCTCTTATTGGTAGACGCACTTTTACACCAGTACTTCTCAACAAGGATTGGTTTGAGATAAAAAATATTACGTCCCCCAATTACCGAGCTCCGACCCTCTTTTACGACCACAGCCGCCACATTCCGGAGAACGGACTATATCATCATTTATATTTACACTTTCATGGTTTATTTTCTATTGAAATCATATTATAAATGTACATCGAGCGGTTTGTAGACTGGCATAAAACTGACGTTTAAAACGTCAAAAATATAAAAGATGGAAAAATTATACTTCAAATTCAAAAACTCAGTTTACTCAAAAACTAAAGGGATTTTGAAAAAATCTTATTCTTTATAAGTTGTTCATTTTAGCATTCTCCACAATTATTATTGACATAAATTTGCTGTAACTATTATCGTTTTATAATTATAAACCAACAATTAAAAAAATAATAATACATTTTTTTCTCGAATAATAATGATTTTATGAAAAATGTTTTCAAGCAAAAGAGGTTCACTTCTTTGCTGTCTTTAAAGTTTGTTTAAATGATTTTGTGATATTTTTCATATTTAAGAAAATATTGGCAAAAAACAAAAAACAGTTTAGGTAAACGCCCACTTCCGGTGTACGAAATTTTACCAAAAGCTTTTTAGTTCTTCATGTTATCAAATAAGACGGATGTTCAAAATTTCATATCAATTGCTCTATTAGTTTTTGAGATACAGCGCGCACAGCCAGACACACACACACACACACACACACACAGAGACACACACACACAGCCACACACATAGACACACACAGACACAAAAAATTTTTTTCTAGAAATTGTCGAAATAGCATTTAGGGACCCCAAAACGGATATTTCCGTAAAAAAAAATTTTGAAAAAAAATCACGATTACAATACTTTCTCGTACTTCGTAACGGAGAAAGTAAAAATCGGTAAAAAATCGAAAGTAGGTATCTCTGAAAAATTTATTTAATGAGCTGGAATGTAAATAATTAATGTTATGCAGATTTTGAGCAATGAAATCATTTACACTAAAATCTTCACATCTTCCCAAAAATACAATACCGATTTTTTTCATTACTTTTTCCATACTCTCGAAGTAATCCTCGACAACGTAGCATTCAGTTAATCCGCCATTTTTATAGTACCCAGTATATTAATAAATATTCAGAAATCAATATAAAATAGTTAAATAATACCTCTGGCAGAATGGACCAGCTTCCCATGCCAAAAAAAAAATTAGCTTCCCCCTGCTGAAAGTAATTGTTGGAAGCACACAATATGCAAAGCAAAACCTTTTTCTAAGCTATAAGCAAGGGCACTAGGACTGGCTACGCATCTAAAGCGAGATTTTATTGTTGTTTGCCACTGATAATTGTAAAACAACAAATTTTACAATTAAAATTTGGCTGGAGTAAGTAAAACAAACAAACTCTAAGGAATTCAGCCCACATTCGAATCTCACGTAAATCCATCTGTATTGATTTCACAAGTACGTTACTTTATTTCCTTTATGAATAAATTTTATGACACATTGGCGTAAAACTGTGTGAATAAGAGGAATAAATCAGAATTTATCTTAGTCGGATCTATAAGTGAATACACTGGAGAATAAATCAAATCTTATTTTTATCGCCTTTTACAGTGCGAGTATTTTCCATTTGGATTTCCCTATAGGTTATTGCCACCTAAATTATACCAAATGCACAATGCAGAACAGATGTGCACTAAAATATTAGATTGCATATTTACATTATCATTGACCCAAATACAGGATGCACTGAAATATTATTACCAGATATAGATTGCGTATTTACATTATTATTGAGATTCTGAAATTGCTAATAAAATTTCAATACAGACACAGCTTTAGTTTGTCGTAAATAAACTTTCGGGATAATAGGGAAAATCAATTTAAGATAAATTTTCCGGTACTGTTGTTCTAGGACAAAGTCGTTTGCGGGGTTGATTTGGGGTCAATGTTTCATGTGTAAAGGGCCATTTCGCCCCGCAAATCCCCAATTTCTCACCAACAGCCCAAATCCTAATCCGGAAAACAAGATGCAGGGGAATGTAGAAATTCGTCAGTTGCTCTTTATTAGCATATTGTGTATTGAACGCAATGTGTGTACAACATATTTATAAGTATATAACGATTTAATTACATTAACTACGGTATAGCGGTTTCCATGTTGGCAATATCGTAGGTCATAATTTGCACTTTGCTGGTATTAAACCGCGCAATTGCCCATTTCGAAATTGAATATCGTAAATTGTTGGTGGTATTTTTATATATCGGGTATTATTATATTTGAAACGACTACAATATTTAATATAATGGATGTTATTATTTTAGAAGTTAAATGATGCTTCAGGTTATTATTATTACGTGGTTTATTATTAATTATTTTAATTAATGAATAATTTAGATATCTATGTAATTTCAGCATTAGTCCAGGTACGTTTTATTAATTTTTCATTTCATTACCAGCTCAGGATTTTAAGTTTTTCGACTCAAAACTATTTGAAAATTTGTAGGTACCATCATGACTCAAAAAAATAGGACACCTTTTTTGCCTAGTGTGGATCAATCTCTATTTACTCTAGACATAATAATAATCATAATCATAATCATTTATTCATGCTATAACTTTAGAAGTTTTACACAAGTCAATATATAGATATTGATATTAACATTTAATGATTGGGTATTAAAGCCCAATTTACATTAATACATTACAGAAAAAAACACTAGATTACAATGGTGTGTTACGTTTTTGACCATGTACATGGTGGTTGGTGCATCCAATTGCAACGCTGGACCAAATATTCCGAACATCAAGTAACGTTGGCTGGGATCTGAAATTCGACATTGACCGATACTATTCGCCATTGGCACAATTAATGCTGCAGCGATTATTTAACGTAATAAGATAATTAAATACATCTGAAAAATACGCCACATGCGTCAATTCCTAGAAACTGGTCTCAAAATTCCTCATTTATTACGACAAATGGTTAAAACTTTAACCTAATAATGTTATATTTCCCGAAAGAAAATTATCCAAACTTTGTAACAAAATGGAATCCACAAGATGTTGCAGCGGTCTCCGAACTTTTTTGATTGCGCACCTCTTGGACAAAACTTTTTTTATCACTCGCCCTTAAATAGAAGAAATCGATTTCTTCTTTTATACAAGTTCGAAGAGTTTATGATTGTGTAATTAAAAATAGAGGTTCTTATTTCCCGACTCATTTCCCCCGCACCCTACTTTAGAGACCATCGTTTCTCAGAAATTGTCAAAGGAACATTATCTGAACTTTGAAAGTGCAAACATGGTTACTAAACTTTCTCCAGAAATTGTTTTAGAAAGTTTACATTGACTTCAGCTTTCATAAATTATTATTCAATGTGTTACCTGTGCCACTAACCAAAGAAAATAATCCGAACTTCCCAGAAACAAAAAAAGAAACTTATGACCAAAAGTTGCTATAGATATTTTACATTTATTTAAAAAGTATATTGAAACTTAAATAACATATCTTCACAATTACCGAAAGAAAATTGTTCAAACTCTGCAGTAGCAAAAATAGTTGCACCAGACGGCAAACTTTGGTGCCACAAAATGAACTTTTTCCAAAAATTTCTTTAGAAGTTTATTTTAAAACTTTGACAGTTACAGATACAGAAAGTATTAAATAAATTCAAACTAGTACTTAGTACTAGTAATAACGCAAATTTCTTTTGTATCATTCAATATCCGGCGTGGCACTAGCCAGGGAAGTAGTTGTTTCAATAAGTTATTTGTTTATAGTCTTAGTAAGACTTAATTTTGCTTGCAGAGTTACGAACAGGTTGAATATTTATATATTCAGGCTATATTTCGTTTTTTGAATTTATTTATTACTTTTATCTTTTAATGGATGTAAATCTTAAAAAAATGCTTATTGTTAGTATTTTAACGACAGGATTTGCATATTGGTAAAACAGGAGTTTATAACTGATTTAAAAGTACGATTCATGAAAGACTGTAATTTATGTTACATACATCCCCTCTAAGTAGGAATACAGCAATGGGAGCAAATTTTTAGACAAATTCCACATTTTAACCCGAAACAAGGTTACGAGTAAAAATAAAACTTATTTTATATCGTGGAAAAACCGCAGCGCCCCATAAAATCACCCGTTGATAGATATTGAATTTGAACCTCTCCATCAGACAAGTGCTCGAAATTACAAAGAAATCCGCCGGATGCTCCATTTAAAAGTTCGCCTGCTCTGGATAATTTTATTGTGGAAGTATATATTCCCGGGAAAAAGTTATTCACTTCGCGAAGTAATATTACTGCGTTAAAAGTGCTAAGAGTCATAAATAATGGGGAAGAAGCGCCGCCGTGGATTTTTCCGATTTATCAAAAACATTCTACGGAATAAAGTTTTGCATTGTTCAAAAGGCAAGATGAAGCACGTATTACTCTTATTCGATGACTATATGTTTTTATACAGAGTGTATACGAATTCCAGCGATAAAACTAATAAGTTGGGTTTGTGGATATTGAGAAATATTTTAGCATTTTTATTTTCACCCCAAAACTAGTAATTTGTAGTTGTAACTGTGGTCGTCGTTTGTGACATTAAAACAATCTGACAGGTCGAAAATGACGAATTCGTGTAGCAATATTTGGATATTTATATGAAGAAGAGCAAAAACTAGTTCGACTGCTATTATTTAACCTTCCAGGCGGAGCGCCCTAAATCTTGACATCGTAGCAGGCGCTGGGTCTCAGAGCTTAAGCAAAAAAAAATCTTCTACATAAAATTTGACTAAATTTTATTTTTTAATTTCAAATAACTAAAATATCATACAAACTCTTCGCTTTCCAAACGTGAACTAAAGAAGAAATTATTAAGATATTCGGCTAGACAACTCGAAAAAACAGTTTGCTGAAAATTGATGAAATTGACTTGGCGCCCGGCCGGGAACGTTAAGAAAAATCAAGTAATCTTGCGACGTTTTAGGTCAAAAATTAAAGTGTAGAAATGCTCGAGAGAAGCAGAAGACGGATACGGCTATTTCATCCTTGTTGGGAATCTTCAGTCCGCGAGACATTTGTCCACTTTTTGAAACTCGTATTGATTGTGATAATTCCGCCGGTAACGCTGATAAACGTGAACGGACAGATCAGGGGGTTTGTTAAATTAAAAAAAAAAACATAAACTTTCAATCTTCTTTAATTTTCCAGAAACTTAGGAAAAAATTGTTAAGATACTCGGCTAGACAACTCGAAAAACAGTTTGCAGAAAATTGACGAAAATTTATTCGCGCACCGGGTCTCACAGACTTGGCGCCCGGCCTGGAAGGTTAAACCATAATATTTT
Organism: Ocypus olens; assembly: GCA_910593695.2. Lineage (NCBI taxonomy): Eukaryota > Metazoa > Arthropoda > Insecta > Coleoptera > Staphylinidae > Ocypus > Ocypus olens. The sequence continues at coordinate 48,816,698 of OU343058.1, forward strand.
AGTAAAAAAGCTAAACCGATCAAACAAATCCAAGATACATAGAGGAAAGGTTGTAATTTAGTCTATTATTACTTTGCAAAACGAATATCACGGAAGAAACAGCGAGAGTATAAAGCATGTTTCATTCGCGGCGAAAAAGAGCCGCTTCTGTCAATGTATTAATTCGGTGTGGATTTTTAATCGGCGTCGATTGATGCTTTACACGAGAACGAGAAACAAATATAAAGATAACCTTAAGTTTCCAAAAACATTCAGGCAAGTATGTAGCATATCATAAACTTAAATTAATTACGACTTACTTGGAAGTAGTTTGTTTATTGCTCCCTTCCCTTATTTTTAGAGGTGTGTAAGTAATATTCTAGATTTAATATGTTTTAAAATCAACGATTGGTATAATTTACCAAAATGACAGTGACACATGTGACATAGCTAAGGCCGGGAATGAGTCGCTTTCCGACTGTTTTGAAGAGTACAAATGCACAGATTACTAACCGATTGAGTAAAACATGTTTCACACTTTTTATTCTAGATCCAATTCTGAAGGCGCTACAATGATGTGAAGATAGCCACTGATTTTCAGCCACGGATTTCCCGGCGACTCCACCAAAAATAAAATTTTCTTCAATATTAATGATTTATAATAAATTAAACGCTGTGAATGTAATTAAAATTAGCCTATATATGTACAGTCAATCCACAAATTCAATTATTATTTCTCGAGTCCACGCGAACTCTCTTTTTAAAATGACAAGAATTCAAAGTCCTATATGGCACTGTTTGGCGCGTTTCAAATTTAATTTTTTAACAACAACGTGTAGATAAGAGTCTACCTAAACGATTTAAAGGATGAAATTTTGGGTAAAATTGTTTATAACTTTTTAATAAATTTTTTTCTCGGGTTCCCCGCAATTATCCACTTTGAGTGCTCAGATCTTAGAACTCAAACAAACTTTCGACAAATGATTCGTTTTGTAATATCAAGTCAATTAAGAACTGCAACCATCTTAAATTTCATGGTCCAACGACGAATACGTTTCAATCCACACGTAAAATCGCCGCCGCCTTAAGTATTCTTTTTGTTTAAATCTGCAACTTATTTTCATTTTTGATTAAAATTAATTAATTATATGAATACCGAAAAACAAACATTCCGGCAGTATTTCATTACGATATTATATATTTCGTAGAATGCATTTGAAAGGCGTGTCAAAACACAAAATGTTTACATTTAATTAAAATAATTACTTCCCTCCATTTAATAATTAATTCAGTCAAATATTAATACATTCATCAAAATACAGTTTATATTTAAATTTTCAATTTAATTGAGTGATATTTCAACCACCGGCTAAACTTCATTGTTTTTTTTTTCCTGTCCTTTATTGGGAATCGCGGAATTGATTTAAGGGCGAAATTTAATATAAGATTCTCGCATTACGCAACCCTCGTACGTGAAAGGGAAAATTACATTTGGATTATTATTCCTCTAAAAGACACGCACAGATACGCAGCGTTGTTATTGGATGTTTTAAACAAAAGTTGCTTGCTAGAAGATGCTTCATATTGCGAGCTCTTAACTTTCTTGCGTATGTTGGTTGAAATATGACTCAATTAAATATTGGATTGATGAGGCTGTTACTTGGTGAAATTCCATAATATATGTGGTAAGTAAAACACGTGTGTTGAAAATTTTCACAAATTTTTAATGTCGAAACACTGCGACATATGTTTCGCCACACAGTGGCTTCATCTTATCACATATATTACTCAATTAAATTGAAAATATAAATATTAATTGTAATAATATTCGACTAAAGATTAAATGGAGTTAGATAATGCAACTTTAAATTTTCACCTGGAAACGTGTATTTTCGTTAAATACTTCATGTAGATTAATTATTTTTAGAACTTTGTTAAAGGTGTATTGAAATCTAATTAAACTTTTCTTCGACGGGTTGTAAACATGTTGTTTATGCAGAGTTGGGCAACTGATTTCTGGCCAAACTTTTGTTTTCTTCATTACTCTCAAAAGAAATTCGTGTAGTTTTTTTTTATTCCATCCAGTAATTGATTTCCAACAGATATTTTCGAGATATGACACCATCGGCAGTTTTTTTTTAATTGATGACCCTATATACGTTTACACTTCCAAATAGACAGTTTATCTTAAAAAAACTTAAAGGACGTGACTGAGTCCAATAAAAAGACACTGCAAAAATTTATTTTCAGATTAATCAAAAAAAGTTTAGCCAAAAATCGGGGGTTTTTGTTTAACCTCATGTATCGTCGACGAAGCGGCAATTTGGACCAAAATTAACTTTTTAATATTAATCTTTTAACAGAAAGCTAAAAATTAGTTTTTTGCCTCTCCTGCGCAATTTGGTAAATGTGAGATAACCGCCATTTGGACCCAATTTCGAGATTTTAACATCAATCTTATCACAGATAGCTATAAATTAATTTTGCTGCCTCTCCTATGGTAAATGTGAGATAGACGGTATTGCCGCTTCGCCGACGGTATGCGTACTTATCTTATTTTTTTTAAACCTTCTTTTTACATCATTTTCTAAACCTAGAGAAAGTTAATAATTCAAATTATAAGATTGAAAACAGTTAACAGTTTATGTTCGCCTTCATAAAACTGTAAGTATATTGATTGATTGATTAAAACACTTTTTTTAGTTTCATTGTTTTTATTATTTTTCTCTCCGACTGGTTACGACCATTGGTCAGAAATAACTAATTAGCAGTAAGTACATTACTTACGTTTTTGAATGATTGAATAAAACTTTATATGAAATAATAGATTTTTATTAGTAACAAACAAATTATCTTTATTCTTGAATGTAATAGATTTCACACAGAAATCATTTTATCTTTCTAGTTATAATTATTGAGAACACACATTCGTAGGTAAATTGCTGCCCGATAAAATCGAAAATTCCCACCGGTAAAGCAATAATTTGCAATAAATTTGCATTTATCATGAGTAATTCGAAATACAACCGTGACACAGCAGATAAGGATTTACCAGATGAAATTATACACCGGACAATCCGACCTTTGTGTATCCATTTGTACTAGTATCCTCGAATTACTGAAATACACGTAACAGTATCACGGGCTTAAGTTTCAATTACCATCCACCTTTTCATTAAATTCGACGCAGAGTAATTAGTTTGTAAACTAAGCTCACATGTACAGTGCGTTTGTTATCAATGCATCATGGGGATTTACATGTTAAAATGTTTATGTTTAGCAGACATAAAAAGTTCAACCTGTAAAACCCTGTGATGCGTTGATAACGTACGCACTGTTTGAAACTCGGAATAGAAAAACCATTAGCAGTGGTTTTTCTATTGCGAGTTTCCCTTGATATATAATCTACTATTTTTTTTTCCTATTAAGCCGTATTAGTTGCCAGCAAATAAATTCTTACATTTAAAAAACTAACATCAATGATATAATTATCAAGAAGTTTAAAACTATACTTTTTCTACGTCCGTTATAAAATGTGTTTTTTCATTAATTTGGGTTCATACAGTATGTGATTCTCGAAGCCTTCAAAAAGCGTGAAAAAAAGTGCCATAACGGTTCATTTTTTCACTCTCTTGCGTGAAAAAAAAGTGCCGTTGCGGTTAATTTTTTAACGCTACTATAAAATTGTTTACGCAAAGTGTGTCATGAACGCTTCGCAACACGCCGCGAGTTCCGCCGATAAATGTCAAACATTCGTTTCCGATCAAGAAAACTTGATGATTATTATTTTCTTCATTTAAAAAAGTATTATTACTTATAAGAATTGATGAAGGTTTTATCGAATTTATTTAAAGTTACGGAGTGGAAAAATTTTTGTATGAAAGCAACTTTTTTTCACTTGTAGGAATTGCCGCACTCGCCTTCGGCTCGTGTGGCAATCTTTCCTATTCGTGAAAAAAGTACTACTTTACTCACTTGTTGCATAAATAACTATTTCGTCTTCTACAATTTAATTGCAGTCTCTTAGAGACTCTTAAATTGTAGAAGACGAAAAGTATAGTATTTCTCATTTTATTGTATTTAACTACAAGAAGTCAGGGAATTTTATTTTAATGAGATTAAAACTGATTTGTTTAAGTTCTTATGTGAAAAATAATTGTATAGTTTAGAAGAATACTTGAACTAGTAATGTAAGCTTATGTTTTTCTTATTATGACGCACCATCTTTCTTATTGTATTTTTCATTATAATTTAAGAGAAAAATAAAGACTTATTAACAATTTGTTATAAAATTTTTCAAAAAATGGTACATTATTAACGCGCCAATGGTGAGTCTACTGGTCTGTGAGACCGGGTGTGTCAAATAACTTTATTCTCCGTTATTGTTTTTTGTTGAAATTTCGAGTAGCTGCCGCATTGCAGAGCTTAAATTGATTAAATATTTTTGTTTTATTGTCAAAGAGCATAAATTAAAAAAAAACATTAACTATTAGTAACACGTTTCGAAACATCTTCACCCCGGTGCGTGAGACCGGCGTCACCATTAAATTTGCGTCACCAATGGCGGGTTAAAAATGTACCATTTTTCCTAAAAAAAATGTTTTTTTCTGATTGAAACAATATCGAGTAATATTGCCTTAGTTACGATATGTCATAACACAGTTATATTTCCCTAGGGAAATATGAAGTGCTCATCTTTCCCTAGGAAAATATAAACATCAAAAAAATGTTATTAGGAGCTCCTCGCAAGAATTGTTTTAATTGCTCTCGGGACAACACCTCCGATTTCTTAGGAAGGATTTCATGGATTTTACAGCTTTGGATTTTACCGGAACCAAATATTCACGGTCTTTCGTCGCTTGCGTTAACACATAGTTTGACATTTCACCAATTTTTTAAACAACGCAAAAATCAAACCAGGCAACTATGATATTTACAAACAACGCCCTTAGCAACGTTACCAATCCGATAAATTAAAAAATTTACAATCCAATATTTTCCCATTTACAGAACAATATTCTTTCAATCAGAAAAAAACTATTGATTACAACACGGGAAATATGAATACATTTCCCTTGGTTGTCTATACAAATATACTATTCATATTTCCCTAGTTGTAATAATAGCTATATTTGCATGTTTGTTAATAATAATGTTAAATATAATTTGTTATTTGATTAAATATGTTATTAAATGTTTTAATAAATACAATGTTAACATTTTCGTTAATGTTATATCATGTAAAATTACTTCAATCACACATAATTTCCACAATAAACATTATTGAAGTATTAATTGAATATCGAACAAAATCCTGTTCGTAGAATGGATCATGTGTTGCGAATTTATATTTTGTTTTTCCCTTTTACTTATATTTATTTTTTGGAATGTACAAATAAATACTATTATCATCATAATAATTATTATCATTCAAAGAATTATTTTATTTATTGGCATTCGAAAAAATTCATTTAGAAGAATTTGTTTTCGGAAAATACGCTTAAAGAATGTTTTCGAAGAATTGATCAGTCGTAGAATTATTTGAGACAAAATCGCTTTTGAAAAAAATGTTTTCGAAGAATTGATCATTCAAAGAATTATTTTAGAAGAATAGGCGTTCGAAACATTTCATTTCGAAGAATTTGTTTTTGATAAATTCGCTTTTCAAAAATTTGTTTTCGAAAAATTTTCAGCTCTCGCTATAAATGGCTCTGACCATTTTGGCATAGTTATAAAAAATAATAAAAATGATAATGGACAGATAGTAATTTATTAAAACTCAATAAATACATCGAGTTACAAAACCCCATTGACGCTAGTCTTTTGGCCAAGAAGAACAATATTTTATAAGAAATTAATTTTTTATAGAATTTCATTACGTTTTGTATATTATCAGAGTTGTTCACATTAGTATTTTCATATCTCGAGTTCAAAAATTTTCAAAAATTCACAACTTTCTTGATAATTCATAAAAACTAAGTAATTTTGTACAAAAATGATTCAACGTTGAGCATTGAAAAATAAAGGTTTGTAGGTTGAACTAAAATAAATAGGAGGATGGTGGATGGGCGCATCACACTCTTCAACCCTTAGATCATGCTCCAGAGTTTCCATTAATACATTTGTTAGTCGAAAGAACAAAAATCTGTCAGATTATTTTTTAATTACTTAATCAATCGCTGTAAAATCTTTTTGTGTGTTCTAAGAATTGGAGGGTAGCATAGAGCCCACCCCCCCACCCTTCGTTTCCACTTAAGCTTCATCTGCAAAACACTGTTCAATTAAAGAAACTTCTTAGTAAAACTACTGGAAATTTAAAAATTTTAAAACCACCAAGAAAAAAGGTGTTTAGGTTAAATGAAAATAAAGGCCGAAAGATAGAAGGTCGCTAGCCAAAATGGCTTCCATTTTCAGATAATGTATTGTTTTATAAAATTAATGTATATCAATGTAAATTTTTGCCAAAGAAATGTATGTATGAAAATAAAACAAATGGTGGTGGGTGTGACTTATCCCTCTCTCCAACCCTCTCAGAAGTTCTCTAAATGAATTCGTTTTTAAACGCAACCAAAAGCGAATTGATTGAATTCTTATTAATTAATTGTTTTCTCTGGATTGGGGTAGAGATAGCTTTCATCTGCCACCCTTTATTTCCATCTTAAGTTAACTTAGAAAACACTGTTTGATGAAAGATATATTTTAGTCAATCCACTGGAGTTTTAGAAGTTTCAAGGCCATCAAGAAAGAGTGTTTGTAGGTTAAACTCCAATAAAATTAAGGGTGGTGGGTGGGCCATATCCCATCCTTCAACCCATGAAACACCTCAGAAGTAAAAGTTACCTCAGCATGAATTCGTTTTTAAAAGCAACAAAAACCATTCGATTGTTTTCATTAATTAACTTACATTGATTTACATTATAAAAATTTCAAAACCAAGAAAAGGGATTTATAGGTTACATTAAAGTCCAATCCATGCAACGCACGTCAGTTTGAATGAATTCGTTTTTAAAAGCAACCAAAAGCTGTCTTTTTTAAAATTAATTTATGTTTAATTATTTGCAATATTAGGATTTGGGGGTAGGGCCCACTCACTACCCTTTCTTTCCACCTCAACTTAACCCAGAAAACACTGATTAAAAAAAATTAAAATCAAACGAAGGGTGGTGAGTGGTTCCTCTCGCAGCCTGCAACCCATACAACATACCTCAGAAGTTCTCTGAATGAACGGGTTTTTGTAAGCAGCAAAAAATCGTTCGATTGTTTTTTTTTCTATTAATTTATATTTTTTACATTCTAAAAATTTCAAAGCCACCAATTAAATATTTTAGTCGAATCCACAGGAGATTAAAAAGAAAGAAAGTTTGTAGGTTAAATTATAATAAAACGAAAGGTCGTGGGTGGGTTCTATCCCATCCTTCAACTCATGGAGCACACCTCCGAAGTAAACTTTACCTCAGCATGAATTCGTTTGTAAAAGAATTTATGTTTTCAATTAATTTACATTTATTTGCATTCCAAAGTTTCAAAAATTTTCAAAATTGCCGCTACGATAAAGTTAAAATTTTATCCGGAATTAAAAATCACTGGAAATATGGAAATAGTTGTGTTTTTGTTTTGTATATATCTCTAAACCACCCTTCGTTTCCACTTAAACTTAACCTATAAAACGCTATTAAAGAAACTTCTTAGTTAAACCGAGAATTTAAAACTTTTCTCTCTAAAAGGAGTTTAAAAACTTTCAATACCACCTAGAAAGAGGGTTTTTAGGTTAGATTAAATAAAATAGAGGACGATGGGTGAGACCTATCCCTCCTTTCAATCCATGGAATATACCTCAAAGGTTCTCTGAATTAATTGATTTTCATAAGCAACCAGAAACTGCGTGATTGTTTTTTCAATAATTAATTTTCAATTGTTGCAATCTCAGGATTGGGAGGAGGATACGGCACAACTTAACCTAGAAAATACTGTTTGATTAGAGAAATGTTTTAGTCAATCCACTGTAGGGGGTCTACCCACTACCCTTCGTTTCCACCTCAACTTAATCTAGAAAATAATATTTGATTAAAGAAATATTTTAGTCAATCCACTGGCATTTAAAAAGTTTCAAAGCCACCAAGAAAGAGAGTTTCTAGATTAAATGACAATAAAATGAAGAGTGGTGGGTGGGCCATATTTCACCCTTCAACCCATGGAACACACCTCAGGAGTTTTTTTTTTTTTTTTTATTAAAAAGGAAGGATGGTTGATGGGATTTCGGGTTAAGGAGAGTGAATGATATTAGGGAAATTGGCGTAAGCTACTTGGCTATTCTGCCACAACCGATTTTTTGTAATAAGTTCATATATTGATATGAAAGGACATCCATGGACCAGTACGGCCATTTTTCATTCAGAAAAAGTGACCGTCCGGATAGGATTCGAACCCACGACCACGAGGCCCAGAAGCAGGAGCGCTACCCACTAGGCCACAGCGGCCCCCACCTAAGACGTTCCTTGAATGAATTTATTTTTAAAAGCAATGAGAAAACTGTTGTTGTGATTGTTGTTTTCTCAATTAATTTATTTTCTGTTGTTGCATTCTTAAGATTGGGAAGAGGATACTACCCACTCATCATCCTTCGTTTCCATCTCAACTTAAGCTGGAAAACACTGTTTCATTAAAGATATATTTTAGTCAATCCACTGGAGTTTCAAAAGTTTCCAGCCACCAAGAGAGTATTTAGGTTAAATTAAAATAAACGAAGGGTGGTAGATGGGCCCTATCCTACCCTTCAACCCTTGAAATACACCTCAGAAGTTTTCTGAATGAATTCGTTTTTGAAAGCTACAAAAAAAACGGATCCATTGCTCTTTCGTCAATTGAAATTTTTTTGCATTCTAAAAATTCCAATACCACCAAGAAAGGGGGTTTATGGGTTAAATTAAAATAAAACGAAGGGTGGCAGATGGGCCCTATCTTATCCTTGAACCCATGGAACACACCTCAGAAGTACCTGAATGGATTCCCTTTTAAAAGCAACCAGAAACTGATTGATTATTTTTTTCTAAAGTTGTTGCATCCTTTGGATTGGGAAGGGGATAGGATTTTGTTTTTCTGAACACTATTTGTCTATAAATTTTTTTTGTGGAACTTCCAGGAACCGAGATACGCAAAATTACTTTTTTTGTAAATAGTACTTAAATCGACTGGAAATGCCGAAAACCCTTCGTTTCCACCTCAACTTAACCTAAGAAATACTGTTTAGCTAAAGATATGTTTTAGTCAATCCACTGGAGTTATAAAAGTTTCGAGCCATCAAGAGAGTATTTAGGTTCAATTAGAATAACACGAAGGGTGGTAGGTGGGCCCTATCCTACCCGTTAATCCATGGAATTCATCTTGGAAGTTTTATGAATAAAATAAAAGCAACAATTAGAACGGTTCGATTGTTTTTTTTTTGTCAATTTAATTTTTTTTTGCAATCTAAAAATTTCCATACCACCAATAAAGGGGTTTCATGGGTTAAATTAAAATGAAACGAAGGATGGTGGGTGTGCCCTATCCCACCCTGAAACTCATAGAACATACCTCAGAAGTTCTCTGAATATACTGGTTTTTGTAAGCAGTAAAAAAACATTCGATTGTTTTTTTTTGTCAATTAATTTACATTTTTTCGTTCTAAAAATTTCAAAGCCGCCAATTAAATTGTTTAAAATAAAACAAAGGCTGGAGGGTGGGTCTTATCCATCCGAGGGTGGGCCCTATCCCTCCCGCTAACTCATAGAACATACCTTAGAAGTTCTCTGAATAAATTCGTTTTTAACAGCAACAAATAACCGTTCGATTATTTTTTAACAATGAATTTAGATTCGTTTGCATTGTAAACATTTCAAAACCACTAAGAAAAGAGGTTTGCAGGTTAAATTAAAATAAAACGAAGAATGATGGGTGGGCCCAAACCCTTCCTCCAACCCATTGTGTGGTTCCATGTTATTTGATTGTTTTATCATGAATTATTTTTGAGTTGCTGCATTCACAGGATTGGGGAGGTTACGGCCCACCCACCGCCTTCCGTTTCCACCACAACAACCTGTGAAACATAGTTGGGTTAGACAAATATTTTAGTCAATCAACTGGAGTTTTAAAAGTTTCGAGCAACCAAGAGAGTATTTAGATTAAATTAAAACAAACGAAGGGTAGACGGTGGGCCTTACCCTACCCTTCAACCCTTGGAATACACTTTGGAAGTTATCTGAATAAATTCGTTTTTGAAGGCAACGAAAAACCGATTGTTTTTTTGTCAATTAATTTACATTTGTTTGCATTATAAGGATTAGAGGGCGGAATAAAGCCCACCCACCATTTTTTGTTTCTATTTAAACTCAACTTAGACAGAACTGTTTGATTCAAGACACTTCTTAGCAAAACCATTGAAGTTCTAATCGTTCTTTTTTACAAAAAAGGGGTTTGTAGATTGGAATAAAATACATAGGAGGGTAGTGGGTGTTCCTCTTTGAACATGATCCAGTGTTTCTATTAATAAATTCGATTCTTGAAGGAATAAAAAATATATTATTTTCTAATTAAAATAAATAAACAGAGATTATGTTTAATTTCTATATTTAGTTGTTCTGATTGCAGTTCTCGGAATATCAGGAGGATGAATTGGAATTTGGTGGTATGCCTTGATCAGGTCGATTTTGGAAAATAACTGGCAACCACAACAACTAAATATAGAAATTAAACATCATCTCTGTTTATTTATCATTTTTTTATCTGGAAGTATGAGATAAGTTTAGCACCATGTGTTATTGGCAAAATCTCACTTTAATAATAACTTTAATTAAAATTTTTCAAATTCAATTTTTAAATATTTTTACTTTCTGCGTAAGTACGAGAAAGTATTGTGATCGTGATTTTTTTTCAAATTTTTTTTACGGAAATATTCGTTTTGGGGTCCCTAGATGCCATTTCAACAATTTCTGGAAAAAACTTGTGATGTGGCCATCATGTTACTTTCTCCGATCTTGATTGCATAACAGTTATTTATATTTATACTATGATGGTTTATTTTCATTTTAGATCAGATGATACTGACGTTTAAAACGTCAAAGTTATGAAAGATAAAAATAACAAATTATACTTCCAATTCAAATAATCTTAAATTAGTTTATTAGAAAACCAAATAAATTCTTGAAAAAAGTCCTTAAAACAAATCTTGATAAATCCTGAAAAAAGCCCTGAAAACGATTTCTGAAAACGCCCTGAAAGAGTTCTGGTTATAAAGTTCCAAAGAGAATACCCGAAAAAGTCTTGAATAAAACAGTCTTGAAAAAATCTGATAAAAAGTCCAGAAAAAGAGTCCGCAAAAAAGTGCTCTGACAAAGAAATGTCTTAAAAAACAGGTTCTTGAAAAAGACTTGAAAAAGTCCCGAAACCAGAGTCGTCATAAAAAAATTCGGAAAAAAGGTCCTAGAAAAAGACCTGATAAAAAAGACTGTAGAAAAATACTGCAAATCAGCTTCAAAAAAGTTTGAAAAAAGGCCTTAAAAAGTCCTGAAAACCCTGTAAAATAGTCCAGAAGAAAAGTCCTAAAAAAAGTCCTGCAAAGAGTCCTCACAAAGGTCCTAAAAAAGACCCGAAAAAAATCGAGAAAATAGTCCTAACAGAAGTCATGAAAAAATCCTTAGAAAAGAACTGATGAAAAGCACGAAAAAGTCTTGATAAAATAATCCTGATAAAAAATCCTGAAAAACGTCTTGAAAAAATAATTTTGATAAAAACTTCCTGAAAATAAAATCATAGAAAAAGCTCTGATAAAACGGCTAGAAGAAAAGTGCTGAAATAAATAGGCCAGAATAAAGCCTGTGAAGTCCCAAAAAAGCCCTAAAAAAATCCTGAAAGAAATTTCTGATAAAGTCCTGCAAAGAGTGCTTACGAAGGTCCAGAGAAAATTCCAGAAAATAGTCCTCACAAAAGCCTTAGCTGAGATCTGATAAAAAGTATTAAAAAAGTCTTTAAAAAATAACCGTGATAAAAAAGGCCCCAAAAAAGGTCCTGAACATAATAGTTTTTTAATAACCTTAAAAAAGGGCCCTGGAAAAAAATTCGAAAAAGTTAAGTTCCGAAACAAAAGTCCTGAAAAAACGCCGTGAAAAAAGGCCTCAAAAAAGAAAAATAAAGTCTTGAAAAAAGTTCTGAAAAAAGTCGTAGCAAAAGTTTTGAAAACATTATTCTGCAAAAAAAAATCCCAAAAAAAATCTTGCAAAAAGCCTAAGAAAAGTCCTGAAAAAAGGCATTAAAAAAGTTCCAGAAAAATAATCCAGATTAAAAATCCTGAAAAACGTCGTTAAAAAAGAGTCCTAAAAAAAGTCTTCAAAAAATTTCTAAAAAAACTTCCAGTTCTAGATCTGAAAAAGGCATTAAAAAGTCGTGAAAAATAATCCGGATAAAAAAATCCTAAAAAGAAGTCTCAAAAACAAAAAGGTTTTACAATAAAGTCTTGAAAAAAAGTCCCGCAAAATAAGTTCTACAGAAAGGTTCTAAAAAAAGACCTGAAAGAAGAAATGAAAAAATCCTGAAAATAAGGTCTTACAAAAAAGACATGAAAAAAGTGAGGAAAAAAAGTCCTGAAATTTTGATTTATACTTTCATGGTATTTTTTTTTCAATTTAAATGTACATCGAAAGTATTGTAGTATTGGATGATTCTGACATTTAAAACGTCAAAATTATGAAAAATGGAAATGAAAAATGATACTTTAAATTCTAATAATCTTTGCTGACGATTTACTCAAAAAGTAATGAGATTTACAAAAGAAGGTATCCTTTATGAGTTATTAATTTTAGCATCACCTACCATTATTATTAATATAAATTTAATTAACTATTATCGTTTCCTAATTATAAACCAAAAATGATAAAAAAATCGATATTTTTTCATAAAACGTTTGTTTTTTGAAAAAAAACTGAAACAAAAGATGCTCATTTCTTTGTTTCCTTTTGTTACCTTCAAGATTTGCTTAGATGTTTTTGTAATATTTTTCATTTTTAAAAAATTATCGGAGAAAAACAAAAAACGGCTAAGGTTAACGCATACTTGAGGTTTATGAAATTTTACCAAAAGCTTTTCAGTTCTTCAAATTACCAAATAAGGCTTATATTCAAAGTTCCATGTTAATTCATGTCGTAGTTTTTGAGATACGGCGCGCACAGACTACATCTCAATAGGAATGCATATTGAAATATTTTAAATGTACATCGAATGTTTCGTAGACTCGGATGAAACTGACGTTTAAAACGTCAAAATTATGAAAGATGGGAAAATTATGCTTCAAATTCAAAAACTCGGTTTACTCAAAAACTAACGAGATTTCGAAAAAAACTTATTCTTTAGAAATTGTTCATTTTGGGATTCTCTACAATTATTATTCACATAAATTTGCTGTAACCATCATCGTTTCATAATTATACACCAAAAATTAAAAAAAAATTAATAAATTTTTTTCTTGAATAGCAATGATTTTATGAAAAATATTTTTAAGCAAAAGATGTTAATTTCTTTGTTGTCTTTAATGTTTGTATAAATGTTTTTGTGATATTTTTTATATTTAAGAAAATATTGGCAAAAAACAAAAAACAGTTGAGGTAAACACCCACTTCCGGTGTACGAAATTTTACCAAAAGCTTTTCAGTTCTTCAGATTATCAAATAAGACGTATGTTCAAAGTTTCATATCAATTGCTCTTTTAGTTTTTGAGATACAGCGCACACAGACAGACACACACACAGCCAGACACACACACACAGACACAAAAAAAAATTTTCCAGAAATTGTTGAAATGGTATCTAGGGACCCCAAAACGGATATTTCCGCAAAAAAAATTTTTGAAAAAAAAATCACGATCACAATACTTTCTCGTACTTCGTAACGGAGAAAGTAAAAATGGTGATGTGGCCATCATGTTACTTTCTCCGACTTGATGGTATCATTTATATTTACGCTTCCATGGTTTATTTTCAATTTAAATCATATTTTAAGTGTGCATCGAACGTTTCCTTAACTCGGATAAAACTGACGTTTAAAACGTCAAAATTATGAAAGATGGAAAAATGTACTTCAAATTAAAAAACTCAGTTTACTCAAAAACTAAAGAGATTTCGAAAAAAACTTATTCTTCATAAATTGTTTATTTTGGCATTCTCTACAATTATTATTAACATAAGTTTGCTGTAACTATTAGCGTTTCATAATTGTATACCAAAAATGAAAAAAAAGAAAATAAATTTTTTTTCTCGAATAACAATGATTTTATGAAAAATGTTTTCAAACAAAATAATTGAATTTCTTTATTGTCTTCAATATCTTTTAAAATGTTTTTGTGATATTTTTCATATTTAAGAAAATATTGGCAAAAAACAAAAAACAGTTAAGGTAAACACCCACTTCCGGTGTACGAAATTTTACCAAAAGCTTTTCAGTTCTTCGGATTATCAAATAAAACTTATGTTCAAAGTTTCATTTCAATTGGTCTATTAGTTTTTGAGATACAGCGCGCACAGACACACACACACACAGACACACACACACAGACACAAAAAAATTTTTTCCAGAAATTGTTAAAATGGCATCTAGGGACCCCAAAACGGATATTTCCGTAAAAAAATTTTTTGAAAAAAAAATCACGATCACAATACTTTCTCGTACTTCGTAACGGAGAAAGTAAAAATGGTGATGTGGCCATCATGTTACTTTCTCCGACTTGATGGTATCATTTATATTTACGCTTTCATGGTTTATTTTCAATTTGAATAATATTTTAAATGTACATCGAGCGCTTTGTAAACTCGGAGGAAACTGAAGTTTAAAACGTCAAAATTATGAAAGATGGAAAAATTATACTTCAAATATAAAAACTCATTTTACTCAAAAACTAAAGGGATTTCGAAAAAAACGTATTCTTTGTAAGTTGTTCATTTTAGCATTCTTGAATATCTTTTGCTTGAAAACATTTTTCATAAAGTCATTTTTATTTGAGAAAAAAATTCTTTTTCTAATTTTTGGTTTATAATTATAAAACGATAATAGTTACAGCAAATGTATGTCAATAATAATTGCAGATAATGATAAAATGAACAACTTACAAAGAATAAGTTTTTTTCGGAATCCCTTTAGATTTTGAGTAAATAGAGTTTTTATATTTGAAGTATAATTTTTCCATCTTTCATGATTTTGACGTTTTAAACGTCAGTTTTCTCCGAGTTTACAAAGCGCTCGATGTACATTTAAAATATGATTCAAATTGAAAATAAACCATGAAAGCGTAAATATAAATGATGCCATCAAGTCGGAGAAAGTAACTTGATGGCCACATCACCATTTTTTAAGTTAGTCCTTGTACATTCAATGTTATCAATGGAAGGACTATTTATAACATGCACATTTCTTTTGTATCATTCAATATCTGGCATGGCATTAGCCAGTTGTTGGTTTTTAGTTTTTATAAGATTTAATTTTACATATCGAATACATATTTGTATATTCAGGTGTTTATTTAATTTATTTTATGTTTCCGCAACGAGAGAGGGTTTTCATTTTAAATAATAATTTTTTATTCAATGGTCGTTCAATTATTTTTTTTAATTATATTAGCTCGGCGGCAAATTATTTTAATTTTATTTCAATAAAATAATGCTACAATTTTAAAACTTCGCTAGTTTTTTAACATTTGTAATTTTTTGTTGTTTATACTCGAGGCTTCTACTACGTTATACATTTTATATATATAACAAATAAATTGTATAATGTTGAAAATATATTATTTCAGTAACTACAGTTTCAGCAACTTTAATTAATTTACAAGTTCGAAATCAAAATTGTGTAAACAAAGTAATAGTGTTTTATTTATTTATTATTGTAGATTTATACCTTTAAATAAGGCATGCAGACTCTGGTTTTGCATATAATTAACGGTCCCCAGGTAAACATAGCCATTAATAAAGCTGCACGTTCAGGTTAAAGCTCTCGAGGGTCGCTCGGGGTAGTTACCACTGATAAAATCTCCAGTGCATATGCACCTAGCTTTATTTTATTATTACTTCAATAACCTGGGGCTGTATTAAATTTCATTCATTATTAATTAAAATTGCTCCACGCGGATCACATATTTTGCCAGAACGTGAAATAATTTTATGTAAATTAAAAATGTGAAAATAATTCTTTTAGAGGATTAACTAACTTCATTTTCATAAACTGTACATGAGATGGGTCTTGTGAGACCACAAAATTCGCAACTCTGCAAATCCTTATATATTGGTGGAAGAAAAAAATGAAACACTTTTGCATTTTCGAATATCCATAACTTGGTCCTAAATCGTAGTAGGAACTTCGTTCTTTGAGTGTTGCATAGGGAATTGATCACATTTTAATGCCTTTATGATGGATCGAGTCGACATTTTTTTTCCAACTCGGTGCACATCGTCAATGGACATGATTTACTGAAAAAAGCATTTTTTTCACAGGGGTGCAAGAGGTTGGCTGAAGGGCTTACGCGTAAGTTCGCATGGATGACTTTAAAAATGGTGATGTGGCCATCATGTTACTTTCTCCGACTTGATGGTATCATTTATATTTACGCTTTTATGGTTTATTTTTAATTTAAATCATATTTTAAATGTGCATCGAACGTTTCATAGACTCGGATGAAACGGACGTCAAAATTATGAAAGATGGAAAAATTATACTTCAAATTCAAAAACTCAGTTTACTCAAAAACTAAAGAGATTTTGACAAAAACTTATTCTTCATAAATTGTTTATTTTGGCATTCTCTACAATTATTATTAAAATAAATTTGCTGTAACTATTAGTGTTTCATAAATATATACCAAAAATGAAAAAAAAATAATAAATTTTTTTCTCGAATAACAATGATTTCATGAAAAATATTTTTAAACCAAAGATGTTCATTTCTTTATTGTCTTCAATATTTGATTAAATATTTTTGTGATATTTTTCATATTTAAGAAAATATTGGAAAAAAACAACAAACAGTTGAGGTAAACACCCACTTCCGGTGTACGAAATTTTACCAAAAGCTTTTCAGTTCTTCAGATTATCAAATAAGACGTATGTTGAAAGTTTCATATCAATTGCTTTATTAGTTTTTGAGATACAGCGCGCACAGCCAGACACAACACATACACACACACACACACACACACACACACGCACACACACACACACACACACACACACACACAAACACACACACACACACACACACACACAAACACACATACACACACACACACACATACACACAGACACACAAAAAAATTCCAGAAATTGATGAAATGGCATCTAGGGACCCCAAAACGGGTCAATTTTGACGTTCAATGATTTCTTTAGAAAGTTTGTTGATGCATTTATGAATCATACTTTATTGGCTATATTTTATACAATTTAACAACACACTCGATACTCGTGCAAAAATCAAAAATAAAATTTTTGAGCCACAGGACTTCAAAAACATGCAAACATATTTGACGTTTTTTAATGATTTTACGAAAACATTTCCTAATTGTTTTTCAAATCCACTATGTTCGCTTCGTTTGAACGTTCCAAGTAAAAAAAATCGAATAATGTGCTCGATAGTGTAATTTTGAAAAACAGAATCATGATTTTCGAGGTCTCAGATTTCAAAAAACAGAAAATTTTGGCGTTTTCTGATTTCACATAAAAATTTTCTAACACGCTTATACAACCTACTAAATTATCTACACTTCGGCGTTTAAATTATCAAAATCCAATAACTTGTTAAAACGTTGAGCAACTTCAACAACAAAGTCGCGATTATCGAGAAATTGCAATTTTCACTGATTTCAAAAGAATTTGTTTAATACGTTTGCGAATAAAACTAAATTGGATTTTCTTTAACCTTTAGATCACATCACAATCCAGAAACACATTCGATAGTTGTGCAATTTCAAAAATCAAAAAGGCAATTTTTGAGGCACAGGACTTCAAAAACATGCGATTTTAACATTTTTTTACTGATTTTACAAGAAAATTTTCTGATACGTTTTTGAAATCTACTATATTAGATTTAATTTAACGTTACAATCATCAAAATCTAATTATGTGCTCGGAAGTGGTGCAATTTTGGAAAATGGAATCACGATTTTCGATTCCTGGGACTTCAAAAAAGACAATTTTGGCGTTTTCTTTTTCACTGATTTCACATAAAAAATTTCTAACACATTTTCACAACCTATTAAATAATCTACACTTTGGCGTTTAAATTATCAAAATCCAATAACTTGTTCAAAAGTTGAGCAATTTTAACAACTCGCGATTTTCGAGAAAGTACAATTTTCACTGATTTCAAAAGAATGTGTTTAATACGTTTGAGAATAAAACTAAATTGACTGCATTTTAACGTTTATATTACATCACAATCCAGCAACACATTCGATAGTTCTACAATTTCAAAAAACAAAAAGATAATTTTTGAGGCACAGGATTTCAAAAACATGCAATTTTAACTTTTTTTTTTACTGATTTTACAAGAAAATTTTCTGATACGTTTTTGAAATCTACTATATTACCTTTATTTTGACATTATACTCATAAAAATCTAATAATGCGCACGGAAGTTGTGTAATTGAAAAAAAAATATAACCAAGATTTTTGAGGCTTGGGACTTCAAAAGCGACAATTTTGGCGTTTTCTCACTGATTTCACATGAAAATTTTTCTTTTACAAACTACTAAATATTAGCCATATTTTGACGTTAAAATTATCAAAATCCAATAACTTGTTCAAAAGTTGTGCAATTTCAAACAACAAAATCGCCATTTTCGAGAAACTGCAATTTTCACTGATTTCAAAAGAATTTGTTTAACACGTTTGCAAATAAAACTAAATTGGATTTTCTTTAACCTTTAGATCACAACACAATCTAGCGGCACATTCGATAGTTGTGAAATTTAAAAATCAAAATTACTTGAAAAACATGCAATTTTGACGTTTTTTAAACTGATTTTACATGAAAATTTTCTGATTCGATTTTGAAATCCAATATATTACCTTTATTTTAATGTTCCAAGCATAAAAGTCTAATAATGTGCTCGGAAGTTGTGTAATTAAAAAAAAAGCAGAATCACAGTTTTTGAGGTCTCGGATTTGAAAAATGTGCAATTTTGACTGTATCTAATAATTTTACGAAATGACAAATTTCTCATATTTTAAGTCTACTAAATGATCTATATTTTAACGTTCAAATTATCAAAATCTAACAACGCGTTCCAAAGTTGTGCAATTTAAAAAATCCAAATCACAATTTTCGGCGGGTAGGAATTGAAAAAATGCAATTTTGACACTATCCATTGATTTTACTAGAATTATTGTTAACTTATTTTTTAAATCATACTTAATTGATTAATTTTGACATTTACAACGTCAATTTTGAACAACGCGTTCGAAAGTTGTGCAAATTTAAAAATCAAAATTACAATTTTTATTTGAAAAACATGCAATTTTGACGTATTTTTACTGATTTTCCAAAAATTTCTGATTTGTTTTTGAAATATACAATATCATCTTTATTTTAACGTTCCAAGCATCAAAATCTAATGAAGTGCTCGGAAGTTGTGTAATTTAAAAAAAAAATGGTGATGTGGCCATCATGTTACTTTCTCCGACTTGATGGAATCATTTATATTTACGCTTCCATGGTTTATTTTCAATTTAAATCATATTTTAAGTGTGCATCGAACGTTTCGTAGACTCGGATAAAACTGACGTTTAAAACGTCAAAATTATGAAAGACGTAAAAATGTACTTCAAATTCAAAAACTCAGTTTACTCAAAAACTAAAGAAATTTCGAAAAAAAATTATTTTTCATAAATTGTTCATTTTGGCATTCTCTACAATTATTATTAACATAAATTTGCTGTAACTATTAGCGTTTCATAATTGTATACCAAAAATTAAAAAAAAATTAATAAATTTTTTTCTCGAATAACAATGATTTTATAAAAAATGTTTTCAAACAAAATATTTGCATTTCTATATTGTCTTCAATATTTGTTTAAATGTTTTTGTGATATTTTTCATATTTAAGAAAATATTGGCAAAAAACAAAAAACAGTTAAGGTAAACACCCACTTCCGGTGTACGAAATTTTATCAAAAGCTTTTCAGTTCTTCGGATTATCAAATAAAACTTATGTTCAAAGTTTCATATCAATTGGTCTATTAGTTTTTGAGATACAGCGCGCACAGACACACACACACACACACATACACACACACACACATTCGTCGATGAATGATTAAATTTAAAGAGATACAGACAGGAAGAATCCAAAATATAGTATGCATGATGCATGTTTAAATATTTTGTCATTTATTCAATATACAAAATTGTCTTAACAAGGCAATAACTGCAGTTACAAAGTTACTTATTTTCTTATTTATCGCGAAACCCTTTCAGATTTAAGTAGTTTCGCGTCGCAGATGTATCTCTCTCGCTCTCTCCCAACGAGATTCCATTTTACAGCTTGCATGCGGAATGAGTAATTTTAGATAGAATTGCAGAGTAATTTATTCTGGCCGTAAACCTAGGTAAGTGTATTTCCGCGGATCGCTTAATCCAATTTAATCTAGCGAGGAAAGAAAATCTTGCATCAAACTTTATGACGCCGACTTAAACATGTATTTACCCAAATCAGTTGAAATGTATGCGGTTGTGTTTATTAACATATTTTTTTCCGAAATCAGGAATCGCTACGCCATCTGTGTTTTACTCAAGAATTAAAAAAAAGCGCTTAATTTGAATGACCTTTCCTTTATATACATTGTTTTAAGATGAAATATTGACTATATTTGACATTGAAATATAGTATTTGTGGTGAATAATTCTTCTATTGCAAAAATGCTACTTTTTGTATTTTTATTTTTTTAAGAGGCATCACAATTGCATCAGCTCTGCAAGCCAAAGGCTTTCTGCCTTAATTTTTACTTTCTCCGTTACGAAGTACGAGAAAGTATTGTGATCGTGATTTTTTTTTCAAAAATTTTTTTTACGGAAATATCCGTTTTGGGGTCCCTAGATGCCATTTCAACAATTTCTGGAAAAAAAATTTTTGTGTCTGTGTGTGTGTGTCTGTGTGTGTGTGTGTGTGTGTGTGTGTCTGAGCGCGCTGTATCTCAAAAACTAATAGACCAATTGATATGAAACTTTGAACATAAGTTTTATTTGATAATCCGAAGAACTGAAAAGCTTTTGGTAAAATTTCGTACACCGGAAGTGGGTGTTTACCTTAACTGTTTTTTGTTTTTTGCCAATATTTTCTTAAATATGAAAAATATCACAAAAACATTTAAACAAATATTGAAGACAATAAAGAAATGCGATTATTTTGTTTGAAAACATTTTTCATAAAATCATTGTTATTCGAGAAAAAAATTATATTATTATTTTTTTCATTTTTGGTATACAATTATGAAACGCTAAGAGTTACAGCAAATGTATGTTAATAATAATTGTAGAGAATGCCAAAATGAACAATTTATGAAGAATAAGTTTTTTTCGAAATCTCTTTAGTTTTTGAGTAAACTGAGTTTTTGAATTTGAAGTACATTTTTCCATCTTTCATAATTTTGACGTTTTAAACGTCAGTTTTATCCGAGTCTACGAAACGTTCGATGCACACTTAAAATATGATTTAAATAGGAAATAAACCATGAAAGCGTAAATATAAATAATACCATCAAGTCGGAGAAAAAGTAACATGATGGCCACATCACCATTTTTTTTTAATTATTTTAAATTTAAGCATTTCACTGTATTCTTTGCTGGATATCAAAAAATTCGCGCGGAACTGCAATTAGTTAGTTTAACTTGGTGGTACGAGATGCCGCTGAAATTGCCACAAAAAAAGTTGCACGGAGAAAAAAATATCGAATTTATCAGCGTTCCTTTAATTTTGCCGGTGTGTATATTTAATTGGATTGATTGTATCCGTTTCATTCGCACAAATAGATATCAACAATCGACTTAAATGTACTTACAACAAATAAATACCAAATTTCAATTTCATTGTCAAGCGATAGTCAATATTTCATCTTAAAACAATGTGTGTAAAGGAAAGGTCTTTCAAATTGAGCGCCTTTTTTTTTAATTCTTGAGTAAAACACAGATGGCATTGCGAATTATGGAAGTGTAATGTATGACATTTATAATAATGGAGTCGTTTACAACAGCGGGTTCAAATTGTTGAATTATTTTATGAGAATGGGTGTTCAGTGAAAAAAGTTTCTAGAAAATTACAGCCCGAATAATTTCTTTAAAAAAAATTGAAATATTTTGACATTGAATTTTTGACTGTCTACGTTTTTAAAAGAATCGATCAATATATTCTTCGCCGGAGTTATTATGTATATGTGTTAGTGTGCTACTACGGCTCGTGGATGTTCGGCGGTGAGGCAACGGAAGAAAATTTGACCTAAAAAGCAACGGAATATTTGCTTCCTCTATTAGAGTAAGTAGTGCAGCACGAGCGGCATCTCTGTCTTTGCCTCACCTACGGAAATCCACGAGCCACCGCTGTATGCTACTAACTGGTTACTTCAGAAAATTGCTCTCGTCACCATGACGGGCAATTAATCGCATCCAGAGGGCGCTATTGCAGTTATTTTATTGCGGATCCACTATTTGTGTTATCGGGGCAATGTCCCCCCGCCAGAAGGATTTCCGCCATTGTGTTTAGTAAACGCTTTTCTGTTTATTGCTTTCCTCTCCCCGACAACTCCCAGCAAATGTACGCGGGAGTGCATATCGTTCGTCAAATGTTCCTTCTTTGAAATAGTTTTCTAGCACTCCCCAGTAATGGAGAAAGCGGCGACACGATCTGAATTTTTAAAGATTTTACGTATACACGTATGCACACTTCGCAAACTACATCAAGTGTAAAGTGTGTACTCGTAGTGTTTTTTTATATTTGTAATGATACAACTTGGAAGTGGAAATACAAGAACATACATTTCTTGTATTCTCTTAGCCAGGGTACAGCGACATGATCTAAGAACCTCGTCTTTAATTTAATCAAAATTAAGTGAAATGTTCAAAAATTAAAAAACCACAAAAACAATAGTGGAAGAATGGCATTTGAAGTCAACTTCACCTATTAATTCTTAATTCTGAGGGATTACACAATCTTTCATAAAAATAATCAAGCATTGAGAAATCAGGACTTCTAGAGGATAATATCGTCGTATCCAAATATCTAGAAAGAAAAATAGAGCCTCCTGAAACTTACATTTTTAAGATACTAAGTGTTACCTTGGTGTCATCGATATCAATTTTTTTTTTAAACTACAAAAACAATAATGGAACAATTTGAAGTCAACGTCACCTATTAATTCTTAATTCTTAGAGAAAATTCATTAATTGATTATTCCTGTATTAAGTTATTTTCTTAAACGATTGACAATTATTACTTAATTAATTGAGATTTTATAAAAACGAAAAAATTATCTTGCCCGGCATGGAATTGAACCACAAACTCGCTGGGATCGAAAGTGTCAAAATCAAAAAATTAAAACTAAAATTTTCAAAAATCCATATCTCCATTAAAAACTGTGGAATTTACAAAAACCAAATTAATTTTGAATAAGCGATTCTTCGACCATTGAGGATATTGTCTTAATGAATTTTTTCTACGCGTTTTGTATTTTTTCTGCGATGTTTTCATTCAAGTGCTCAAAAAAATCAAACGAAAATCTTCAAAAATCCATATCTCTATTGAAAATTGTTGAACTTACAAAAACCAAATTGATTTTGAATTAGCTATACTTCAGCCTTTGGGGATGTTTTTTATGGAATTTTGTCTGCGCGTTTTATATTTCTTCTTCGGTGTATTTTATTCAAGTGCTCAAAAAAATTAATTTAAAATTTTCAAAAATCCATATCTCCATTAAAAATTGTTGAATTTACAAAAACCAAATTAATTTTGAATAAGCGATTCTTCGACCATTGAGGATGTTGTCCTAAGGAATTTTTTCTACGCGTATTATATTTTTTCTGCGATGTTTTCATTCAAGTGCTCAAAAATTAAAACAAAAATGTTGAAAAATCCATATCTTTATTGAAAATTGTTGAATTTACAAAAACCAAATTAATTTTGAATAAGCGATTCTTTGACCATTGAGGATATTATCTTCAGGAATTTTGTCTACGCGTTTGATATTTTATTCTGCGATGTTTTCATTCAAGTGCTCAAAAAATTAAAACGAAAATCTTCAAAAATCCATATCTCTATTGAAAATTGTTGAATTTACAAAAACCAAATTGATTTTAAATTAGCTATACTTCGGCCATTGAGGATGCTTTTTTATGGAATTTTGTCTGCGCGTTTACCATTTTTTCTGCGATGTTTTTATTCAAGAGCTCAAAAAAAATAAAATTAAAATTTTCAAAAATTCATATCTCCATTAAAAATTGTTGAATTTACAAAAACCACACTGATTTTAAATCAGCTATATTTCGGCCATTGAGGATGATTTTTTATGGAATTTTGTCTGCGTGTATTATATTTTTCCTTCGATGTTTTTATTCAAGTGCTCAAAAAAATAAAATTAAAATTTTCAAAAATTCATAACTCCATTAAAAATTGTTGAATTTACAAAAACCAAATTGATTTTGAATAAGCAATTCTTCAACCATTGCGGATATTATCTTAAGGATTTTTTTCTACGCGTTTTATATTTTTTCTGCGATGTTTTCATTCAAGTGCTCAAAAATGAAAACAAAAATGTTGAAAAATCCATATCTTTATTGAAAATTGTTGAATTTACAAAAACCAAATTAATTTTGAATAAGCGATTCTTCGATCATTGAGGATATTGTTTTAAGGAAATTTTTCTACGCATTTTATATTTTTTCTGCGATGTTTTCACTCAAGTGCTAAAAAAATTCAAACGAAAATCTTCAAAAATTCATATCTCTATTGGAAATTGTTGAATTTACAAAAACCAAATTGATTTTGAATTAGCTATACTTCGGCCATTGAGGATGTTTTTTGATGGAATTTTATCTGCGCGTTTTATATTTTTTCTGCCATGTTTTCATTCAAGTGCTCAAAAAAATTAATTTAAAATTTTCAAAAATCCATATCTCCATTAAAAATTGTTGAATTTACAAAAACCACATTTATTTTAAATCAGCTATATTTCGGCCATTGAGGATGATTTTTTATGGAATTTTGTCTGCGTGTATTATATTTTTCCTTCGATGTTTTTATTCAAGTGCTCAAAAAAATAAAATTAAAATTTACAAAAATTCATATCTCCATTAAAAATTGTTGAATTTATAAAAACCAAATTGATTTTGAATAAGCAATTCTTCAACCATTGCGGATATTATCTTAAGGATTTTTTTCTACGCGTTTTATATTTTTTCTGCGATGTTTTCATTCTAGTGCTCAAAAATTAAAACAAAAATGTTGAAAAATCCATATCTTTATTGAAAATTGTTGAATTTACAAAAACCAAATTAATTTTGAATAAGCGATTTTTCGACCATTGAGGATATTGTCTTAAGGAATTTTGTCTACGCGTTTGATATTTTATTCTGCGATGTTTTCACTCAAGTGCTCAAAAAAAATAACATTTTTCAAAAATCCATATCTCCATCAAAAATTGTTGAATTTACAAAAACCAAATTAATTTTGAATAAGCGATTCTTCGACCATTGAGGATATTGTCTTAAGGAATTTTTTCCACTCGTTTTATATTTGTGCTGCTATGTTTTCATTCAAGTGCCCAAAAAATTAAAACGAAAATCTTCAAAAATCCATATCTCTATTGAAACTTGTTGAATTTACAAAAACCAAAATGATTTTGAATTAGCTATACTTCAGCCATTGAGGATGTTTTTTTTATGGAATTTTGTCTACGCGTTTTATATTTTTCACTTTCTCCGTTACAAAATAAAAAAAAAATTAAAACGAAAATCTTCAAAAATCCACATCTCTATTGAAAATAGTTGAATTTACAAAAACCAAATTAATTTTGAATAAGCGATTTTTCGACCATTGAGGATATTGTCTAAAGGAATTTTGTCTACGCGTTTGATATTTTATTCTGCGATGTTTTCACTCAAGTGCTCAAAAAAAATAACATTTTTCAAAAATCCATATCTCCATCAAAAATTGTTGAATTTACAAAAACCAAATTAATTTTGAATAAGGGATTCTTCGACCATTGAGGATATTGTCTTAAGGAATTTTCTCTACGTGTTTTATATGTTTTCTGCTATGTTTTCTTTCAAGTGCTCAAAAAATGAAAACGAAAATCTTCAAAAATCCATATCTCTATTGAAAATTGTTGAATTTACAAAAACCAAATTGATTTTGAATTAGCTATACTTCGGCCATTGAGGATGATTTTTTATGGAATTTTGTCTACACGTTTAATATTTTTTCTGCGATGTTTTCATTCAAGTGCTCAAAAATTAAAATTAAAATTTTCAAAAATTTATATGTCCATTAAAAACTGTTGAATTCACAAAAACCAAATTAATTTTGAATAAGCGAAGCTTTGACCATTGAGGATATGGTCTTAAGGAATTTTTTCTACGCGTCTTATATTTGTTCTGCGATGTTTTCATTAAGTGCTCAAAAAATGAAAACGAAAATCTTCAAAAATCCATATCTCTATTGAAAATTGTTGAATTTACAAAAACCACATTGATTTTGAATTAGCTATACTTCGGCCATTGAGGATGATTTTTTATGGAATTTTGTCTGCGCGTTTTATATTTTTTCTGCGATGTTTTTATTCAAGTGCTCAAAAAAATAAAATGAAAATTTTCAAAAATTCAAATCTCCATTAAAAATTGTTGAATTTACAAAAACCAAATTAATTTTGAATAAGCGATTCTTCGACCATTGAGGATATTATTTTAAGGATTTCTTTCTGCGCGTTTTATATTTTCTTCTGTTTATCTACAAATACTTTTCGAATTTTGAACTGAATCAAGGATAGTAGTATATTTATTTGGTATAGCAGATAAAATAGCCAAAATATTACTTTCGGTCGCAGGTATAATATCAAAAGGAACACTATTCACGTAACCAGGTGGACAAATATTAGCAGAATCATATCAAAAACATTTTTGAGAAATAATTTCAGAAGGTGTTACGACGTTTACTAACCGTGATCGCAATCACTGTTTGAAATCACTGATATTAGAAAGTAGCAATCACAGGTAGGAACGTGACTCAAAAGTAGCAGTTTTACCTAATCCAACATCTACTACATCTATTTTAAATAAGGATATCAATTTTACCACAAAATAGAGGCACATTAATCATTATTCGGTACCTACTTGTGTGAAGTGCATTCGTTTAAAAACTTAAACAAGCAATATGATGACACTCTTGGCTGTCACCTGAGTCGATTGTGAGTCGCAGAAAGAGTTGATCGAGGACGATTTCAAATATTAATAGATTAGCGCAATAGTGATTTAATTATTTGTATTTGTGATCGACCGAATCCATAATTCACCACAATGAATATTGAATTCTTTGTTCACTACAGTGAATTATGAGTTCATTATTCACTGCAGTGAATTATGACTTCATTATTCACTGAAGTGAATTATGACTTCATTATTTACTGAAGTGAATTATGACGTCGGTGGACGGGTAACGAACGCCAAATACTTTTATTATGTTTGGTTTTGTTTCCACCTAAGCTATGAATACTAGTGCTCTGCATTATTTTAGAGGATTATTAATTATGCATCAATTGCTGTTGTTGTACATACGCTTTTCCGAATAAATCAATTCTTTTTGAAAGTCTTCGCGGACCACCATATAACATACTTCATTATTCACTACAATAAATTGTAAGTAAGATTTTTCACGAATATGCTAATAATTGCAATATATTTAAATCAATGTAGAAAAAATATTGTTCTATAAATTATAGATTCAAATTATTTGCTGCAACAAAATAAAACCTCACAAAAGGAATTATGGAAAAAATTATATGTGAGCAACAATGTATTTCATCTGAGAGTAAATGAAATTGTAGATTTATGTTCAACGCGCAAACTTATTTGCATAGTGATGGTGCAATTCCCGGTAAAACTTATTTATCTTAACATTTCACTCGTAACGGCGCGAAGTGCACTTACGTACTTAGTTCGTATATTACAAACTTTCAGGCTCCAACTTTTAAAATCCCGTTCTATGATCAGTCAAGTGTAATATCAGAATTCCGCAAGGAATAAAAATTCCAAACAATGAAATTACAAAACGGCCATAACTGTTAGTGAATTTGAAAGTTTATGAATATAAAGGGGTATTTTATTTTAATAGAGCGAACTGAATTTAAATTTAACGAAATTTAGCGAAAAAACTAGATAATGCAAAATAATTAAGAAATAAAATAGTCAAGATTTTTAAATATTCAGACTTTCAAGCTTATTTTTATTCGGAAGTATTAATAGTTTAATACTATACTTTTTCGCATTATATTAAATAATTACCTAGAGTTTTCTGTTTGTATTAAATTATAACGAATAATTTTTCTATTTGGAAATTGCAGCAGTTCGCTGACAAAAAACGAATTGTAACCATAGCAACAACTAAACTGTTGGGTAATAAAATCGCTATCATTTGATTGGACGTCACCTGTGGAGAAATTGATTCGGCCGAGTAATGGACAACTTTCTCAATCAAAAACAATTTAACAACGTTTATATTATTTAATAAGATGCGAAAAAGTCTATTTCACATTACTATTCTACCAATACGTAAATATTTAAACAGTTAAACGTTGCACAGATATTTTCCTCAATGCCAATAAATCTAGATTTTAGAGCTTAAAAAATAAAATTTTCTAATGCGTTTAGAAGACATGAGATTATTTATAAGTTATTATCCTGTTTAAAATCTTACGCTACCCATTATATATATTACATCCATTGTAAATGGCTTTAATGTCAATTTCAGGATAATAATAATAATAACTTTATTTACGGATAATATCCTTTTTACAAAAACAATAAGAAAATTTAAGCATAAAAAGCGCATGGTAAAGAAAATGGATGTCTAGAAAAATTTATTAAAAATAAAATCGCGTTTAATTATTTATCCAAACATTTCAGTTAATATCAGATTTTCTTGGAATATTTTTAAAATCAATAAATGTTGACATTAAGTATAACTTTTTATGTTAATTTAACGAGAAAATTTTGTAATCTATTTTAAAACCTAAAAATTAAATATGTACTATTTTGACGTTTGGTTCATTAAAATCAGAGAAAGCTTTGACTGTTACGGAATCTAAAAAAGCAAAATCGCAATTAAAATTTTCGAATAATAGAAACGTACAATTTCGACGTTTTGCGTATTTATTCACCAGTTAAAATTGACATTACGCTTTAACCACAACTAACCAATTAACTAATTGCTGGGGTGGTATTTTTTAATCTTCAAATGTTGAAAAATTTATTGAATTTAGATGACAATTTGATAATTGACTATTCTTGCATATATAAACTATAAAAACACTAAATAATGATCTATTATTTTGTTAGTTAAATTATAAGTAATTTATAAAATCGTAATAAAAGTGACGCTGGTGAAAATAATATAAAATGATGTCAATGGCACAGCGTGAGTAATTAGCACAATTATTACCATCAGTGTACGTGAACCCTCGACATGAGTTTCACATCAAGCTCGTATATTTTTGTATGCCTGTGCGAATTTCCATCCATTTTCATTATGTCCATAGAAACTCAAATATCGATACAGTGGCATACATGAATGTATCTATATACAGAGCGCTTTTTTTAAATTTATGAACTTGCTAATTGTGCTAAATAAATAAGACACTTCAATTGCATTGTGTCTTTTTTAACAGTTTCAAAGTGATTTTATAATTTGCATCTGTTTACTGCAGTTTTGCAAACACTGTGAACTGTAAGTGTAGCGTGGAGTTACTGTACGTCAGAGCCCTGCAGAAGCGGGTTTTTGAAAGCCCGGCCCGGCCCGGCCCGACAGTGAAAATTTAAAACCCGGCCCGGCCCGGCCCGTTGCAAAGAAAATGTGTTGCGGGCCCGGCCCGGCCCGGCCCGGAGCTGAATATTCAAAGCCCAGCCCGGCCCGGCCCGTCTCCGAAAAATGTTGAATTAAATAAATAAAATTACTGGACCTATGTACTCCTTAAAATTCCAAAAATACATTGAATTCATGTTAATAACATTTTTTTTTCAATTCACTTAGTTGTTGCTTTCCAAATTATAATAAAATTAAATTCATCCAAGCCCGGCCCGGCCCGGCCCGGGTTAAATTATCCATCGGAAAGCCCGGCCCGGCCCGGCCCGGAGTTTGAAAAATATGTTACGGCCCGGCCCGGCCCGATGTCGGGCCGGGCCGGGCTTTCCGGGCCGGGCCAAAGCCCGGCCCATGCAGGCCTCTGCTGTACGTTACACAAGGATGTGCATCGTAGAGTAAATAAGGTATTAATAAAAATACAAAAGTATAGCTGTTAATTAAGGATAATTGTAATACTTAATTTCTTACAATTTATAGGGGAAACAAACCAACACAAAACAATCTCAACGATTGCTAAAAACTTTTCTTAAAAAATGGTGATGTGGCCATCATGTTACTTTCTCCGACTTGAAGGTATCATTTATATTTATATTTACGTTTTCATGGTCTATTTTCAATTGAAATCATATTTTAAATGTACATCGAGCGTTGTGTAAACTCGGATGAAACTGACGTTTAAAACGTCAAAATTATGAAAGATGGAAAATTATACTTCAAATTCAAAAACTCTGTTTACTCAAAAACTAAAGAGATTTCGAAAAATCCTTATTCTTTATAAGTTGTTCATTTTAGCATTCTCTACAATTATTATTACCATAAAGTTGCTGTACTATTATCGTTTTATAATTTAAACCAAAAATTAAAAAAAAAATAAATTCTCGAATAAAAATGATTTTATGAAAAATGTTTTCAAGCAAAAGATGTTCATTTCTTTGTTGTCTTTAAAGTGTGTTTAAATGTTTTTGTTATATTTTTTATATTGAGGAAAATATTGGCAAAAAACAGTTAAGGTAAACGCCCACTTCCGGTGTACGAAATTTTACCAAATTTTTTTGTGTTTTATATTAGTTTTAAGTTAATTATTAAGTCGTACATTGTTTTCTGTTATGTTTTTATTATATTTTTTATTTATTTAATTTCATACAGCAATCTCTATTATTTACATAATACATATGTAATAAAGTTGTAAAAAGGTGAATCCGTCAAATAAATTAAATTAAATTAAAAGCTTTTCAATTTTTGATGAAAGCGTAAAAAAAGACACGAGTGAACCCCTTGGAACTTATGTTCAAAAATTTTAGAAAATTTAAAAAAATTATTGATTTTTCAGACTATGATCGGCCGTAGCGGCTAAACGAAAACTCCAAATTGACAAAAACGTGAAAAAAGACATGATAAACCCCTTGGAAATTTGTTAAAAAATGCAACTTTCTTAATAATCATCGTAGACTATTGAATTTTACCTTTTTTACTTTTTCCGTTACGAAGTAGGAGAAAGGATTGTGATCGTGGTTTTTTTTCAACATTTTTTTTACGGAAATATCCGTTTTGGGGTCCCTAGATGCCATTTCAACAATTTCTGGAAAAAAAAAATTGTGTCTGTGTGTGTGTGTATGTGTACGCTGTATCTCAAAAACTAATACAGCAATTGATATGAAACTTTTAACATACTTATTATTTGATAATCTGAAGAACTGAAAAGCTTTTGGTAAAATTTCGTACCCCGGAAGTGGGTGTTTACCTTAACTGTTTTTTGTTTTTTGCCAATATTTTCTTAAATATGAAAAATATCACAAAAACATTTAAATAAGCATTGAAGACAACAAAGAAATGAACATCTTTTGCATGAAAATATTTTTCATAAAATGATTACTATTCAAGAAAAAAATGTATTATTTTTTTTTTAATTTTTGGTTTATAATTATGAAACGATAATAGTTACAGCAAATTTGTTTGAATAATAATTGTAGAGAATACCAAAATGAACAACTTCTAAAGAATAAGTTTTTTTTTTAATCTCGTTAGTTTTTGAATAAACCGAGTATAATTTTCACACCTTTGATAATTTTGACGTTTTAAACGTTTCAGTTTCATCCGAGTTTACGCAACGCTCGATATACATTTAAAATATGATTTCAATTGAAAATAAACCATGAAAACGAAAATATAAATGGCTATGATACCATCAAGTCGGAGAAAGTAACATGATGGCCACATCACCATTTTTTTTTATTAGTCTGTTAATTTTTTTTCCTTGGTCCACTATTTTTATTTTAAGGTCAGAATTTTAAATTTTTGGTCTCAATTTTTTATCGAATATTTTAGGTTTTTTAACTTGCATTATTGGTTCTATTTCCTGTTTTTTTTTTTGCTATTATTTTCGAATTTCTGGTCAGAAACTTATTTTTGGCGGCTGAAAATGGCAAATTATTTTGCTTCTACCTCAGTTTTCGATTTTTTGTCTGAGTTTTTCATTTTTAGATCAGGATTCTTGATTCTTTGGCCATATTTTAGATTTCTGTATTTTCGATTTTTTTTTAATTTTGGCCAAAAAATTCGATTGGTTCGAAGAAATTTTCGATTTTTTTTTGTCTGCAATTTTTAACTTTACGCTCGCTTTCGATGTTTCGTCTGAATTTTTACCATTTCAGGCCTATATTTTGTATTTTCGATTATTTTTGTTTCAATTCTTGTTTTTTTGGACGAAATTTGATTTATTTCGACTTAAATTTTCGATTCGTTTAAAATTTTAATAACACTTTGATTTTTGGGTACGAATTTTAGATTTTTGGTCTTTAAAGGCGGTTTCTTTAAAGCCCGTGGGTAATTGAAACTTGCACGCGGAGTCAAAAGCTGTTTGTGTGAATGGATCTCCCCCGACGGTAAATATCCCTGACAGGTGAAATATTTCCTACAGCCGGATTAATCTCTCATTGTGAAAAATGTTGGGAGCAAGATGTTCACGTGATGGATTAAATGGAATAATTTTGATGTAGGATCGAGAAGAAAAGTAGTAAATAAAAGTTCACGGGAGATTGGAGAATTGGAAATTAATTAAAACGCTTATCTGTATGTGTGAATATTATTTCTACAGACACTATGAATTTAAAGTAAGTAACAAGTAACATAAGTGAAATTTGCAAAATTTAAATCTACGCGATATTTGACAAGTACTTCCAAGTATAGTTACGAAGTTTGAAAATACCAATTTTATATAATATTGACACGCATGAAAGTATGTATCTCTGCAAAAATTATTTGATGAACTGTAGTGTAAGTAATTAATGTTATGCAGATTTTAAGCAATGAAATAATTTACACTAAAGTCTTCACATCTTTAAAAAAAGACAATACCGATTTTTTAAATTATTTTTTCCATGCTCTTGAAGTAATCCTTGACAACGCATCGTTGAGTTAATCCACTATTTTAACAGCACCCTGTATATATTCCGAAAATAAATGATTAAGAAAACTGTATGTAATAAATGCTACTTACATATTTTCGAATCCGACTTCAGCTTTAACTCTCTATCTGACACTCAACAGATATACCACCGAAACATTTAATAATACTAATAATATGCAAATATGTCTTATGTCTTTAGATGGATTTGCATTTATGTCGTACGATATACATTCTAGTTCGTGACGTATTGCATTAATTAGGATTGAAGGCATTTAATCGTGAAATGTCTGCGCGCACCATCGCTGTTAATTAAATATCTGGTGATAGTCGCCGGTGGACGTCCTTTGACTAGAAATGCGACATAATCACGTTTGCTTATATTATATGTTGGCAATATTATGGATATCAATAATCTGATTAAATATTTTAAAGCGATTGGCTCTCAGAATTCTAACAAAAATCAAACACCCCAACAATCCACTATACACCTTTTTCTTCATCAGAAGAACGTGCTCAATTCAATTTAGAAAATTTACGAAAATAATTGATTTTTCAGACTTTGATCGGCCGTAGCGGCCAAACGAAAACTCCAAATTGAACGCGGTTTGCAAATCTGAGCTCCTCGTACGTCAATTAGTCGGATTCGAGATTTTTAATTTTTGATGAAAACACGAAAAAAAGACATGAGTAAACCCCTAGGAAATTTGTTAAAAAATGCAACTTTCTTAATAATCATCGTAGACTATTGAATTTAACTTATTTTTCATCAGAAAGACGAGAGAAATTGATTGCCGTTAAAAAATTTGAGCTAACTTCAATGGCAAAAAAATTAGTCAGTCACAGTGAACATTTTTGAAAATTTACGAAAATAATTGATTTTTCAGACTTTGATCGGCCGTAGCGGCCAAACGAAAACTCCAAATTGAACGCGGTTTGCAAATCTGAACTCCTCGTACGTCAATTAGTCGGATTGGAGATTTTTAATTTTTGATGAAAACACGAAAAAAAGACATGAGTAAACCCCTAGGAAATTTGTTAAAAAATGCAACTTTCTTAATAATCATCGTAGACTATTGAATTTAACTTATTTTTCATCAAAAAGACCAGAGAAATTGATTGCCGTTAAAAAATTTGAGCTAACTTCAATGGCAAAGAAATTAGTCAGTCACAGTGAACATTTTTGAAAATTTACGAAAATAATTGATTTTTCAGACTTTGATCGGCCGTAGCGGCTAAACGAGAAATCCAAATTGAACGCGGTTTACAAATCTGAGCTCCTCGTACGTCAATTAGTCGGATTAGAGATTTTTAATTTTTGATGAAAACACGAAAAAAAGACATGAGTAAACCCCTTGGAAATTTGTTAAAAAATGCAACTTTCTTAATAATCATCGTAGACTATTGAATTTAACTTATTTTTCATCAGAAAGACGAGAGAAATTGATTGCCGTTAAAAAATTTGAGCTAACTTCAATGGCAAAAAAATTAGTCAGTCACAGTGAACATTTTTGAAAATTTACGAAAATAATAGATTTTTCAGACTTTGATCGGCCGTAGCGGCCAAACGAAAACTCCAAATTAAATGCGGTTTGCAAATCTGAGCTCCTCGTACGTCAATTAGTCGGATTAGAGATTTTTAATTTTTGATGAAAACACGAAAAAAAGACATGAGTAAACCCCTTGGAAATTTGTTAAAAAATGCTACTTTCTTAATAATCATCGTAGACTATTGAATTTAACTTATTTTTCATCAGAAAGACGAGAGAAATTGATTGCCGTTAAAAAATTTGAGCTAACTTCAATGGCAAAAAAATTAGTCAGTCACAGTGAACATTTTTGAAAATTTACGAAAATAATAGATTTTTCAGACTTTGATCGGCCGTAGCGGCCAAACGAAAACTCCAAATTAAAGGCGGTTTGCAAATCTGAGCTCCTCGTACGTCAATTAGTCGGATTAGAGATTTTTAATTTTTGATGAAAACACGAAAAAAAGACATGAGTAAACCCCTTGGAAATTTGTTAAAAAATGCAACTTTCTTAATAATCATCGTAGACTATTGAATTTAACTTATTTTTCATCAAAAAGACGAGAGAAATTGATTGCCGTTAAAAAATTTGAGCTAACTTCAATGGCAAAAAAATTAGTCAGTCACAGTGAACATTTTTGAAAATTTACGAAAATAATAGATTTTTCAGACTTTGATCGGCCGTAGCGGCCAAACGAAAACTCCAAATTAAATGCGGTTTGCAAATCTGAGCTCCTCGTACGTCAATTAGTCGGATTAGAGATTTTTAATTTTTGATGAAAACATGAAAAAAAGACATGAGTAAACCCCTAGGAAATTTGTTAAAAAATGCAACTTTCTTAATAATCATCGTAGACTATTGAATTTAACTTATTTTTCATCAGAAAGACGAGAGAAATTGATTGCTGTTAAAAAATTTCAGCTAACTTCAATGGCAAAAAAATTAGTCAGTCACAGTGAACATTTTTGAAAATTTACGAAAATAATTGATTTTTCAGACTTTGATCGGCCGTAGCGGCCAAACGAAAACTCCAAATTGAACGCGGTTTGCAAATCTGAGCTCCTCGTACGTCAATTAGTCGGATTAGAGATTTTTAATTTTTGATGAAAACACGAAAAAAAGACATGAGTAAACCCCTAGGAAATTTGTTAAAAAATGCAACTTTCTTAATAATCATCGTAGACTATTGAATTTAACTTATTTTTCATCAGAAAGACGAGAGAAATTGATTGCCGTTAAAAAATTTGAGCTAACTTCAATGGCAAAAAAATTAGTCAGTCACAGTGAACATTTTTGAAAATTTACGAAAATAATTGATTTTTCAGACTTTGATCGGCCGTAGCGGCCAAACGAAAACTCCAAATTGAACGCGGTTTGCAAATCTGAGCTCCTCGTACGTCAATTAGTCGGATTAGAGATTTTTAATTTTTGATGAAAACACGAAAAAAAGACATGAGTAAACCCCTAGGAAATTTGTTAAAAAATGCAACTTTCTTAATAATCATCGTAGACTATTGAATTTAACTTATTTTTCATCAGAAAGACGAGAGAAATTGATTGCCGTTAAAAAATTTGAGCTAACTTCAATGGCAAAAAAATTAGTCAGTCACAGTGAACATTTTTGAAAATTTACGAAAATAATTGATTTTTCAGACTTTGATCGGCCGTAGCGGCCAAACAAAAACTCCAAATTGAACGCGGTTTGCAAATCTGAGCTCCTCGTACGTCAATTAGTCGGATTAGAGATTTTTAATTTTTGATGAAAACACGAAAAAAAGACATGAGTAAACCCCTAGGAAATTTGTTAAAAAATGCAACTTTCTTAATAATCATCGTAGACTATTGAATTTAACTTATTTTTCATCAGAAAGACGAGAGAAATTGATTGCCGTTAAAAAATTTGAGCTAACTTCAATGGCAAAAAAATTAGTCAGTCACAGTGAACATTTTTGAAAATTTACGAAAATAATTGATTTTTCAGACTTTGATCGGCCGTAGCGGCCAAACGAAAACTCCAAATTGAACGCGGTTTGCAAATCTGAGCTCCTCGTACGTCAATTAATCGGATTAGAGATTTTTAATTTTTGATGAAAACACGAAAAAAAGACATGAGTAAACCCCTAGGAAATTTGTTAAAAAATGCAACTTTCTTAATAATCATCGTAGACTATTGAATTTAACTTATTTTTCATCAGAAAGACGAGAGAAATTGATTGCCGTTAAAAAATTTGAGCTAACTTCAATGGCAAAAAAATTAGTCAGTCACAGTGAACATTTTTGAAAATTTACGAAAATAATTGATTTTTCAGACTTTGATCGGCCGTAGCGGCCAAACGAAAACTCCAAATTGAACGCGGTTTGCAAATCTGAGCTCCTCGTACGTCAATTAGTCGGATTAGAGATTTTTAATTTTTGATGAAAACACGAAAAAAAGACAACCCCTAGGAAATTTGTTAAAAAATGCAACTTTCTTAATAATCATCGTAGACTATTGAATTTAACTTATTTTTCATCAGAAAGACGAGAGAAATTGATTGCCGTTAAAAAATTTGAGCTAACTTCAATGGCAAAAAAATTAGTCAGTCACAGTGAACATTTTTGAAAATTTACGAAAATAATTGATTTTTCAGACTTTGATCGGCCGTAGCGGCCAAACGAAAACTCCAAATTGAACGCGGTTTGCAAATCTGAACTCCTCGTACGTCAATTAGTCGGATTAGAGATTTTTAATTTTTGATGAAAACACGAAAAAAAGACATGAGTAAACCCCTAGGAAATTTGTTAAAAAATGCAACTTTCTTAATAATCATCGTAGACTATTGAATTTAACTTATTTTTCATCAGAAAGACGAGAGAAATTGATTGCTGTTAAAAAATTTCAGCTAACTTCAATGGCAAAAAAATTAGTCAGTCACAGTGAACATTATTGAAAATTTACGAAAATAATTGATTTTTCAGACTTTGATCGGCCGTAGCGGCCAAACGAAAACTCCAAATTGAACGCGGTTTGCAAATCTGAGCTCCTCGTACGTCAATTAGTCGGATTAGAGATTTTTAATTTTTGATGAAAACACGAAAAAAAGACATGAGTAAACCCCTAGGAAATTTGTTAAAAAATGCAACTTTCTTAATAATCATCGTAGACTATTGAATTTAACTTATTTTTCATCAGAAAGACGAGAGAAATTGATTGCCGTTAAAAAATTTGAGCTAACTTCAATGGCAAAAAAATTAGTCAGTCACAGTGAACATTTTTGAAAATTTACGAAAATAATTGATTTTTCAGACTTTGATCGGCCGTAGCGGCCAAACGAAAACTCCAAATTGAACGCGGTTTGCAAATCTGAGCTCCTCGTACGTCAATTAGTCGGATTAGAGATTTTTAATTTTTGATGAAAACACGAAAAAAAGACAACCCCTAGGAAATTTGTTAAAAAATGCAACTTTCTTAATAATCATCGTAGACTATTGAATTTAACTTATTTTTCATCAGAAAGACGAGAGAAATTGATTGCCGTTAAAAAATTTGAGCTAACTTCAATGGCAAAAAAATTAGTCAGTCACAGTGAACATTTTTGAAAATTTACGAAAATAATTGATTTTTCAGACTTTGATCGGCCGTAGCGGCCAAACGAAAACTCCAAATTGAACGCGGTTTGCAAATCTGAGCTCCTCGTACGTCAATTAGTCGGATTAGAGATTTTTAATTTTTGATGAAAACACGAAAAAAAGACATGAGTAAACCCCTAGGAAATTTGTTAAAAAATGCAACTTTCTTAATAATCATCGTAGACTATTGAATTTAACTTATTTTTCATCAGAAAGACGAGAGAAGTTGATTGCTGTTAAAAAATTTCAGCTAACTTCAATGGCAAAAAAATTAGTCAGTCACAGTGAACATTTTTGAAAATTTACGAAAATAATTGATTTTTCAGACTTTGATCGGCCGTAGCGGCCAAACGAAAACTCCAAATTGAACGCGGTTTGCAAATCTGAGCTCCTCGTACGTCAATTAGTCGGATTAGAGATTTTTAATTTTTGATGAAAACACGAAAAAAAGACATGAGTAAACCCCTAGGAAATTTGTTAAAAAATGCAACTTTCTTAATAATCATCGTAGACTATTGAATTTAACTTATTTTTCATCAGAAAGACGAGAGAAATTGATTGCTGTTAAAAAATTTCAGCTAACTTCAATGGCAAAAAAATTAGTCAGTCACAGTGAACATTATTGAAAATTTACGAAAATAATTGATTTTTCAGACTTTGATCGGCCGTAGCGGCCAAACGAAAACTCCAAATTGAACGCGGTTTGCAAATCTGAGCTCCTCGTACGTCAATTAGTCGGATTAGAGATTTTTAATTTTTGATGAAAACACGAAAAACGGACATGAGTAAACCCCTAGGAAATTTGTTAAAAAATGCAACTTTCTTAATAATCATCGTAGACTATTGAATTTAACTTATTTTTCATCAGAAAGACGAGAGAAATTGATTGCCGTTAAAAAATTTGAGCTAACTTCAATGGCAAAAAAATTAGTCAGTCACAGTGAACATTTTTGAAAATTTACGAAAATAATTGATTTTTCAGACTTTGATCGGCCGTAGCGGCCAAACGAAAACTCCAAATTGAACGCGGTTTGCAAATCTGAACTCCTCGTACGTCAATTAGTCGGATTGGAGATTTTTAATTTTTGATGAAAACACGAAAAAAAGACATGAGTAAACCCCTAGGAAATTTGTTAAAAAATGCAACTTTCTTAATAATCATCGTAGACTATTGAATTTAACTTATTTTTTATCAAAAAGACCAGAGAAATTGATTGCCGTTAAAAAATTTGAGCTAACTTCAATGGCAAAGAAATTAGTCAGTCACAGTGAACATTTTTGAAAATTTACGAAAATAATTGATTTTTCAGACTTTGATCGGCCGTAGCGGCCAAACGAGAAATCCAAATTGAACGCGGTTTACAAATCTGAGCTCCTCGTACGTCAATTAGTCGGATTAGAGATTTTTAATTTTTGATGAAAACACGAAAAAAAGACATGAGTAAACCCCTAGGAAATTTGTTAAAAAATGCAACTTTCTTAATAATCATCGTAGACTATTGAATTTAACTTATTTTTCATCAGAAAGACGAGAGAAATTGATTGCCGTTAAAAAATTTGAGCTAACTTCAATGGCAAAAAAATTAGTCAGTCACAGTGAACATTTTTGAAAATTTACGAAAATAATAGATTTTTCAGACTTTGATCGGCCGTAGCGGCCAAACGAAAACTCCAAATTGAACGCGGTTTGCAAATCTGAGCTCCTCGTACGTCAATTAGTCGGATTAGAGATTTTTAATTTTTGATGAAAACATGAAAAAAAGACATGAGTAAACCCCTAGGAAATTTGTTAAAAAATGCAACTTTCTTAATAATCATCGTAGACTATTGAATTTAACTTATTTTTCATCAGAAAGACGAGAGA
Source organism: Ocypus olens (assembly GCA_910593695.2). Taxonomy (NCBI): domain Eukaryota; kingdom Metazoa; phylum Arthropoda; class Insecta; order Coleoptera; family Staphylinidae; genus Ocypus; species Ocypus olens. The sequence goes on from OU343058.1 coordinate 48,857,201, forward strand.
AATTGATTGCCGTTAAAAAATTTGAGCTAACTTCAATGGCAAAAAAATTAGTCAGTCACAGTGAACATTTTTGAAAATTTACGAAAATAATAGATTTTTCAGACTTTGATCGGCCGTAGCGGCCAAACGAGAAATCCAAATTGAACGCGGTTTACAAATCTGAGCTCCTCGTACGTCAATTAGTCGGATTAGAGATTTTTAATTTTTGATGAAAACATGAAAAAAAGACATGAGTAAACCCCTAGGAAATTTGTTAAAAAATGCAACTTTCTTAATAATCATCGTAGACTATTGAATTTAACTTATTTTTCATCAGAAAGACGAGAGAAATTGATTGCTGTTAAAAAATTTCAGCTAACTTCAATGGCAAAAAAATTAGTCAGTCACAGTGAACATTATTGAAAATTTACGAAAATAATTGATTTTTCAGACTTTGATCGGCCGTAGCGGCCAAACGAAAACTCCAAATTGAACGCGGTTTGCAAATCTGAGCTCCTCGTACGTCAATTAGTCGGATTAGAGATTTTTAATTTTTGATGAAAACACGAAAAAAAGACATGAGTAAACCCCTAGGAAATTTGTTAAAAAATGCAACTTTCTTAATAATCATCGTAGACTATTGAATTTAACTTATTTTTCATCAGAAAGACGAGAGAAATTGATTGCCGTTAAAAAATTTGAGCTAACTTCAATGGCAAAAAAATTAGTCAGTCACAGTGAACATTATTGAAAATTTACGAAAATAATTGATTTTTCAGACTTTGATCGGCCGTAGCGGCCAAACGAAAACTCCAAATTGAACGCGGTTTGCAAATCTGAGCTCCTCGTACGTCAATTAGTCGGATTAGAGATTTTTAATTTTTGATGAAAACACGAAAAAAAGACATGAGTAAACCCCTAGGAAATTTGTTAAAAAATGCAACTTTCTTAATAATCATCGTAGACTATTGAATTTAACTTATTTTTCATCAGAAAGACGAGAGAAATTGATTGCCGTTAAAAAAATTGAGCTAACTTCAATGGCAAAAAAATTAGTCAGTCACAGTGAACATTTTTGAAAATTTACGAAAATAATTGATTTTTCAGACTTTGATCGGCCGTAGCGGCCAAACGAAAACTCCAAATTGAACGCGGGTTGCAAATCTGAGCTCCTCGTACGTCAATTAGTCGGATTAGAGATTTTTAATTTTTGATGAAAACACGAAAAAAAGACATGAGTAAACCCCTAGGAAATTTGTTAAAAAATGCAACTTTCTTAATAATCATCGTAGACTATTGAATTTAACTTATTTTTCATCAGAAAGACGAGAGAAATTGATTGCCGTTAAAAAAATTGAGCTAACTTCAATGGCAAAAAAATTAGTCAGTCACAGTGAACATTTTTGAAAATTTACGAAAATAATTGATTTTTCAGACTTTGATCGGCCGTAGCGGCCAAACGAAAACTCCAAATTGAACGCGGTTTGCAAATCTGAGCTCCTCGTACGTCAATTAGTCGGATTAGAGATTTTTAATTTTTGATGAAAACACGAAAAAAAGACATGAGTAAACCCCTAGGAAATTTGTTAAAAAATGCAACTTTCTTAATAATCATCGTAGACTATTGAATTTAACTTATTTTTCATCAGAAAGACGAGAGAAATTGATTGCCGTTAAAAAAATTGAGCTAACTTCAATGGCAAAAAAATTAGTCAGTCACAGTGAACATTTTTGAAAATTTACGAAAATAATTGATTTTTCAGACTTTGATCGGCCGTAGCGGCCAAACGAAAACTCCAAATTGAACGCGGGTTGCAAATCTGAGCTCCTCGTACGTCAATTAGTCGGATTAGAGATTTTTAATTTTTGATGAAAACACGAAAAAAAGACATGATTTCCCTAGGAAATTTGTTAAAAAATGCAACTTTCTTAATAATCATCGTAGACTATTGAATTTAACTTATTTTTCATCAGAAAGACAAGAGAAATTGATTGCCGTTAAAAAAATTGAGCTAACTTCAATGGCAAAAAAATTAGTCAGTCACAGTGAACATTTTTGAAAATTTACGAAAATAATTGATTTTTCAGACTTTGATCGGCCGTAGCGGCCAAACGAAAACTCCAAATTGAACGCGGTTTGCAAATCTGAGCTCCTCGTACGTCAATTAGTCGGATTAGAGATTTTTAATTTTTGATGAAAACACGAAAAAAAGACATGAGTAAACCCCTAGGAAATTTGTTAAAAAATGCAACTTTCTTAATAATCATCGTAGACTATTGAATTTAACTTATTTTTCATCAGAAAGACGAGAGAAATTGATTGCTGTTAAAAAATTTCAGCTAACTTCAATGGCAAAAAAATTAGTCAGTCACAGTGAACATTATTGAAAATTTACGAAAATAATTGATTTTTCAGACTTTGATCGGCCGTAGCGGCCAAACGAAAACTCCAAATTGAACGCGGTTTGCAAATCTGAGCTCCTCGTACGTCAATTAGTCGGATTAGAGATTTTTAATTTTTGATGAAAACACGAAAAAAAGACATGAGTAAACCCCTAGGAAATTTGTTAAAAAATGCAACTTTCTTAATAATCATCGTAGACTATTGAATTTAACTTATTTTTCATCAGAAAGACGAGAGAAATTGATTGCTGTTAAAAAATTTCAGCTAACTTCAATGGCAAAAAAATTAGTCAGTCACAGTGAACATTTTTGAAAATTTACGAAAATAATTGATTTTTCAGACTTTGATCGGCCGTAGCGGCCAAACGAAAACTCCAAATTGAACGCGGTTTGCAAATCTGAGCTCCTCGTACGTCAATTAGTCGGATTAGAGATTTTTAATTTTTGATGAAAACACGAAAAAAAAACCCTAGGAAATTTGTTAAAAAATGCAACTTTCTTAATAATCATCGTAGACTATTGAATTTAACTTATTTTTCATCAGAAAGACGAGAGAAATTGATTGCCGTTAAAAAAATTGAGCTAACTTCAATGGCAAAAAAATTAGTCAGTCACAGTGAACATTTTTGAAAATTTACGAAAATAATTGATTTTTCAGACTTTGATCGGCCGTAGCGGCCAAACGAAAACTCCAAATTGAACGCGGGTTGCAAATCTGAGCGCCTCGTACGTCAATTAGTCGGATTAGAGATTTTTAATTTTTGATGAAAACACGAAAAAAAGACATGAGTAAACCCCTAGGAAATTTGTTAAAAAATGCAACTTTCTTAATAATCATCGTAGACTATTGAATTTAACTTATTTTTCATCAGAAAGACGAGAGAAATTGATTGCCGTTAAAAAAATTGAGCTAACTTCAATGGCAAAAAAATTAGTCAGTCACAGTGAACATTTTTGAAAATTTACGAAAATAATAAATTTTTCAGACTTTGATCGGCCGTAGCGGCCAAACGAAAACTCCAAATTGAACGCGGTTTGCAAATCTGAGCTCCTCGTACGTCAATTAGTCGGATTAGAGATTTTTAATTTTTGATGAAAACACGAAAAAAAGACATGAGTAAACCCCTAGGAAATTTGTTAAAAAATGCAACTTTCTTAATAATCATCGTAGACTATTGAATTTAACTTATTTTTCATCAGAAAGACGAGAGAAATTGATTGCCGTTAAAAAAATTGAGCTAACTTCAATGGCAAAAAAATTAGTCAGTCACAGTGAACATTTTTGAAAATTTACGAAAATAATTGATTTTTCAGACTTTGATCGGCCGTAGCGGCCAAACGAAAACTCCAAATTGAACGCGGGTTGCAAATCTGAGCTCCTCGTACGTCAATTAGTCGGATTAGAGACTTTTAATTTTTGATGAAAACACGAAAAAAAGACATGAGTAAACCCCTAGGAAATTTGTTAAAAAATGCAACTTTCTTAATAATCATCGTAGACTATTGAATTTAACTTATTTTTCATCAGAAAGACGAGAGAAATTGATTGCCGTTAAAAAAATTGAGCTAACTTCAATGGCAAAAAAATTAGTCAGTCACAGTGAACATTTTTGAAAATTTACGAAAATAATTGATTTTTCAGACTTTGATCGGCCGTAGCGGCCAAACGAAAACTCCAAATTGAACGCGGTTTGCAAATCTGAGCTCCTCGTACGACAATTAGTCGGATTAGAGATTTTTAATTTTTGATGAAAACACGAAAAAAAGACATGATTTCCCTAGGAAATTTGTTAAAAAATGCAACTTTCTTAATAATCATCGTAGACTATTGAATTTAACTTATTTTTCATCAGAAAGACAAGAGAAATTGATTGCCGTTAAAAAAATTGAGCTAACTTCAATGGCAAAAAAATTAGTCAGTCACAGTGAACATTTTTGAAAATTTACGAAAATAATTGATTTTTCAGACTTTGATCGGCCGTAGCGGCCAAACGAAAACTCCAAATTGAACGCGGTTTGCAAATCTGAGCTCCTCGTACGTCAATTAGTCGGATTAGAGATTTTTAATTTTTGATGAAAACACGAAAAAAAGACATGAGTAAACCCCTAGGAAATTTGTTAAAAAATGCAACTTTCTTAATAATCATCGTAGACTATTGAATTTAACTTATTTTTCATCAGAAAGACGAGAGAAATTGATTGCCGTTAAAAAAATTGAGCTAACTTCAATGGCAAAAAAATTAGTCAGTCACAGTGAACATTTTTGAAAATTTACGAAAATAATTGATTTTTCAGACTTTGATCGGCCGTAGCGGCCAAACGAAAACTCCAAATTGAACGCGGTTTGCAAATCTGAGCTCCTCGTACGTCAATTAGTCGGATTAGAGATTTTTAATTTTTGATGAAAACACGAAAAAAAGACATGAGTAAACCCCTAGGAAATTTGTTAAAAAATGCAACTTTCTTAATAATAATCGTAGACTATTGAATTTAACTTATTTTTCATCAGAAAGACGAGAGAAATTGATTGCCGTTAAAAAATTTGAGCTAACTTCAATGGCAAAAAAATTAGTCAGTCACAGTGAACATTTTTGAAAATTTACGAAAATAATAGATTTTTCAGACTTTGATCGGCCGTAGCGGCCAAACGAAAACTCCAAATTGAACGCGGTTTGCAAATCTGAGCTCCTCGTACGTCAATTAGTCGGATTAGAGATTTTTAATTTTTGATGAAAACACGAAAAAAAGACATGAGTAAACCCCTTGGAAATTTGTTAAAAAATGCAACTTTCTTAATAATCATCGTAGACTATTGAATTTAACTTATTTTTCATCAGAAAGACGAGAGAAATTGATTGCCGTCAAAAAAATTGAGCTAACTTCAATGGCAAAAAAATTAGTCAGTCACAGTGAACATTTTTGAAAATTTACGAAAATAATTGATTTTTCAGACTTTGATCGGCCGTAGCGGCCAAACGAAAACTCCAAATTGAACGCGGTTTGCAAATCTGAGCTCCTCGTACGTCAATTAGTCGGATTAGAGATTTTTAATTTTTGATGAAAACACGAAAAAAAGACATGAGTAAACCCCTAGGAAATTTGTTAAAAAATGCAACTTTCTTAATAATCATCGTAGACTATTGAATTTAACTTATTTTTCATCAGAAAGACGAGAGAAATTGATTGCCGTTAAAAAAATTGAGCTAACTTCAATGGCAAAAAAATTAGTCAGTCACAGTGAACATTTTTGAAAATTTACGAAAATAATAGATTTTTCAGACTTTGATCGGCCGTAGCGGCCAAACGAAAACTCCAAATTGAACGCGGTTTGCAAATCTGAGCTCCTCGTACGACAATTAGTCGGATTAGAGATTTTTAATTTTTGATGAAAACACGAAAAAAAGACATGAGTAAACCCCTTGGAAATTTGTTAAAAAATGCAACTTTCTTAATAATAATCGTAGACTATTGAATTTAACTTATTTTTCATCAGAAAGACGAGAGAAATTGATTGCCGTTAAAAAATTTGAGCTAACTTCAATGGCAAAAAAATTAGTCAGTCACAGTGAACATTTTTGAAAATTTACGAAAATAATAGATTTTTCAGACTTTGATCGGCCGTAGCGGCCAAACGAAAACTCCAAATTGAACGCGGTTTGCAAATCTGAGCTCCTCGTACGTCAATTAGTCGGATTAGAGATTTTTAATTTTTGATGAAAACACGAAAAAAAGACATGAGTAAACCCCTTGGAAATTTGTTAAAAAATGCAACTTTCTTAATAATCATCGTAGACTATTGAATTTAACTTATTTTTCATCAGAAAGACGAGAGAAATTGATTGCCGTTAAAAAAATTGAGCTAACTTCAATGGCAAAAAAATTAGTCAGTCACAGTGAACATTTTTGAAAATTTACGAAAATAATTGATTTTTCAGACTTTGATCGGCCGTAGCGGCCAAACGAAAACTCCAAATTGAACGCGGTTTGCAAATCTGAGCTCCTCGTACGACAATTAGTCGGATTAGAGATTTTTAATTTTTGATGAAAACACGAAAAAAAGACATGAGTAAACCCCTAGGAAATTTGTTAAAAAATGCAACTTTCTTAATAATCATCGTAGACTATTGAATTTAACTTATTTTTCATCAGAAAGACGAGAGAAATTGATTGCCGTTAAAAAATTTGAGCTAACTTCAATGGCAAAAAAATTAGTCAGTCACAGTGAACATTTTTGAAAATTTACGAAAATAATTGATTTTTCAGACTTTGATCGGCCGTAGCGGCCAAACAAAAACTCCAAATTGAACGCGGTTTGCAAATCTGAGCTCCTCGTACGTCAATTAGTCGGATTAGAGATTTTTAATTTTTGATGAAAACACGAAAAAAAGACATGAGTAAACCCCTAGGAAATTTGTTAAAAAATGCAACTTTCTTAATAATCATCGTAGACTATTGAATTTAACTTATTTTTCATCAGAAAGACGAGAGAAATTGATTGCCGTTAAAAAATTTGAGCTAACTTCAATGGCAAAAAAATTAGTCAGTCACAGTGAACATTTTTGAAAATTTACGAAAATAATTGATTTTTCAGACTTTGATCGGCCGTAGCGGCCAAACGAAAACTCCAAATTGAACGCGGTTTGCAAATCTGAGCTCCTCGTACGTCAATTAGTCGGATTAGAGATTTTTAATTTTTGATGAAAACACGAAAAAAAGACATGAGTAAACCCCTAGGAAATTTGTTAAAAAATGCAACTTTCTTAATAATCATCGTAGACTATTGAATTTAACTTATTTTTCATCAGAAAGACGAGAGAAATTGATTGCCGTTAAAAAATTTGAGCTAACTTCAATGGCAAAAAAATTAGTCAGTCACAGTGAACATTTTTGAAAATTTACGAAAATAATTGATTTTTCAGACTTTGATCGGCCGTAGCGGCCAAACGAAAACTCCAAATTGAACGCGGTTTGCAAATCTGAGCTCCTCGTACGTCAATTAGTCGGATTAGAGATTTTTAATTTTTGATGAAAACACGAAAAAAAGACAACCCCTAGGAAATTTGTTAAAAAATGCAACTTTCTTAATAATCATCGTAGACTATTGAATTTAACTTATTTTTCATCAGAAAGACGAGAGAAATTGATTGCCGTTAAAAAATTTGAGCTAACTTCAATGGCAAAAAAATTAGTCAGTCACAGTGAACATTTTTGAAAATTTACGAAAATAATTGATTTTTCAGACTTTGATCGGCCGTAGCGGCCAAACGAAAACTCCAAATTGAACGCGGTTTGCAAATCTGAACTCCTCGTACGTCAATTAGTCGGATTAGAGATTTTTAATTTTTGATGAAAACACGAAAAAAAGACATGAGTAAACCCCTAGGAAATTTGTTAAAAAATGCAACTTTCTTAATAATCATCGTAGACTATTGAATTTAACTTATTTTTCATCAGAAAGACGAGAGAAATTGATTGCTGTTAAAAAATTTCAGCTAACTTCAATGGCAAAAAAATTAGTCAGTCACAGTGAACATTATTGAAAATTTACGAAAATAATTGATTTTTCAGACTTTGATCGGCCGTAGCGGCCAAACGAAAACTCCAAATTGAACGCGGTTTGCAAATCTGAGCTCCTCGTACGTCAATTAGTCGGATTAGAGATTTTTAATTTTTGATGAAAACACGAAAAAAAGACATGAGTAAACCCCTAGGAAATTTGTTAAAAAATGCAACTTTCTTAATAATCATCGTAGACTATTGAATTTAACTTATTTTTCATCAGAAAGACGAGAGAAATTGATTGCCGTTAAAAAATTTGAGCTAACTTCAATGGCAAAAAAATTAGTCAGTCACAGTGAACATTTTTGAAAATTTACGAAAATAATTGATTTTTCAGACTTTGATCGGCCGTAGCGGCCAAACGAAAACTCCAAATTGAACGCGGTTTGCAAATCTGAGCTCCTCGTACGTCAATTAGTCGGATTAGAGATTTTTAATTTTTGATGAAAACACGAAAAAAAGACAACCCCTAGGAAATTTGTTAAAAAATGCAACTTTCTTAATAATCATCGTAGACTATTGAATTTAACTTATTTTTCATCAGAAAGACGAGAGAAATTGATTGCCGTTAAAAAATTTGAGCTAACTTCAATGGCAAAAAAATTAGTCAGTCACAGTGAACATTTTTGAAAATTTACGAAAATAATTGATTTTTCAGACTTTGATCGGCCGTAGCGGCCCAAACGAAAACTCCAAATTGAACGCGGTTTGCAAATCTGAGCTCCTCGTACGTCAATTAGTCGGATTAGAGATTTTTAATTTTTGATGAAAACACGAAAAAAAGACATGAGTAAACCCCTAGGAAATTTGTTAAAAAATGCAACTTTCTTAATAATCATCGTAGACTATTGAATTTACCTTATTTTTCATCAGAAAGACGAGAGAAATTGATTGCTGTTAAAAAATTTCAGCTAACTTCAATGGCAAAAAAATTAGTCAGTCACAGTGAACATTATTGAAAATTTACGAAAATAATTGATTTTTCAGACTTTGATCGGCCGTAGCGGCCAAACGAAAACTCCAAATTGAACGCGGTTTGCAAATCTGAGCTCCTCGTACGTCAATTAGTCGGATTAGAGATTTTTAATTTTTGATGAAAACACGAAAAAAAGACATGAGTAAACCCCTAGGAAATTTGTTAAAAAATGCAACTTTCTTAATAATCATCGTAGACTATTGAATTTAACTTATTTTCATCAGAAAGACGAGAGAAATTGATTGCTGTTAAAAAAATTTCAGCTAACTTCAATGGCAAAAAAATTAGTCAGTCACAGTGAACATTTTTGAAAATTTACGAAAATAATTGATTTTTCAGACTTTGATCGGCCGTAGCGGCCAAACGAAAACTCCAAATTGAACGCGGTTTGCAAATCTGAGCTCCTCGTACGTCAATTAGTCGGATTAGAGATTTTTAATTTTTGATGAAAACACGAAAAAAAGACATGAGTAAACCCCTAGGAAATTTGTTAAAAAATGCAACTTTCTTAATAATCATCGTAGACTATTGAATTTAACTTATTTTTCATCAGAAAGACGAGAGAAATTGATTGCTGTTAAAAAATTTCAGCTAACTTCAATGGCAAAAAAATTAGTCAGTCACAGTGAACATTATTGAAAATTTACGAAAATAATTGATTTTTCAGACTTTGATCGGCCGTAGCGGCCAAACGAAAACTCCAAATTGAACGCGGTTTGCAAATCTGAGCTCCTCGTACGTCAATTAGTCGGATTAGAGATTTTTAATTTTTGATGAAAACACGAAAAACAGACATGAGTAAACCCCTAGGAAATTTGTTAAAAAATGCAACTTTCTTAATAATCATCGTAGACTATTGAATTTAACTTATTTTTCATCAGAAAGACGAGAGAAATTGATTGCCGTTAAAAAATTTGAGCTAACTTCAATGGCAAAAAAATTAGTCAGTCACAGTGAACATTTTTGAAAATTTACGAAAATAATTGATTTTTCAGACTTTGATCGGCCGTAGCGGCCAAACGAAAACTCCAAATTGAACGCGGTTTGCAAATCTGAACTCCTCGTACGTCAATTAGTCGGATTGGAGATTTTTAATTTTTGATGAAAACACGAAAAAAAGACATGAGTAAACCCCTAGGAAATTTGTTTAAAAAATGCAACTTTCTTAATAATCATCGTAGACTATTGAATTTAACTTATTTTTCATCAAAAAGACCAGAGAAATTGATTGCCGTTAAAAAATTTGAGCTAACTTCAATGGCAAAGAAATTAGTCAGTCACAGTGAACATTTTTGAAAATTTACGAAAATAATTGATTTTTCAGACTTTGATCGGCCGTAGCGGCCAAACGAGAAATCCAAATTGAACGCGGTTTACAAATCTGAGCTCCTCGTACGTCAATTAGTCGGATTGGAGATTTTTAATTTTTGATGAAAACACGAAAAAAAGACATGAGTAAACCCCTAGGAAATTTGTTAAAAAATGCAACTTTCTTAATAATCATCGTAGACTATTGAATTTAACTTATTTTTCATCAGAAAGACGAGAGAAATTGATTGCCGTTAAAAAATTTGAGCTAACTTCAATGGCAAAAAAATTAGTCAGTCACAGTGAACATTTTTGAAAATTTACGAAAATAATAGATTTTTCAGACTTTGATCGGCCGTAGCGGCCAAACGAAAACTCCAAATTGAATGCGGTTTGCAAATCTGAGCTCCTCGTACGTCAGTTAGTCGGATTAGAGATTTTTAATTTTTGATGAAAACATGAAAAAAAGACATGAGTAAACCCCTAGGAAATTTGTTAAAAAATGCAACTTTCTTAATAATCATCGTAGACTATTGAATTTAACTTATTTTTCATCAGAAAGACGAGAGAAATTGATTGCTGTTAAAAAATTTCAGCTAACTTCAATGGCAAAAAAATTAGTCAGTCACAGTGAACATTATTGAAAATTTACGAAAATAATTGATTTTTCAGACTTTGATCGGCCGTAGCGGCCAAACGAAAACTCCAAATTGAACGCGGTTTGCAAATCTGAGCTCCTCGTACGTCAATTAGTCGGATTAGAGATTTTTAATTTTTGATGAAAACACGAAAAAAAGACATGAGTAAACCCCTAGGAAATTTGTTAAAAAATGCAACTTTCTTAATAATCATCGTAGACTATTGAATTTAACTTATTTTTCATCAGAAAGACGAGAGAAATTGATTGCCGTTAAAAAATTTGAGCTAACTTCAATGGCAAAAAAATTAGTCAGTCACAGTGAACATTATTGAAAATTTACGAAAATAATTGATTTTTCAGACTTTGATCGGCCGTAGCGGCCAAACGAAAACTCCAAATTGAACGCGGTTTGCAAATCTGAGCTCCTCGTACGTCAATTAGTCGGATTAGAGATTTTTAATTTTTGATGAAAACACGAAAAAAAGACATGAGTAAACCCCTAGGAAATTTGTTAAAAAATGCAACTTTCTTAATAATCATCGTAGACTATTGAATTTAATTTATTTTTCATCAAAAAGACCAGAGAAATTGATTGCCGTTAAAAAATTTGAGATAACTTCAATGGCAAAAAAATTAGTCAGTCACAGTGAACATTTTTGAAAATTTACGAAAATAATTGATTTTTCAGACTTTGATCGGCCGTAGCGGCCAAACGAAAACTCCAAATTGAACGCGGTTTGCAAATCTGAGCTCCTCGTACGTCAATTAGTCGGATTAGAGATTTTTAATTTTTGATGAAAACACGAAAAAAAGACATGAGTAAACCCCTAGGAAATTTGTTAAAAAATGCAACTTTCTTAATAATCATCGTAGACTATTGAATTTAACTTATTTTTCATCAGAAAGACGAGAGAAATTGATTGCCGTTAAAAAAATTGAGCTAACTTCAATGGCAAAAAAATTAGTCAGTCACAGTGAACATTTTTGAAAATTTACGAAAATAATTGATTTTTCAGACTTTGATCGGCCGTAGCGGCCAAACGAAAACTCCAAATTGAACGCGGGTTGCAAATCTGAGCTCCTCGTACGTCAATTAGTCGGATTAGAGATTTTTAATTTTTGATGAAAACACGAAAAAAAGACATGAGTAAACCCCTAGGAAATTTGTTAAAAAATGCAACTTTCTTAATAATCATCGTAGACTATTGAATTTAACTTATTTTTCATCAGAAAGACGAGAGAAATTGATTGCCGTTAAAAAAATTGAGCTAACTTCAATGGCAAAAAAATTAGTCAGTCACAGTGAACATTTTTGAAAATTTACGAAAATAATTGATTTTTCAGACTTTGATCGGCCGTAGCGGCCAAACGAAAACTCCAAATTGAACGCGGTTTGCAAATCTGAGCTCCTCGTACGTCAATTAGTCGGATTAGAGATTTTTAATTTTTGATGAAAACACGAAAAAAAGACATGAGTAAACCCCTAGGAAATTTGTTAAAAAATGCAACTTTCTTAATAATCATCGTAGACTATTGAATTTAACTTATTTTTCATCAGAAAGACGAGAGAAATTGATTGCCGTTAAAAAAATTGAGCTAACTTCAATGGCAAAAAAATTAGTCAGTCACAGTGAACATTTTTGAAAATTTACGAAAATAATTGATTTTTCAGACTTTGATCGGCCGTAGCGGCCAAACGAAAACTCCAAATTGAACGCGGGTTGCAAATCTGAGCTCCTCGTACGTCAATTAGTCGGATTAGAGACTTTTAATTTTTGATGAAAACACGAAAAAAAGACATGAGTAAACCCCTAGGAAATTTGTTAAAAAATGCAACTTTCTTAATAATCATCGTAGACTATTGAATTTAACTTATTTTTCATCAGAAAGACGAGAGAAATTGATTGCCGTTAAAAAAATTGAGCTAACTTCAATGGCAAAAAAATTAGTCAGTCACAGTGAACATTTTTGAAAATTTACGAAAATAATTGATTTTTCAGACTTTGATCGGCCGTAGCAGACAAACGAAAACTCCAAATTGAACGCGGTTTGCAAATCTGAGCTCCTCGTACGACAATTAGTCGGATTAGAGATTTTTAATTTTTGATGAAAACACGAAAAAAAGACATGATTTCCCTAGGAAATTTGTTAAAAAATGCAACTTTCTTAATAATCATCGTAGACTATTGAATTTAACTTATTTTTCATCAGAAAGACAAGAGAAATTGATTGCCGTTAAAAAAATTGAGCTAACTTCAATGGCAAAAAAATTAGTCAGTCACAGTGAACATTTTTGAAAATTTACGAAAATAATTGATTTTTCAGACTTTGATCGGCCGTAGCGGCCAAACGAAAACTCCAAAATTGAACGCGGTTTGCAAATCTGAGCTCCTCGTACGTCAATTAGTCGGATTAGAGATTTTTAATTTTTGATGAAAACACGAAAAAAAGACATGAGTAAACCCCTAGGAAATTTGTTAAAAAATGCAACTTTCTTAATAATCATCGTAGACTATTGAATTTAACTTATTTTTCATCAGAAAGACGAGAGAAATTGATTGCCGTTAAAAAAATTGAGCTAACTTCAATGGCAAAAAAATTAGTCAGTCACAGTGAACATTTTTGAAAATTTACGAAAATAATTGATTTTTCAGACTTTGATCGGCCGTAGCGGCCAAACGAAAACTCCAAATTGAACGCGGTTTGCAAATCTGAGCTCCTCGTACGTCAATTAGTCGGATTAGAGATTTTTAATTTTTGATGAAAACACGAAAAAAAGACATGAGTAAACCCCTAGGAAATTTGTTAAAAAATGCAACTTTCTTAATAATCATCGTAGACTATTGAATTTAACTTATTTTTCATCAGAAAGACGAGAGAAATTGATTGCCGTTAAAAAAATTGAGCTAACTTCAATGGCAAAAAAATTAGTCAGTCACAGTGAACATTTTTGAAAATTTACGAAAATAATTGATTTTTCAGACTTTGATCGGCCGTAGCGGCCAAACGAAAACTCCAAATTGAACGCGGTTTGCAAATCTGAGCTCCTCGTACGTCAATTAGTCGGATTAGAGATTTTTAATTTTTGATGAAAACACGAAAAAAAGACATGAGTAAACCCCTAGGAAATTTGTTAAAAAATGCAACTTTCTTAATAATCATCGTAGACTATTGAATTTAACTTATTTTTCATCAGAAAGACGAGAGAAATTGATTGCCGTTAAAAAATTTGAGCTAACTTCAATGGCAAAAAAATTAGTCAGTCACAGTGAACATTTTTGAAAATTTACGAAAATAATTGATTTTTCAGACTTTGATCGGCCGTAGCGGCCAAACGAAAACTCCAAATTGAACGCGGTTTGCAAATCTGAGCTCCTCGTACGTCAATTAGTCGGATTAGAGATTTTTAATTTTTGATGAAAACACGAAAAAAAGACATGAGTAAACCCCTAGGAAATTTGTTAAAAAATGCAACTTTCTTAATAATCATCGTAGACTATTGAATTTAACTTATTTTTCATCAGAAAGACGAGAGAAATTGATTGCCGTTAAAAAAATTGAGCTAACTTCAATGGCAAAAAAATTAGTCAGTCACAGTGAACATTTTTGAAAATTTACGAAAATAATTGATTTTTCAGACTTTGATCGGCCGTAGCGGCCAAACGAAAACTCCAAATTGAACGCGGTTTGCAAATCTGAGCTCCTCGTACGACAATTAGTCGGATTAGAGATTTTTAATTTTTGATGAAAACACGAAAAAAAGACATGAGTAAACCCCTTGGAAATTTGTTAAAAAATGCAACTTTCTTAATAATCATCGTAGACTATTGAATTTAACTTATTTTTCATCAGAAAGACGAGAGAAATTGATTGCCGTTAAAAAAATTGAGCTAACTTCAATGGCAAAAAAATTAGTCAGTCACAGTGAACATTTTTGAAAATTTACGAAAATAATTGATTTTTCAGACTTTGATCGGCCGTAGCGGCCAAACGAAAACTCCAAATTGAACGCGGTTTGCAAATCTGAGCTCCTCGTACGACAATTAGTCGGATTAGAGATTTTTAATTTTTGATGAAAACACGAAAAAAAGACATGAGTAAACCCCTAGGAAATTTGTTAAAAAATGCAACTTTCTTAATAATCATCGTAGACTATTGAATTTAACTTATTTTTCATCAGAAAGACGAGAGAAATTGATTGCCGTTAAAAAAATTGAGCTAACTTCAATGGCAAAAAAATTAGTCAGTCACAGTGAACATTTTTGAAAATTTACGAAAATAATTGATTTTTCAGACTTTGATCGGCCGTAGCGGCCAAACGAAAACTCCAAATTGAACGCGGTTTGCAAATCTGAGCTCCTCGTACGTCAATTAGTCGGATTAGAGATTTTTAATTTTTGATGAAAACACGAAAAAAAGACATGAGTAAACCCCTAGGAAATTTGTTAAAAAATGCAACTTTCTTAATAATCATCGTAGACTATTGAATTTAACTTATTTTTCATCAGAAAGACGAGAGAAATTGATTGCCGTTAAAAAAATTGAGCTAACTTCAATGGCAAAAAAATTAGTCAGTCACAGTGAACATTTTTTAAAATTTACGAAAATAATAGATTTTTCAGACTTTGATCGGCCGTAGCGGCCAAACGAAAACTCCAAATTGAACGCGGTTTGCAAATCTGAGCTCCTCGTACGTCAATTAGTCGGATTAGAGATTTTTAATTTTTGATGAAAACACGAAAAAAAGACATGAGTAAACCCCTAGGAAATTTGTTAAAAAATGCAACTTTCTTAATAATCATCGCAGACTATTGAATTTAACTTATTTTTCATCAGAAAGACGAGAGAAATTGATTGCCGTTAAAAAAATTGAGCTAACTTCAATGGCAAAAAAATTAGTCAGTCACAGTGAACATTTTTGAAAATTTACGAAAATAATTGATTTTTCAGACTTTGATCGGCCGTAGCGGCCAAACGAAAACTCCAAATTGAACGCGGTTTGCAAATCTGAGCTCCTCGTACGACAATTAGTCGGATTAGAGATTTTTAATTTTTGATGAAAACACGAAAAAAAGACATGAGTAAACCCCTAGGAAATTTGTTAAAAAATGCAACTTTCTTAATAATCATCGTAGACTATTGAATTTAACTTATTTTTCATCAGAAAGACGAGAGAAATTGATTGCCGTTAAAAAAATTGAGCTAACTTCAATGGCAAAAAAATTAGTCAGTCACAGTGAACATTTTTGAAAATTTACGAAAATAATTGATTTTTCAGACTTTGATCGGCCGTAGCGGCCAAACGAAAACTCCAAATTGAACGCGGTTTGCAAATCTGAGCTCCTCGTACGACAATTAGTCGGATTAGAGATTTTTAATTTTTGATGAAAACACGAAAAAAAGACATGAGTAAACCCCTAGGAAATTTGTTAAAAAATGCAACTTTCTTAATAATCATCGTAGACTATTGAATTTAACTTATTTTTCATCAGAAAGACGAGAGAAATTGATTGCCGTTAAAAAAATTGAGCTAACTTCAATGGCAAAAAAATTAGTCAGTCACAGTGAACATTTTTGAAAATTTACGAAAATAATAGATTTTTCAGACTTTGATCGGCCGTAGCGGCCAAACGAAAACTCCAAATTGAACGCGGTTTGCAAATCTGAGCTCCTCGTACGACAATTAGTCGGATTAGAGATTTTTAATTTTTGATGAAAACACGAAAAAAAGACATGAGTAAACCCCTAGGAAATTTGTTAAAAAATGCAACTTTCTTAATAATCATCGTAGACTATTGAATTTAACTTATTTTTCATCAGAAAGACGAGAGAAATTGATTGCCGTTAAAAAAATTGAGCTAACTTCAATGGCAAAAAAATTAGTCAGTCACAGTGAACATTTTTGAAAATTTACGAAAATAATTGATTTTTCAGACTTTGATCGGCCGTAGCGGCCAAACGAAAACTCCAAATTGAACGCGGTTTGCAAATCTGAGCTCCTCGTACGTCAATTAGTCGGATTAGAGATTTTTAATTTTTGATGAAAACACGAAAAAAAGACATGAGTAAACCCCTTGGAAATTTGTTAAAAAATGCAACTTTCTTAATAATAATCGTAGACTATTGAATTTAACTTATTTTTCATCAGAAAGACGAGAGAAATTGATTGCCGTTAAAAAATTTGAGCTAACTTCAATGGCAAAAAAATTAGTCAGTCACAGTGAACATTTTTGAAAATTTACGAAAATAATAGATTTTTCAGACTTTGATCGGCCGTAGCGGCCAAACGAAAACTCCAAATTGAACGCGGTTTGCAAATCTGAGCTCCTCGTACGTCAATTAGTCGGATTAGAGATTTTTAATTTTTGATGAAAACACGAAAAAAAGACATGAGTAAACCCCTAGGAAATTTGTTAAAAAATGCAACTTTCTTAATAATCATCGTAGACTATTGAATTTAACTTATTTTTCATCAGAAAGACGAGAGAAATTGATTGCCGTTAAAAAAATTGAGCTAACTTCAATGGCAAAAAAATTAGTCAGTCACAGTGAACATTTTTGAAAATTTACGAAAATAATTGATTTTTCAGACTTTGATCGGCCGTAGCGGCCAAACGAAAACTCCAAATTGAACGCGGTTTGCAAATCTGAGCTCCTCGTACGACAATTAGTCGGATTAGAGATTTTTAATTTTTGATGAAAACACGAAAAAAAGACATGAGTAAACCCCTAGGAAATTTGTTAAAAAATGCAACTTTCTTAATAATCATCGTAGACTATTGAATTTAACTTATTTTTCATCAGAAAGACGAGAGAAATTGATTGCCGTTAAAAAAATTGAGCTAACTTCAATGGCAAAAAAATTAGTCAGTCACAGTGAACATTTTTGAAAATTTACGAAAATAATTGATTTTTCAGACTTTGATCGGCCGTAGCGGCCAAACGAAAACTCCAAATTGAACGCGGTTTGCAAATCTGAGCTCCTCGTACGACAATTAGTCGGATTAGAGATTTTTAATTTTTGATGAAAACACGAAAAAAAGACATGAGTAAACCCCTAGGAAATTTGTTAAAAAATGCAACTTTCTTAATAATCATCGTAGACTATTGAATTTAACTTATTTTTCATCAGAAAGACGAGAGAAATTGATTGCCGTTAAAAAAATTGAGCTAACTTCAATGGCAAAAAAATTAGTCAGTCACAGTGAACATTTTTGAAAATTTACGAAAATAATAGATTTTTCAGACTTTGATCGGCCGTAGCGGCCAAACGAAAACTCCAAATTGAACGCGGTTTGCAAATCTGAGCTCCTCGTACGTCAATTAGTCGGATTAGAGATTTTTAATTTTTGATGAAAACACGAAAAAAAGACATGAGTAAACCCCTAGGAAATTTGTTAAAAAATGCAACTTTCTTAATAATCATCGTAGACTATTGAATTTAACTTATTTTTCATCAGAAAGACGAGAGAAATTGATTGCCGTTAAAAAAATTGAGCTAACTTCAATGGCAAAAAAATTAGTCAGTCACAGTGAACATTTTTGAAAATTTACGAAAATAATTGATTTTTCAGACTTTGATCGGCCGTAGCGGCCAAACGAAAACTCCAAATTGAACGCGGTTTGCAAATCTGAGCTCCTCGTACGACAATTAGTCGGATTAGAGATTTTTAATTTTTGATGAAAACACGAAAAAAAGACATGAGTAAACCCCTAGGAAATTTGTTAAAAAATGCAACTTTCTTAATAATCATCGTAGACTATTGAATTTAACTTATTTTTCATCAGAAAGACGAGAGAAATTGATTGCCGTTAAAAAAATTGTGCTAACTTCAATGGCAAAAAAATTAGTCAGTCACAGTGAACATTTTTGAAAATTTACGAAAATAATTGATTAGACTTTGATCGGCCGTAGCGGCCAAACGAAAACTCCAAATTGAACACGGTTTGCAAATCTGAGCTCCTCGTACGACAATTAGTCGGATTAGAGATTTTTAATTTTTGATGAAAACACGAAAAAAAGACATGAGTAAACCCCTAGGAAATTTGTTAAAAAATGCAACTTTCTTAATAATCATCGTAGACTATTGAATTTAACTTATTTTTCATCAGAAAGACGAGAGAAATTGATTGCCGTTAAAAAAATTGAGCTAACTTCAATGGCAAAAAAATTAGTCAGTCACAGTGAACATTTTTTAAAAATTACGAAAATAATAGATTTTTCAGACTTTGATCGGCCGTAGCGGCCAAACGAAAACTCCAAATTGAACGCGGTTTGCAAATCTGAGCTCCTCGTACGTCAATTAGTCGGATTAGAGATTTTTAATTTTTGATGAAAACACGAAAAAAAGACATGAGTAAACCCCTAGGAAATTTGTTAAAAAATGCAACTTTCTTAATAATCATCGCAGACTATTGAATTTAACTTATTTTTCATCAGAAAGACGAGAGAAATTGATTGCCGTTAAAAAAATTGAGCTAACTTCAATGGCAAAAAAATTAGTCAGTCACAGTGAACATTTTTGAAAATTTACGAAAATAATTGATTTTTCAGACTTTGATCGGCCGTAGCGGCCAAACGAAAACTCCAAATTGAACGCGGTTTGCAAATCTGAGCTCCTCGTACGACAATTAGTCGGATTAGAGATTTTTAATTTTTGATGAAAACACGAAAAAAAGACATGAGTAAACCCCTAGGAAATTTGTTAAAAAATGCAACTTTCTTAATAATCATCGTAGACTATTGAATTTAACTTATTTTTCATCAGAAAGACGAGAGAAATTGATTGCCGTTAAAAAAATTGAGCTAACTTCAATGGCAAAAAAATTAGTCAGTCACAGTGAACATTTTTGAAAATTTACGAAAATAATTGATTTTTCAGACTTTGATCGGCCGTAGCGGCCAAACGAAAACTCCAAATTGAACGCGGTTTGCAAATCTGAGCTCCTCGTACGACAATTAGTCGGATTAGAGATTTTTAATTTTTGATGAAAACACGAAAAAAAGACATGAGTAAACCCCTAGGAAATTTGTTAAAAAATGCAACTTTCTTAATAATCATCGTAGACTATTGAATTTAACTTATTTTTCATCAGAAAGACGAGAGAAATTGATTGCCGTTAAAAAAATTGAGCTAACTTCAATGGCAAAAAAATTAGTCAGTCACAGTGAACATTTTTGAAAATTTACGAAAATAATAGATTTTTCAGACTTTGATCGGCCGTAGCGGCCAAACGAAAACTCCAAATTGAACGCGGTTTGCAAATCTGAGCTCCTCGTACGACAATTAGTCGGATTAGAGATTTTTAATTTTTGATGAAAACACGAAAAAAAGACATGAGTAAACCCCTAGGAAATTTGTTAAAAAATGCAACTTTCTTAATAATCATCGTAGACTATTGAATTTAACTTATTTTTCATCAGAAAGACGAGAGAAATTGATTGCCGTTAAAAAAATTGAGCTAACTTCAATGGCAAAAAAATTAGTCAGTCACAGTGAACATTTTTGAAAATTTACGAAAATAATTGATTTTTCAGACTTTGATCGGCCGTAGCGGCCAAACGAAAACTCCAAATTGAACGCGGTTTGCAAATCTGAGCTCCTCGTACGTCAATTAGTCGGATTAGAGATTTTTAATTTTTGATGAAAACACGAAAAAAAGACATGAGTAAACCCCTTGGAAATTTGTTAAAAAATGCAACTTTCTTAATAATCATCGTAGACTATTGAATTTAACTTATTTTTCATCAGAAAGACGAGAGAAATTGATTGCCGTTAAAAAATTTGAGCTAACTTCAATGGCAAAAAAATTAGTCAGTCACAGTGAACATTTTTGAAAATTTACGAAAATAATAGATTTTTCAGACTTTGATCGGCCGTAGCGGCCAAACGAAAACTCCAAATTGAACGCGGTTTGCAAATCTGAGCTCCTCGTACGTCAATTAGTCGGATTAGAGATTTTTAATTTTTGATGAAAACACGAAAAAAAGACATGAGTAAACCCCTAGGAAATTTGTTAAAAAATGCAACTTTCTTAATAATCATCGTAGACTATTGAATTTAACTTATTTTTCATCAGAAAGACGAGAGAAATTGATTGCCGTTAAAAAAATTGAGCTAACTTCAATGGCAAAAAAATTAGTCAGTCACAGTGAACATTTTTGAAAATTTACGAAAATAATTGATTTTTCAGACTTTGATCGGCCGTAGCGGCCAAACGAAAACTCCAAATTGAACGCGGTTTGCAAATCTGAGCTCCTCGTACGACAATTAGTCGGATTAGAGATTTTTAATTTTTGATGAAAACACGAAAAAAAGACATGAGTAAACCCCTAGGAAATTTGTTAAAAAATGCAACTTTCTTAATAATCATCGTAGACTATTGAATTTAACTTATTTTTCATCAGAAAGACGAGAGAAATTGATTGCCGTTAAAAAAATTGTGCTAACTTCAATGGCAAAAAAATTAGTCAGTCACAGTGAACATTTTTGAAAATTTACGAAAATAATTGATCAGACTTTGATCGGCCGTAGCGGCCAAACGAAAACTCCAAATTGAACACGGTTTGCAAATCTGAGCTCCTCGTACGACAATTAGTCGGATTAGAGATTTTTAATTTTTGATGAAAACACGAAAAAAAGACATGAGTAAACCCCTAGGAAATTTGTTAAAAAATGCAACTTTCTTAATAATCATCGTAGACTATTGAATTTAACTTATTTTTCATCAGAAAGACGAGAGAAATTGATTGCCGTTAAAAAAATTGAGCTAACTTCAATGGCAAAAAAATTAGTCAGTCACAGTGAACATTTTTGAAAATTTACGAAAATAATAGATTTTTCAGACTTTGATCGGCCGTAGCGGCCAAACGAAAACTCCAAATTGAACGCGGTTTGCAAATCTGAGCTCCTCGTACGTCAATTAGTCGGATTAGAGATTTTTAATTTTTGATGAAAACACGAAAAAAAGACATGAGTAAACCCCTAGGAAATTTGTTAAAAAATGCAACTTTCTTAATAATCATCGTAGACTATTGAATTTAACTTATTTTTCATCAGAAAGACGAGAGAAATTGATTGCCGTTAAAAAAATTGAGCTAACTTCAATGGCAAAAAAATTAGTCAGTCACAGTGAACATTTTTGAAAATTTACGAAAATAATTGATTTTTCAGACTTTGATCGGCCGTAGCGGCCAAACGAAAACTCCAAATTGAACGCGGTTTGCAAATCTGAGCTCCTCGTACGACAATTAGTCGGATTAGAGATTTTTAATTTTTGATGAAAACACGAAAAAAAGACATGAGTAAACCCCTAGGAAATTTGTTAAAAAATGCAACTTTTTTAATAATCATCGTAGACTATTGAATTTAACTTATTTTTCATCAGAAAGACGAGAGAAATTGATTGCCGTTAAAAAAATTGTGCTAACTTCAATGGCAAAAAAATTAGTCAGTCACAGTGAACATTTTTGAAAATTTACGAAAATAATTGATTAGACTTTGATCGGCCGTAGCGGCCAAACGAAAACTCCAAATTGAACACGGTTTGCAAATCTGAGCTCCTCGTACGACAATTAGTCGGATTAGAGATTTTTAATTTTTGATGAAAACACGAAAAAAAGACATGAGTAAACCCCTAGGAAATTTGTTAAAAAATGCAACTTTCTTAATAATCATCGTAGACTATTGAATTTAACTTATTTTTCATCAGAAAGACGAGAGAAATTGATTGCCGTTAAAAAAATTGAGCTAACTTCAATGGCAAAAAAATTAGTCAGTCACAGTGAACATTTTTGAAAATTTACGAAAATAATAGATTTTTCAGACTTTGATCGGCCGTAGCGGCCAAACGAAAACTCCAAATTGAACGCGGTTTGCAAATCTGAGCTCCTCGTACGTCAATTAGTCGGATTAGAGATTTTTAATTTTTGATGAAAACACGAAAAAAAGACATGAGTAAACCCCTAGGAAATTTGTTAAAAAATGCAACTTTCTTAATAATCATCGTAGACTATTGAATTTAACTTATTTTTCATCAGAAAGACGAGAGAAATTGATTGCCGTTAAAAAAATTGAGCTAACTTCAATGGCAAAAAAATTAGTCAGTCACAGTGAACATTTTTGAAAATTTACGAAAATAATAGATTTTTCAGACTTTGATCGGCCGTAGCGGCCAAACGAAAACTCCAAATTGAACGCGGTTTGCAAATCTGAGCTCCTCGTACGTCAATTAGTCGGATTAGAGATTTTTAATTTTTGATGAAAACACGAAAAAAAGACATGAGTAAACCCCTAGGAAATTTGTTAAAAAATGCAACTTTCTTAATAATCATCGTAGACTATTGAATTTAACTTATTTTTCATCAGAAAGACGAGAGAAATTGATTGCCGTTAAAAAAATTGAGCTAACTTCAATGGCAAAAAAATTAGTCAGTCACAGTGAACATTTTTGAAAATTTACGAAAATAATAGATTTTTCAGACTTTGATCGGCCGTAGCGGCCAAACGAAAACTCCAAATTGAACGCGGTTTGCAAATCTGAGCTCCTCGTACGTCAATTAGTCGGATTAGAGATTTTTAATTTTTGATGAAAACACGAAAAAAAGACATGAGTAAACCCCTAGGAAATTTGTTAAAAAATGCAACTTTCTTAATAATCATCGTAGACTATTGAATTTAACTTATTTTTCATCAGAAAGACGAGAGAAATTGATTGCCGTTAAAAAAAATTGAGCTAACTTCAATGGCAAAAAAATTAGTCAGTCACAGTGAACATTTTTTAAAATTTACGAAATAATAGATTTTTCAGACTTTGATCGGCCGTAGCGGCCAAACGAAAACTCCAAATTGAACGCGGTTTGCAAATCTGAGCTCCTCGTACGTCAATTAGTCGGATTAGAGATTTTTAATTTTTGATGAAAACACGAAAAAAAGACATGAGTAAACCCCTAGGAAATTTGTTAAAAAATGCAACTTTCTTAATAATCATCGCAGACTATTGAATTTAACTTATTTTTCATCAGAAAGACGAGAGAAATTGATTGCCGTTAAAAAAATTGAGCTAACTTCAATGGCAAAAAAATTAGTCAGTCACAGTGAACATTTTTGAAAATTTACGAAAATAATTGATTTTTCAGACTTTGATCGGCCGTAGCGGCCAAACGAAAACTCCAAATTGAACGCGGTTTGCAAATCTGAGCTCCTCGTACGACAATTAGTCGGATTAGAGATTTTTAATTTTTGATGAAAACACGAAAAAAAGACATGAGTAAACCCCTAGGAAATTTGTTAAAAAATGCAACTTTCTTAATAATCATCGTAGACTATTGAATTTAACTTATTTTTCATCAGAAAGACGAGAGAAATTGATTGCCGTTAAAAAAATTGAGCTAACTTCAATGGCAAAAAAATTAGTCAGTCACAGTGAACATTTTTGAAAATTTACGAAAATAATTGATTTTTCAGACTTTGATCGGCCGTAGCGGCCAAACGAAAACTCCAAATTGAACGCGGTTTGCAAATCTGAGCTCCTCGTACGTCAATTAGTCGGATTAGAGATTTTTAATTTTTGATGAAAACACGAAAAAAAGACATGAGTAAACCCCTAGGAAATTTGTTAAAAAATGCAACTTTCTTAATAATCATCGTAGACTATTGAATTTAACTTATTTTTCATCAGAAAGACGAGAGAAATTGATTGCCGTTAAAAAATTGAGCTAACTTCAATGGCAAAAAAATTAGTCAGTCACAGTGAACATTTTTTAAAATTTACGAAAATAATAGATTTTTCAGACTTTGATCGGCCGTAGCGGCCAAACGAAAACTCCAAATTGAACGCGGTTTGCAAATCTGAGCTCCTCGTACGTCAATTAGTCGGATTAGAGATTTTTAATTTTTGATGAAAACACGAAAAAAAGACATGAGTAAACCCCTAGGAAATTTGTTAAAAAATGCAACTTTCTTAATAATCATCGTAGACTATTGAATTTAACTTATTTTTCATCAGAAAGACGAGAGAAATTGATTGCCGTTAAAAAAATTGAGCTAACTTCAATGGCAAAAAAATTAGTCAGTCACAGTGAACATTTTTGAAAATTTACGAAAATAATTGATTTTTCAGACTTTGATCGGCCGTAGCGGCCAAACGAAAACTCCAAATTGAACGCGGTTTGCAAATCTGAGCTCCTCGTACGACAATTAGTCGGATTAGAGATTTTTAATTTTTGATGAAAACACGAAAAAAAAGACATGAGTAAACCCCTAGGAAATTTGTTAAAAAAATGCAACTTTCTTAATAATCATCGTAGACTATTGAATTTAACTTATTTTTCATCAGAAAGACGAGAGAAATTGATTGCCGTTAAAAAAATTGAGCTAACTTCAATGGCAAAAAAATTAGTCAGTCACAGTGAACATTTTTGAAAATTTACGAAAATAATAGATTTTTCAGACTTTGATCGGCCGTAGCGGCCAAACGAAAACTCCAAATTGAACGCGGTTTGCAAATCTGAGCTCCTCGTACGACAATTAGTCGGATTAGAGATTTTTAATTTTTGATGAAAACACGAAAAAAAGACATGAGTAAACCCCTAGGAAATTTGTTAAAAAATGCAACTTTCTTAATAATCATCGTAGACTATTGAATTTAACTTATTTTTCATCAGAAAGACGAGAGAAATTGATTGCCGTTAAAAAAATTGAGCTAACTTCAATGGCAAAAAAATTAGTCAGTCACAGTGAACATTTTTGAAAATTTACGAAAATAATTGATTTTTCAGACTTTGATCGGCCGTAGCGGCCAAACGAAAACTCCAAATTGAACGCGGTTTGCAAATCTGAGCTCCTCGTACGTCAATTAGTCGGATTAGAGATTTTTAATTTTTGATGAAAACACGAAAAAAAGACATGAGTAAACCCCTTGGAAATTTGTTAAAAAATGCAACTTTCTTAATAATCATCGTAGACTATTGAATTTAACTTATTTTTCATCAGAAAGACGAGAGAAATTGATTGCCGTTAAAAAATTTGAGCTAACTTCAATGGCAAAAAAATTAGTCAGTCACAGTGAACATTTTTGAAAATTTACGAAAATAATAGATTTTTCAGACTTTGATCGGCCGTAGCGGCCAAACGAAAACTCCAAATTGAACGCGGTTTGCAAATCTGAGCTCCTCGTACGTCAATTAGTCGGATTAGAGATTTTTAATTTTTGATGAAAACACGAAAAAAAGACATGAGTAAACCCCTAGGAAATTTGTTAAAAAATGCAACTTTCTTAATAATCATCGTAGACTATTGAATTTAACTTATTTTTCATCAGAAAGACGAGAGAAATTGATTGCCGTTAAAAAAATTGAGCTAACTTCAATGGCAAAAAAATTAGTCAGTCACAGTGAACATTTTTGAAAATTTACGAAAATAATTGATTTTTCAGACTTTGATCGGCCGTAGCGGCCAAACGAAAACTCCAAATTGAACGCGGTTTGCAAATCTGAGCTCCTCGTACGACAATTAGTCGGATTAGAGATTTTTAATTTTTGATGAAAACACGAAAAAAAGACATGAGTAAACCCCTAGGAAATTTGTTAAAAAATGCAACTTTCTTAATAATCATCGTAGACTATTGAATTTAACTTATTTTTCATCAGAAAGACGAGAGAAATTGATTGCCGTTAAAAAAATTGTGCTAACTTCAATGGCAAAAAAATTAGTCAGTCACAGTGAACATTTTTGAAAATTTACGAAAATAATTGATCAGACTTTGATCGGCCGTAGCGGCCAAACGAAAACTCCAAATTGAACACGGTTTGCAAATCTGAGCTCCTCGTACGACAATTAGTCGGATTAGAGATTTTTAATTTTTGATGAAAACACGAAAAAAAGACATGAGTAAACCCCTAGGAAATTTGTTAAAAAATGCAACTTTCTTAATAATCATCGTAGACTATTGAATTTAACTTATTTTTCATCAGAAAGACGAGAGAAATTGATTGCCGTTAAAAAAATTGAGCTAACTTCAATGGCAAAAAAATTAGTCAGTCACAGTGAACATTTTTGAAAATTTACGAAAATAATAGATTTTTCAGACTTTGATCGGCCGTAGCGGCCAAACGAAAACTCCAAATTGAACGCGGTTTGCAAATCTGAGCTCCTCGTACGTCAATTAGTCGGATTAGAGATTTTTAATTTTTGATGAAAACACGAAAAAAAGACATGAGTAAACCCCTAGGAAATTTGTTAAAAAATGCAACTTTCTTAATAATCATCGTAGACTATTGAATTTAACTTATTTTTCATCAGAAAGACGAGAGAAATTGATTGCCGTTAAAAAAATTGAGCTAACTTCAATGGCAAAAAAATTAGTCAGTCACAGTGAACATTTTTGAAAATTTACGAAAATAATTGATTTTTCAGACTTTGATCGGCCGTAGCGGCCAAACGAAAACTCCAAATTGAACGCGGTTTGCAAATCTGAGCTCCTCGTACGACAATTAGTCGGATTAGAGATTTTTAATTTTTGATGAAAACACGAAAAAAAGACATGAGTAAACCCCTAGGAAATTTGTTAAAAAATGCAACTTTCTTAATAATCATCGTAGACTATTGAATTTAACTTATTTTTCATCAGAAAGACGAGAGAAATTGATTGCCGTTAAAAAAATTGTGCTAACTTCAATGGCAAAAAAATTAGTCAGTCACAGTGAACATTTTTGAAAATTTACGAAAATAATTGATTAGACTTTGATCGGCCGTAGCGGCCAAACGAAAACTCCAAATTGAACACGGTTTGCAAATCTGAGCTCCTCGTACGACAATTAGTCGGATTAGAGATTTTTAATTTTTGATGAAAACACGAAAAAAAGACATGAGTAAACCCCTAGGAAATTTGTTAAAAAATGCAACTTTCTTAATAATCATCGTAGACTATTGAATTTAACTTATTTTTCATCAGAAAGACGAGAGAAATTGATTGCCGTTAAAAAAATTGAGCTAACTTCAATGGCAAAAAAATTAGTCAGTCACAGTGAACATTTTTGAAAATTTACGAAAATAATAGATTTTTCAGACTTTGATCGGCCGTAGCGGCCAAACGAAAACTCCAAATTGAACGCGGTTTGCAAATCTGAGCTCCTCGTACGTCAATTAGTCGGATTAGAGATTTTTAATTTTTGATGAAAACACGAAAAAAAGACATGAGTAAACCCCTAGGAAATTTGTTAAAAAATGCAACTTTCTTAATAATCATCGTAGACTATTGAATTTAACTTATTTTTCATCAGAAAGACGAGAGAAATTGATTGCCGTTAAAAAAATTGAGCTAACTTCAATGGCAAAAAAATTAGTCAGTCACAGTGAACATTTTTGAAAATTTACGAAAATAATAGATTTTTCAGACTTTGATCGGCCGTAGCGGCCAAACGAAAACTCCAAATTGAACGCGGTTTGCAAATCTGAGCTCCTCGTACGTCAATTAGTCGGATTAGAGATTTTTAATTTTTGATGAAAACACGAAAAAAAGACATGAGTAAACCCCTAGGAAATTTGTTAAAAAATGCAACTTTCTTAATAATCATCGTAGACTATTGAATTTAACTTATTTTTCATCAGAAAGACGAGAGAAATTGATTGCCGTTAAAAAAATTGAGCTAACTTCAATGGCAAAAAAATTAGTCAGTCACAGTGAACATTTTTGAAAATTTACGAAAATAATTGATTTTTCAGACTTTGATCGGCCGTAGCGGCCAAACGAAAACTCCAAATTGAACGCGGTTTGCAAATCTGAGCTCCTCGTACGTCAATTAGTCGGATTAGAGATTTTTAATTTTTGATGAAAACACGAAAAAAAGACATGAGTAAACCCCTAGGAAATTTGTTAAAAAATGCAACTTTCTTAATAATCATCGTAGACTATTGAATTTAACTTATTTTTCATCAGAAAGACGAGAGAAATTGATTGCCGTTAAAAAAATTGAGCTAACTTCAATGGCAAAAAAATTAGTCAGTCACAGTGAACATTTTTGAAAATTTACGAAAATAATAGATTTTTCAGACTTTGATCGGCCGTAGCGGCCAAACGAAAACTCCAAATTGAACGCGGTTTGCAAATCTGAGCTCCTCGTACGTCAATTAGTAGGATTAGAGATTTTTAATTTTTGATGAAAACACGAAAAAAAGACATGAGTAAACCCCTTGGAAATTTGTTAAAAAATGCAACTTTCTTAATAATCATCGTAGACTATTGAATTTAACTTATTTTTCATCAGAAAGACGAGAGAAATTGATTGCCGTTAAAAAAATTGAGCTAACTTCAATGGCAAAAAAATTAGTCAGTCACAGTGAACATTTTTGAAAATTTACGAAAATAATTGATTTTTCAGACTTTGATCGGCCGTAGCGGCCAAACGAAAACTCCAAATTGAACGCGGTTTGCAAATCTGAGCTCCTCGTACGACAATTAGTCGGATTAGAGATTTTTAATTTTTGATGAAAACACGAAAAAAAGACATGAGTAAACCCCTAGGAAATTTGTTAAAAAATGCAACTTTCTTAATAATCATCGTAGACTATTGAATTTAACTTATTTTTCATCAGAAAGACGAGAGAAATTGATTGCCGTTAAAAAAATTGAGCTAACTTCAATGGCAAAAAAATTAGTCAGTCACAGTGAACATTTTTGAAAATTTACGAAAATAATTGATTTTTCAGACTTTGATCGGCCGTAGCGGCCAAACGAAAACTCCAAATTGAACGCGGTTTGCAAATCTGAGCTCCTCGTACGTCAATTAGTCGGATTAGAGATTTTTAATTTTTGATGAAAACACGAAAAAAAGACATGAGTAAACCCCTAGGAAATTTGTTAAAAAATGCAACTTTCTTAATAATCATCGTAGACTATTGAATTTAACTTATTTTTCATCAGAAAGACGAGAGAAATTGATTGCCGTTAAAAAAATTGTGCTAACTTCAATGGCAAAAAAATTAGTCAGTCACAGTGAACATTTTTGAAAATTTACGAAAATAATTGATCAGACTTTGATCGGCCGTAGCGGCCAAACGAAAACTCCAAATTGAACACGGTTTGCAAATCTGAGCTCCTCGTACGACAATTAGTCGGATTAGAGATTTTTAATTTTTGATGAAAACACGAAAAAAAGACATGAGTAAACCCCTAGGAAATTTGTTAAAAAATGCAACTTTCTTAATAATCATCGTAGACTATTGAATTTAACTTATTTTTCATCAGAAAGACGAGAGAAATTGATTGCCGTTAAAAAAATTGAGCTAACTTCAATGGCAAAAAAATTAGTCAGTCACAGTGAACATTTTTGAAAATTTACGAAAATAATTGATTTTTCAGACTTTGATCGGCCGTAGCGGCCAAACGAAAACTCCAAATTGAACGCGGTTTGCAAATCTGAGCTCCTCGTACGACAATTAGTCGGATTAGAGATTTTTAATTTTTGATGAAAACACGAAAAAAAGACATGAGTAAACCCCTAGGAAATTTGTTAAAAAATGCAACTTTCTTAATAATCATCGTAGACTATTGAATTTAACTTATTTTTCATCAGAAAGACGAGAGAAATTGATTGCCGTTAAAAAAATTGAGCTAACTTCAATGGCAAAAAAATTAGTCAGTCACAGTGAACATTTTTGAAAATTTACGAAAATAATTGATTTTTCAGACTTTGATCGGCCGTAGCGGCCAAACGAAAACTCCAAATTGAACGCGGTTTGCAAATCTGAGCTCCTCGTACGTCAATTAGTCGGATTAGAGATTTTTAATTTTTGATGAAAACACGAAAAAAAGACATGAGTAAACCCCTAGGAAATTTGTTAAAAAATGCAACTTTCTTAATAATCATCGTAGACTATTGAATTTAACTTATTTTTCATCAGAAAGACGAGAGAAATTGATTGCCGTTAAAAAAATTGAGCTAACTTCAATGGCAAAAAAATTAGTCAGTCACAGTGAACATTTTTGAAAATTTACGAAAATAATTGATTTTTCAGACTTTGATCGGCCGTAGCGGCCAAACGAAAACTCCAAATTGAACGCGGTTTGCAAATCTGAGCTCCTCGTACGTCAATTAGTCGGATTAGAGATTTTTAATTTTTGATGAAAACACGAAAAAAAGACATGAGTAAACCCCTAGGAAATTTGTTAAAAAATGCAACTTTCTTAATAATCATCGTAGACTATTGAATTTAACTTATTTTTCATCAGAAAGACGAGAGAAATTGATTGCCGTTAAAAAAATTGAGCTAACTTCAATGGCAAAAAAATTAGTCAGTCACAGTGAACATTTTTGAAAATTTACGAAAATAATTGATTTTTCAGACTTTGATCGGCCGTAGCGGCCAAACGAAAACTCCAAATTGAACGCGGTTTGCAAATCTGAGCTCCTCGTACGTCAATTAGTCGGATTAGAGATTTTTAATTTTTGATGAAAACACGAAAAAAAGACATGAGTAAACCCCTAGGAAATTTGTTAAAAAATGCAACTTTCTTAATAATCATCGTAGACTATTGAATTTAACTTATTTTTCATCAGAAAGACGAGAGAAATTGATTGCCGTTAAAAAAATTGAGCTAACTTCAATGGCAAAAAAATTAGTCAGTCACAGTGAACATTTTTGAAAATTTACGAAAATAATTGATTTTTCAGACTTTGATCGGCCGTAGCGGCCAAACGAAAACTCCAAATTGAACGCGGTTTGCAAATCTGAGCTCCTCGTACGTCAATTAGTCGGATTAGAGATTTTTAATTTTTGATGAAAACACGAAAAAAAGACATGAGTAAACCCCTAGGAAATTTGTTAAAAAATGCAACTTTCTTAATAATCATCGTAGACTATTGAATTTAACTTATTTTTCATCAGAAAGACGAGAGAAATTGATTGCCGTTAAAAAAATTGTGCTAACTTCAATGGCAAAAAAATTAGTCAGTCACAGTGAACATTTTTGAAAATTTACGAAAATAATTGATCAGACTTTGATCGGCCGTAGCGGCCAAACGAAAACTCCAAATTGAACACGGTTTGCAAATCTGAGCTCCTCGTACGACAATTAGTCGGATTAGAGATTTTTAATTTTTGATGAAAACACGAAAAAAAGACATGAGTAAACCCCTAGGAAATTTGTTAAAAAATGCAACTTTCTTAATAATCATCGTAGACTATTGAATTTAACTTATTTTTCATCAGAAAGACGAGAGAAATTGATTGCCGTTAAAAAAATTGAGCTAACTTCAATGGCAAAAAAATTAGTCAGTCACAGTGAACATTTTTGAAAATTTACGAAAATAATTGATTTTTCAGACTTTGATCGGCCGTAGCGGCCAAACGAAAACTCCAAATTGAACGCGGTTTGCAAATCTGAGCTCCTCGTACGACAATTAGTCGGATTAGAGATTTTTAATTTTTGATGAAAACACGAAAAAAAGACATGAGTAAACCCCTAGGAAATTTGTTAAAAAATGCAACTTTCTTAATAATCATCGTAGACTATTGAATTTAACTTATTTTTCATCAGAAAGACGAGAGAAATTGATTGCCGTTAAAAAAAATGAGCTAACTTCAATGGCAAAAAAATTAGTCAGTCACAGTGAACATTTTTGAAAATTTACGAAAATAATTGATTTTTCAGACTTTGATCGGCCGTAGCGGCCAAACGAAAACTCCAAATTGAATGCGGTTTGCAAATCTGAGCTCCTCGTACGACAATTAGTCGGATTAGAGATTTTTAATTTTTGATGAAAACACGAAAAAAAGACATGAGTAAACCCCTAGGAAATTTGTTAAAAAATGCAACTTTCTTAATAATCATCGTAGACTATTGAATTTAACTTATTTTTCATCAGAAAGACGAGAGAAATTGATTGCCGTTAAAAAATTGAGCTAACTTCAATGGCAAAAAAATTAGTCAGTCACAGTGAACATTTTTGAAAATTTACGAAAATAATAGATTTTTCAGACTTTGATCGGCCGTAGCGGCCAAACGAAAACTCCAAATTGAACGCGGTTTGCAAATCTGAGCTCCTCGTACGTCAATTAGTCGGATTAGAGATTTTTAATTTTTGATGAAAACACGAAAAAAAGACATGAGTAAACCCCTAGGAAATTTGTTAAAAAATGCAACTTTCTTAATAATCATCGTAGACTATTGAATTTAACTTATTTTTCATCAGAAAGACGAGAGAAATTGATTGCCGTTAAAAAAATTGTGCTAACTTCAATGGCAAAAAAATTAGTCAGTCACAGTGAACATTTTTGAAAATTTACGAAAATAATTGATCAGACTTTGATCGGCCGTAGCGGCCAAACGAAAACTCCAAATTGAACACGGTTTGCAAATCTGAACTCCTCGTACGACAATTAGTCGGATTAGAGATTTTTAATTTTTGATGAAAACACGAAAAAAAGACATGAGTAAACCCCTAGGAAATTTGTTAAAAAATGCAACTTTCTTAATAATCATCGTAGACTATTGAATTTAACTTATTTTTCATCAGAAAGACGAGAGAAATTGATTGCCGTTAAAAAAATTGAGCTAACTTCAATGGCAAAAAAATTAGTCAGTCACAGTGAACATTTTTGAAAATTTACGAAAATAATTGATTTTTCAGACTTTGATCGGCCGTAGCGGCCAAACGAAAACTCCAAATTGAACGCGGTTTGCAAATCTGAGCTCCTCGTACGACAATTAGTCGGATTAGAGATTTTTAATTTTTGATGAAAACACGAAAAAAAGACATGAGTAAACCCCTAGGAAATTTGTTAAAAAATGCAACTTTCTTAATAATCATCGTAGACTATTGAATTTAACTTATTTTTCATCAGAAAGACGAGAGAAATTGATTGCCGTTAAAAAAAATGAGCTAACTTCAATGGCAAAAAAATTAGTCAGTCACAGTGAACATTTTTGAAAATTTACGAAAATAATTGATTTTTCAGACTTTGATCGGCCGTAGCGGCCAAACGAAAACTCCAAATTGAACGCGGTTTGCAAATCTGAGCTCCTCGTACGTCAATTAGTCGGATTAGAGATTTTTAATTTTTGATGAAAACACGAAAAAAAGACATGAGTAAACCCCTAGGAAATTTGTTAAAAAATGCAACTTTCTTAATAATCATCGTAGACTATTGAATTTAACTTATTTTTCATCAGAAAGACGAGAGAAATTGATTGCCGTTAAAAAAATTGAGCTAACTTCAATGGCAAAAAAATTAGTCAGTCACAGTGAACATTTTTGAAAATTTACGAAAATAATAGATTTTTCAGACTTTGATCGGCCGTAGCGGCCAAACGAAAACTCCAAATTGAACGCGGTTTGCAAATCTGAGCTCCTCGTACGTCAATTAGTCGGATTAGAGATTTTTAATTTTTGATGAAAACACGAAAAAAAGACATGAGTAAACCCCTAGGAAATTTGTTAAAAAATGCAACTTTCTTAATAATCATCGTAGACTATTGAATTTAACTTATTTTTCATCAGAAAGACGAGAGAAATTGATTGCCGTTAAAAAAATTGAGCTAACTTCAATGGCAAAAAAATTAGTCAGTCACAGTGAACATTTTTGAAAATTTACGAAAATAATTGATTTTTCAGACTTTGATCGGCCGTAGCGGCCAAACGAAAACTCCAAATTGAACGCGGTTTGCAAATCTGAGCTCCTCGTACGTCAATTAGTCGGATTAGAGATTTTTAATTTTTGATGAAAACACGAAAAAAAGACATGAGTAAACCCCTAGGAAATTTGTTAAAAAATGCAACTTTCTTAATAATCATCGTAGACTATTGAATTTAACTTATTTTTCATCAGAAAGACGAGAGAAATTGATTGCCGTTAAAAAAATTGAGCTAACTTCAATGGCAAAAAAATTAGTCAGTCACAGTGAACATTTTTGAAAATTTACGAAAATAATAGATTTTTCAGACTTTGATCGGCCGTAGCGGCCAAACGAAAACTCCAAATTGAACGCGGTTTGCAAATCTGAGCTCCTCGTACGTCAATTAGTAGGATTAGAGATTTTTAATTTTTGATGAAAACACGAAAAAAAGACATGAGTAAACCCCTTGGAAATTTGTTAAAAAATGCAACTTTCTTAATAATCATCGTAGACTATTGAATTTAACTTATTTTTCATCAGAAAGACGAGAGAAATTGATTGCCGTTAAAAAAATTGAGCTAACTTCAATGGCAAAAAAATTAGTCAGTCACAGTGAACATTTTTGAAAATTTACGAAAATAATTGATTTTTCAGACTTTGATCGGCCGTAGCGGCCAAACGAAAACTCCAAATTGAACGCGGTTTGCAAATCTGAGCTCCTCGTACGACAATTAGTCGGATTAGAGATTTTTAATTTTTGATGAAAACACGAAAAAAAGACATGAGTAAACCCCTAGGAAATTTGTTAAAAAATGCAACTTTCTTAATAATCATCGTAGACTATTGAATTTAACTTATTTTTCATCAGAAAGACGAGAGAAATTGATTGCCGTTAAAAAAATTGAGCTAACTTCAATGGCAAAAAAATTAGTCAGTCACAGTGAACATTTTTGAAAATTTACGAAAATAATTGATTTTTCAGACTTTGATCGGCCGTAGCGGCCAAACGAAAACTCCAAATTGAACGCGGTTTGCAAATCTGAGCTCCTCGTACGTCAATTAGTCGGATTAGAGATTTTTAATTTTTGATGAAAACACGAAAAAAAGACATGAGTAAACCCCTAGGAAATTTGTTAAAAAATGCAACTTTCTTAATAATCATCGTAGACTATTGAATTTAACTTATTTTTCATCAGAAAGACGAGAGAAATTGATTGCCGTTAAAAAAATTGTGCTAACTTCAATGGCAAAAAAATTAGTCAGTCACAGTGAACATTTTTGAAAATTTACGAAAATAATTGATCAGACTTTGATCGGCCGTAGCGGCCAAACGAAAACTCCAAATTGAACACGGTTTGCAAATCTGAGCTCCTCGTACGACAATTAGTCGGATTAGAGATTTTTAATTTTTGATGAAAACACGAAAAAAAGACATGAGTAAACCCCTAGGAAATTTGTTAAAAAATGCAACTTTCTTAATAATCATCGTAGACTATTGAATTTAACTTATTTTTCATCAGAAAGACGAGAGAAATTGATTGCCGTTAAAAAAATTGAGCTAACTTCAATGGCAAAAAAATTAGTCAGTCACAGTGAACATTTTTGAAAATTTACGAAAATAATTGATTTTTCAGACTTTGATCGGCCGTAGCGGCCAAACGAAAACTCCAAATTGAACGCGGTTTGCAAATCTGAGCTCCTCGTACGACAATTAGTCGGATTAGAGATTTTTAATTTTTGATGAAAACACGAAAAAAAGACATGAGTAAACCCCTAGGAAATTTGTTAAAAAATGCAACTTTCTTAATAATCATCGTAGACTATTGAATTTAACTTATTTTTCATCAGAAAGACGAGAGAAATTGATTGCCGTTAAAAAAATTGAGCTAACTTCAATGGCAAAAAAATTAGTCAGTCACAGTGAACATTTTTGAAAATTTACGAAAATAATTGATTTTTCAGATTTTGATCGGCCGTAGCGGCCAAACGAAAACTCCAAATTGAACGCGGTTTGCAAATCTGAGCTCCTCGTACGTCAATTAGTCGGATTAGAGATTTTTAATTTTTGATGAAAACACGAAAAAAAGACATGAGTAAACCCCTAGGAAATTTGTTAAAAAATGCAACTTTCTTAATAATCATCGTAGACTATTGAATTTAACTTATTTTTCATCAGAAAGACGAGAGAAATTGATTGCCGTTAAAAAAATTGTGCTAACTTCAATGGCAAAAAAAATAGTCAGTCACAGTGAACATTTTTGAAAATTTACGAAAATAATTGATCAGACTTTGATCGGCCGTAGCGGCCAAACGAAAACTCCAAATTGAACACGGTTTGCAAATCTGAACTCCTCGTACGACAATTAGTCGGATTAGAGATTTTTAATTTTTGATGAAAACACGAAAAAAAGACATGAGTAAACCCCTAGGAAATTTGTTAAAAAATGCAACTTTCTTAATAATCATCGTAGACTATTGAATTTAACTTATTTTTCATCAGAAAGACGAGAGAAATTGATTGCCGTTAAAAAAATTGAGCTAACTTCAATGGCAAAAAAATTAGTCAGTCACAGTGAACATTTTTGAAAATTTACGAAAATAATTGATTTTTCAGACTTTGATCGGCCGTAGCGGCCAAACGAAAACTCCAAATTGAACGCGGTTTGCAAATCTGAGCTCCTCGTACGTCAATTAGTCGGATTAGAGATTTTTAATTTTTGATGAAAACACGAAAAAAAGACATGAGTAAACCCCTAGGAAATTTGTTAAAAAATGCAACTTTCTTAATAATCATCGTAGACTATTGAATTTAACTTATTTTTCATCAGAAAGACGAGAGAAATTGATTGCCGTTAAAAAAATTGAGCTAACTTCAATGGCAAAAAAATTAGTCAGTCACAGTGAACATTTTTGAAAATTTACGAAAATAATTGATTTTTCAGACTTTGATCGGCCGTAGCGGCCAAACGAAAACTCCAAATTGAACGCGGTTTGCAAATCTGAGCTCCTCGTACGTCAATTAGTCGGATTAGAGATTTTTAATTTTTGATGAAAACACGAAAAAAAGACATGAGTAAACCCCTAGGAAATTTGTTAAAAAATGCAACTTTCTTAATAATCATCGTAGACTATTGAATTTAACTTATTTTTCATCAGAAAGACGAGAGAAATTGATTGCCGTTAAAAAAATTGTGCTAACTTCAATGGCAAAAAAATTAGTCAGTCACAGTGAACATTTTTGAAAATTTACGAAAATAATTGATCAGACTTTGATCGGCCGTAGCGGCCAAACGAAAACTCCAAATTGAACACGGTTTGCAAATCTGAGCTCCTCGTACGACAATTAGTCGGATTAGAGATTTTTAATTTTTGATGAAAACACGAAAAAAAGACATGAGTAAACCCCTAGGAAATTTGTTAAAAAATGCAACTTTCTTAATAATCATCGTAGACTATTGAATTTAACTTATTTTTCATCAGAAAGACGAGAGAAATTGATTGCCGTTAAAAAAATTGAGCTAACTTCAATGGCAAAAAAATTAGTCAGTCACAGTGAACATTTTTGAAAATTTACGAAAATAATTGATTTTTCAGACTTTGATCGGCCGTAGCGGCCAAACGAAAACTCCAAATTGAACGCGGTTTGCAAATCTGAGCTCCTCGTACGACAATTAGTCGGATTAGAGATTTTTAATTTTTGATGAAAACACGAAAAAAAGACATGAGTAAACCCCTAGGAAATTTGTTAAAAAATGCAACTTTCTTAATAATCATCGTAGACTATTGAATTTAACTTATTTTTCATCAGAAAGACGAGAGAAATTGATTGCCGTTAAAAAAAATGAGCTAACTTCAATGGCAAAAAAATTAGTCAGTCACAGTGAACATTTTTGAAAATTTACGAAAATAATTGATTTTTCAGACTTTGATCGGCCGTAGCGGCCAAACGAAAACTCCAAATTGAATGCGGTTTGCAAATCTGAGCTCCTCGTACGACAATTAGTCGGATTAGAGATTTTTAATTTTTGATGAAAACACGAAAAAAAGACATGAGTAAACCCCTAGGAAATTTGTTAAAAAATGCAACTTTCTTAATAATCATCGTAGACTATTGAATTTAACTTATTTTTCATCAGAAAGACGAGAGAAATTGATTGCCGTTAAAAAATTGAGCTAACTTCAATGGCAAAAAAATTAGTCAGTCACAGTGAACATTTTTGAAAATTTACGAAAATAATTGATTTTTCAGACTTTGATCGGCCGTAGCGGCCAAACGAAAACTCCAAATTGAACGCGGTTTGCAAATCTGAGCTCCTCGTACGTCAATTAGTCGGATTAGAGATTTTTAATTTTTGATGAAAACACGAAAAAAAGACATGAGTAAACCCCTAGGAAATTTGTTAAAAAATGCAACTTTCTTAATAATCATCGTAGACTATTGAATTTAACTTATTTTTCATCAGAAAGACGAGAGAAATTGATTGCCGTTAAAAAAATTGTGCTAACTTCAATGGCAAAAAAATTAGTCAGTCACAGTGAACATTTTTGAAAATTTACGAAAATAATTGATCAGACTTTGATCGGCCGTAGCGGCCAAACGAAAACTCCAAATTGAACACGGTTTGCAAATCTGAACTCCTCGTACGACAATTAGTCGGATTAGAGATTTTTAATTTTTGATGAAAACACGAAAAAAAGACATGAGTAAACCCCTAGGAAATTTGTTAAAAAATGCAACTTTCTTAATAATCATCGTAGACTATTGAATTTAACTTATTTTTCATCAGAAAGACGAGAGAAATTGATTGCCGTTAAAAAAATTGAGCTAACTTCAATGGCAAAAAAATTAGTCAGTCACAGTGAACATTTTTGAAAATTTACGAAAATAATTGATTTTTCAGACTTTGATCGGCCGTAGCGGCCAAACGAAAACTCCAAATTGAACGCGGTTTGCAAATCTGAGCTCCTCGTACGACAATTAGTCGGATTAGAGATTTTTAATTTTTGATGAAAACACGAAAAAAAGACATGAGTAAACCCCTAGGAAATTTGTTAAAAAATGCAACTTTCTTAATAATCATCGTAGACTATTGAATTTAACTTATTTTTCATCAGAAAGACGAGAGAAATTGATTGCCGTTAAAAAAAATGAGCTAACTTCAATGGCAAAAAAATTAGTCAGTCACAGTGAACATTTTTGAAAATTTACGAAAATAATTGATTTTTCAGACTTTGATCGGCCGTAGCGGCCAAACGAAAACTCCAAATTGAACGCGGTTTGCAAATCTGAGCTCCTCGTACGTCAATTAGTCGGATTAGAGATTTTTAATTTTTGATGAAAACACGAAAAAAAGACATGAGTAAACCCCTAGGAAATTTGTTAAAAAATGCAACTTTCTTAATAATCATCGTAGACTATTGAATTTAACTTATTTTTCATCAGAAAGACGAGAGAAATTGATTGCCGTTAAAAAAATTGAGCTAACTTCAATGGCAAAAAAATTAGTCAGTCACAGTGAACATTTTTGAAAATTTACGAAAATAATAGATTTTTCAGACTTTGATCGCCCGTAGCGGCCAAACGAAAACTCCAAATTGAACGCGGTTTGCAAATCTGAGCTCCTCGTACGTCAATTAGTCGGATTAGAGATTTTTAATTTTTGATGAAAACACGAAAAAAAGACATGAGTAAACCCCTTGGAAATTTGTTAAAAAATGCAACTTTCTTAATAATCATCGTAGACTATTGAATTTAACTTATTTTTCATCAGAAAGACGAGAGAAATTGATTGCCGTTAAAAAAATTGAGCTAACTTCAATGGCAAAAAAATTAGTCAGTCACAGTGAACATTTTTGAAAATTTACGAAAATAATTGATTTTTCAGACTTTGATCGGCCGTAGCGGCCAAACGAAAACTCCAAATTGAACGCGGTTTGCAAATCTGAGCTCCTCGTACGACAATTAGTCGGATTAGAGATTTTTAATTTTTGATGAAAACACGAAAAAAAGACATGAGTAAACCCCTAGGAAATTTGTTAAAAAATGCAACTTTCTTAATAATCATCGTAGACTATTGAATTTAACTTATTTTTCATCAGAAAGACGAGAGAAATTGATTGCCGTTAAAAAAATTGAGCTAACTTCAATGGCAACAAAATTAGTCAGTCACAGTGAACATTTTTGAAAATTTACGAAAATAATAGATTTTTCAGACTTTGATCGGCCGTAGCGGCCAAACGAAAACTCCAAATTGAACGCGGTTTGCAAATCTGAGCTCCTCGTACGTCAATTAGTCGGATTAGAGATTTTTAATTTTTGATGAAAACACGAAAAAAAGACATGAGTAAACCCCTTGGAAATTTGTTAAAAAATGCAACTTTCTTAATAATCATCGTAGACTATTGAATTTAACTTATTTTTCATCAGAAAGACGAGAGAAATTGATTGCCGTTAAAAAAATTGAGCTAACTTCAATGGCAAAAAAATTAGTCAGTCACAGTGAACATTTTTGAAAATTTACGAAAATAATTGATTTTTCAGACTTTGATCGGCCGTAGCGGCCAAACGAAAACTCCAAATTGAACGCGGTTTGCAAATCTGAGCTCCTCGTACGACAATTAGTCGGATTAGAGATTTTTAATTTTTGATGAAAACACGAAAAAAAGACATGAGTAAACCCCTAGGAAATTTGTTAAAAAATGCAACTTTCTTAATAATCATCGTAGACTATTGAATTTAACTTATTTTTCATCAGAAAGACGAGAGAAATTGATTGCCGTTAAAAAAATTGAGCTAACTTCAATGGCAAAAAAATTAGTCAGTCACAGTGAACATTTTTGAAAATTTACGAAAATAATTGATTTTTCAGACTTTGATCGGCCGTAGCGGCCAAACGAAAACTCCAAATTGAACGCGGTTTGCAAATCTGAGCTCCTAGTACGTCAATTAGTCGGATTAGAGATTTTTAATTTTTGATGAAAACACGAAAAAAAGACATGAGTAAACCCCTAGGAAATTTGTTAAAAAATGCAACTTTCTTAATAATCATCGTAGACTATTGAATTTAACTTATTTTTCATCAGAAAGACGAGAGAAATTGATTGCCGTTAAAAAAATTGAGCTAACTTCAATGGCAAAAAAATTAGTCAGTCACAGTGAACATTTTTGAAAATTTACGAAAATAATTGATTTTTCAGACTTTGATCGGCCGTAGCGGCCAAACGAAAACTCCAAATTGAACGCGGTTTGCAAATCTGAGCTCCTCGTACGACAATTAGTCGGATTAGAGATTTTTAATTTTTGATGAAAACACGAAAAAAAGACATGAGTAAACCCCTAGGAAATTTGTTAAAAAATGCAACTTTCTTAATAATCATCGTAGACTATTGAATTTAACTTATTTTTCATCAGAAAGACGAGAGAAATTGATTGCCGTTAAAAAAATTGAGCTAACTTCAATGGCAAAAAAATTAGTCAGTCACAGTGAACATTTTTGAAAATTTACGAAAATAATTGATTTTTCAGACTTTGATCGGCCGTAGCGGCCAAACGAAAACTCCAAATTGAACGCGGTTTGCAAATCTGAGCTCCTAGTACGTCAATTAGTCGGATTAGAGATTTTTAATTTTTGATGAAAACACGAAAAAAAGACATGAGTAAACCCCTAGGAAATTTGTTAAAAAATGCAACTTTCTTAATAATCATCGTAGACTATTGAATTTAACTTATTTTTCATCAGAAAGACG
This sequence comes from Ocypus olens, assembly GCA_910593695.2. NCBI lineage: Eukaryota > Metazoa > Arthropoda > Insecta > Coleoptera > Staphylinidae > Ocypus > Ocypus olens. The sequence goes on from OU343058.1 coordinate 48,899,428, forward strand.
AGAGAAATTGATTGCCGTTAAAAAAATTGTGCTAACTTCAATGGCAAAAAAATTAGTCAGTCACAGTGAACATTTTTGAAAATTTACGAAAATAATTGATTTTTCAGACTTTGATCGGCCGTAGCGGCCAAACGAAAACTCCAAATTGAACGCGGTTTGCAAATCTGAGCTCCTCGTACGACAATTAGTCGGATTAGAGATTTTTAATTTTTGATGAAAACACGAAAAAAAGACATGAGTAAACCCCTAGGAAATTTGTTAAAAAATGCAACTTTCTTAATAATCATCGTAGACTATTGAATTTAACTTATTTTTCATCAGAAAGACGAGAGAAATTGATTGCCGTTAAAAAAAATGAGCTAACTTCAATGGCAAAAAAATTAGTCAGTCACAGTGAACATTTTTGAAAATTTACGAAAATAATTGATTTTTCAGACTTTGATCGGCCGTAGCGGCCAAACGAAAACTCCAAATTGAACGCGGTTTGCAAATCTGAGCTCCTCGTACGACAATTAGTCGGATTAGAGATTTTTAATTTTTGATGAAAACACGAAAAAAAGACATGAGTAAACCCCTAGGAAATTTGTTAAAAAATGCAACTTTCTTAATAATCATCGTAGACTATTGAATTTAACTTATTTTTCATCAGAAAGACGAGAGAAATTGATTGCCGTTAAAAAAATTGAGCTAACTTCAATGGCAAAAAAATTAGTCAGTCACAGTGAACATTTTTGAAAATTTACGAAAATAATAGATTTTTCAGACTTTGATCGGCCGTAGCGGCCAAACGAAAACTCCAAATTGAACGCGGTTTGCAAATCTGAGCTCCTCGTACGTCAATTAGTCGGATTAGATATTTTTAATTTTTGATGAAAACACGAAAAAAAGACATGAGTAAACCCCTTGGAAATTTGTTAAAAAATGCAACTTTCTTAATAATAATCGTAGACTATTGAATTTAACTTATTTTTCATCAGAAAGACGAGAGAAATTGATTGCCGTTAAAAAATTTGAGCTAACTTCAATGGCAAAAAAATTAGTCAGTCACAGTGAACATTTTTGAAAATTTACGAAAATAATAGATTTTTCAGACTTTGATCGGCCGTAGCGGTCAAACGAAAACTCCAAATTGAACGCGGTTTGCAAATCTGAGCTCCTCGTACGTCAATTAGTCGGATTAGAGATTTTTAATTTTTGATGAAAACACGAAAAAAAGACATGAGTAAACCCCTTGGAAATTTGTTAAAAAATGCAACTTTCTTAATAATCATCGTAGACTATTGAATTTAACTTATTTTTCATCAGAAAGACGAGAGAAATTGATTGCTGTTAAAAAATTTCAGCTAACTTCAATGGCAAAAAAATTAGTCAGTCACAGTGAACATTTTTGAAAATTTACGAAAATAATTGATTTTTCAGACTTTGATCGGCCGTAGCGGCCAAACGAAAACTCCAAATTGAACGCGGTTTGCAAATCTGAGCTCCTCGTACGACAATTAGTCGGATTAGAGATTTTTAATTTTTGATGAAAACACGAAAAAAAGACATGAGTAAACCCCTAGGAAATTTGTTAAAAAATGCAACTTTCTTAATAATCATCGTAGACTATTGAATTTAACTTATTTTTCATCAGAAAGACGAGAGAAATTGATTGCCGTTAAAAAAATTGAGCTAACTTCAATGGCAAAAAAATTAGTCAGTCACAGTGAACATTTTTGAAAATTTACGAAAATAATTGATTTTTCAGACTTTGATCGGCCGTAGCGGCCAAACGAAAACTCCAAATTGAACGCGGTTTGCAAATCTGAGCTCCTCGTACGTCAATTAGTCGGATTAGAGATTTTTAATTTTTGATGAAAACACGAAAAAAAGACATGAGTAAACCCCTAGGAAATTTGTTAAAAAATGCAACTTTCTTAATAATCATCGTAGACTATTGAATTTAACTTATTTTTCATCAGAAAGACGAGAGAAATTGAGCTAACTTCAATGGCAAAAAAATTAGTCAGTCACAGTGAACATTTTTGAAAATTTACGAAAATAATTGATTTTTCAGACTTTGATCGGCCGTAGCGGCCAAACGAAAACTCCAAATTGAACGCGGTTTGCAAATCTGAGCTCCTCGTACGACAATTAGTCGGATTAGAGATTTTTAATTTTTGATGAAAACACGAAAAAAAGACATGAGTAAACCCCTAGGAAATTTGTTAAAAAATGCAACTTTCTTAATAATCATCGTAGACTATTGAATTTAACTTATTTTTCATCAGAAAGACGAGAGAAATTGATTGCCGTTAAAAAAATTGAGCTAACTTCAATGGCAAAAAAATTAGTCAGTCGCAGTGAACATTTTTGAAAATTTACGAAAATAATTGATTTTTCAGACTTTGATCGGCCGTAGCGGCCAAACGAAAACTCCAAATTGAACGCGGTTTGCAAATCTGAGCTCCTCGTACGACAATTAGTCGGATTAGAGATTTTTAATTTTTGATGAAAACACGAAAAAAAGACATGAGTAAACCCCTAGGAAATTTGTTAAAAAATGCAACTTTCTTAATAATCATCGTAGACTATTGAATTTAACTTATTTTTCATCAGAAAGACGAGAGAAATTGATTGCCGTTAAAAAAATTGAGCTAACTTCAATGGCAAAAAAATTAGTCAGTCACAGTGAACATTTTTGAAAATTTACGAAAATAATTGATTTTTCAGACTTTGATCGGCCGTAGCGGCCAAACGAAAACTCCAAATTGAACGCGGTTTGCAAATCTGAGCTCCTCGTACGTCAATTAGTCGGATTAGAGATTTTTAATTTTTGATGAAAACACGAAAAAAAGACATGAGTAAACCTAGGAAATTTGTTAAAAAATGCAACTTTCTTAATAATCATCGTAGACTATTGAATTTAACTTATTTTTCATCAGAAAGACGAGAGAAATTGATTGCCGTTAAAAAAATTGAGCTAACTTCAATGGCAAAAAAATTAGTCAGTCACAGTGAACATTATTGAAAATTTACGAAAATAATTGATTTTTCAGACTTTGATCGGCCGTAGCGGCCAAACGAAAACTCCAAATTGAACGCGGTTTGCAAATCTGAGCTCCTCGTACGACAATTAGTCGGATTAGAGATTTTTAATTTTTGATGAAAACACGAAAAAAAGACATGAGTAAACCCCTAGGAAATTTGTTAAAAAATGCAACTTTCTTAATAATCATCGTAGACTATTGAATTTAACTTATTTTTCATCAGAAAGACGAGAGAAATTGATTGCCGTTAAAAAAATTGAGCTAACTTCAATGGCAAAAAAATTAGTCAGTCACAGTGAACATTTTTGAAAATTTACGAAAATAATTGATTTTTCAGACTTTGATCGGCCGTAGCGGCCAAACGAAAACTCCAAATTGAACGCGGTTTGCAAATCTGAGCTCCTCGTACGTCAATTAGTCGGATTAGAGATTTTTAATTTTTGATGAAAACACGAAAAAAAGACATGAGTAAACCCCTAGGAAATTTGTTAAAAAATGCAACTTTCTTAATAATCATCGTAGACTATTGAATTTAACTTATTTTTCATCAGAAAGACGAGAGAAATTGATTGCCGTTAAAAAAATTGAGCTAACTTCAATGGCAAAAAAATTAGTCAGTCACAGTGAACATTTTTGAAAATTTACGAAAATAATTGATTTTTCAGACTTTGATCGGCCGTAGCGGCCAAACGAAAACTCCAAATTGAACGCGGTTTGCAAATCTGAGCTCCTCGTACGACAATTAGTCGGATTAGAGATTTTTAATTTTTGATGAAAACACGAAAAAAAGACATGAGTAAACCCCTAGGAAATTTGTTAAAAAATGCAACTTTCTTAATAATCATGGTAGACTATTGAATTTAACTTATTTTTCATCAGAAAGACGAGAGAAATTGATTGCCGTTAAAAAATTTGAGCTAACTTCAATGGCAAAAAAATTAGTCAGTCACAGTGAACATTATTGAAAATTTACGAAAATAATTGATTTTTCAGACTTTGATCGGCCGTAGCGGCCAAACGAAAACTCCAAATTGAACGCGGTTTGCAAATCTGAGCTCCTCGTACGACAATTAGTCGGATTAGAGATTTTTAATTTTTGATGAAAACACGAAAAAAAGACATGAGTAAACCCCTAGGAAATTTGTTAAAAAATGCAACTTTCTTAATAATCATCGTAGACTATTGAATTTAACTTATTTTTCATCAGAAAGACGAGAGAAATTGATTGCCGTTAAAAAAAATGAGCTAACTTCAATGGCAAAAAAATTAGTCAGTCACAGTGAACATTTTTGAAAATTTACGAAAATAATTGATTTTTCAGACTTTGATCGGCCGTAGCGGCCAAACGAAAACTCCAAATTGAACGCGGTTTGCAAATCTGAGCTCCTCGTACGACAATTAGTCGGATTAGAGATTTTTAATTTTTGATGAAAACACGAAAAAAAGACATGAGTAAACCCCTAGGAAATTTGTTAAAAAATGCAACTTTCTTAATAATCATGGTAGACTATTGAATTTAACTTATTTTTCATCAGAAAGACGAGAGAAATTGATTGCCGTTAAAAAAATTGAGCTAACTTCAATGGCAAAAAAATTAGTCAGTCACAGTGAACATTTTTGAAAATTTACGAAAATAATTGATTTTTCAGACTTTGATCGGCCGTAGCGGCCAAACGAAAACTCCAAATTGAACGCGGTTTGCAAATCTGAGCTCCTCGTACGTCAATTAGTCGGATTAGAGATTTTTAATTTTTGATGAAAACACGAAAAAAAGACATGAGTAAACCCCTAGGAAATTTGTTAAAAATGCAACTTTCTTAATAATCATCGTAGACTATTGAATTTAACTTATTTTTCATCAGAAAGACGAGAGAAATTGATTGCCGTTAAAAAAATTGAGCTAACTTCAATGGCAAAAAAATTAGTCAGTCACAGTGAACATTTTTGAAAATTTACGAAAATAATAGATTTTTCAGACTTTGATCGGCCGTAGCGGCCAAACGAAAACTCCAAATTGAACGCGGTTTGCAAATCTGAGCTCCTCGTACGTCAATTAGTCGGATTAGAGATTTTTAATTTTTGATGAAAACACGAAAAAAAGGACATGAGTAAACCCCTAGGAAATTTGTTAAAAAATGCAACTTTCTTAATAATCATCGTAGACTATTGAATTTAACTTATTTTTCATCAGAAAGACGAGAGAAATTGATTGCCGTTAAAAAAATTGAGCTAACTTCAATGGCAAAAAAATTAGTCAGTCACAGTGAACATTTTTGAAAATTTACGAAAATAATTGATTTTTCAGACTTTGATCGGCCGTAGCGGCCAAACGAAAACTCCAAATTGAACGCGGTTTGCAAATCTGAGCTCCTCGTACGTCAATTAGTCGGATTAGAGATTTTTAATTTTTGATGAAAACACGAAAAAAAAGACATGAGTAAACCCCTAGGAAATTTGTTAAAAAATGCAACTTTCTTAATAATCATCGTAGACTATTGAATTTAACTTATTTTTCATCAGAAAGACGAGAGAAATTGATTGCCGTTAAAAAAATTGAGCTAACTTCAATGGCAAAAAAATAAGTCAGTCACAGTGAACATATTTGAAAATTTACGAAAATAATTGATTTTTCAGACTTTGATCGGCCGTAGCGGCCAAACAAAAACTCCAAATTGAACGCGGTTTGCAAATCTGAGCTCCTCGTACGACAATTAGTCGGATTAGAGATTTTTAATTTTTGATGAAAACACGAAAAAAAGACATGAGTAAACCCCTAGGAAATTTGTTAAAAAATGCAACTTTCTTAATAATCATCGTAGACTATTGAATTTAACTTATTTTTCATCAGAAAGACGAGAGAAATTGATTGCCGTTAACAAAATTGAGCTAACTTCAATGGCAAAAAAATTAGTCAGTCACAGTGAACATTTTTGAAAATTTACGAAAATAATTGATTTTTCAGACTTTGATCGGCCGTAGCGGCCAAACGAAAACTCCAAATTGAACGCGGTTTGCAAATCTGAGCTCCTCGTACGTCAATTAGTCGGATTAGAGATTTTTAATTTTTGATGAAAACACGAAAAAAAGACATGAGTAAACCCCTAGGAAATTTGTTAAAAAATGCAACTTTCTTAATAATCATCGTAGACTATTGAATTTAACTTATTTTTCATCAGAAAGACGAGAGAAATTGATTGCCGTTAAAAAAATTGAGCTAACTTCAATGGCAAAAAAATTAGTCAGTCACAGTGAACATTTTTGAAAATTTACGAAAATAATTGATTTTTCAGACTTTGATCGGCCGTAGCGGCCAAACGAAAACTCCAAATTGAACGCGGTTTGCAAATCTGAGCTCCTCGTACGTCAATTAGTCGGATTAGAGATTTTTAATTTTTGATGAAAACACGAAAAAAAGACATGAGTAAACCCCTAGGAAATTTGTTAAAAAATGCAACTTTCTTAATAATCATCGTAGACTATTGAATTGAAAAAAATAAGTCAGTCACAGTGAACATTTTTGAAAATTTACGAAAATAATTGATTTTTCAGACTTTGATCGGCCGTAGCGGCCAAACAAAAACTCCAAATTGAACGCGGTTTGCAAATCTGAGCTCCTCGTACGACAATTAGTCGGATTAGAGATTGTTAATTTTTGATGAAAACACGAAAAAAAGACATGAGTAAACCCCTTGGAAATTTGTTAAAAAATGCAACTTTCTTAATAATAATCGTAGACTATTGAATTTAACTTATTTTTCATCAGAAAGACGAGAGAAATTGATTGCCGTTAAAAAATTTGAGCTAACTTCAATGGCAAAAAAATTAGTCAGTCACAGTGAACATTTTTGAAAATTTACGAAATAATAGATTTTTCAGACTTTGATCGGCCGTAGCGGCCAAACGAAAACTCCAAATTGAACGCGGTTTGCAAATCTGAGCTCCTCGTACGTCAATTAGTAGGATTAGAGATTTTTAATTTTTGATGAAAACACGAAAAAAAGACATGAGTAAACCCCTTGGAAATTTGTTAAAAAATGCAACTTTCTTAATAATCATCGTAGACTATTGAATTTAACTTATTTTTCATCAGAAAGACGAGAGAAATTGATTGCCGTTAAAAAATTAAGCTAACTTCAATGGCAAAAAAATTAGTCAGTCACAGTGAACATTTTTGAAAAATTTACGAAAATAATTGATTTTTCAGACTTTGATCGGCCGTAGCGGCCAAACGAAAACTCCAAATTGAACGCGGTTTGCAAATCTGAGCTCCTCGTACGACAATTAGTCGGATTAGAGATTTTTAATTTTTGATGAAAACACGAAAAAAAGACATGAGTAAACCCCTAGGAAATTTGTTAAAAAAATGCAACTTTCTTAATAATCATCGTAGACTATTGAATTTAACTTATTTTTCATCAGAAAGACGAGAGAAATTGATTGCCGTTAAAAAATTGAGCTAACTTCAATGGCAAAAAAATTAGTCAGTCACAGTGAACATTTTGAAAATTTACGAAAATAATTGATCAGACTTTGATCGGCCGTAGCGGCCAAACGAAAACTCCAAATTGAACACGGTTTGCAAATCTGAGCTCCTCGTACGACAATTAGTCGATTAGAGATTTTTAATTTTTGATGAAACACGAAAAAAAGACATGAGTAAACCCCTAGGAAATTTGTTAAAAAATGCAACTTTCTTAATAATCATCGTAGACTATTGAATTTAACTTATTTTTCATCAGAAAGACGAGAGAAATTGATTGCCGTTAAAAAAATTGAGCTAACTTCAATGGCAAAAAAATTAGTCAGTCACAGTGAACATTTTTGAAAATTTACGAAAATAATTGATTTTTCAGACTTTGATCGGCCGTAGCGGCCAAACGAAAACTCCAAATTGAACGCGGTTTGCAAATCTGAGCTCCTCGTACGACAATTAGTCGGATTAGAGATTTTTAATTTTTGATGAAAACACGAAAAAAAGACATGAGTAAACCCCTAGAAATTTGTTAAAAAATGCAACTTTCTTAATAATCATCGTAGACTATTGAATTTAACTTATTTTTCATCAGAAAGACGAGAGAAATTGATTGCCGTTAAAAAAATGAGCTAACTTCAATGGCAAAAAAATTAGTCAGTCACAGTGAACATTTTTGAAAATTTACGAAAATAATTGATTTTTCAGACTTTGATCGGCCGTAGCGGCCAAACGAAAACTCCAAATTGAACGCGGTTTGCAAATCTGAGCTCCTCGTACGACAATTAGTCGGATTAGAGATTTTAATTTTTGATGAAAACACGAAAAAAAGACATGAGTAAACCCCTAGGAAATTGTTAAAAATGCAACTTTCTTAATAATCATCGTAGACTATTGAATTTAACTTATTTTTCATCAGAAAGACGAGAGAAATTGATTGCCGTTAAAAAAATTGAGCTAACTTCAATGGCAAAAAAATTAGTCAGTCACAGTGAACATTTTGAAAATTTACGAAAATAATAGATTTTTCAGACTTTGATCGGCCGTAGCGGCCAAACGAAAACTCCAAATTGAACGCGGTTTGCAAATCTGAGCTCCTCGTACGTCAATTAGTCGGATTAGATATTTTTAATTTTTGATGAAAACACGAAAAAAAGACATGAGTAAACCCCTTGGAAATTTGTTAAAAAATGCAACTTTCTTAATAATAATCGTAGACTATTGAATTTAACTTATTTTTCATCAGAAAGACGAGAGAAATTGATTGCCGTTAAAAAATTTGAGCTAACTTCAATGGCAAAAAAATTAGTCAGTCACAGTGAACATTTTTGAAAATTTACGAAAATAATAGATTTTTCAGACTTTGATCGGCCGTAGCGGTCAAACGAAAACTCCAAATTGAACGCGGTTTGCAAATCTGAGCTCCTCGTACGTCAATTAGTCGGATTAGAGATTTTTAATTTTTGATGAAAACACGAAAAAAAGACATGAGTAAACCCCTAGGAAATTTGTTAAAAAATGCAACTTTCTTAATAATCATCGTAGACTATTGAATTTAACTTATTTTTCATCAGAAAGACGAGAGAAATTGATTGCCGTTAAAAAAATTGAGCTAACTTCAATGGCAAAAAAATTAGTCAGTCACAGTGAACATTTTTGAAAATTTACGAAAATAATTGATTTTTCAGACTTTGATCGGCCGTAGCGGCCAAACGAAAACTCCAAATTGAACGCGGTTTGCAAATCTGAGCTCCTCGTACGACAATTAGTCGGATTAGAGATTTTTAATTTTTGATGAAAACACGAAAAAAAGACATGAGTAAACCCCTAGGAAATTTGTTAAAAAATGCAACTTTCTTAATAATCATCGTAGACTATTGAATTTAACTTATTTTTCATCAGAAAGACGAGAGAAATTGATTGCCGTTAAAAAACTTGAGCTAACTTCAATGGCAAAAAAATTAGTCAGTCACAGTGAACATTTTTGAAAATTTACGAAAATAATTGATTTTTCAGACTTTGATCGGCCGTAGCGGCCAAACGAAAACTCCAAATTGAACGCGGTTTGCAAATCTGAGCTCCTCGTACGTCAATTAGTCGGATTAGAGATTTTTAATTTTTGATGAAAACACGAAAAAAAGACATGAGTAAACCCCTAGGAAATTTGTTAAAAAATGCAACTTTCTTAATAATCATCGTAGACTATTGAATTTAACTTATTTTTCATCAGAAAGACGAGAGAAATTGAGCTAACTTCAATGGCAAAAAAATTAGTCAGTCACAGTGAACATTTTTGAAAATTTACGAAAATAATTGATCAGACTTTGATCGGCCGTAGCGGCCAAACGAAAACTCCAAATTGAACACGGTTTGCAAATCTGAGCTCCTCGTACGTCAATTAGTCGGATTAGAGATTTTTAATTTTTGATGAAAACACGAAAAAAAGACATGAGTAAACCCCTAGGAAATTTGTTAAAAAATGCAACTTTCTTAATAATCATCGTAGACTATTGAATTTAACTTATTTTTCATCAGAAAGACGAGAGAAATTGATTGCCGTTAAAAAAATTGAGCTAACTTCAATGGCAAAAAAATTAGTCAGTCACAGTGAACATTTTTGAAAATTTACGAAAATAATTGATTTTTCAGACTTTGATCGGCCGTAGCGGCCAAACGAAAACTCCAAATTGAACGCGGTTTGCAAATCTGAGCTCCTCGTACGTCAATTAGTCGGATTAGAGATTTTTAATTTTTGATGAAAACACGAAAAAAAGACATGAGTAAACCCCTAGGAAATTTGTTAAAAAATGCAACTTTCTTAATAATCATCGTAGACTATTGAATTTAACTTATTTTTCATCAGAAAGACGAGAGAAATTGAGCTAACTTCAATGGCAAAAAAATTAGTCAGTCACAGTGAACATTTTTGAAAATTTACGAAAATAATTGATCAGACTTTGATCGGCCGTAGCGGCCAAACGAAAACTCCAAATTGAACACGGTTTGCAAATCTGAGCTCCTCGTACGACAATTAGTCGGATTAGAGATTTTTAATTTTTGATGAAAACACGAAAAAAAGACATGAGTAAACCCCTAGGAAATTTGTTAAAAAATGCAACTTTCTTAATAATCATCGTAGACTATTGAATTTAACTTATTTTTCATCAGAAAGACGAGAGAAATTGATTGCCGTTAAAAAAATTGAGCTAACTTCAATGGCAAAAAAATTAGTCAGTCACAGTGAACATTTTTGAAAATTTACGAAAATAATTGATTTTTCAGACTTTGATCGGCCGTAGCGGCCAAACGAAAACTCCAAATTGAACGCGGTTTGCAAATCTGAGCTCCTCGTACGACAATTAGTCGGATTAGAGATTTTTAATTTTTGATGAAAACACGAAAAAAAGACATGAGTAAACCCCTAGGAAATTTGTTAAAAAATGCAACTTTCTTAATAATCATCGTAGACTATTGAATTTAACTTATTTTTCATCAGAAAGACGAGAGAAATTGATTGCCGTTAAAAAAATGAGCTAACTTCAATGGCAAAAAAATTAGTCAGTCACAGTGAACATTTTTGAAAATTTACGAAAATAATTGATTTTTCAGACTTTGATCGGCCGTAGCGGCCAAACGAAAACTCCAAATTGAACGCGGTTTGCAAATCTGAGCTCCTCGTACGACAATTAGTCGGATTAGAGATTTTTAATTTTTGATGAAAACACGAAAAAAAGACATGAGTAAACCCCTAGGAAATTTGTTAAAAAATGCAACTTTCTTAATAATCATCGTAGACTATTGAATTTAACTTATTTTTCATCAGAAAGACGAGAGAAATTGATTGCCGTTAAAAAAATTGAGCTAACTTCAATGGCAAAAAAAATTAGTCAGTCACAGTGAACATTTTTGAAATTTACGAAAATAATAGATTTTTCAGACTTTGATCGGCCGTAGCGGCCAAACGAAAACTCCAAATTGAACGCGGTTTGCAATCTGAGCTCCTCGTACGTCAATTAGTCGGATTAGATATTTTTAATTTTTGATGAAAACACGAAAAAAAGACATGAGTAAACCCTTGGAAATTTGTTAAAAAATGCAACTTTCTTAATAATAATCGTAGACTATTGAATTTAACTTATTTTTCATCAGAAAGACGAGAGAAATTGATTGCCGTTAAAAATTTGAGCTAACTTCAATGGCAAAAAAATTAGTCAGTCACAGTGAACATTTTTGAAAATTTACGAAAATAATAGATTTTTCAGACTTTGATCGGCCGTAGCGGTCAAACGAAAACTCCAAATTGAACCGCGGTTTGCAAAATCTGAGCTCCTCGTACGTCAATTAGTCGGATTAGAGATTTTTAATTTTTGATGAAAACACGAAAAAAAGACATGAGTAAACCCCTAGGAAATTTGTTAAAAAATGCAACTTTCTTAATAATCATCGTAGACTATTGAATTTAACTTATTTTTCATCAGAAAGACGAGAGAAATTGATTGCCGTTAAAAAAATTGAGCTAACTTCAATGGCAAAAAAATTAGTCAGTCACAGTGAACATTTTTGAAATTTACGAAAATAATGATTTTTCAGACTTTGATCGGCCGTAGCGGCCAAACGAAAACTCCAAATTGAACGCGGTTTGCAAATCTGAGCTCCTCGTACGACAATTAGTCGGATTAGAGATTTTTAATTTTTGATGAAAACACGAAAAAAAGACATGAGTAAACCCCTAGGAAATTTGTTAAAAAATGCAACTTTCTTAATAATCATCGTAGACTATTGAATTTAACTTATTTTTCATCAGAAAGACGAGAGAAATTGATTGCCGTTAAAAAAATTGAGCTAACTTCAATGGCAAAAAAAATTAGTCAGTCACAGTGAACATTTTGAAAATTTACGAAATAATTGATTTTTCAGACTTTGATCGGCCGTAGCGGCCAAACGAAAAACTCCAAATTGAACGCGGTTTGCAAATCTGAGCTCCTCGTACGTCAATTAGTCGGATTAGAGATTTTTAATTTTTGATGAAAACACGAAAAAAGAACATGAGTAAACCCCTAGGAAATTTGTTAAAAAATGCAACTTTCTTAATAATCATCGTAGACTATTGAATTTAACTTATTTTTCATCAGAAAGACGAGAGAAATTGATTGCCGTTAAAAAAATTGAGCTAACTTCAATGGCAAAAAAATTAGTCAGTCACAGTGAACATTATTGAAAATTTACGAAAATAATTGATTTTTCAGACTTTGATCGGCCGTAGCGGCCAAACGAAAACTCCAAATTGAACGCGGTTTGCAAATCTGAGCTCCTCGTACGACAATTAGTCGGATTAGAGATTTTTAATTTTTGATGAAAACACGAAAAAAAGACATGAGTAAACCCCTAGGAAATTTGTTAAAAAAATGCAACTTTCTAATAATCATCGTAGACTATTGAATTTAACTTATTTTTCATCAGAAAGACGAGAGAAATTGATTGCCGTTAAAAAAATTGAGCTAACTTCAATGGCAAAAAAATTAGTCAGTCACAGTGAACATTTTTTGAAAATTTACGAAAATAATTGATTTTTCAGACTTTGATCGGCCGTAGCGGCCAAACGAAAACTCCAAATTGAACGCGGTTTGCAAATCTGAGCTCCTCGTACGTCAATTAGT